>OY728153.1:993666548-994351555 GCA_963277665.1 Viscum album
TTTCTATATTTTCTTCCAAATTTTAATCCCTTTTTTAATTGGATAAACCAAATAATTTTTAAAAGAAAAAATGATTTTATTTACCCATAAGATAGATATATATTTCTTCCATGTCCATGATTTCCAATATTGTTTTAAAAAAGTCTTACTATTTACTGAAATTATTTTTTAATAAATTTTTATTTTAACCATGAATTTTAAAATGAGTTTGAAGGGAATATTTTTACTGTTTCACTATTGGTATGTTTTTGATAAAAAGTCAAAATGAATTTGTTTTTAACATATATAATGATAATAGAATTCCCCACAACAGTAACAATAAATTGAAATGCATTGTCTACTACAAATTTTATATATTTTTAAAAAGAAAAATATTTTAAGATTTTTTATTTTAATATCCCAATTCCACTCCATTTGTTCTTGTAATGTATAAAATATTATTTAAAAAACATATATTCCCAATGGAATTATGGTCACCTCTCATATCTTGATTATTTTTTTGATTATTAACATTCTATTGAGATAATCACATTCTTGTGATCACTTTTCCCTAGACATTAAATATCTATTAAAAATGTATATTCCTGTATAATAAATATTATTATTTTATAAATCATATAACATTTTTTACTTATGGTGTTTACTTTGAATGTTGTTTGAATAAAAAGGAAAATATTTATAAATCCATAATATTTAAGAAATATGGATAAATATTGAAAAGGAATACTGATCCAATAATTAAATAGATCATTTGGTATTTATGGAATGCCTAGGAAATGCTATGATATGTGGGGACCACAATTATATTTCCCTTCGATGCATTGATATGTTTCTTGAGAAAAATTAGTTTGTCAAATTAATTTATTTTTATCCAATGTTTTAAATAGTCTTGTGAATGGTACTGGCATTATAAATACCATGTTGTCTGAGAGAATGAAATCCAACATTAGTAATTTATTTCATAGAGAATTTAGTTATAATTATCAATGAAATTATTACTTTTATATTATCCATGGATGCATTTTGTTCTCATGTTACTAAGTAAATAGAATATGTGTTCAGTTATTTACCTTTATATATTTATTATTACATATTTAATTCTGATATTAATGTCATTATGTGACATGTCTGTTCAATTATTTAACATGTTCTATTGATTATTTGTTATTTATTCCTTATAATTTCGAATTTATCATTCCCTTAATGAGCATTAGAGCTCACCCTTATTTTTTTATTTTTTCGTGGATAAGAAGAAGAATGATTTTAATGAGTTTAAGGATACAAAATGATTTCCTTTAATATGTTTATTATTTTATCCCCAATGAAAAATTGGTGTCATGTTTTTATCTAATTCTATGAAAATACTAAACTGATCAGTACTTTGGTATCTTACCATGTGTACCTATGATAATTTAATAAAGTAGACACAATCTCATAGTTATTGGAGTATGTGTCATTGTAGTTGGTATTATTGGAAGTTTAATATAAATAATTGGAACTTGATTTAGAGAAGAATATATTATGGAACATAACCCTATGATATACTTTTAATATAAATATATAAGCACATACAAATGTTTTGGTAAGTAAGATATGATAAGTTTTTTCATAAAAATACATTTCTATTTGGATACTCGTAGTAGACATGGTTCGAGAATAGTTGTACCTAGGGGTAATAACTCTTCAAATGAAATATTATGATTTGAATTGATCTTCACCTCATGCGTGAGTACATGTCTTATGAGGTATGCGTTTTTAATTTCCTGAGGGATTTTATTATGATAATTTTAATTTATTTATAAAAAAATAATGAAGGATTTGAAAAATATGATATCCCTATAGAAACTATGTTTAAATGTCATAGATTAAAAATAAATAAATTTTCAATTTATGTAATGTGTTACAACATACATAGAATCATACATTATGATTTTAAATTCATAATTTTTTGAAATAATTTAGTATATTCCATTGTTTATAAATTGATAATAGATAAAATAAGTATAATAATACTCATAGAAAATATCGATATTTTTCTACCGAGTAAGCCAATAATGCTGGCATTGGAACATAGAAGATCACAGTTGAATTAAGAAAATGTAATCTCATTATGAAAAATAACCATACATTAATGGAGAGTTATATTATTACATAAAACTAATCTTTTTTTAATTTCTTATTGTGATAATGTCCTCCATCATTTAGTGAGATAACTAATCTTATGGTAACTGACCAACAAGTTTAGTCCCATGAGAATACATTTCTAGTCTTCAGATGTGATAAAAAAGAAAATTTTATACTAACAGTATACTTTCTCAATTGTGATATAGATAAATTATGTTCATTTATCCATAATAATAAGGAGTAAGAGTAAATTGAATACATTTAATGGAAATATTTTGAAGAAAAATTCTTTGAAAAATATTTCCCATACAAGGAATGTAATAAAATTCAGAGAATACTCCTATATTAAAGAAAAAAGATGAATAAAGATTATATGAGAGTGAGAATACCTTTAAAATTCTATATTTTCATTCAATGCATTACATAATAAGCAATGAATGAATTATTGATCGTTTATTTGAAGGAAATATTCCATGTATCAAAAGGGAAATTATATGTCAAAATATTTCTTCATATGATGAAATTGTTTTACATGACATCAAAACAAGAAAAGTAATTCTATAGATCCTTTATTTTATAAATTTAATCAAGATAATAAGAGTACATACAACTGAAAATAGATTACGGGAAGAAGAGAAAGATGTATTTTCCCACATGAGATAATTGTGGAAAGAAACACCCTGGTGCTTGCTTGGAGGGAATTGACATTTTCTTTTAATTTTGGAGAGAAATTTATTTAATTGAGTTAATACAAGGGTAAGAAATAAAGCTTAATTTTTTATTGATTAAACTATAAGGATATGGGGAGATACGAAAAATAATTCTCTAATCTACAAGGGAATATACCTATAAAAAAGTTAAGGGATCACAATCAAGCTTATGTTATTACTACAATATAAGTGGAATGATTAATGTGATTCTGTATTTATATTAAATAGTTATATTGTATAATTATTTTATCAATGATATTATATTTTCAAAAGCCATTAAATATATAAGGAATGAACTTCTATAGTTTTTATTTATGGATTTTAAATCATATGATGAATTACACTGATTACCAATACATGTGATTTAGTGGTAAAGTGCTTTTTTAAAGAACACATGATTAAGTTAAATATGAAACTTAACTTTTGCCTAATTTTATACTAATGATGTTATGTTGGGATAAATAGACAGGTTACATTTATGAATTAAATGGGATAGTATTGTTGACCTTGAAACTAATTGGTGTTTTGATAAAAAAATTGGTTTATGTTATCTTTAATGAAGTTTACATCCTATTTGTATTTATGGATTATATTCAATAATCTATTATTTTATTTAAGAAGTTAAGGTACAATTTTTTTTAATTAATGTCTATTTTTACTAAGGGTTTATGGTAATTATGTTCATTTCCATATATTAATATTATATATAATCAATGTATTTGGGCATTTGGTATGTGACATTATGGGCTACTTTATGTTTTTTGGTGATAAATGTTAGATATTTTTTTATATTTAGGGGTTTTTAATTTTTTCAAACATATTTTAGAGGAATCTTAAGTATTTATATGCTGTCGTATGAAGAATTATATACAAAGAGATTTCATAGTCCAACGTATTAGGAAGAAGCTGGTGAAATGATGATTATATGACCAAATCATGTAGAGGAGACAATTAAGAAGGTAATGACTATTCAAACCCATATTAATATATCACAACGTGAGAAAAAGCCTTATGTAGATAATTGGAAGAAATATTAGTTATTTAAAGTGGGTTATATATTTTTCATGAAAATACCACCATAGAAGGGTGTCATATTGTACGGTATGAAATATAAGCTAAGTCCTAGGTATATCTGACCCTTTCATATTTTATAAATGTTTAAAGAATTATCTTTCTAAAAAGCTATGCTATCAGGGTTATCTAAAGTAAATGATGTGTTATATATATCATATTTATGGATGTATATTCCAGACCAAATACATGTTGTCTCCTATGATGAAAAATAATTGGAACTTGATCAATCTTATTACGAAGAGCCCATCCAATATCTTGATACTAGAGTGAAGGTATTGAGTAATAATAAAACATGAATGGTTATGATACTTTGGATAAGTCATAAAATGGAGGAAGAAATGTGGAAACTAGAAGAAGTTATGAAGAAGAACTGCCATATTTTTTGGAATTTAATATCCCTGAGATTTTGAATATGTAATTTCTATATGATGGATGAATTTAACAGCCTCATACTTTATGATATATTTTCCTTTAATTGAAATCCATCACATTGATACCTTGCGATACATGCAACCCCCAGCCTCAATTATAGTTAGTGAACATTATATATTAATAAAACTGTAATTCAATGAAAATTTTAATATTTCATAGAACAAAATTATAATTTTATTGGATTAATATCTATCTATAACTTACTAGGTCAAAATAATAAAATAATGAAAGATTGAATTTTTAATTAAAAAAATATGCTTTTGTGAATTATTAAAAATGTATTATTTAACTACAACTAATTTTAATTATAATAATTAATTATTATATTTTAAATTAAAAATTTATTAACTATAAATGTTATATAAATAATTATAATAAAAACCGGATAAAAGATTTATATTTTTCAGATATTGTTTTTCTTCTTCAGAAATCTATTTTTTTTAAACGTCCTAATATCAATTCATTTTAATTAATTTAAATAATATCTAATTTTGAATTATTTTAATGAAATTTATATATAATATATCTAAATATATTATTCAAAACCATATAATAATGATTATTAGTCATATAGTTAATATAAAATCATCTTAATCTTGAGAAATGCATTTCTCAAAAAATTATTTGTCAACGTGTTTTATAAGATTATTTTAAATTAAAAAATTTCAATTCTGCAAGTTTAAATTCAAAAATTTGATTCCATATTTAGAACCAAAACAATTAAAATTATGTAATATTTTCATCTTAATTATTCTTTATAATGATATCTAAAAATAGAATTAAATTAATTTACCCGGTTAAGGTTAAAATATTGTATTACCCGTTACATAAGATTGTGTTAAATTAAATTTCCCACATACATAGAATTTTTATTTTATAAAATCTATTTATTATTTATAACTAATGGTTAAAAATTATCTGATAACAAAAATTTTATTTTAGGTTTAATAGATAAATTACATAGGTTAAAAAGCTAGTTTATATAGTGAAAACTAAAATGGAAAAAGTAAGTAATCCTAAAGGATAAGAGAAGAAAATGTTTAAAGGATGTTTATTTTTATATGATGGAGCTTTTTATTTAGATTAAAATCCCTGAACTCCATTATATATCAATTTTGGGGGGACATGGGTTGAGAGTGACTTCCCATTGATTAATTTTTTGGGTATTTACAAAAATGCCACTTCCTCTCAATTATAAAATAGTAGTCCCTCCACTCTTTTATTAACGCTTATAAATCCATTTTTTTCAACCAAAACCCAAAAATAAATCCTTTTAATACATATTCATATTATATAGGTTCCTTTATCTCCAAAATTCCAAACCAAGGGTCATTAAAAAGAGATCAAATAGAGATTTCTCTAGGAGAATGTAATAATATTTACAAACATATTTTTTTTATTTCTTATTTAGAAAATTTTAAGTATGTATTAAAAAATAAAATATATTAAAAAAATTATCTACCATAGACATAGATATTGTTATGTTTATTTTATAACATTAATCCATCTCCTTCTCCGTAAAATGGGAAAAAATCCATTACTTTTTTTGTAAGGTGTACTACTACCTCGTGAACCGATATAATTTATTTTCTATCACCAACTCACATGCATTGTCATAATGATGGAAATAATGAATATATATTATTAATATGAAATTATATTAATTATGAAAAATTAATATACCATCCACTAACTTATCCATTCTCACATTAATTGAATGATATCATCACTCATGCATATGCACGACCTACCTAATCCACGAAGAGATGTGATTCATTTCCCATGTAAAACTTTCAATAATGGTGATAAAAATATATCTAATGAGTAAATATTATATTTAAAACTTTAATTTAATTTTTGAGATGATGTATAATTATCATAAATACAATATCCAGAACATTCATGACAAAAAATACATCGACAATCTTGGAAATTAACATATGAAACAATGAAAATAATGACTTATTGCTGACATATGGGAGGTTATATGTTATAAAATGATAATTTATGATATTATAAATATTAATATGGTTTTGGAATAAATTAATTACATGAGTAAAACAATTATAATAGATGATAAACAATCTTCAACAAATGGTAAGTGCGAGGTAAGGGATTTCATCTTGATTTTCTTTCCATTGAGATATATTGGTTAATATGCACCGATTCACTTTTATGTGGTGTATATATTGAATATTTTATATATCTAACATGAATAAAAATTTATTTATGTTGTTTAATGTTAAAATTGTTGTTTATTAATTCATGTGTTAACAATTAAGAAGTTACCGAATAGGTAAGAAAATATTTTGTGATCTCACTTTATTTTGCGATTACATGTATCTTCATCAAAGTAATATTTTCATTTCTTCCCCATTAGATCCAATAATTTTCATATAAAATATATATTTAAAGGTATTATATATTTTTCCTTAATTTTCTTCAAATTTATAATTCAATGAATAAATGAAATTTATAAAATACAAATAGATTTAATTTCTTCTTTAAATTAATATAATTTTCCTTCACGTCCATGTTTTCGAAAATTGTTTTTCGAAAGTAATTTTAATCAATAAAATGATTTATTATAGAGATTTTAAGTTATAATTTACTAATAAAAATTGTTTTAGAATAATATTTTTTGTGTTTTTCAAAATAGAGGTTTTCGATAAAAAGTCAAAAGTGATATTTTTGATGTATACGGTGAAAACTGACTTCCCCACCATTATATCCATTCCAAGAAATGTAGATTCTTCTAAAAATATTCTATTATAGTGACCCAAACCTAGATATCCTGAAGCCAGTTTTTACTACTATTAAATTTTACTGATTATAAGAAATCATATCCTGAAGGACCAAAGAGTTTTTTAGTCTCGGTAAACCAAATACATAAATGAGTCTTTTGTTAGAAACGAATACACTAATAAAAACATAATATTTTTATTATTTACAAGTAACTTGATTTGAAGATAGTATTTTTACATATTATAGGATCTAAAATATCTTTGATAGTACACTTCTTATATTCATAGGGAAAGAAACATATTAAGGTTTAGCTCAAATGCTCATTAATGGAAAAATATAATGGAAGAAACAATGAATCAATGAGAATAATAATTATATGATGATAAATAATAAAACACACATACCATATAATCAACAAACTGAGAAGGACGTGCATAAAGAATGTGCTAAGGTAGTAAATGGAAACACAATCTTGTCAAATAACTGGATAAGGAAGAATAAATATGAAAAGGTTAGAAACTGAAAAAGAATTCCATTTAATAAATAAACCAAGAATTAAATGAATCCATATATTTAATCTTATAAAAGTATCATGGATAATAAAAAATGAATCCAAATTAAGGATATTATTAATTATTGAACATTATTTATCAGGAACATGAAACCTCTAATGCTAAGATCCATCCTCCAAAAAGTTTAAAACTATAGATATAAACCCATTTAACTTTAAAAACTTTTTTATCTCATGAGAACCTATCTATGCATTGAGGATCTATATAAAATACAAGATCCAGCAGTCATTTCATGTCCAATGCATTATTCATATCGTGAAGTCTATTTAATTAATAAATTATACACTTTATAAAGTATGTTTTATTGAATAAAGAATATGGAATTATTAATGTTTCACCAAATAATCAAATAGCGGTCAAAGTAGAAACTATATGTAAAGAGGTGTATAGTTTAGGAATGAGTAATATTCATGATAAATGAAGTGGATTTTTTAGTGGAAATTCAATTTTCAGTGATCATTGGAGGTTAAATATTACTTGGGGACAAAAAAATGAATCAAGGAAGTGAATTTGAATACAATTATTATCCAAATAAATCAAAAACCATGCAGAGGAATAAATAGGATGTTATCAATTCAAAATATCCAAAATAGAGTAAAAATAAGGGTTGTTTTTAATGATCAATATAAACATAATAAAATGATCTTTAAAAAAATTCTTGGGGAAAATATACTTTTTTAGGAAAAAATCCTTTTGAAGAGAATTTTATTTGAATATAAAATTTGAAAATATTTTATTCAAAGAATAACATTTTAAACAAGAAAAGTAATATTGAAACAAATAATTGTGGGTAAATTCATTCATGTTGTACAAGGTAAAATGAAAATTTATTTTTCATGGTTAAAGGTTAGTAATTTGTTTTGGAAAGTAATAAGAATATTCCTTTTAAAACAATAGTAAAAGAAAAAAAGGGTAAAATTTTCATTACCATTTTTTTATTTTTTAATACAATTTGGAAAAACATGGGTTTTATAAGAAAATATGTTCTCTGAATAAAGAGATAAACAATGTTTAGATTTATAAAATATATTTGGACTATTAAAGAGTTTAAAATGGTATTAATAATTAAAAATGGTCCTGAATAACCAAAGGAGATAAAATGAAAGGTTTTATTAAAAAATGGTCATATAATTTCCTTGAATAACTACCATATAAATATCAATAAAGTTATTATTGAGGAAAAAAATCTTTAAACATTTTGAAGTGTCCTACAACACTTTAAAACATTATAAATCCTAATCTTCACAACGGAATAACACTATATTAATGTTTAAAATACCATAAAGATAAAATTATTATACATATAATATAACAAAAGTGGAAGTAGATACACCACATAAAAGAAGTAAATGATGACCATGAAATTTATCTCATGGAAATAAAAAATTTAGATGAGAATCCCTTACCATGAGTCTAAATTGTCTCATGTGACTTTAATTTATAAATAATAAAATTACATTATTTATATAACTTCTTTATAACCATTCTCATGTTTATAATTATTTTTATTTTACTTAATGCTATGTTGCATACAACTACATAAAAAATTATGTTTATGTAACCAATCCTGAATGATGGTTATGAAAAAAAACCAATGGTATAATCATGGAGTCGATTTGTTGTACGCATGCATGAGTAATGTTCCAATTTTCCAAAGATCATTGTGGAAAGAAATAAAATAACTTAAAAATTTCTATAATTATCATTATATCATAAATTCCATATTATTTAATTATATATTCACACACACACAGACACACATATATATATATATATATATATATTTCTTGTGGTGTAAAACGAATCACATCATATCGAGGAGGCGGTATTCCACACATCCACGAATGACATTACCACCTTTTTAGTGTATAAAAGTTCAATAATGAAAATGATATATTATATTTATAGTAATATAATTATGTCATGAATATTATATAAATTTTTATTATGTCACATATCTTTTTTGAAACCATCCTTTATACATTCCATGTATAACCTGAATGAATCACATTGCTTTGATGGCCCGGTAGTCTACATTTCCCCAAAAAATGTTTTCATATTTACAAAAAATAGAAAGTATAAGAGCATGTGTTTTAAAATAAATATAGAAACTTAAAAACCTTATATATATAATATATATTAAATATAAATAGAGTTTCTGTCACAATTAAAACAATGATAAGTGGTAAAGTAAAAATGAATAATCATATTTTCATGTGGTGGTAGTTTTCTTTACACGTAAACAATATGTTCATTATCCATTAGATGAAGGTGTGTTTAAGTGTAGTTTCAAAACATAAAATAAAAAAAAATCCTAGTGTTTTTTGTTTCATATTTTAGTAGTTATGTAAACAAGGTATAATAAGAGTTTATGGGGTGGAGAATGGAAATTAACTAAATAGTTTAAGGAAATATGTTACCTCTTAATCTGGTAACTTCTTTTGGTCTTTTAGAAAAGGCATCCTCGGTTGGATTTATGACCAAGGTGAGGATTCAATGTTTTTGGGATGGTTTTTTAGGATCTATTTGGGAAGATATTGTTTGATCAAAATTTTCTTGAGAGGTTTGAGTAAGTTGGAGGATAGGAGACATTTTTATTGTAGAGGAGGAGTGGCGCTCATATAATATTTGGAAAAAGAAAATTCATGCACTTTTTTCACAATGACCTTTATAGGTCATTTGGACCCTTAAAATTAAGGTTTTTTCCAATATTATTATTATTTTACCTTAATAGTTGTAATTAATATTGATTTCTTTCACTAAAAATTTTGATCAAAAATTATTTTGACATTATTAGACACTATAAATTATGATTATTCCAAATTTGGAACCACTTTTTCCAGATTATTATTATTGAAGTGACATAAATCATTTAAAATTTAATCCCTCGGATGGGACGACAGTAGATGGTTTCAAAATAAAAATGTTCAAAAGATGACTATGTTTTTATAGTAAAATTAAAAGTGAAATTGATTTTCAATGACCTAAATTTAATTAATTGATAAAAATTTGATTTAATTAAACTTTAAAAAAATTTAAAATATTATTTAACTTTATAAATAAATTATATTAAAAATTCATTTATAAATAAAATTCAATATTTTTCACTTTTAATTTTAAAAATAAAACTTTCAGAAGAATACCAAAAAATAACCATAACCTAATTTTAATGTTTCCCATTAATATTTTTAGTATATTTTGACATATATTTTATTTTATAGTTTAATAATATTACTTTAAAATGGGTTATCAATTAAAATGTGGTAGAAGTGCCTTAATAATAATATAAGTCTTTATGTATAAAATTGGTGTTGTTCTTATCTTTTTCATATCGAATATATTGGATGGATAAAAAAATATTTTATTGAAAATTATATATATATTACATTAATATCACTTATTAATTTTATTTAATTTATTTTATTAGGGTAAAAAATCTATGTGAGCATAAAAATAGTTTTCTATAAAAAAAATTTTTCTTTTCAATTGGTTAATAGTTTGTGGTTCTTGTGGAATCTTAATGTTGAATTAAAAAATAAAAAAATCATATAAATATACATTTGATCTACCAATTTCTTTAATCTTTTAATTAAAAGGTTGAAAAAGACCATTTCATGGAAAATATATTTCTCTATCTTTGGAAGATTCATGTATCCCATGTATATATGAAGATTAATGTGTTTTTTGGATTCTGATCAATGATATTTTTCAATGTATTTTGGTGGATTTTTTGAGAGCCTAAAAAAATGGGAAAATGCATATTTTCATTATTTATTTCATTCTATCCAAACACATGGATTAGTGGTATGGAAAACATAGTTTGGTATTTTTGTATTATGTTGCATTTGGTTATGTGTTATCACTTCCAAAACAAAATATAATTCACTTACACAAGAACATGATATATCAATAATGACACTAGTATCTTGGTGGAGAAAATGTATATATCACTAGTTTAATTGTTTTTGACTCATGTTGAAACAAAAATGTCAACATGATCTATAATTGTGTCGGTGAAGTGAATGATGGGGGAAGATTAAATTGAAAATAAATTAATCAAGGTAATAATTTAATTTAAATAATTAATTATAAATTATATGTTATGATCCTATTATATTATTTGACTCAATTTATTTATGTATGGATGACAAAATTTCAAACATGAATCGTGTCTCACCACTTCCGCAATACCGTGATCCTTTTGAATGGTCAGTAAAAAAAATTCATAATTTTTTTTTAAAACATAGTGTTTTCTTGGCCAAAGTCTAAGACTCCCTTATTGAGGAAATAAATGTTTAAAAAGAGTCTAAAAGAAGGAAGTTAATTAAAATATTTTCCAAAAGAAAGAATAAATCAGAAGGAAAATAATCAAACCATATGATGTGGATATTGACTTATTTTTCAGAAATCAGACCCACAACTGAGTTATCATCCTAGAATTCATGGATAATAACATAGTTGGAGCCAAAAAACAAGAGAAATCATTCCATCCTTCTAGCTATGAGATGCTACGAGAGATTTATCACACCATTTTAAAATGGTTGTATAATAGTGGTAGAGTTACATTAAATATGTAGATTATTCCATCATATTTTCCTTGAAAAAGAATCATCATTGATGATAATAATAATATTAGCCTCTATAGACTACGCTATGCTACATGTTCCATAGAAACCCCAGAGAATCCGTCCCCTATGATCATGGTAGACAACCTGATTACCCGAAGAACCTAGGTTACATTTTTAAGAAATTTCAATGTTAACATCAAGAAAACACTATACAGGATCATTCCCAAAAAATTTAAATATACCCAGTGGTGGCTTGTAATTATCCTCAATTATAACAATACATATCACATTGAATTCTCCAATATATTTTTATAAGTATCCACGCTACGATGTGCTAGACTCTTTGATTGCACAAATTTTCCTCACTAGGGATTCATGTATATTGAATGATTTATTACTAGGAATAAAAGAGTTATTGTCGTACTATAGGACGTTCTGGAGTTCAATTAGAAGAACTGTAAAAATATTTCTAAGTCGGGGGGATAAATATATGTCGATATAAGAAAAAATTATAGTTAAAATAGAGGTATCTCATAGAATTTTTAAATTTTAGAGAATCATAAATAGCGTTCCATAATGTATTAGTAATAATACAATAGAGTATGATGTGATCAAAATACTATCGATGTTGATTACAAAGGGACAATTTGGAGAAATAAAGGATACTAAAGGTTTTTAGACAATCATTAGTAGAAATTCTATTATGGTAAAGTTTCCAAATAGGTTCAATCATGATGGCCTGATCTAAGTCTTATAAAAAATTTTATACATGTGAAATATTGGATGAAACCATTTAATTTTTCATGATAATAATGTTTAGAGTTGAAAATACCATTTCTTGTAGGTTTCTATTCCAACATGTCATCAATATGAGATATATATTATACTTTGATCATGTATGTAATGTTTTCTAGAAGATCCATGTTGGTTGTAGTTAGAAAATAATTAATAGATATTTTATTGTCAATAACAGGAAGTTGTGGGTTTACAAAAGAAATTAAAGGATTACCAATCCATTTTTCCTGGAAAAAATTAAGATAGGATACCTTTCTAGTAATCCATCTAGAGTGAGACATGATGATGGAGAATGAGTAATTTATGGTTGGCCTAATTGAAGAGTCGATATAGTACTAATGTACACAATTAATTTACCATGAAATTTGGCACAAATAAATATTAGGGATATAGAATTAGTTTTCCACAGGTTCCATGTAAAACAAGATTTGTGAGGATCATTAAATGTTTTGATTTTTTTCTATTCTAGACCACCTTTAAAAATAGCTTTAAAACATTCATCCAATGTAATATGGACTAATTTTCTTTTTAATAATGCTTCTACTCTAATTTTTATTATTATAATCATTTAGTTTTTCACAAATCTCAAGAGGACATTTAAATACCATAAAATTAAAGGAAAGCTGAGAAATAATGACTTATTTGAAATGGAAAATAATTCCCACTATAGAGAGGTAATTTCATTTACATTATAAGAGAAGGTTCTTAATTTGGTTAAATTTTAAGGAGAAATATTAGATTTTCATTCTCCAAAAAAATAATGGGGAGACAAGGTAGGTAATGGGAACAAAACCTTATTTTATTTCCATGCCATTCTTGATGTGTGTTTTCCTAGAAATGGGAAATATTTTCCAAATCTAGATTAATTATGTATTCCAATTTATATCCAAACCTGAAACATATTCATAGTTTGAAAGAGAATCCATGATATTCTAATTATTTAATTTTCCCCCTTGTTGAAAAGGAATAATTTCATTTGTATAATGAATATAGGAAGGGAAAACAAGATATTTAGAAGAAAATATGGGTTTGAGATTACCACGGGCCACCAAACTTGCAAATAATCTACACAAATAATCTTAAAAAATGGATAATAAAATGGAATATAGTGGATCTCCTTATCTATCCAGTTTTTGAGAACATAATGTATCCCCAAGGAGGTAAATTGATGAGAACTGAGATATTATCAGAGACAAAGAGGGATTTAACCCATTTATCAAATTTATCTTAAAATAAAATTTTTTGAGGAGAATTGTAGTGGAATTTAAAATAAATAATATCAAATGAATTTTCAATATCACGATAAAATGAAATGTGACCATATTTTATTAATTTCTATAGGTGGTCTCTCCATTGAGATTTCAAAAAATGATTTTTTAATAGTTGTACTTTAACAAAACCAAAATGGTTTCACTTATACAAAACTGGGTTTATCTTGAACTAGTGTTTTAATAGTGGTCAACAAATGGACTATTAAAAACCTCATTTCCAAGTGCTAGAAATAGAATTGTTAAAGGTGGTATTTAGAAACACTTTTTTTCACTGTTAAAGGAGGACCATTATCAACACCTATAAAAAAGCATTGATAAAGGGAGAGAGGGTCTTTATTAGTGCATCTAAAAATTTTATGATTAAATAGTGTCCTTTATTAGTGAATTTTTAGAACTGGTGACAAAGACATCCATTTATTTGTGCTTTTTTGTAGTGTTAATAAAGGATATATTTCAAAAAAGATTAAATTTAATTAATGGACACCCGTAGTAGATGTTATGGACATTTGGAGGACTTATAGGCATTTTTTACTTAATATAATTGATTAAGGGTTTCTATGGGTCATTGAGGAATATATCTCATCATAAGATTTGATTTGATATATGGTAGAGGAAAAACAGACACCTGTTTCATATGTTATGACCATTTGAATGTTCGTTGAATGTGAAAAACACTTAAAACACCTTAAACCCCATAAAAACCTGAGAGGATCATAGATTTTGATCATAAAGTCCATTTCATCTACAAAACCTATCCATTCAAATATTATTAAATTATATAAAACAAAATTATATTCATATTTCATGTAAACTAAAGTAATAAATGTCATTATAGTTTCAAAAAAGATGGAAATCAAAACCGGACTTCAAATGACCATTATTTATGATCGAGGTGTCTATTTCAGCTCTACCAATATCAAATAAATTCTTGTGATAACCTTTACTCTATTTATTTTGGGACAATCTCAATAAAAAGTTTCCCTCGTTTTTCGACAGAAAGGATTGTATGTCCTCTGAAATAGTGTTTTTAGTCACCAACCCCAATTTTATAAAATTAAAATGTCCAAAACATATGATCCATGTGTCCATTTTCCTAATACAACATAACATATCTAATTTCATTTCATTATCATTGAATTGAATAGTGTTATAGTAGAAACCGGCACTTGGATCATAAGTTATGGTTCTTTTATGTATTTTTGGGGTTTTTGGGTTTTTATAGTTTCATAATGTTTTTATGTGTTCTAAGGGTTTTTAGAGTTAATATCCATTTAAAAAATATTTTAATAAATATTATATATATATATACACATATATAATTATATGTATAAAAATATACAATGAAATATATTTAAATATATAGATATATAACAAAATGTAAAACAAAATAGTATAGGGGAGTGGAAAAGGAATTGTTGTACAAGTTAGAGGTCCCACGTTTGAAACTCACTCGAGGCAAGGGCATGTTCTAAAGCACTGATAAAGGGGTGGGGGAAGTGCTGATATGGGGAGCAGGGAGTGTTGATAAATATGGTTAATGATAGGGGGGCTTGAAAAAATTTATACCCTTTTTCAGTGGGGCCTTTATCATCTCTTTTCATAGCACTACTAAAGGGGTAATTTAATAGTGCTAAAAAATAGTAGATAAAGGGGGCCTTTATCAGCACTTTTTATGAGCATTGTGAAAGCTAACACTTTTACATCGCTTACATTATCAGTGCTTCTATAGAACAATTAAATCCATTTTACTAGAATTATTAAAGTCCCAATTTACGATAGTTTTCCAATAGAAATCATTATTATAAACTATGGAAATATAATTGGAAAGTATTTTTGTGATGATCCTGTATACGGTGTTGATGAGGGATAAAAGTCTAAAATTATGTAACATAGAGTAATTTTCATATTTGGGTATCAAGGTAAGGAATTTATTATTTAGACCATAATTAAGAATTCCATTGGAAAATAAATCTTTAATAAATGTTCACATATTCATTTGGATAACATCACAATAATTCCAAAAATGATGTTGGAAAAAACATCAAGGATTTTGGCATTATCATAATTCAAGATAAAAAATGATTCTTTTATTTCAAAGCCAAAAGGAAAACTTTTATGGTAATTTTTATCTTCATTTCAATCAATTACATGAATGATATCATAGGAAAAAAATTTATTTCGATTAGGCTCATTGAGAAGATTGGAAAATCAAGAGACAATGTGATCGGAAAGACATTACTCATTATCAATGGCATGAACTCCATCCTTAAGGAAGTAAAGTGGCCTACAATATTTCCTCGATCATTGAAGATAATGGTAAAATTTAGTATTTCTATCTCTATTATTGAGACCCATAACATTGAAAGTTATCAGTTTGGTTTTTTATATTATGGATAATAGAGAGTTCAAATTTTAATTGAGATCAATTACTTATTGATGATCTAAACAAACTAGAATAGGTAGAATCAACTTTATTAAAATTAGAATTATATTTAAGAGAGTAAATTTATTTTAAATCCTATTGGAGTTATATTTCAACCAACCCTTTAGTTTGTTCTTAAAAAGATTCAACTTCATGGAACCTAAAAAATCCAAATTTCCCCAATTACAATAATTTATATTTTCATTAAAAAGAAGGCCCAAATCATATGAGAGGTCCTAAAATTATTAAATATGAAAGGTAGAGTAGGGTGAAAGTTACTAGTGAAAAGGAAGACCAAAAATAGATGATGATCAGAAATGATCCTATAAAGAGTGATGCTGGAAATAGTATCCCACTTGTCAAGGTCTTTCTCAATAGTGACTGTTCAGAAAAGATTGATAGAAATAGTTTTGTTGTTATTATTTCTACATGAATATTATTTATCTCCATCTAAATTAATCTCAATCAGGTTTTTAACTTCAATAAATAATTTATATTCCATTTTATAGTTTGTATATTTTACAACATCCATCTTTTCACTATAACATAATATAGAATTCAAGTGTCCAATAATAATCCAAGGGTCTTGGATTCTCTTCCAGAGACAATCCTGATTATTCTATAGTGTTCTTCTTTCCTTGAATCTATTTTTATCAATGATGAAAGAATAATACATAAGAAAATTATGAATTTTTTCCTCACAGGTAATCATCTGCTTTTCAATATTGAAATTAGTGACAACATTAAGAGTGGAGTGAGAAAATGCCAAAGATCTTCCACATTGGCAACATTGGTGTTGCCTAAAATATTGAAATGGACTCTATTTTGAAAACAAGCATAACCAGGGGATATAATTTTTTGGATTCATAAATATGAAGAAGATTGGGCTTTTGAATTTGAATAAATCATTCAATGATTTTACTGTGTTAGTTTTTTCTAATCCCTAATAATTCTAGAAGAAATTATTAATTTAAACTCCTCCCAACTTCATTTTTTTATTATAAACCAAAAAAACTTTCATGGAAAAAGTGAGAAACCAAATGAAAAATGAAAGTTGTTAAATGAAAACTTAAGCATATTTACATTTTTATCCTTAAGAACTTCCCATGAAAAAGAAGTTATCGATGTTTCTAGATCATCTTTATAAGGTCTTTAAATCAGTGCACCAGTCTGTCCCACCCTTGCATGTATTCCTCTTGGTTGATTTTCCCTGCAATGAGACCACTTACTAGGATACGATTCTGTTTTTCATTCTAGTCCATGTGTTCTCTATTAGTATCCATCCAAATGGTCCTTTACATAATTTTATATCCATTATCTGTTTAGGCATTGGTCATAATAGATTACTCCTCCATTTCTTCTCCGGAATGCAGTATTAGATCCATGGGTTGCTCAATATCCATGCATGTATTCTTCAGTACATTCCTGGTAGGAACAACCCCCTCAACTATAGTGGTCGCAAACCCTACATGAACTACATTTAAATTTATTTTTAGAACATCTTCCCTCACTAGTTCCTTCACCTTCCTGGAAGAGCGGGTCTCCATTAGTGAAGGAATGTATGAATAATCCTTGTGTCCTTTCTTCCCACAACACTATCCCTTCCTCCTCCTCATACTGAATGTGTCACTACCATACAATGCATGAGAACTGATTCTTGGACGCTGGATAGAAGATTCATCACTAGACTACTCCCTTGGGATACCAGGCCCCTCATTGCAAGGTATTGTCTCATCAGATTCCTGGTCCTTCCCTTCATCCTCCAAGCTCCTAAAGCGATTACACAACATAAAAGATGGAAACACACTCCTCGGGCATGACCTGATTACTGGATATGGATCAACCTGGGGACCCGAAAATCCCTTATTCTCATGTCCTGAAAGAGAAACCTCCCTAAAAGAAGATTCCTCAGGGGCCTTTGGACCTTCCACAGTTCCCATTTGAGTTCCCATAGCTAGGTTAGAGCCATATGTAGTGGCCCGAACAACTACAACAGTTATTTTAGCCAAACCATAATCCACTTGTCCCATTTTCATAATAAGAGTGGGCATACCCAAGTCTCTCCTCAAACGATTGGTAACATCAAAAACCAAGGGATTTCTCTCTGAAGCCTCTCGATAAACATACTTCAAAAGAACTAAGTCATAGCCTCCATACCTTATTCCTGATGATAATACTGTAGTAACCAAGGGAAAATTTACGATCACACCTCCTGGGTTGGCCTCCTCTAAATAGTGACTTGAAGAATCAGCAACCGAGTTAGACATTGCACCAACCCACATGGGCTGTAAAAACAGATCCTCGTCTAAAGATGATCAAGAGACCCCCCCCCCCTCATCCAATTCCAACAACTGAAGCATCATGGCCGAGACAGCTGTAGGATGAACAAAAGGGGACGCAAAATTCCTAGACAAACTTTTGATAAAACCAAATCTCACTTTCAATATCTATGTCAATGGTATCCAACTGGGTTTTAGAGACGTCTACATCAATGTAGATTCTAGGGAAGATCGATTGGCTTAATAAGTTCATATTCTGGTCTGAGGTTTAGTGTATTTTTGTTGGGGATGAGAATCCCCATAATAATAAATTTTTTTAGGTTTAGTGTATTTATGCAAGGGATGAGATGCTATTTTCTCTTCTAGAATCATTTATGATGGATTAGACCTATTTCATAGGTTCCATTACATTCATGGAATTATATAAAACATAAAGTTGTTCAATCGGATAATTAAATTCCTTAGAGATGTCAATTTTATCCCTTTTTTAAAAGTACCATATTCCAAAGGAAATAATTTTAGAGTGTATTCATAGAATAAATAATTGTTTTGCACAACCTAACATTGTAAATTCATGTATTTTATTCTTTTCATAATCATATATCCTTTGGTTGAGTTATGGGATGATCCCCTGTTTGTATTTTTGAGTTTATGGTTAAAGGACAATGTTTTTGGGCATGGGAACTGCTGGAACACAACCAGCACAAGGTTAAAGGAAAACGTGATCTCTCACCTAAGTAACCATGAATCATAATTTGGGGTCCAGGGGAAAGGCACCCATGTAGTGAATAGTTTGGTAAATCACGTGACAATAGTGAAAGAGGATCTTTCTAGGTGGATAGTGGAGACCACCCAGTTTGTGCATGGTTTTTAAAACCATGCAAACTACCCTGATTTGTAAAATCTTGAAATTCCATTCTTTCCCTCCCTAATTTTTATCCCTGTTCCGTATTTACAACCACCTCCTCATTTTTGGTCTATATATGGATCCCCAAATCCCTCTCCCATTAGTTCTCCTCCCAATATGGATTCATCTCCAAGGTTCAAAGGTGAGTTCTTTAGGGTTTTGGCCATTTTCCCCCCATTTCACTTCTACTATGTTGAGATATTGGTCTCTCTAATTGGGATTTCTCTCTTAGAAAAAACCTAGGTCTTGGGATGTATTATTTTAGAAAAGTTATTTGATATTATGGTATGTAGATCATATTTCAGGGAGTATTCTTCCTTCTCTGAGATTTTCATCGCATTTTCAATCCCCTGTGGTAGGTGTTTCTAGTATTTTTCTTTTCTGAAACATTCAATTAAATTCTTTATTCTTCCTAGTTTCTTCAAGAGTAATATAATATTTCTTGTGTAATGTCAGTATTAAATGATTTGGATTTTTTTATGATAGAAAAGTTTTGTGAATTTGTTTCTAAAAGGTTTTCTTAAATATTATTATGTGTTCATGTGTGCATGGTGTGTGAGAAAATTTCACCTAGTTCCACTTTATGAAATTTGGTTGTTTAAGTGAATGTCTATATTTTTTTACATTATGGTAGTTTATTTTGATGATGATATGAACATAACATGTAAATGTTTGTTCTTTTAAAAGGTTTTCAGTGATCTCTTTGGATTTCATGAGTATTCCATTGGATGTAGGCACATGTATATTAGCATAGGGTGCACTTATGGATGTGATCACAAATAATAATGGTATTTTTAACTAAAAGAACCAATTTTCAAAACACAAAACATTTACCTCTCTCATATTGTCAATTTTATTTAATCATAACTGTTTTCAAAATGGTTCATGATCTCAATGTGGATTGAATATGTATTTAAATGTTATGCTCAATATTATGGCATGTTCGGTACCATGGAAAATATGGTTGGTTTCTAAAGGATATAAAAGCCCATTTTTCATCTTAATTTATGTTATGTGTTTTCAATTGAGCTTGAATTAGTGTTGTAAATGGAATCAGATTTGAAATATAAGGGTATATAATGAATTTTTAACATATAAGTGGTGTAAAATGTTGTTTTGTAAATTGTTTAGAATCATTTTTGGTAATGTATTGGAGTAGATAAAGTTGAATGCCTTGTTATAAATTTATAATCTTCTGGAAATAAATTGTGGTTTTGAAAGCACAAATTCCCAGTTTTCATCTTAGCATGTTTGGATAAATGTTATGAAGAATCATGTGACGTGATGGCCCAATTTGCACATTCCAAAGAATTGTTGAAAGATGGGGACCCCTATGGAGGATTTCCCAAGAGTGGTTTATCTCATGGGTTGTCGATTTTTGGGGTAGGCCAGTGCGTTGGTGGAAGGTAAGGTGAGTCATGTTTGTGGGGACCTCCACCTTTCACCATTAACTATTACTATCCTAGGATTTCTAGGAGTCTTTTTGAGGGTCAAGTGACTGTTTCCTGCCAACCCTAATTAGAAAGGTCGGTAGCCATTGTATTCCTAGAGTCTTTGTGGAACCGTGATACTAGATTGGCAGTTATAATGGAATGTGAGATATTGACTATGAAGACACACCATAGGCCGATAGGTTAATATGATCTGAGCACGTCCTTGGATCATAATATGGATGTTTAGAAAGTTTCAATGACTATCTATATATATGTTTGGTATTTTTTTTTCTAATGCATGTGGATATTAGTCCTACATGTTTATATCATCTTTTTCCATTTACTGTCTTCATAGAACAATTTTTTGTCACTTGGGGTGGATTTTATATTGTGGTTTTGGTTTTGAATGTGGGTTGTGGGAAAATGAAACCGTTTTTAAAAAGGAAAGTTTTCATTTGTTTTTAAATACGAACTTGTTCAAATGTCTATTTAGTTATTAAAAATGATTAAATTCTATTTTATAAATTAATTTCAAACTAGTTTTTGATGATTTTTTTTGGAAAAGGAATTTTATAGAGTATGTGATGATTAAATATCAAGATGATAAGATCACACCATACTCGTACCATTCGGTGTCAGTAGACCCGATTTTTATTGAAACTTTAGGCTTCTGGTTTGAGTTTCCTTTGAATTAGTTTGGTCTTGTGGAAGGTGGTGACCAAGAGGTCATGTATAGATCATTCATGCATGATTTTGTTTTATTAATTTTTTCAAGTTTTATTAAGATCTACAATTTTTGTATTTGGATCCCTTTGTATATTTATTGATGTTTAGTTGTTGGTTTTTTCTATTTGTTCATTTTTGAAAATTTTATCTGATTTTATTCTAGGGATAAATCATTTCCATATGATTATTTAGATGCCCAAAACTTGTCACCAGCCCATGGGGATCGAGAGTGCCCTTCGATCCCTATCTCGAACCAGGTCAGATATCAGGTTGGATGGAATCCCGTCATGGTTTGTGGCAAAATGGTATCAAAGGAGTATCTTCTTATTTGGGGTATATGGTATATTTTAGATTTGGGATTTTGGGACTTGAAAGCTAGGTACGGGAATGAATTCCTCAACCCTTTCTCATCTTGAGCCTCGAATTTCTATGGGTAGTAATAGATTTGGGACTTTTTGGTTTTTTTGTATTGAGAAATGATAGTGGATGTGAGCCTATGTAATTTAGTAACATCACATGGAGTTTTAAACCATTTGGAGTCCACATTCATTATTCAATATCTTCTTAGTGGTTACTTCTTACATGGTTAATGGCCCACTAACCATGCTTCTATGTAATGTATGACCACAAATTCCTCATTACTGTAGTTTGGTGTGAGTTTTGTTTTGTTTCAGTTCCAGATGGTGTAAGTGAATTTTTTAAATGAATAAAGCATTTGAAAAAAAAAATTCTTGAATTTGTTTTTGAATATTTAAATAATGGGTTTGATAAGAAAGTGTTTTGGATTGGAAATTTGTTAAATTATTGTGTTTTGAAAATGAAGTGGCATGGGAAACCCTTAGTATCCCTCATAAACATTCTCATATCTGTGGGTATGTGTCAAACGATCATGTTTTCCCTTAGGTATTGATAATGTAAATGGAATTGGATAGAAACATATGTGATTATTCATTAGATTACATGGGTGAGTATTTTAAACCTTTATCTTGGAAAGGATTTTCCAAAAAAATATTTTTTGGAAGGGGGAAATGGTTTCAGGAAATGGTTTTTTGTTTACAAAGTTGGTTTTTTGTGAAAAGTGGATTTTGGAAATAAGAAGTGTCCTTGAAATAAGGTAGTTTTTATACTTAAATAAATGATTTGTTATTGAAAATATGATTTTAGTTGTTCTTGTATGTGTTTGTATTGTGAGCTTGCTATTTTGGCTTGAGATGTTCTTTTATATTATGTTTCATATTGATGTTGATTTTTGGATTTCTGTTCGTTGTTTTGATCAGAATATGATGCCTAGAATGGTACCCAATGTTTCTAGAAGTTCTTACCTAGTTTATGGTTCATCATACTTGTTTCCTATCTTCTATGATGATCGAGGTACCTTATAGGTAGTGGAATAGATTTATAAAGACGAGAGTATCATTAGATCATTGAGAAATCCCAAAGATGTTTGAGTCTGTGCCTTTATAGGTTTGTTTGAAGGTCCATATTTGGACTAGTGGAAACTGTTTTCTCCATCATGAATGCATTTTGGGATGAAGTGGTAAATATTGAAGACCACTTTCTTTCAAAATTTCATTCATGAGTAGTTTAAGATGTGAAATGTGGAAAAGCTATCTGATGTTCAACTGGGTCAATGGTCGATGAAAGTTTATGTTGACCACTTCAATGAGTTGGTTTCCTTTTCTCTAGGAGATGCATCAATGGATTAGTTGAAAGATCCTCTTTTCGTATGGGGTCTTCATCCAGAGATCGAAAAAAGTCTTTTAATTCGTTGAATCCTATTTTAAAATTTTAGTGGATGAAGTGTATTTAGCTGAGCTAGTTCTAAGGGTGTAGTCTATAATAGTTGACTCTCTGGGAGATTACCCATATAGTAAGAGGCGTGTGATATAGGAACCAATTACAAAAGAGTATATTTTATTGGTTCTAAATTCATGTTCATTAGACCATTCTCTTATGTGTTTTTATTGTGGCTGGTATAGGCATTCAAAGCCATTTTTTCGTATCCCTTAAATATTTTCATTCACTACGTCTATTTGGGTCATCTGGAGAAGTTTTGTAGGAATAATTCCATATATAAGAACTCTTATTCTGGGGATATAAATGCATAACTATGGAGTAGTAGATGGTTCAAACATCAGGGCTCCATCCATAGGCCCCCGAGTAATTCTTTTCAATGATTTAGGAGATCGTTGGGGGTGTGGGAAACCTTGACCCATTTTTTGTCTCTAGTGTCAGAATGGAGATGGCTGAAGTTTCTATGTTTCTTATTTCTTTTTTATAATATTCTCAAAATATTATGAAATATTGATAGGTTTTTTATTTAGTATTTTGAAATATGAATAAACCTTATGTGGGTTGGTTCGAGGTTAGTTTTTATCATTTAAAGAAGTGTGAGTTTTGTTGACTTGATGGATTGTGTTTTTGTTCTCTGTTTGGTTTAAATTCCTCCCATGGGATCCTCTATGTGTAGAGATATTTTGGCTTCGGTTGGGAGTTCATAGGTTCTCAGTTTTCCAGGATTTGTCATACTGGGGTTTCCGTCTTCAATAACAGTGTTCTTAATCGTATTTGGAGACAATCATACTGTTTTGGTTATTGTGGTTGGTAGAATGCTCTCATGTTCCACCATTATTATTTATTTTGTGGTTTCACCTAGAAATGGGTAGGTTTTATATGTTGATAGAATGGTCACCCTGAGGTTCATTGTTTTTTTTCTTTATTCTATATTTGTGTTTGAGTTTTTATTAACCTTCGGTTGGGTGACTTTTTAGGGGGAAGAATGAGTTTGTGGATGAAAGAATTGTCACACCATGACATTAGAAATTCATTTATTTTTATATTGTGTTTATCTTAGATATTTTGTTTGTGGTTAGGGTTGATCCCTAGTTTGGATTTTGTGTTTCGGGTTCAAAGATGAAGTTCTTGGGCTTGGTATCTTTTAGCGCAAAACCTACACACGGTAAAGGGAACTTGTGCGCCATCAAGGAGGTAATTGTGAAGCACGTTTTGGGGTTTAGGTTCAAGGTTCAAATGTTGTGGAAAGTTTGGGAAACCATGAGGAAAACATTTTAGAGTTTCTTTTTATTTGGAATGTGGTGAACTCATGATTTGTGTACAGTTTGGAAAACTGGGTTGCCAAACCGTGCGAGTTTACCAAATTTTTTAAATCATGGAATTCCAATCATTCCCTCCCTTATTTTTTCCCCTTTTAGGATATCCTCCCACTTGCTAATTTTTTGTGTATGAAGGGACCCACCAAGACTTCTCTCTTGGGTTCTCCTCCCTCTATGGATGTGTCTCCAAGGTTACAGAGTGAGTTTCTTAGGGCTGTGTCCATTTTCACCTATTTATCTTCTCCTCTCTAAAGATCATGGTCTCTCTTGGTAAGGTTTCTCACATGATCAAACCAAGGGTTATTGTTGGATGATTTGGTTATATTTATATGATTTTAGGGTGTGTGGATCTTTTGTAGTGTATTCTTCATTATCTGATAGTTTCATTGCATTCAAACTCCATTGAGGAAGGTATTACATCATTTTCCTTTCCAAAGCATTACATTGAATTCATGAGATTTTCCATTTTCTTCCAAAGTAATATATTATTGCTTATGGTGTGATAGTATAAATTTATTTTTTGTTTTTATGATGGAAAATTGGTGTGAATTGTCTTGTAAATGTTTTTTTGTAAATATTCTTATTTTTTCATGTGTGAAAGGTGTTTGAGAAAATATCACTTGGCTTCTTTTTATGTAATTTAGTGGTTTAGGAGTATGTTTGTCCATGGTTACATTTTTTTAGCTTAGGTTTATGATGATATGAACCATTCATTCATGTTTTTGTTATTTTAAAATATTTTTAATTATATTTATGATTTAATTAGAGTTCCATTGTATATAGGCACATCTATATGTGCATGGGGTGACCATATAGATGTTACAACAAAAGATAATGGCCTTGATTAACTTAATGACCCAGTTTTCAAAACACTCAACCTATCCCTCACACCTTTTTCTAAATTTTCATTAATACTATATTTATTATAAACTTTTCTTGGTCTCAAAGTGTATCAAATCTTGTTATAAATGTTATGTTCAATATTTTAAACTATTTAGTACCTTGGAAAAGACTATTGGGTTCGAAATGTTTTTAAGAATGTTTTGAATCATTATGTTTGTTGTTTTTTTCATTAGGGGTTAAAGTGGTGTTGTCAATGGAATCATATTTGAAATATAAGGGTCCGTTTGGAATTATGAACATAAAAGTGGAGTTAATGTGGTTTTCGAAATGGTTTGGAAACATTTTTGGTAATGTATTGTAATTGATATTGTTGATGTCCCAGTTGGAACCATGTAATATTTTGGAAATGAATTGTGGTTTTAAAAGAAAAAATGATTGGATAGAATATTAACATGTTTTTAAAAATGGATTGAATAATCATGTGATGTGATGACCTGGTTGGCACTTTGAAAGGATTATTGCGAGATGGGCACCGTTATGGAGGATTTACCAAGAGTGGTTTATCGCTTGTGTGGTGTTGGTGTTTGTGGTAATCAAGTGAGGTGGCGGTAGGTAAGGTGAGTCATGAGTGTGAGGGCCTCCTCATTTCACCATGTTCTATTACTATCATGGGATTCCAGGGTGTCATTTAAAGGGTCAAGTGACGGTTTCTTGTTAACCCGGATTAGATGGGTTCATACACCATGGATGCTTAGAGGCCAAGTGGGATTGTGCTACTGGATTGGTATATAGAACAACAAGTGAGTTATTTACATTAAATATACACCATATGAAAATAGGTGATTATGATCTGAGTACGTATAGGGATCATTCTAGGGATGTTCAAAATATTCCAATTACTATTTATATATATGGTTGTTTAATTTTTTCTACTACATGTGAATATTAGTGATGCATGTTTATATCATATATTTTGTATCATTTACTATCTACATAGCCATCTTTTTTTTCACTTGGAATGGATTTTATTTTTGGGATTTGGATTTGAATGGGATTGTGAGAAAATGAAACAATTTTAGAAAAAGAAAGCAACATGGGTTGTTTTCAAATGGGAACATGTGAAAAAATATCTTTGGATGTTTGAAATGATCAAATACCATTTTATAAATGTATTTAAAAGTAGTTTTGGTGGAATATTTAAGGAATGTAAATGTATGGACTATATGGTGATTACTGGCTGTGCTGTTAACCTCACACCCTATTTGTACCATTCAGTGTTGGTAGACCTGAGCTATTTTGTTTGATCAGGTTTTTTGTTCAAGTTTCCTTTGAACCAGGTTGGTATTGTGGTTAGTGGTTACCAAGATTTCAGGTAGAGATCATGAAGGAATTATTTTATTTTAGTGTTTTATTATGTTCTTGTTATGTTCGGTGGTTGTTGAATTTGGATAACATTGTATATTTATTGACATTTAGTTGTTATCTTTTTTATGTGTTAAGTTTTAGGTATTTTGATCCTATTTTATTCTTGGGATAAATATTTCCCATTATATTCATTTGATTCTTAACAATAGTTTCTACCCTGTGGAGATCCAGAACCCCCATTGGGCCATGTCTCGGACAAAATCATATGTTAGGTAGGATGGAATCCTAACCTGGTTTATGACATGGTCTCAACAAGATTATATGATTGTTGAGGTAATGAGGCATTATATTTTTACTCTATCCATATAAGGATTAAAAGGTACAGAATTTTACCCATGTTGATTAGAAACAACCGCCTTATTGTAATCCATGTTTCCAAGAACAGATTTAGATTAAAGGATGTTTAAAAACATCCAAATATACTGAGTAATTTTAAAATATATGTTATCATCTTTATTTTCCTTCTCTGATTAACCAATAAAGTTATGCTAAATATATCAAGATTTTTCTTCTGGGGTCATAATGATATATTTTTTTCTCACCCATTTTCTAGGATCATTTTTGTTTGAAGGAGCACCCTTATCTATGATAATGGATTTTCCTTTATTAAATCTTTTAACCTATTTCCAAGCATTCACATAAGTATTTGGCATCACTTACTTCTAAATCACTCTAAAGTTTTAAATAATGTTCCTAACAATTATGAATACATAAAATAAAGGATGAATATACTCATATTGTTCCTTTATTTAAACATTTTACTCATTGGAAATGAAAATAATAACATCCAGTAGCATTGTATCCAAATTTTCTTCAACTGTAGTCATATAATAATGTATCAAATAACAATTTAGGGTGTGATAATCAAATTTTAGTGGAATACCTTTACATAAGTTATGTGCATTTAGAATCATTGTATTCCTCAAAATTTAATTTAATCCATGATGTCTTACCCAAATCTAAGACATAGTGTTCCTTTGATTGAATGGATTAAAGGATATATCCCATTTTGATATTCATAGAACTCCAAGATTTAAATGAAAATTTCCATATTTATATGATATATTGAAATATTTTTTAGATCCTTGAATAATTTTGAAGAACCCTCTTCTAATAGAAACCAATTTCCAATTATATTTCCTATGAAATGAGAAATTATGGATTTATGATCTGTAAGAGACTGTAGTTTATCCACTTTAAATATGTGATGCAACCAAGGATAGAACGATTACAGACATCATATCTTTGATGAAGGTATTTGGGGTCAATGATAAAATTCAATACACTATACTCTAATTTCATGAACAAAGGTTGGTTCTGGATAACATCTTTGGAAGGATATGATCCTTTAAACACCTCTAAAAAGGATATTCTTTTGGTTTTTGACAAAATTTACCTCTTCTAGTATCCAAAAAGATTTATATTAACCTTAAAAGAATATTTTCTATAGATATTTCACATACAACCTATTTGAAGGAACACTCCCATTTTAGATTAAAATAATACATTATAAGAATATAATCCTTGAAAATTGATTATAGACCATTACATGGATTTATAGAAATGAAGAGAAAATCCTGTAAGAAAATTTCTTGTGAAGAAACCATAGATCCCCCATTATTACAATTAAACACCGTAGTAATTGAAAATATCCTAGATGTATTTACATGATATTTATTATATTATCACCGTACCATTATTAGATGATACTCAAGGAATATCTCAAAGGATTATCACAAGATAATTTTATGATAATTGGTAAAGAATCAAACCATGAACATGGTAACACTCCAGATATCAAAACACAACACTATAATTTACCCTCTTTGTTAATTCTCACAACATAAGGATATAATTATGTTTTTAAAAATTAAAATACTCATTTGAAAATTATTTTCATAGTTCAATGATTATCCAAAATTATATCTTTTATGTGATTTCACACTCCCTGCCTTTATAAATTTATATATCTATTATAAAATTATATCATATAATCATGTCATACATTATCAAAAATATCTCTATATTTAATCTACTATGCCAAATGAATCATGGTAGTCAATATCATATTGATTAAACATTCCAAATCTCCTTCCTATAACATAGTCAGATACATAACTATAATATATGGCATCATTCCTGTAAAAAAATTCCAAAAACCATTATAATGTTTACAACACATCTTTCCAAATCTACATAAATAGTGTAGAATTATTATGTAAAATAAATTCCTCAATAGGGATATGTTATATCAACACAAATTTCATAGTTCACCGTATTTATCATTGGGATATTCCAAGATTAGATATCATTTGACAATAAGTTAAAGCCAATAAATTTTATATATAAAGAATCATAATTATTACATACATATTTTCTTTTCATAAAATTTCCCTCCCCAAATAAAGGCACAATAATATAAATTACTAACTATTATCACAATGGGAAACAAAAAGCCTGACATTTTTCTAAATATTAACAGAAAATGGTAACCATGTTGATGATCTCCTCAATATCATGAAATGAAAACCACTCATCTTGAAACATTAAATCAATTTACTTTTTCAATTCCAATTTCATAGTGGACGAGTATAAATAATCATCTCATTTTTTTACAAACAATTTATAAGTTTCAACTATGGAGGTTATGAAAATGAAGAGAAACATTATTCACTACCCATTACATTCTTCCCTCCTCCAAATTTCAATCCCAAATTAGTAAATATATTTTTTGTACCCAAACTAACACATCCAAATTTTAATAACCTTAATATAATTAAATAATTATGATAAACATTCGCTAGTCCCTTGGTTGTTAGTTGGCTACCTAAGAAAACTGAACCATGAAAAAAATAATCATGAATCCCAACAAATTTTGATTTACTTCATAACAACTTGAGAAAAATGTTATATGAATCCCAAGTATATATGAATTATCAACCTTATCGAATAATTTGGAATCACTGAAATAACCATTTTATCAATCTATCATAAATCTTTCTATTTTTTTGAACCTTGAACAACTGTAATATCATGAAAACTCATCACAATCCAAGACACAAAAAAATATGAATAGAATTATGTTATCAATATCTTCTTGTGACACCCATGATATAATGGGTTATAATTTATTCAATCATTTATCATATTCATGATGTTTTAGAAGTTTATAATTTTATATTTTGAAAATAATTAGGGGAAAGATGATAATGCGTAGGTAGTAAAAGATTAATGTTCGCCATATATCTCAACTGTGTAAGGTGTGGGGGATTCATGAATACCTTTCCAAGTCCTAGAATAATTTATATACTAATGAATTCAAACCATTTTGGGGTTATAAATTCAGTCATGATGGTTTTCATGGTTGGTGCATGGTTTCTATAACTATGCATCCAAAATGTTCAATCATCCCATAAATCAATTTATGTGATTTTTTATTTTACTCACATCAGGTATTTTCACATTTATCGTTATCCATTTGATTATAAATGTCAATAAATTCTTCCATGCATGCACCCATTTCTATTTATATCTCCATTAGTTACCTCTATTGATTCAAGTGGTTTTATTCAAGGTAATCCCCTCATCTCTTAGGATTTATTCTTCCCAACTTCTCCATCCAGGATCTATTATAACTTTTCCATTACCATCCATTGTTGAAAGGTCTTAAACATGGATAAGATAATCATGGAGTTTTCTATTTTATCGATCATGAAGGTTCTTCCTTATCCCATCCCCTCATTATTTGATAATGGTGTCTATTTTTTGGAAAATTCAGTTGTTTCAATGTAATTTTATTAATTAACAAAACCTTTAAGGCATGTATTTTCTATAAATTATATCTTAGAAATTGGTACCTTGATTATGAAATTTTAATGAATTTATATTTTTCCTCAAAGCGATCTTGTTATGTTTCATCAGATCTGAAAATTCTATTCCAGGTTTCAAAAGTTTGTTCTTTTAATATAGATTCTAAATCCAATATGGAGTTTGATAATTCATTTATAAGAATAGTTTTAGTTCAAATTGATTTATAAAATGTTTTTAAAGGATATTTTATTTTATATTAATGTGAATTCATGATTTATTACTAAATTATGATAATAACTCTTATGCTTCAAATGGGGATATTGATATAGATTATTGATATCATATCATACACATGAACCTTATTGCGGTTTTTTTATAAATGTATAATTTTATATGTTTTTTATTGTTAAATGATTATATGAATAGATGGTTGTGTGAAGTGTTTATGGGTTATTTATTAATGATTTTTGGGGTATTATTTCTTGAGGCCTTTTATATAAATGTAGTGATTTACATGAAATCCTTCTGTAATCAATGGAGAGTCAATGAATAGTTCTACTCTACTAGTAATATTTCTATGGAAGGGGGTCCCCAGTTATCATCTTAATTTACTGAGGGGTTGTATTTTTTATATTCCATAGGTGTATGTTAGGGTCTTGGTCTATTAGGATCACATTATAAAAAGACAATTTATTCCAAATTGAGGTCTATAGTTATCTCAAATTGACTATAAGTTATCATCCCATGTATTATTTTTTAGTTTTCTACAAAAATTATTCATTTATTTCTACTATAATATATAGTATATAATTATTTTAGAATCAGTATTTACTTTCCATTATTATATTCAGTTTAAAAAAGAAATTGTTTTATTAAATTAATGTTAATGTTCTTGGTTTTCCTATATAAACAACGTTTCAAGAGATATTTTCTAACTATAGTTCATAAAAGTATTTGAAGAAGGAGCTAAATTTATTTATGGTGGATTACTATAATAAGATTAATCAAATTATATATAAAAACTCTTATTTTGATATGTAATTAGTTAGTTTAAATGTTTGTAATTAGAAGGGAGTATCTTCCTTTAGTGGAAAGCATTAGGAATCATATTCATCTATTGGAAACATGATGTTTGGGTGGTGAATTTGCATCAAGTTTAGATTGTTTTTATGGAATTTGGGATACTTTGGTTGTATTGGGATGCATATATATCATACACAATGACCTATCCTTATTTTATTACACATGTAATATATATTTTGTATATTAATTTACACATTTGGATTCTAAATGTAATTTTTTTGTTCACGAAAATTTTTATTTCTTATGAAAAGTTTTAATGGATTTATGTTTTGAATTTATTTATTAATTTATCCTAAACAACCAATGTATCATTACATTATTTTATATTTCCGATATTAACGCACAACCATATTTATAAAATTTGTAGTGTGAAATCATTCCCAGTATAATTTTTTTGATACCTTTAGTACTAATCTGTAATATATGTTAACTGAGAATGCTATGTGGGTATTTTATATATTTAAGTCAAGTTACAAAGTGGGGTTTTTGGTGTTTGTTTGTTACAAAATCTTATTAGGGAAATCATGTAATTTAGGGTTATATGGGTATAAATGATATAGAATGACTGAAAGTTATTTTTTATTGATAAATAAGGAAGGAACACCACACTGGCCCTTCAAGGAGGGAGAAAGTGATAGAGACCCAAGGCATCCCCTTGGAAAATGTTTTTACACTCAACGAGGAGAGAATCTAGACTATCATAAATCAAGAGCTCCTCCTCCGGTATACCCAATCTAGCCAAAGATTCTGCTGCAAGATTGGTCTCCCTCAAACTATGATGGAAAATGCACCCCTGCTGGGTCTCTCATTTGCATCGTCTAATGAGGTAAGTTAAGTCCCAAGGGACTGCATGTCGTTCCTATATGGCCTTTACAAGGAATTCAGAATCAGACTCGATCTCGTCCACCTTAAAACCCTTCTTTCTGCAAACCATCATACCGGAAAGGAGGGCTCACACTTCATCTCCCAATGAGTTTCCTGGACCATAATAAGTGTTGAATCCGATATGGACCAAACCCCATGAGTCCCGTAGCACCCCCAACCCCTCATGACCCATTCTATATAGGAACCGTCCACGTTCAGCTTCAACCCCCCGCTAAGAGGCTGCCAACAAATCCAATGGTCGTTCCCTCTACTCATATTATGTGGCTGGTTGGTAATGTTGCGGATGGAAACCAAAGCGTTCCATCCCTTCACAAGCGATTCCAGCTCGGCTATAAGTGATTTAAGACGCAATTGCATGAACAAAAGAGATCGACTTCCACCCAGCCGCACACTATTACGCGCTTCCCAAGTGGTCCAACAGATAGCCGCCATGATAATCATCCGAGCGGCTTGTTCCAAGTAACTGGTTTCTGTCCCGTGGAACCATGCATCCAGAAATACTTGCATGGAGAAGGAAGCATGATCCATGACTGGATGAGGGATGACGATAGACCACAAATAAGAAGCCAAACGGCCCTGTAAAAATAGATGAACCGTCAACTCTGTGATGGGTCTCACACAACAATAGCAGCGAGATGCTAAATAAATTCCCTTTATCTGGATGTACCCTTCCATAGGGATGGCTCAGTTTCTGATCCGCCATACCAGGAAGATCAGTTTCATTGGAATTTCTTTACACCAAATTGTAGGAACCTGCTCCTCCAAATTATCCTCCTCCTGGAGAATTCCCATGTAATCCTTAATGTTAAATCTTCCTGAACCGGCTTTGATGAAGCAGTAGATATTAGAATCATCGCTCATGACAATGTTATTGAAGACGTGTCTTTGTTGAGTGTTGAGCGCCACCTGAATATGATCATACCGCATCGTAGCTTCTCTGAAAGAGACATCCGGAAAAGGGCAACCTGGGAAAGCAAGACGGTCTCTGGCCCATTCGGATTCCCAGAAATTAATGTCACCCCTTCCAATGACCCACCGCGAGTGTTCCTGGAGCACCTCGATGTGCGATGCCATGCATCCCGCCATCACGGACATACCTCAACGCTCCCCCTCTCCCTGCTGGATATCATACCGCTTCTTGAAGAAACATTCCCAAAGCGATTGCCCAGTGATAACCTCCCAAGCCAGCCTGCCCTGCATTCCCGTGATAGTATTCTTGATATCCCAGAGGCCAACCCCACCCTCAACCACTGGTTTCTCTAATCGCTGCCAAGATGTCCAGTGGCATCGCCCAACTTGCACCACATCCCAAAGAAATGCATTCATCACTTTTTCAATTTTTTCCACCACGGCCTTGGGAGGGTTGACAATGGAGAAAATGTGCATCAGAATGGATGTGAGAACACTATTAATCAGTGTGACTCGTCCTCCAAATGAAAGCAACTTATTCTTCCAGCTATGGATTCTTCCAAGAATCCGGTCCAAAATGCCATCAAAATGTTTCTTCTTGATGCGGCAGCATGAAATTGGGACACCGAGATACTGGGTTGGTAACTGCCTCTTCTGGAAACCGAGGATATCCTGGATACTTCTATATCTACCATTGGAACATTTATTTGAGATGTACACGTGACTCTTTGAGGCATTGATATTTTTTCCGCTAAGGCGACCGTAACATTCAATAATCTCTAAGAATTTGATAAGAGACATGCGCCTGCCTTTCATGAAAATAAGAACATCATCAGCAAACATAAGATGTGAGATTCTCTCCATACCCCGCTTGCCACAAAAAAGTTTCATCCTGCCCACCTCCAAACTGCAATTCAAATTCCATGAAAGTGAATCTTCTGCCAAAATGAAGAGAGAAGGAGACAGCGGATCTCTGTGGCGAACCCCCCGGATAGATTTGAAATAACAAAAGCACTTCCCCATGAGGGAGACCAAAAGCCATGGTGTAGAGTAACACCTAAAACACAGGTTGCAAAATTCCTCATGAAACCCGAACCTTTTCATCACCTGAATAATAAAACTCCATTCAACATTGTCATAAGCCTTATTAATGTCAACTTGAAAGATGACATTGGATCCCACAGTCCGCCGGTGAAGATCATTCACAAGCTCACTAGCAATTCCAATCGGCCCTTGAATACTACGCCCCTAAATGAACCCATGTTGCTCCTTAGAAACCATTTTGGGAATAATTCCGTTGAGCCTTTTGGCTATAACCGTGGAAAGAATCTTGTATGATATGTTGTAGAGACAGATCGGCCGGTACTGGCTAATAAGGGTTGGAACCTTGATCTTCGGAATGAGAAAAATTCTCTAGGAACAAAAACCTCTATTAAGAGCACCCCCTCCCAAGAAGTCATGCACTACCTCAAACACCAGCGGACCAACCATATACCATGCATCCACATATAAGGAAGCCGGAATGTCATCCGGTCCTAGTGCACTGTCCTAATGCATGCTCGTTACCGCTTCTTTCACCTCCCTCTCCGATGGAAGATCGATGAGGAATCCGTTGTCCGCCTCCCTCACAAGCTGTGGAGTCCTGTTCAAGAAAATGTCCCCATCTGCTGTATCCTGCATGAACCTAGACGAGGTCTCCCTTGACAGGATACCTTCAAAGTGATTCGAGTCCAGTTTACCTGTGATTTCCACATCCGACGTGAAGGTCCCATTTTCCAAGGCTGATGTTGATCTTCGAACTCCGTTTTTCCTTCATGCAAGCATGGAAGAAGGCTGTGTTGCAGTCTCCTTCTCTAAGCCATTTGATCCGTGATCTCTATTTGTACATTCTCTCAATTTAAAGAAGTTTTTTGGCCAGCACAACCCACTTATCATAGAGGGACACAAAGAGGTTATCATCCCACGTGATATGCAGAGAATCCTCTAGCCTATCCACCTTACCTTGGAGCTTGATCACCCCACCCTGCTCACCAGGACTATTCGCAAGCCAGTCACGGATGTCCTGCTTGAGCCACTTGAGCCGATTCGCTAACCCTCCGCACGACCTTCCACCATCCTCCTGCTTTCCGGACTCTTTCAGCAGCTGCCTAAAGGAATCATTCTGATGCCACGTGTTGGAGTAGAAAAAACCACGATCAATCGTTGGACAGCTCCTGATGTCCACGTGAAGCAGTGCATGATCCGAGGGGACTCAGGTGAGATGAGTGACGGTCGTCTTTGCGAAAGAATCCAGGCCCTGAACTTTCAGCATAAATCTATCCAAACGGCTCCAGATGCGATTCATCCCTTTCCGATTGTTGCACCACGTGAACCTGGAGCCCGAAAAACCCATGTCCATAAGCCCGGTCACCATCATGAAACTCTGAAACTCTTGCATGATTCCAAGGTTGTAGTTGGATCCTCCTTTCATCTCTGTAAACACCGAAATTGTGTTGAAATCCCCTCCAATGAACCATGGAGTGGTGCCCATTTGGAGAGCTTCCAGATGATGCCAAAGTTCAGTCCGCCCATTGGAAACAATGCTTGCGTACACGAAGGAGAAGATGACCTCACGTCCCCCGAAAGAAATTTTTGTGTTAACGCATTGTGGCATGAGACTCACAACTTCTACTGCGACATTATTCTTCCGACACACCCAAATATGAAAATTATCAGGACCTCCGTGAAAAGCGTTAGCGAACCCCATCTTCTTGACCAATCCAGATGCCTTGCTCGGCTCCTGCTTTGGTTCGAGAATAACCACAACAAAATTGTTGTTTCGTCTGGCCTTCGAGGCAATAAAAACACACTTGGCTTGGGCCCCCAAGCCCCTTGCATTCAAGATAATAATAGAAAGCACTAAATAAGGTCCTTCTGGACCTTGCAGCTTGATGATAGCGATAGAGAAACGGACGAAAAAAAACCTTTTTCCGTGGATTTGGACCGAGTGATTGGTCCTGTCACCCCCGAAGTGTTGTTGTCCCGAACTGGAGTCTACACAATCTTCATGAAACCTTCCTCAAGGATCTCCTGTTGACTATTTTTTATTTGGAATTTATTTCACCGGTTTTTTTTCTCCCCCTCATTGATGAGTCAACGCGGTTTGTCCTCATTAAGGTTACCGCGTGGTTTTAATTACGTTGTAAATACGTCTTGTTTTTTTGCCTATATAATGAAATGAAAACCTCTCCAGAAAAGCATCCCAATTGGTGGTGTGAAAAACATCATTTGTGTTCAAGTATTTTTCCTTTAATCATCTTTCCATTCTCTCTTGTGTTTTCGTGTCGAACTGTCAGACATTTCCAACATTTGGTATCAGAGGGAGGATGGCTTCATCCACAATGCCGAACTCCGAGCCCTCATCGCCCCGACTCTCCCAGACATCATCGGCATGTCCCAGACCCCCCGTTGATAGCGGTAGCGGCCCTCTGGTGGTACATCGAGTGGTGAAGGAGATCGGGGGATCGACGACGTATCCGATCCCCACAAAGACAAACTACAGTGACTGGTCCTTGATGATGAAGGTCATGCTTCAAGCACGCGGTCTTTGGGATGTCGTGGACACTGGAGGTGCGGAACTCCAGGAAGATCGGATAGTGCTGGAGGCCATCCTCCGCGCTGTCCCGCCGGAGATGATCTCCATACTCGCCGTCAAGGCAACTGCCAAGGAAGCATGGGACACCGTGAAAACCATGCGCATCTGCATTGATCGCGTTCGCAAGGCCAATGCTCAAAAGCACCGCAAGGAGTACGAAGGAATTGTTTTTCACAACGGTGAATCGGTGGACGACTCCGCAATGTGGCTCACCGGGATGGTCAACCAACTCACGATCCTCAGCGATCCAGAGCCTCAAGACAAGGTCGTTGAGAAGTATTTGCACGTCATCCTCTCCAGGTTCTCCAAAATTGCCCTTTCAATTGAGATGCTTCTCGATATCTCTACGCTCTCTGTGGAGGAGGTAACAAGGAGACTCAAAGCGGCAGAAGACCGTTTTGACCTGGCACCCACCATCGACTATGGAGGGAATTTGCTCCTCACCGAGGAGGAGTGGGATGCACGGATGAAGGAGCGGCAAGCGAGGGATGGACCCATCAATGACTCCAAGACTGGAAACTGGTGTCACCGAAAACCACGAAGGGATGATAGGGGATCCAATGACGGTCATGACGCCTCAAGAGACCAATGTGTCTACTATGAAAAAATGGGTCATTGGGCCAACGATTGTCGCAGCAGGATGAGACATGCTAAGGCTCTTCTAACCCATGGTGACGACGACGAGCCGACACTCCTTACGGTAAGGGCGTGTACTACGATGCCCAATACACCACCACCACAATATGCCACTTCAAATTTTTCACTGCCACATTGCAGTCCTCTCCGAGTGGTCGAGGTGAAGGTCTTTGCACAATATGCTCAAAGGGAGGCGTGCGACGACGACCTGTGGTACCTCGACACTGGTGCCACACACCACAAGACTAGTTCCCGCACTGCCTTCTCTGAGCTTGAATCTGGGATCCACGACACCGTGAAGTTTGGTGATGGATCTGTCGTCAATATCGAGGGGTGCGGGACAATCTTATTCACTTGTAAAAACGGTGAGCACCACACACTCACGATGGTATACTTCATCCCGAGCCTCACCGCCAACATCATCAGCATCAGACAACTCGATGAGAATGGTTGTTAGGTATTGATCGAGGGTGGAATCATGAAGATTCGGGACAAGCAACGACGCATGCTGGCTAGGGCGCAGCGCTTCCCCGACCGGCTGTACAAGCTAAGACTCAGCATTGCACAACATACATGCTTGTCAACAAGGGGGTCAGAGGTGGCATGGCGATGACATGAAAGGTACGGCCACCTGAACTCCAATTCTCAGCCCAAGATCGCTCAACACGATATGGTGTGAGGGCTTCCGCAGATTGATCAAATAGATCAAGTCTGCGACAACTGCCTCACTGGGAAGCAGCAACAAGTGTCTTTCCCCAAGCATGTGAAGCATCGTGCAGAACAAGTCATCGACCTTGTCCACGGTGATCTTTGTGGGCCGATCACGCCAACAACGCCAAGCGGGAACCGTTACTTTCTACTACTCGTGGATGACATGAGCCGCTACATGTGGGTCAAACTTCTTGCAAGCAAAGACCAGACTCCAGCAGCAATCAGACGCTTTCAAGCCACAGTGGAGGTTGAGACAGAGCGCAAGCTGAAGGTTCTCCGCACTAATCGCGGTGACGATTTTACTTCGGTAGAATTCGGTGAATACTGTACTGACCGTGGCGTACAACGACAACTCAAGGATCCTTTTTCACAACAGCAGGATGAGGTCATTAAACAACACAACCAAACCGTGGTGTATATGGCTCAAAGCATGCTGAAGGCTAAGGGTCTTCCCAGGTTGTTCTGGGGTGAGGCTGTCTCCACCGCCATCTTCATCCTTAACCGAGCGTCGACTTAGAGCCTTGACGGAATGACACCGTATGAGGCCTAGCATGGAAAACGACCGGCGGTGCACTTTCTTCTCACCTTTGGCTGCATCGCGCATGTTAAGAACGTGAAGCCTCACCTGAAGAAGCTGGATGACCGGAGTACGCCGATGATCTTCATCGGGTATGAGTTCGGGTCCAAGGCATATCACGTGTATGACCCTGTCAGCAAGCGCGTGCATGTAACGCGCGATGTCACCTTCGACGAGGCAAAACAGTGGGATTGGAGTTCTCATGGTGAACAAGCTATGTGGAGTAGTGAGGATCCATTCACCGTCGAACACACAAAGGCATGTAGACCAAGGAATGCGGAGGCCGACAACAGTGTTGGAGACCAGAGCTCATCACTCAAACCCATTAGTGCGAACTCAGCAGAAGATGCAACACCAGATGTGGTTAAGGTGATACCCGTGGCATCAATCACAGTGGAGTTTGCTTCACCGCCATCCAATATGGCAGAAGCACTGGACGATGATCACGACGACGCCCCGCTTCGATTTCGCACCATCGACAACATTATCGGTCCAACAACACCGCCTGGGTTTGCACAACGCAAGCTCGACCCTGGTGAGTTACACTTCATTACGGCAAACGAGCCAAGCCCGCCCACCTGCATGCCACATTCATTGCAGAGAAGCCGGCGGCGAGTAAGGAGAAGGTTTCGAGAGAGGAATAGCAGCCTGCAGACATTCTCACAAAGTCACTTGGGCGCGCCAGTTTCAGAAGTTGCGTGCGAAGATCGGCGTTGTTGAGATCCAGAGAGCGCAATAAAAATTAGGGAGGTGATTGTTGACTATTTTTTATTTGGAATTTATTTCACCGGTTTTTTTCTCCCCCTCATTGATGAGTCAACGCGGTTTGACCTCATTAAGGCTGCCGCGTGGTTTTAATTAGGTTGTAAATAGGTCTTGTTTTTTTTGTCTATATAATGAAATGAAAACCTCTCTAGAAAACCATCCCAATTGGTGGTGCGCAAAACATCATTTGTGTTCAAGTATTTTTCCTTCCATCATCTTTCCATTCTCTCTTGTGTTTTTGTGTGGAACGGTAGGAATTTCCAACATCTCCAAGAGGGGTCCACTTCTGCGCGGCAGATCGCACGAGGGCCTTGGAGCCACCTCCTCTTGCACCATAGAGATCAGAAGGAGCCGATGTGGGGATTGACGAGAAGCGAGCAACTCCTTGTCCACACCAACAGACGCTCGTCCAAGCAACGCCATTCCTTCCTCGGGCTGAACCAGATTGCTAACCAGGGACCATTGAAGAAGCTCCGGTGAAAGCTGAGAGGAAATGCGAAAAGACTGAGGAGGGGGAGACAGATCTTTGGATGCAATGGGCCAATCAAGCAGGCAGTAGGATCCAGCCGCGGCGGGGAAAAAACCGCCGGAGAAGGACCACCATCAGAAACCCGTCCTTCGTCAACTGCAACCAGAGACCAAGCGATCAGGTCCATAGGGGACCCTGGGGGAGCCGACACACTTTTGGATGTGACATTGCTGCCCCCTGATTCTCCGAGACTGACATCTGACACGTCAGTGGCGAAAAAGAAGAAGAGTCGGGACACCCAACGGTAACATTATCAGCTTTCTTCCCCTTGAAATCGGGCGGGTCATGACCCCAAACCCCATCCGACCCAAAACCAGACGGACCCGCAGCCCCCCGCCTACTCCGACACTATGAATCTAGATGCCCATGCAGACCACAAGCGCAGCAGAACTTGGGGAACCTGGAAACGAAGATCTGTTGCCACCAGCGGAAGCCGTCGCTTGTCTTGAGCAGGACCCGGGAGGTCGTTTTAGTCGAAAGGTCCAACTCCACGCAAATACGAGGGTTGGCCGCTGACCAGAGGCATCTGGTTTTCTCATCCGACCAAAGGAAAGACCCAAGCAAATCTTCCACAGCTTTTAGGATTGACGGGTTGTGAAAGGGAAGAACTGAAAGAGATAACCAGACGACTTCAAACAGAGACTCACGACCGAAATGACAATCCCATGACCATATTGACAGGGAGAAGTGCCAGGAGCCACCCCGCCTATCCTCTCTCGCCTAGGCCATTACAAAATCCTCTCTGGAAGCCAGATGAATCCAGAAGGACTCCCTTGAAATCTCGGAGACAGCCGCCAGGAGGAGGAGCCCCCAAGAATCCACAAAGATTCTGAAAAAACCCATGGAGGGGTTGTTGCGGCCGAAACGAGCCACCAGAGATAGATCGTGGAAGGACGCTGCCTCCTGAACTTCGCGCTCTGTGAGATCCACCACTGGGAAACCATCCTCCTACCTGGGAGCCCTAGGAGCCATCAAAATAGGAGTAATGGTAGGAAGGCAAGCCGGATGAGCAGGGGACGTAACCCCAGCTCTAACAGGTGCCTTGGATGTACCGCAAAGAACGTCCTTGAAGGAGTCTCGCGGCAACACTCCTTCAAAAGATGGGGCCCCTGCCGCCCGGGGAGACGACGATCTCACCACCGTCAGAGAAGATGGACTGCTGGTCACCGGAGAAGACGATGAACCATCGATCACTTGCAAGCTGATTGGCAGAGGAGGAGAAGCGAGTGCGGTGGGAGCCATAAAATATGAAATGAAAACATGGTATAAATGATATAGTATTCTATGTACATGAGAAGTATTAATGATAAAATTTCGGTCACATTCCTTCTCATGTAGATCCATGAGTTACCATGGGTCGTTAGGAATTGTAATTGTGTTTGTGTTTTGTTCTAGTTTTTTCTTGAGATATTTTTTTTGATTACTATTATAATTGAATATTTAATGGTTTTATAATTTATTTTTTGAAACTCTATGATTTAGTGTAAAAATGCTTGAGGATCCAAAGTTACACGATCACTATGCATGGTCTAGATAGCTGCACATAAACCATGCATTGGATTCTAGACACCTTATAGTGAAGGTTGAATATTAGAACTAAGGGTCCCAAATTGTTAATCTAAATAGAAAACAATTAATAATTTATTAATAATTTATTTTTTTGAACCATCATAGGTTTAACTAAATTTTAATGTTTTCTGTTATCCTTTTATGATAAATAGAAGGTATTGTTATGATATTTTTATATTATTGGAATTTTAAAACTAACTGATTTTTTAATTTTTTTGAAAATATGTCTCTCGAAAATACACCAGTGAACAATTGAGAGGAAGATATAGATAATATTTTATAAAGAAAATATATGGGGGATCCTACCCATGATATTCAATGAATCAAACAAACCAAAACCTAGTTAGGGAAGGTATGTGAGATCCATCTTTAGTGATGTATTATGGTCATGAATTACTAAGAAAAAACAACCCTCCTTTCATGGATACCTAGGGTCTCCAGAAGCTAAGTAATTTCAAGATATATATAATAATTTTTTGGTTTTATTATGAAATTTGAAACATATAGGGTAAATACATTCACATATATATATATTGATATTTCCAAGACATAAGTGGTGTTAAATAGTTTTACATGATAACATTCATGAATATCTCACTTTAGAAAAGATTAATGTGATAATAATCGAATAATTAATTTGAAAAAACACAATTTATTCCCAAATAAATATATTTTGTTATTCTAGAACAAAGGATTAAATATTTTATAGAGTATTTCACATAGTTTTCTTAATTGATTCAGTCACCCATGATCTCCTCATGAATTATTTTCTAAAAACTAACTGATTCAAGTAAGGATTGAGGTCTGATATCATATAATTTTTTGTTATTTTATAAATAAATATTTGGGTAAAATTGGACAATAATTCTTTCTTAATCGATATTGATATGGAAAGATAGATTAGCATGGGTGGTGATTTATTTTATATTAAAGGAAGTAATTGTATTTGTTAGTTTAGAAAATAACGATTGATGAATCTATAAGGTGTAGTAGTGGGATTGTTAAAAAACTGTATGACCTCACTTTTTTAACTAATTAGATTATTGAAGAATTTTTTTATGTCAATGATGATGGTTCAAAAAATGTAGGACCAACTTAGAGATGGATCCAAATATATTACACAAGTATGGTGGGATGATTCATGTATAATTCTTCTCTGAAATTCCTCATTAGTGATTAAAACTAGATCTTCTTATACTTGGGGATATCAGGTGTATATTAATGCATCTATGGAGATAATGGCTTATTATAAATTATGGGTGGAAAGTATTAAAATTAAGAGCCAATCTCATCCTAATAGGAATACATAGAGTGAGACCAAATATAGAAACTTTTATATGGTGGGACATGTACCAATAAAATCAGTAGCTCGGCCAATGATCGTTAGAAGAAATATACGCATTAATTCTTCTATGGTATTGAATTTGTTTAACACTCATACCGCATACTTCTTCATATCATTAAAATTTATTGTTCTATTGATGTTTTAATATTTTATTATGACTTATGCAATATAAATCAATAATTCTTTCAAAAAAATAATTGAAGTTTTAAATTCACTGCATATCATTTGGTGATCATTGATGCTATGATTATATGGGATGATATCATTCTTGATCTAGTGTCATGGAATGGATAATAAAATATATGTACTAAATATATTTATACCATTATAAAATATTTTTTAACCTAATGTAATAACCTATGTATTCTAGGGTGAATGAGATCCAAGAACAGGATGATATAGGGTTATTATTCCAGATGTGGGGTCTATCTCATGTCAAATACCGGGTTTACAATTTTTTTATATTAAAGGAGATTACAGTTATCAAATTTCGTTAATTATATAAAATTATACTAATGTAAATAATTATTATCTATTTTGGATTCCATATGATAGGGAGGTCAAATTCTTCATTAGTATACTTATAGGGACACACCTCATCTTGTTTACATCATATTAAATTTATCTATCCAATATGATATAATTAATAATTTATCTCTAATATCCTAAGATCAAGGGTTTGATATTCCTGATATTTCCATCATGGGATTCCTTAGTTCTCATTTTCAATAAATCACATTGTTTTCATTGAATTTACATAGATTATTAGAATCCTAACACAATGATTTTTAATAATAAATACTCATAGCCTCAGATTTGATATCCATTTGATCAGATTGGGGATGTGAGATTGTTCCTAGTAGTTTTCTTCTTATTGTTATAATATTTTTTGAGAGTAAAGGATGTTGATAATCCAAAAACATACATTAGTAGTAGATACATGATATATTATTATTTAATGACTACATTCAAGGGAATAAATTCACCCGTTAACTTAATGGTCCTCATGAATCATATTATACATGTATATATTGACAATTGGATTTTAATGTTTTAAAAAGATATATTGGTTTACTCCTAGGTTATGGAATACCATGATAATCGTTTTAATGGTTTTTTAACAATAAATAAGGAGTATGACATATATTTCAAGATATTTACGGTCTAATTTGGGGTTCTAGATGTAAAATTTCTAAGACATGTGATATCTAAGAAAAGTATTTCTTTTGACAATAAAAATTTTCCTGTAGTGATTTGTCAGTAATGGCTAAAAAATATTTTTGTTATTATAAGGTTTATGAGTCTATTTGGGTATTACATATATTTTTTTTCTAGGAAGTCCCTATTCTACAAACTCCCCAAATGACATCAAGCTACAAGGGACTGAAATTTGGGTTAACTGAAATGTTAAAGAATTAATTTAAATAATTAAAGATAAATATGATATATTATGCTATCATTAATATTCAAAATCCTGGTTATGGATATATGATGTCCTCTAATGCCTCAGGTATGATGTTTGGGTTTTTATTGAGGAAAATGGATCATTCATGGTGTATGTATCTCACCAGTTACACCATCGAGAAAGAAACTACCCCAATCAGGACATGGTGTTATTAAACAATATTTCTATATATTTAGAGTATATTTAATTTATATTTTATTTTAGAATATTTTAAATAAATTAATTTTTTATATAGTATGTAATTGTTTTATTAATAAAATTGATCAAAAATTGAATTTTTCGTAGTATTATATTTATTCCTTATTTAATGGATTAAATTTAAAAACATTAAAATGTGTTTTTGGTATTTTTAGAAAGGTGGGCTGCTGTAGTCTATATAATCCTATAGATTCCTTCTCATTGAGATCCTCATAGAGGTATCAAAACACCAACTCCATTCCACATTGATGCTCAATGTGGTGTCTTCCTTCCAATTCAATGTTTCCTTAGATCCTCAAATACCATCTTCTCCTTAAAGTTAACATGTGTTTTACCACATATCTAGGTTGAAAAACTAATGAAATATTATAAAAAAATAAATTCTCATTAAAATGGAATAATTATAATACTTTATGATCATGGGAAATTAGTTCAACTTTAGTGATGTAGGGTACACCATCCCCATATAACCTAATACTATAATGCAACACACATCCTCCACATAACATCACCACACATATCAACACTATAATTCATAAGTGGGAAAAATTATTCTCACAATCAGATGATATATTTTCTTATCATCTTCTTAATGGTATACAAATTCATAAGACCCGATAAGTTTCCACACACTACAACCCCAATCCCTGACCAATCTCAATAAATATCCAAATAACTGGAGTCATCAATCTCATCTACATCAACATGTATTCTATGTAATAAAATTTTGAACAAAAAATATATTACCCATAATATTGGTTGGTGTAATCTTAAAACGGTTAATAGATATGCCCATATAGATATAATCCATTAAAACAAAGAGATTTGAAATTGTAGGTAGATTTAAAAACAAAAGAAATATTCTTAAAATGTTATATGGAATCATCTCTACATTAGAAAAAATAGAAAAGGAAAGAATCCAAAAAATAAATAAATTAAAGAAGAATCACCCTTAAATTTATAAATAAACCCTCACCCCATTATAAATACTTCTCTATTCTTACCAATTGGTTAAACTAGTGAAGTAGTGCAAGTTGTTTGTATAATTTTCAATCAATATTTTAGTTTAGTACTTTGTTTTGTTTAAATTGTAGTAGCTCAAATATCATATTATTCTCCCCTTTTCCATGTTTCCCCCCATAGTGATATTTTTAGTACTCATGATGTCGAGTTGCTAACAAAATAGAGTGATCCGTTGGAGAGATTCATGGTATTCTTGAATCCTCATTCCTAACTCTCAATGTTTTCATTAAAAATATTTTAAGATAATGGATGTGTTTTAATTATTTTACACGTTCCATTTCATTCACAAGAATTATTTATATCCCTTACTAAAATAATTATCCATCCCTTATCTCAGATCTTCTCAAATATTATTGAATGAGGCGGGACAATGCAAGAAAATTGTATGATGCAGTTAAGTAATGTTTTTTTGTCAATCCATAGAATTGGAATGTTCATAATTATATTCAATTGAGGAGGTGATATTGAGTGTTATGAAGATATATCCTAGGTGAAATTAGTGTCACAACATATGTATGGGACCATAATTCATTTATATTGGGAAGAACTAACAGATGGAATTTAGATAACCCAAATGGAAAATTAAAGATGCAATTTTTCAATTCACGGATTTAAACCCCATATTTCTTACTTGTGTTTCACTTATCCAAATTTTTTTATAATTTTATCTATAAAAAACATAACAACACCACTATTTATTTATAAAATTTTATATTTTGAAGAATAAAAAACTATGTAATAATTTAATAAAAATAAAGAGTAATCATTAATGATCCTCAAATGAGATGAACATAGTAATATCCATAGTTTCATTCAAGGTTTATAAATATTTTTTTTGAATTTAAGGCACATGATAACACTTCAATGATTGATTTAGAAGTAGTGATTCATGCATCTGAAAATTTTCACCACTATATATTTGGGCTGAAGATAATAGTTCATATAGACCATATAAGTATAAAATATATCTTCTCCAAGAATTATATGAACATATAAATTATGTAGTGTATGGAGTATCTCTATAAAAATTATTAATTATATATTACACCTCAGGTAACAGAAATTATCTCACTAATGCTCTAATAAGAAAATTAGTGATTTTGGTGTTAGAGGAGTACAAAGAGGAATGGGATTTTATGATAATTTTAAAAAAAATGTATATTTATGTTAATGAAGAGTAGGATTAAGTATTTTTTTCTAGTTTATATGATACACCCACATTGGATGATAAAATTTAGTTGGAGTATGCATCTCGTCCATATTTTCAATTTACAAGTGGAATTTTAAATGGTGGCAGACCATATGTAACAAATCCTGGTGTCTTGATGTATAAGTATGTTTTAAGAATTGATTTTTTTTTGTTATTTTTATTTTTGGTAAGGCCTATTGATAAATGTTTATCATTATAATTAGGTAACTCCCCATAGTTCTACCAAAATATTTTACATTCCAAAACAATAATGTTGGTGTCTATCGATAAGGTGAATGATTAATGAATACTTATCTCATTACTTCAATGATTAATAGGTTGAAGATTAGAGTTAGAAACATGTTGGATTATTATAACCAACTCCCATTCTAATATAGAAATTAGATGGAGTGTCAGTAAAATTTATGATGGGTTAGCCTCAATCACCATTGGGAAAGAATTCCATGTGTGTCATTAGTTACTATGAGAAAAATTCATCTTACTTTATTTCTACTAATGAGTGTACTAAAGTGTACGATCATAGAAATTTTATATAAATGTGATTTTGAATATTAATAGTGTTCTAATAGATACAATATGTAATCAAGATCTTTAATTTTCCTCCTGATTCTATATGTTTCTCCATGAACTGATGAGTTCTCAGTTAAGGATGTGTATCAAATATCATTTTTAATATATGATAAGATTGAATGGGAAATTAGAATTTATAAATAAATGATATATAATGAAGTAAAAGACATTGGAGGTTCATGGAGGATCTAATTATCATTGTTTGAGTTTTCATATGACATTAATAATAAATCATTAATACACATGGATTGAAAAGAGGTTATTTAGGGAAACTATTCTTATTCTATATTTTTGGGATAATTTTTGGGAATGGAATTTATTGGGATATATACCAGTTAAGGAAAAAATGAAAATGATATAATTCATATATAAAATATTATAAATGTATCTAGTTTATTAAAAAACATTTATAGGGAAATTGTTTCACCCTAAGGAATTTTATGTGGGTGATTGGTAATTTCATAGATATTTTTCATGATTTTTATATTAGAGATTGGAGAAATAGGGTAAAATTTTGATGAGTTATGTTGGAAAATTTGATAATTTTGAACATCTTGAGAAGGTGTAATTTAAAATAGATCTGTCACCCTATTTGAAATCCACTCATGTTGTATTATATATATCATAATTGATGAAAAACAATATCACCCCAAACTATGTGATTGAATAGGAATATATGAACCCCAAACTCAATAACAATATTTATAGAAACCAATATACATCCTTTATCATGAGAAAAATTCATTATCAAGAAAATAAATAATGTTAGTCTGTGTTATATAGCATCATGATAATGATATTAACAAGAACAAGTAAAAATAGATTATTATGATGGAAAAATAACTTAACCTCTTTTCTAATCAAGAACACTGATATGTTTTTGGGGAGGAATGTAGAACAATGGGTTGAATTATTACACCCATAATGAAATAGGGTGGTATTTATTATTTTATTTATATTATTATTGATGTTATGGTTTTTCATAATTTATTTTTTTTGAAAATAAGTGATTTTAAGAAATCAATGTTATCATAAAGTTAGTTCTAATCATGCATCTAAAACTTGAAAGGGTGAGTCTGAATTCTAGATTAATATGCATAACAAGGGTATAGTTTCTTATAATACATATCTAAATATTTTAGGGGGTGGAATTTTATTATTGAATAAGTTTCAGGGATGTTTCACGGTTTACCTAACCATGTGTTCTACGTATATATGTTTTTTCATAATTTCATAATTTACCATTATTTAAGTATAACCTCATTTGGATTCCCCTATTTAATTTGAAACATCAAGGAGCCCCCTATCCATAAACCCAATTCTCCTCCCTTATCCCTTATTGTAATCCATTGATTCAAGTGGGTTTATTCATGTTAATCCTTTCAGATATTATTATTTATTAACCACATATTATATCACCCTCTTCCCCTTTAATGTTCTTCAAGTTCATGTTCCCTAGCCATCCGTGGTGGTTAAGTCATAATATTGGTTCGTTCTAATCAATGTTTTTTAATTTTTTAGGCACCTTGATTGTTTTCATTACACAATCCTCTCCTTATTTGAAGATGGCATCTTGGTTATGTAGGAAAATGTAGTTTTTAAAATGAGATTCATTTTATTTATTAAACTTTTGGTTATTAAATTATATATATATATATATTATTTATTAGTAAAATACTACCGATATGAAGATTTTATAATGATTTTTTTATTTTTTTCATAAATCTCTATTATTATCTTCAATTTTATCTAAAAGGATTGAATTTTTTTTCCAAGGTTAATGGATTTATTGTAAATAATAAAAACTAAAACATGTTTGATAAATGGGGTTTAATAATTATTTTTGACCAATTTCATTTATAAATGGGTTTTGAAGGGTTTTGGTTATTATATTTTTGTCTCTTCATGATTTCTTATTACTTTATGAAAATAATGTTTTTGATTCATATGTGATTGACATTATTGATTACTAGTATCCAATTTTCACATTCCTCTGATGTTTTTGATATAAATGTAGAATTTATTGTATTCATTATTATTTTTTTATTATAAGATGGGGGTGGTTGTTTAAATAATTCTTGGAACAAGATACAATATTTTTTGGGTATTATTACTGGACTTATTTGGTTTGAATATAATGGTTCACATTGGATAGTTGGGTACTAAATGGGAAATCAAGGATGAGTAGGACCCTATATATGTTTTCTCTTTGGAAAGGGGTCTCTATTAATATTTGTTTCCTTTAGATAGAGGTTTTTTTATAACAAGGACATGGGTTAATGTAAGGTTCCATTCTATCAAGATCACATTACAAGACGGTAGGTGAACCATGAGTGACATATTAGGTTTTTCTAAATATTCTTGTGACTTTCAACCCAATGTTTTTTTGACTTATCATATACCTTATTTTTCAATATTCCTTATATTATATATTTATCATGAAATTAATAATTTTTATCCGTAATTACATTCATTTTGAAATGAAATTATTTTATAAAATAAAATGTAACATTCCTAATATTCCTTTATAAAAAAGCACAATGATATATTGATTTATTATAGTATCAACTAAAATTTGATTAATAACTTATAAAAGTGTTTTTCATTTATTAATGGTGGAATACTACTGGGATATTTTTTACACACAAGATAAACACTCTCAAATGTATGTAAACATTATTATTTGTGATACAGTTAAACGGAAATGATTTTATTCCTTCAATAGAGTTTATTTGGATCATTCTTCATCTCTTTATGATAGGATATGTGTGTGGGGAACAAAGGTTTTTTGGAGAATTTTTAATTAATTTTTTTGACACATTGGTTTTCCATGGATGTATATGTATTATCAGAACTATATAACTCTTATTTGATAATAGTTAAATTATATATTTAATTTATTACATTATGATTTTTTAGGGATTTATGTTTGGATGCTTACTCTATTTTTATCCCTTATGATATATTTATATAGATTTATTATTTTAAAAAAAATTATTTATTTATCATGAATACCCTATATATATAAACTTAATTACATTATCATAGTATGAATCATCAAATTTTTTATGGGACACTGATTGGGTAATCATTCCCAATATAATGTGTTTGATACCCTGAGAGACATTCAAATTCCCATAGTGATTGAGAATGTGATTTGGTATTAGTGAAAAGATATCGTTTATCCCATATAAATTTGAACAGAGTTTTTTATTTCACTAATACACTATGGTAATTACTATATAGGAATACCATTGAAAATTTATTATAATGTAAGAAGATTAAGGGAAAAAATATTTACCTGAATCTCATATATATATATATATAACTGATTATTCTTCCTAGATAATCACTGAACATGTATCCTGAAGGAAATAAACAAGATTTAAGTAAAAATAAATTCTCTTTAAAGATATTTTTTTAACTAATTAGATAACTCTACCCACTACTGATGTAGGGTGTCTGTGTGGGTGAATTATATCACATGATTCCCAATTAAAAATCCACAACTACTCCTCCCATGAGTGCATAATTTAATAACAAAACCAAGATTTTAAATATTAAATTGGGGGTTTAATAAAGAATTCTAGAGATGTAGATGTCATTATTAGGTGAAAATTACAGAATTTCGTCTAGATACAGCTCCATTACCTAACACGAGACTCACACTAAAACATGGATGTCACCATATAGTAAAATTCTTATACCTCCACATCTACAAGAACTATCATAACCACCATAATGAATAAATCATCAAAATTAAATCCGGTTATGTTATTCATGTCTTTCTCTTAGGATTCATAGATCATCATCATTATGTTCAATAATACGTAACAATCTAAATGTTGTAGGCATAATAATTATTAGGACATAATGTTATGAAAAAATTTCATATGATGATATTATCAGAGTCAAAATTAATCCAAATTCATTAAATAATTTCACAACATAATGATATGATAGATTGAGAATATATAGTTTGAATTTTCTATAAATACATTACTAAAAAAAATCCTATTAAAATAAATATGGAATATAAATAATCACCTAAGAACTATATGGTTCCAGTATTAACCAAACTCCACATACTAAATAAAACTCTAATAACAGAAGTTAATAAATGAATTATTATATTCCTTTCATTTAATAGTGTCATTATATTCTATATAATTTATTTATCTATTATAGTAGTTTCTACTTGAGTCCCTCTATAATATCTTTATTAGTTTCCATAAAATAAAACATTATATGCGCTTTCTCGAAACTCCATACATAATACGTACACATTCAGATACGAAAATAACACAATGAACTCTATATGGAACCATCCCTTGTTATTTACATGGAATTGTGTGACTTAATAAGTATATCTATAATAGTTTTGGGGTTTTTGACCAATAATAGGAGGGTGTTCACAAAAAATAATGATCATTATGCCATCAAATCATAACAAAAAAATATTTGATTTTCTCAATATATAGAGAAATAGACATTTAATATAAACTATTAATGACTAAATCAATTTGTACAAGTTATATAATTTAAAAAATAAGTAATAATACATAATAGATTTCATAGACATGATGATTATAACAAAATAGATATGAAGATATACAATTTTTATGTTTGTAAACCCATGGTTTACTCATAAAAAATGAACATAGAATCCTATACTATCATACTTCTAATGGTCATTTATAGGTCTTCTTTTACTAGAACACACCACTAACTCTAAATATATATGAAATCCTAAAACATATAAAAAATCTATATAATTAAGAGTACATAATCATACACTTCCCCAAGAAGGTATTAGTAACATGAATCTTTGGGACATATCATGTGTTGAGAAATTATAAAGAAGTGACCATCTAGTTATATTAATAAACATATTCTAAATTATAATATATATTCATTACCCTATATTTTATTACCTCCTAGTTTTATAATATTCTAATTTACATTTAGTAAAATATTTCATCTTCAATATCTCATAAGATATTATATTTACATGTTAAATTATCCATTTTTTTTTTCAATATCACCATCCATAAATCTAGATCTCCAAAAAAATTGTGAAAATGTTCTCTAAAAATAATCACCCACTATAAAAAAGATCCTATGAATATGTACACGCAAAACATGGTTTAAAATACAGGATCCATTATTCATCTGATATAATCATTGAATAACTTGGAGACCACACTAAATCATTTATAATTATAATAAAGAAGCACTGTGGAACAAAATAAAGGGTCATGTTATACCATACCTTGATATATGAAATGGAATACACAATCATAAAAAGTGTATATATGGGGGATAAAACATTTCACGGGTGTCTTAGATATATTCCTTTTAACTATACTAATAATCTATAGAGAATCACTTAATAATGGAATAATTGTTTTTTAAAATTGGGTTAATGCACTCTATTTAATGTGTTCATATGGATGGACTCTAAATGTAATATTTTACTATTAGGTATCATAAAATAAAATTCTAGTGAGTGATGTGATGCAACATACAATAATTAAAAAAATTTATCAATAAAATAAATATAAAATTCAATATTGAAAATGATAAAATACAAAAAAAAGATATAGGTGTACTAAAATTTATCTATTTAACTTTGGAAAATAGAAAAATATGAATTCTTTGAATACAATGTAAAACTATTTGGTATTATCATCTTCAATAGAAAAAATAAAAATAAAATATCAAATGGAAAATGAAATTAATATAATCCATGGAATTGGAATTATGGGAGAAATATATGTTAGAATATGATGTGTTATTTAGGGTATTATCATATAAAAATCTATAATAAGTAAGATGCTAAATATTTATTATATATCCCCTAGGTATTATGACTACTGTGTGTTATTAATATTAATAATATAATCATTTTAAAGTTAATTATATAGTCAGTGTATATTAATAATGGTAATGTTAAAAAAGTTAATTAAATAAAAATGAAGAAACATTGAATCTAATTATATAAACATACATTATAAAGTTTTTTATTTGACTATCAGTAGGAGGAAACATATATGATTTCCCTAGACTAGGCTTATGATAAAATTCAATAATTAATATCCAAGCATAATTATCTATGTGAGTATTTTATGATTCAAAAAATAAATACAAGAATAATGATAGATAATGATCACATAAAAGTACCATAATTTCATTATTTACCCTTAACAATTATTCAAATGTAATGAGGAGTTATGTATCTTTAGGATAATGTTGTATATATATATTTTAATAATAAAATGAAATTTACCCTGATACTACATTTTTGAATAAATATATCATTATGAGATAAAAGATTGAAATACCATAGTTATAATATTAATTAAATTAAATATATTATATATTTTTAATTAGGATATACAAATTACATATGGTGTGAAATTTTAAATTCCTCATAAATGAAGTAAAATAAAGTCAAAATATGGAATATATGGTAGAATATGATAAATTTAACATCATTAAATTGTAATAATTTTCAATATATGAAAATATTAGTTGTGCTGGACTAAATTTAGGATTAAACATTATAGTGGAGTATTAATGAAGTTAATGGATAAGTTTGGGATGTAGTGTAGGAATGTACATAATGATAAAATAAGATAATATATTATTTTTTTTCATGATATTAAACTCACTAAACCTACACATACACACAATTTATATCATTTTACCTACACTAATATTAATGTCTATCTTAATACCTCTCTTAATTTATCTCCCATATCTATCTCTATAATTTTGTTGTGTTTTAGTGGTTTAAAGGATCAACTCCAGGCTTGGAATATTATGTGAGTAATCAAATTCTATTCAAATATATTCTTTTCATATTATATTTTTTTATAAAATATTATATGTTTTCATTATATTTAAATTTATTCCTCTATACCTATCTTATTACAATTAAATTATTTTATTTTCCATAATATACTACCCATTAAATATCATTATACCATTACCGTCCAATGGCCCGAAGGCCATCCATTTTTATTGAATTTTGATAATGAACCTTTCAAGGCGTGAGGTGGAACCCTTACAAGGCCTGTCGGTGTATGTATTACATAGACCATAGGACTTAGAAGACTTAATCGCCCATAGGCTTCAAACATTACATACAACCCAAACTAACTAATTGGAACTGCTCCCCCCAGCATCTTCATCATGAAATCAGCTCTCTACCTTCACATGGCTGTTGGGCTAGGCTATCCCAGGAATGCACAGGCTTGTCCCGATGTCATGTTCCATACCCTCTGATTCTTGAAATACGTGTATCTTCTATTGTGGTGAAAACTCCTTTCTCATCCTCTTTATAGAGCTTGTTCCTTGTAGTTTGTCTTGTTTGCATCTGCACTTAAGGTGGTCCAAAGGCCTTGAGGTGGCTCGAAGGCCTTACATGCCCAAAGGCTTGGGTGACCTGAAGGCCCGAAAGGACTTGAGGACCAAATCAGTGGCCGAAAGGCCCAAACGGGGGAAAATTCACTACCACTATAGTGCCAAATAGTTCCTGCAATAGTTCTCGCTATAGTACCTATTGTAGTACTACCTAGTTCCTGCTACCATACCTGCTACTGTACCTACTATAGTACATACTGTAGTGCTGCTACAATACTGCTATAGTACTAGAAATTGTGCCTCCACCTGGATTTGACCCCGAGTCGCCTGGATGCACTTAGGAGTCCTCACCAACTGGGATGAGGTTCTTGTGCTCATTATACCGTTATCATAATCAATTATTATAATGAAATAAACCCATAATTTATGAAACTCTACAATGTTCTATTATATAAACTAATGTGTATGTGGTTCACATTATCCTTTGTAGATGGAATTTCTTCATCACTGTATTGGTTCACATTATCCTTTGTAGATGGAATTTCTTCATCACTGTATTTTTTTTATAATTCATTAAAAATTATTAATAATATTTATTATAATTTTCTATCAATTCCTTTACATATACATCACTAATAAAAAAACTAGTTTTCAGAATAATCTTTGTACCCTCATATGCAGAGAAGTTAGGGACTAGGTCCATAAAGGTAATTATGGGAAAGTAGGTATTCACTAAAACTCAATGGACTAGCAATGGAGAAACACATATCTATTTTATTCTCTACATATTCCGATGTTGGAATTGTATCCTTGGATTTCTCTTTTATGGTGATATATTTGATTGGTACCTTGATAATAATTTTTTTATTCCTTTTGTAACAAGATTGATTCATGGAGTAATAATATACTCCAAATTATGAATACACTATAAAAATATACTATAATTGATTGGTATTTATCTATATTCTAGAATCAAACATTTATTTGTTATTTATTATATTAACACCCACCCCACTTTACATAGGTTCACATTGATTAAATTAATGATAAGAATTTTTTATGTTATGATCCTGTGCTTATATGATATTGAAACGTATACATATTATGAAATGGAATAGGAAAAAATTATATATCTCCCAATATATTTTATAATATTCATCTTTATAGATTCTATGTATATGTAATAATTATTATACCATGGAATTAGTGGGTATCCCTATCAGAAAATCCATTGTGAAATCGTGTCTTTAGTGGAAAACTATTCTATATGAGGTATTTTGACTATATTTATATATTATTATGATTATAATAATTTATTTATAGATCATTTATTTTATATATTATTATTATTAATATGTTTCTAGAAATATTTAATTCATTAAATCATGTCATATGTAAGTATTTTTGTTGAAATTATATTTATTTTTTCTCCCCCTAATCTAATTACCCCATATGTATATTTTCATGTGAAATCCATAATAAATCATATTACGGTATATATATATATATATACAATGGATTGAATGATATATTAAGAAAATGATTTAAATAATTTTTGATTTATCATTTATCATTGATTATTTTGTAGTTTTTTTATGACAAAAAACTCAATGACTTTGAAAATAATTTCTAAATAATAATTTTTAATTTATGTACTAAATTTTATAATATTTTATTATTAAATCCAGTTATAAGGACCTAGACATAATAATTATATAATATTGAGTTTATTTCAATAATTAATTCTCTTACATTTGATGATTTTTTTGGTTTAGAGTTTTTACGAATAAGGTAACAACCCATAGATAAAAAACATTATATTATAAAGTGAAATATTCTATTATTACCCATTTTTTACATAATATAATTTTTTAATATAAATCATGTTTTCATTACACGAATAATCTTCATGGCATTCAACATGAATTTTTTATTTCACTTACCCAACCTTAAACCCTACTCTTTTTATCAACGCCGAATGAGAACAAAAGGAACATCAAGGGACATAAAAATAATGAAATAAATTAGTCTATTAAAATCATGAAAACCCATGAAAAAAACTTTTCTTAAATACATGCCATTTTATCCAGAAAGGGAGTCATATGCTTTCTAAAAGATCATTTATTTTACCTTTTTATAGCTGTTGATTTCCATTAAAACTCTTTAGTAAGCATATAAATGTCATGTAGGTTCCTTGGGATATCACCCTCCCAGAAACATTCTTCATACCTTACAAATTTTAATAACCATATGGTTGAATTGAAGTATAATTCTCAAAAAAACATAATCATTAACCAATGAATTAGAGAGAAATATATGATCACCAATCATGTATCTATATCAGGACCACCCTTTAGATATAAAGGGGTAAAACCCACTATGTAAGCAATATCAATGGACAATAACATAAATAAAACAATTTAATCTTGAAACTTTACATCATAAAAACCTTTATAAAAACTTTTAAAAAAACATGGAAAACTCTATTAGATATTAAATAAAATTTTTCATTCAAAAACTAATTTTCAATAAAAAATAACTAGAAAAAGGAAAAGAATGGTATTATTTGAATAATAAAATAGAATCTTTTAAAGTCATAAAAACTTCATGTAATGTTTATGGTTGTGGGAAAAGTATTGGTCTTTACATATGTTAATACTTAATATTCATTTTTTCTTTTATAATGAATTTTAAACATTCCTAAAAAAGTTTCATATTTTAAAAACACCTAAAAAACGTCAAAGGTGAAATAAAAATAATATTTATAATTATATTATTTCTATAAAAATGATTTAATAAAATATTTCTCCAAAATAAAGACAAGGAAGTGAAATATTTAGAAAATAAATCTTCAATATGTTGTTTTATATTGAATTGTCCTTTACATTGAGTCCAAATCTTCTCATACACTCTTTATCTTTCTGAATAATATATATATTTAAATTATTTCATTTATTAAGAAATTTTATGAAGTTTAATATTTTACTTACATTATCTATTACCATGCTATAAAAAATTATTTAATTATTTATGTTCACTTTATTAATTTTAATGGTGTTCGACTTATATGTCAAAAATGATTTCGGTAGGTTGAATATGGTTAAAACTATCATTATTCAATAATATCTAGAATAATAATCACGAATTATTTACCATATTTATATATAAATAGTACCTTTAAAACCAATCAGGAATAATTGTTATGAAAAATGAACAACGCTACAATCATGGAGACCATAAGTCATTCATACACATGAGTAACAAATCTATTTTTCAAAGATAGTTATAGAAATAAGGTTGGTATTATATTATCTTTACATAATGTTAAATATTTCATTAATAAAATATTATTTCTATAAATATACTTATATATTTTATCCTTGTGATGTAGAGATGAAAAATGAATGACATTACTTAATGGAGGTGGTAATCCTCACGTACGCACCAATGAATTTATTATTTATTAATGAATGGATAAGTAAAAATTAAATGATAAATTATATATTAAAAAATAATAATTTATTGAATATAATATATAAAAATAAATTCCATCATTATAATCATCTTTTATAGGTGATAAAAGAAAATGTGTTACATCGGTTCCTGAGGTAGTAGTCCCCTCTAAACACGAATGATAAATTTGATTCCCATTTTATGGAAGAGGGGATAAATATTGGTTATTGTCATAAGATAAAAAAATATTAGTATATGGGATATAATTATGTTATTACAACATCATGTTTTAATAATATTTTATGGATATGGAATAATAAATAAAACAAAATACTCAGTTAAAAATGATAACTCTTCTTTGGAAGACCTCATTAGGTTTTCAACAAAATATAACATAAAAGGGGTTTTTAGTAAAAATAAGGATTATAAGATATTATTAGTGATGTGATAAATGGATTTTATATTTTATTGTATGATCCAATATTATATTATGGTGTGAAGTGGGGTGGATGGATGGTGGCCATTTATAAGTGGGCAAGTGGACACACTAGGAATGTTCTGAAAAGAAAACAGTATAACCATGCTATACACATACCAAAAGGCTAAAAAATGGACAATTATTAATCCATAAATTATTTAGGATCTAAATATATCCACTAAAAATATTTTATACAAGTTTTAATGTATTTTATACCCTTATACTTTTAGTTTAACCCCTAGTAAACTCGTTTAAACCATATACATGGAAATATATTTTAAATATTTTCACAATTAACAATGATAAAACTAAGTCAAACAAATTATATAATAAAAAATACGATTATTAAATTTATGGAATCCATTTTACCAAATTTAGTTCACATAATTTTTAGAATTTAATATAAACTTAAACCCTCAGATGTTGTGAAATAAATATTTTTTAAGAAATTTAGTTTTGAGGATTAAAAGTGATTTTATATTCACTCTATGAATAATAATCATCATTGTATGAATAAAAGTTCATATATATATAATATATATTTCATTTAAATAATTACTCATTTTTGATATTTTAATTAATAAAAATCAAGAATCATTATTAACATTAAAATTGATTATTAGAAGATGGATTTAATCTAAAAAAACATATACTAAAATAAAAAAGGATGAGTAAAATATAATTTAATGACTCAAATATAACAATATAAATACTATTTTACTTTATAAAAAATTCAAATAATAATGATCAAATTATATTACATAATTTATTGAAAATAAATTATCGTTTTTGAAAACTCGTTGTTTATGACTATTCACAAAAATAAATATTCTATAAAAACACCAAAATTTAATTCTATGTTAATTTGGATATTATTATTTCAAAATATATTCCCATTTTATTAAACAATTTTTCTAAAATTTATACTAATTTAATTATAATATTGTTTGCAAAACCAATAAAAATAATTTTTAGAATTTTTTTGAATGATGCAATTACATTACTAAAAATTTATTGATAATTTAATAATATTTTGTCAATAAATTCATATTTAGTAGGATATATATATATATATCATAATTTATTTAAAACTATTTATACCCTTTTATTTAACATCTAGGTTATAAAAGACATATTTGAATAATAGTATTTTATGTTTCATTTAAGTTCGGTATTATCCATATTCAATGCTATATAACATAGTTTATTTTTCTAAAATCATAGGGTGTTATAACCTCCCCCATTAATAGATATAATCCTCAAAATGTTAACTTGATCTCATCAAAAATTGTTTTTATTTTTCAAAATACCATTATTGAAATACCACATTAATAAAATGGTTAATAAAACATCGACTTGAAAAGATAGAGGGGGATGTACGATGGTTATATAGAATAACACATAACTAGGTTTCCATGTAGGAAAACAATAGTTTCAAGTGAATATATCAACATGAAAGAAGAGGGTAATTCCCAAATAATGACCTTGATTGGTAAAGATCATTGATCACAATAAAGAAAATGATCATGAGAATGTTAACAACCACAAAATTATTAGATAAATAGGTGGGAAAATGACCAAATCCATAGAGTAATTGAAGGTAATAGAATATCATTTTTATTTTAAGATAATTTTTGTGATGTTTAACAATTTATTTCTATATAAAATATGAATGAAAATAGAATATACTACCTAATATTTAAAATTGCATCCTTTAATTATTTTCGACCACAATATCATCATTTTATTCCAAATAAAGAGAATACTAATTTTTTTAATCTTGAATCACTAAAATCATAATTTAATAGATCACATAATCTAAAAAAGTATAACAAGTCCTTCATCCTATATTTATGAATTATCCAAAACCAAACCTTTTAGTATAATGGATGACAATTACCATAATGAATAAAACCTCATATGACTAATCTCTAAAATTAAATAGTGATACCCAAAGTTAAAACTAAATCTTCCATACATAATAACCCTTATAATTCATCAAAATATTCCTAACTATGATTGAGAACCAAAAATCAGAATGTTTTGATCACATATACTTCCATCATTTATTTAATATTTATCAATAAATAACACCAATAATGTTTAAAGTCACATGAAAAAAAATATAGGTTACCTAACCATATAATCTCTACGATATAAAAATAATTTCCATATATAACTTTAATGACCACAAAGACAAAATTAAAAAAAATTATGATTTCATAAGATAATCAATCCTTTTTTCCTCAAATTTAATTCTATAATGATCGTTCTACCTTAATCACATAAGGATCCCAAAAGTAAAAGATTCTTCCAAAATAAAATTAATCACTTAATCAAAAAAGCACATTTCAATCCCATGATTACATTTATGATAAACCATATGTGTTGAAAATCAACAAAATCATTATCTTTTACTCCATTTTAGTAAAAAATAATGTAATAATAACAAGGAAATCACATAATATTATGGTAAATGTTATATCCCTTCCCCCCTTTAGTCATGGGTTCAAGCCCCATGACATTTCTGAATGTGTCATGTTGTCATTTTTCTAAAAACGTAATCATATAATTGTTTTAAAACTCCCCAAAATATGATTAAAATATGAAAATTTATTTTTTAATCATCATATATCATATAAATGCTAATGTGTACAAATAAAATTCGACATATGACCACAAAAATAAAATAGAATTGTCCCTCAGATAACATTATAACATATTAAACTTAGGATAAAAATTCATTACAAATCTATTGAAGAAAATAAATGTCTCTAGTAGTAATCCCATAACATAAAAAATCAAAAGTGTATTAATTAATTTAAACTTATGATCATCATTAAATATAATACTAAATTATAATAGTTTAATCCCTATATATTGACACCTTAGTCAGTCAAATTTATCATAATCCATTGACCATGATTTTTTGTATTTTTCTATAATACATCCTTCAAAAAATCACATGAATCATGCCCTATTATTAGGTAATACGAAAACATATTCCATGATATAATACAAACCATTCATAAGGAATTTTGAATTTTCACATCTTCAATTCGGTAACATTCCATGTTTTTTGAGTTGGTCAAATTCCTCACCCATTTTGAGTTTTTGGGTTTGGTGGATACACCAAAAACATTCATGATTAAAGAATCATAATCTTAATAAATTCCATGATACAAATAACTTTTTTATATGTATATAGTCTTAAAATATTCCTTAGTGTTTTATTTGGGTTTTAGGTTCATCAGAGGCTGGAAACACATGTTTTCTACATGCACATATTGAGATACACGGTTTGGAAAAACCATGTGGCCTCTAAGGGGAAACCATGAGCCCTCCTTTTACACTGATATTGATTTGTTAAACCATGTAGATAGAGTAGAATGCATATTCATGAATATATATGGTTTTTGGTAGAGGGATACACACATTTTCAACACAATTTGGAAGAATCATGTGCAAGACACACAATTAGTATAAAATAGGATCACCTATACATTACATCGCTGATGGTTTCAACGTGGTTTAGCCAAAACATGATGCCTAAACATATGAGGTTTGGATCATAAGAAGTAGGATCTAAACAGTTTCGATATAGTTTAGAATAATTTCTAGGAAAACCATGTGTCCCATTAAAAGTGTGAATTTACCATTTCCCCTCCCTCTATTTATTTCTTTTCTCCTTTAATCATCCTTTATGGACCACACATTACTGAGGGGGCTTCATATTTTCTTCAATCCATAGGGTTTGAACCAACTCGTCGATATAGACTCCATTTTTACTTCATTAGATTTAATTTCATCTATCATAGTAATACTTATCTCCATCTTGATTATCTTTTTTCATTTCCCTCTCCACACAGTGCACTAAATCTGTGGGAGTAGTTTTACCCTATGTTTAAGGAATTTTACTAAAATGATAATTTCTCTAAACTAGATAGAGATAGAGTCTAAGATCAAATGTGAGAGGGTCTACCATCATGATGTAGGGGATCTATACCTTTCTTCATGATTTAATGTGTGTTTTGGGGGTGCGATATTTTGTATTCCATTGTGTTGATGAAGGAATACCAAATAATTTTAATGTTTTTCCTTAGTTAATTAATCGAACTCTTTGGGGATGCTAATGGGAATTATCCTCAATTATAAAAATGGATTGATCCTTGTGAGAGGATTTAGACCTTGGGTAGTTTAGGCTGGGTTGATTAACTTCTTTAAATAGAATTATTTTTTTTAAATTTTAATTGAATTATATATAATATTTTTATAGGATGTATTATGGACTTCCATGGGAATGTGATGGGATTGACTCAATGATTGAGATAAAATTGCATATTTATTACGAGGCAACATGATCATCAGGATAGGTGTGGTCCATGATATATATATATATATATATATATATATATATATATGGGTGATGTTGATCATAGGTTGGAATACTCAATCATCAGTTGAGGGTTTAAGGTAGACAAATTGCGGGCACAACTTGAGATATTTTGGATGGTTTGGTCCTATTATTGAGTGATGTGGTCGTATGGGAATGATGATATATGAATTGGTGTGGTATAAGGAATATTTTGTGATAATAGCTCACTGATTTTGGGCAATGCACCATTTGGAATCATATGAACATAAGATGACTCAGATGTTGAGATGAAATTGACCACTCGTGTGGGTAAAGGCATCTGGTTGCTACCTATTATGAATTATGGTTGGAGGTTCTTTCCATATAAATCCATAGGGACGCTAAGGATCCATCAATTTATAGTGATGAGACTAATGGGTGGGGGATGAAGCTCAATGTAATTGAGGCCATTGAAGATGAACTTATTTTGGAGGATGGATATTTCCATTTTTCAGGATTCTAAATATTGAGTCAACATTTATATTACATGGATAGAATACATAACTATTCCTTAGGATGTATATCATTGAGCCTATGGGTGATTTTTAGAAGGGGTCTATCGGACCACTTTTTTAATGATTGAGGATGCCTTTGGGACATTGGTGACATGACATGGACTTGATGTTTTAGGTTGCACCTAGTTCTCAATGACTTACTGGTGGTGTAACCTGAGGGTTCACTGATATTGTTTAACATTAGGGCATTCATTGGGCTATGTTGTAAGGATCCTCTACACTATAGTATTCTTGATTTTGGTCGAAGAAGGTGATAAATTCTTGGTGGTTGTTGAGAACCATATAATCTTTTGTTTATCTAAATGAATATACTTTATTTATTTATTTTTAGTATACACATGGTAAATAAAAAATTCCAATTAAGGACATGTTTTTTGTGACCTATTGAGACTAGTTCTAATATTCTACACATGCCCTTTGAGATGCGTATAGATTTTTTGTTTTTTTATATTCTAAGAGTTTTCTCTTAGGTTCTAGATCCTCGAGACTGAGTTGGCTTGGGATGGAAGGAAAGGGACCATGGGTTCTTTCCTCTTCTAGAGTTTCTATTTTGAGATTTAGTTTATATATCAATATGTTATATATTTATGTATCATGGCCATCCATTAGTTATCCTCTTAATTATTTTATATTAAGACCTATTATGTATGCATGTTATATTTTAGTCACTGTAAATTACATGTTGGCTTGTTAATATTTTCTACTACTATTGTTATTTATTCTTCTACAATTTCATACTATTTTTGTGCTTCCAACATAGGAAGGTTACTGGTCAAGACACTTATTCTTTCCTTTACGTTGTGTATTATATATTTACATGGACCCTTATTATGTTATCAAAGGGATATAGTATCCCCAATATCACCCTTTCACACCCTCAATACTAGTCGGTATCCTTTAGTGTTTTATGATTCACTCCTAAGCCTAGTGTTAATCACCCTGAAAGCACTGTTCGGATCACAATAAAGTTTCAGTGCTACAAATTCTATTAGAGGTGTTCATGACTATGAATTAGTAGACTTTTCTCCTATAAATTAATGATATCACCAGTTTTTATTTTTTTTGTATTACAATTAGGGCTATGGAAGACCATAAATTAGGATATTGTAAGAATTGGGTTTTGAAATCATGATTGGTTGCGTGGGACCCCATTCATGGGAAACAAGTCAAGTTTCTTTGGATGGGGATTTTTGGTCTATTTTACTCATTTTATAGTTGATATGATTTCCACCTCAATTGGTGCAAATATATGTTATTTTTTTAAGTTATGGAATGAGACCGTTGAATTGGAGTTGTATGGGAGGAGATATGGGGCCCTTGGCCCGATATGGACAGGGATGATTATTTATTCTACTAATAGGAACATACTAAGATTGTGTTATATATATGAATGTGAATGGGATAGAAATTGTTCATGATGTGTGATATATATATATATATATATATTCAATGGGACTTACTCTTATAAGAGAAGGCAGGTTCGATTGTATTGGGATATTTTGATCACTAGGTTGGGTGATGTGTACCTTTATTTGAGGTGACATGATTCATTAGTAGATGTATGAACTGAGGGATATGTGATACATGGCTCTAATATGGGTGTGTAAGGAGGTCTTAAGGATGGGATTCCTTTTGACATGGTTTAATTGGGGGAGAGCAAGGGGGGTTAGGTTACTCTGACTATTACAGGTTTCCTGATCTATATTATATATATGTTTTATATGGTATTTGTGACCATGTATTGGTCTTCATTTGGTTTTAAACTTAATTTTATGAAATGGGGTGTTTTTATGGAGATTACATGATGTCTCTAGAGAGGGAACATGTTCATACCCCTAAGGGTCAGGATAAGGCCTCTGATGGTCAGAAAGATCATGATCCACTAGTACAAGCTCAAGTACAAGCTCCAGTGTTGTCGAAGAAGCCACCAAATATTTCCGATTTTGTGATGCGTCTTGATGAATATATTTGAAATAGCATGTTACATATCATACCTAATATTGATAGGTGGAATTAGAGTGTAGATCCTTTGATAGAGTATTTTATTTTGGAGTTTTAATCATAGCACCCACCATTATTTCAGGGTGAGGGAAAACCATAAGTTACTGAGAACATTATTCAATAAATGGATATAATCTTTGAATAGGTAGAGATGCCTCCAGGTTTAATGGTGAAGCTGTAGACCTACATGCTCAAAGAACCAACAAAGAGCTAGCATGATGTTCATGTCCATGATGAAATATATAAGGGTTTGTACTGGAAGGACTTTGAGGTTATGATTATCAAGAACATATTCCTAGAGACACTAAGGGTAGAGAGAGATTAGGAGTTCTTAAGCCTACAACATGGTAAATTATTTTTCATGGACTGTGAAACAATTTTCACTGAGTTTTCTAACATCACAACTGTTATAGTGGGTGATAACCCCTTGAGGGAGAGGTATTTTGAAGATGGTTTATAACACGCCATTAAAGTGTAGTTAAACATCTTTAGGTTGATTTCATTCTCATAAGAAATGAATCAAGAAAACATTGCTGAGGAAAACATGATGTATAGGTCATGTTCTAGCCAGATGATGGTTTCAAGAGACTTTACTTGTGATTTTTTTTAAATATTAGGAAGGGATTCTGAGATAAGTTTTAATGGGGTAGTTATGATAGGGATATAGGATTTTTCCCAAGGAGTGGGTCACAGATGATGTGATACAAGGAATGGAAGCCATAACATGTCCAGACTCATTGTGATCAACCTCCAAGGGAGTAAAGAGCATGTGGAAGGGTTGAAAATATCAAGATGTTATGAAGGAATCCTTATTGGATTGTCAATAATTTGGTACTTGGGAAGACTCATGGTTTTTATATTAGAATCGGAATGGTACAAAGAAACACTAAATGATTTTTGGCAGCACACAGAGGTTGTGACTGAGACATTTGAACCTAAAAGTGGAATTTGTGATCGATGGATGGTGTAGTATTATAGGGAGGTCAGGCTTCTGATACTCAGGTTTTAGGAAAAGTGCTTGCCATGAAGATTCCAGGGTTGGAGCAGGCTAGTGAGAGAACACCGTTCTTAGGTACACCATGAGTGTGACTGATGCAGTCATTTATTTTATTTTGGCATGGCCTTTTTATGCATTTCCATTTTGGGTACACAAGGTGCATGATATGTATGTATAAACTAACCAAACACTAGTTAGTAGGTTGGAATCATCTCAGATGCATTATATATATATATGTCAGTTTTGTGGAACTGAGATTACTTGAGGTGTGTTTGAATTAGGTTATTGAGGAGATGAGGCATTATTTATGGTGCATTAGAATTTGGGAATCATTGTGATGAGGGACTTTATTGATGCATGAGGCACCATGACTAATTTGGGAATATTATGAGACATGGAACCTCATAGGTGTCATGCGTGACATGGGTATGAGGTGAACATCGATGCAGTGCAATATTCTCATCAGTGTGGGGTATCACAAAAGAGAACCTGATGAGGTGATAGAGTGACGACATGTCAAGAAAGGACCTCGATTGCGGGGATGGTCAGTGGAACATCATATTTTTTTGGGGTTTAGGATGCAATCGAAGAAGGTAACTCCGATGATGGGGATCCCATGAGGTAGTTGACATGTTCCATTTTGATTGGGGTAGTTTGAGTAAATTTTATTTATATTGATATATTTAGTACCATCTCTAGTTTTTTTATCTCAGGAATGATCTATGTTATGGTAGAGTGATTTTAATAACCTAATTCTTTAGATCAGGTCGAATTCCTCCTTTGTTTTTATTTTTTGGAGTTTGGTGGGTAGAAAAAATTATTTATTGATAATTGTAATTTAATTATGAGAGTTTCATTGATCTGAGAACATTTTTTGGATAGGTTTAGTGGAATGGAAAATTAATTTGTGTTTTTTTGTGTTTCCGGTCCTTCGGAGGATCAAAATCCAAATTTTCTAAGTGTGCATACTGAGGCTTAGGGCTTGGACTAATCATATGTCCTAGAAAGAGAAATAGTGAACCCTCCATTTTCAAAAATCGTAGTTTGTTAAATCATTCAAGATAATGAAAATGGCCTTTCATGAAACTCTTCAATTTTTAGTAGAGGGTTAGACATGGTTTTCACCTTGTTCGGGAAAACTATTAACAGTACTAACACTTATTTCCAAATGGGAAGATTCTACGCACTACAACACGCATAGTTCATGCATGGTTGGGTATAACCATGAAACATCAACATGTGAGGTTTGAATCTAATGTACTAGGAGGCACAATGTTGCCACTCGGTTTGAAAAACCATTTGATCCAACTGAGAGGCACATTAATAGTGTTTTTATCATTTTTTCAATCCATATATTTGTTTCTTTTATTTTGTCTTCTTCCTTCATGGGTCACACATAATTGAGGAGGCCAAAATTTTTCCAACTTTTCTAGGATGTGATCCAAATCCTCCATATAGAATCTATTTTGATCATAGTTAGTTGCATTGGATCCTCCATAATAAGGCTCTTCACCCTCTTACTTTTCTTTTACATTCCCTCTCCCTATGGTGTTCTTAATCCATTTTAGTGGTTTTACAAAATTTTAGTGTGTTTAAAAAAAATCTTGATTTCTTCCATATAGTTTTAATTTATTAGCTAGGATCATACTTTCTAGGGTCTACAAACATGAGGTATGTGGTGATAACATTTTTGTGTGATTTCACGATTATTTTGGGTGTGTAGTTTTGTCACGAGCCATCCTCAGGGCCTGTGCTGTTACTACCCCAAGCCTGCCTTCCATAGGCTAGGGGAAGGAGACTAGCACCAAAGGCGTAAATCCTGATAAAAAGGGAAAGAATTTCCTTTATAAAGTAAACGAACACCATAGAGTACACAAGATGAAGTAAACACTAAGTAAACTAAGTAACAAAGTAAGTGCTGGAAGGTAAATGGGCCAGAATACAAACCCAACTGAAAGAAAAGTACAACTGAAAGAAACTATAGTAGTAGAAAAGTAAACCAGCAACATCGAGCCATCCACTGGAATTCCCACCTGAAGGGTTGGAATAGATAGTCTCCTCAGCTCCTCAGGTCCGGCCATCGGCTCTGTGTACGTCGCGTCCAGTGATTCTCTTCGAGGTACCGTCTAGCTCCACGAGCCTCCACCTCGATCAATGTTGTCCGTCGTCTGCATCCAAGACACCGTATTGCGGGAATAGCCCATACAGGGGTGAGTATACGATACTCAGTAGGGACCCCGAGACTCCCGAAGGTCTCCCAGAATCCATGAAGGATAAACCACAAAGTAATGATACAATCACAAAGTATCAACCAAATCTACTTAGGTATATGCCCATACATATACCTAAGTCATCAATTCCAGTACTGCTCCAACTCAGGAGCCCATGTTCAACCCAGTCCACACAGAAAAGTACAACCCAATCCACATAGGAAAGCACAACCCAATCCAAACAGGATAGAAAGATCAATCATATCGAAGATAATGATGGAATGTCAAGACTCAGCTCACATAGGTATAATACTCATAAAGAGGGGTGGAGATGATAGATGTAGCCTTTGAATCATCTCCCCTGTCGAACCCATGTAGGATCCAAGTACAGAAGTCGTCGTTGCCGAACCCACGTAGGATCCAAGTACAGTAACCATCACTGCCGAACCCACATAGGATCCAAGTACAGTCGTCATCGCTACTAAACCCATGAAATATCGATGTACAATCTTCCTCGCTGCAGAACCCACATAGGATCCAAGTACAGTCGTCATCGTCATCGCAGTCGCAACCAACTCTAGGGTTCCCGCACATAGCATGCTCGATTCTGGGATGGTCCGCTCCACGAGCCAATGGGTAGATACATCACCTGTCATGAATTCCAGAGTTGATGTATCAAAAATTTCCATCTCGTCAATAGGAATGCAATGCAATAGATGACGCGTCAATCGACCGTACTCCAGCTACGTACAAACCTCGAGGTGAGTAATCCAAAAGAACCATCTAACTAAGAGGAATCCAACAAATTCTATGGCATGTCAATTGGACATCCGAAGCTCAAGTTATAAGCGTTTCTGATCCGAGGGCCCGGTTGGTTTCATGTTCGAACCAACCCGGCCGTACCCAAAGTTCTCCGAAACATTGAGTGTAACATACTGAAATGACCGTCTCGATCCAAGGGTCCCTACGCAACTGAAGATGTGTCGAAAAGAGGTTCGTATTCCATGTGATGAGTTTTTGAACGAAACTTCCCGAAAATAGGGGGTTTGGGCCCGGTCCGACCCGACCCGATACCCCCGGGGACGGGCCGAACCGGGTCGACCCGTCCCGGGTCCAGGTCTGATCCGCTTTGGCACGGCCTGGCCCGACGCTAGAGGTCCAGCCCGGCGCAGGTGGTCCAGCCCGGTGCGGGCGGGCCGGCCTAGCGCGGGCGGCTCGGCGCTGGCCGAGTGGGGGGGCTCAGCGTTGGCTGAGCAGGGCACAAAGGGGGGCGTCGCCACTTGCGCTAGCCGTGGGTTTCAACCCCCGACTTTTCTGGAATGGCCATCCATTAAGTTTGGCCTTGTGTATCCGTGGGATCCGAGGGGGTCCCGCCTCCATGTGGCGCCTGCGGCCGGCCGTGCATGACCACATCCTGCTGAGCCACCGCAGCCTAAGGCCGCAACTCCCGTCTGACAAGCGCGGCGCGACGGCGCCACACCCCTATGTCGCGGCCCACCCCGGCCACGACCGCTTGGTGCTCTGGCATGGTGTGATGGTGCTGCGCCCCTCTGCCGCGGCCAGCTTCTGGCCACGCCCTCCACGTTCCCGCGCAGTGCAATGGCACCGCGCCACCTTTTCCACATTCATCAACGATCATCAACAAGGAAAAAGGGGTGGAGAAGTCGGCCATGTTTGTGCGGTCCGATCTCCTCCCGTTACGTCGATAACAATAGTCCAAAATATGACATTCTCAATGATAGTACAAGCACAATTTTAATTGATTAAAATTGAACTTAACCCCTACCTTAACACAAATTGTCGAAGGATGAATGTTGCGGGAAACGGCGTCGCAGGGTGAGGCTCCGTATACGTCGACGGAGAACATCCGAGGAGGAAGCGGTGTCTCCCTTCCTTTGACGTGGAGAGAAGCTTTTATGGCGTGACGTAGTTGACAAGTTTCCGCATTGGTGCCTCATCCTTTGTCGTGGAGGAAGAAGAGAACGGAAGAAACTGGGTCGCTGATTCGTTGCTCTTCCACAGAGAAATAACATTCTTCGTTGATGTGGGGACGTTCTGCGCTAGAGAAGATGAAGTTCTACCAAGGGACAAGAGCTCTCCCTCTCTCAATTCCCAACACAACAAAACTAACCCCCAAAATAAAATAAGCTCCTCTTATTTTATTTTACATTGCCAAGCCTTTAAAAATTTAAAATTGAATTAACTTAATTAATTTACCTTGAGTTATCAAGTTAAATGGGGTATTATGTTGGTAAGATTTAATAAGGGAGAGAGGGTGAGAAGGATTACTCACATAAAGGGGGAGTTAGGGAAAGTGAAGATTCTGGGGCTCGTGTGGGCCCCACCTCACCTTTAACCTCTCAAGGGTAGTTAGAACCACTAGGTCCTACCCCAACTCCCACACATAGGATTAAACCACTTAGAATAAGAAAATAAAATTATAACACAATTTTATTTTACATTACATTTAATCCACATTTTTTTACAACTCCTCCGAAGAAAACGCATATCCAATTAAGGTCTTCATAAGAAATTACTGGTGCTGCAGTTTTATCGGTGCCCTCATATTTGGATTCCGAGCACCGGTTGAAATGTTAGAAAATCCGGCTCTTTTGTTCACTGAACGTACCTGAGCTAATCTTCAAAAATTGATTCTGGGCACACCGAGCCTCGGAATCAGGTGCCGTAAGAAACTGCGTACTAGTAAAATCCCAAAGAATTTAACAAAAAATTTTACTTGAAATTAACGGGTCTTTACCATACTCCCACATCAGGGTTTTACGTCCTCATAAAGATACATCACAATCTAGGGGAAAAATGAGGGTATTGTTCACGCATTTGAGCCTCCCACTCCCAAGTGCTCTCCTGGAGGTTCCCGTGCTGCCACCTAATGTTCACCAGAGGAATCAACCGTCCACATAGGACCCAATCCTATCGATCCTCAATCTCCACCAGAACCTCCGCAAAAGTCGCCCCGTCATCGATGTCCAGCTCCCCGTGATCAATGATATGCGTCGGGTCATGTACGTATTTCCTCAGCTGAGATACGTGGAAGATGTCGTGCTCTCGGTGCAATCGAGGTGGAAGAGCCAGGCGATAAGCCACGTCACCTATCCTGCTAAGAACCTGGAATAGTCTAATAAAGCGCGGAGATAACTTACCGCCCTGGCTAAATATACGTGATCCATTTCAAGGTGAGACCCATAAGAAAATGTGGTCGCCATCCTCGAACTCTAGTGGTCTCCACCTCCTATCAGCATAGGCCTTCTGTCGGCTCTGAGCAGTCCTCATCCACTCTTGGATGATTTGTACCTTCTCCGTCGTGGGCTGGACCATCTATGGTCCTACATGTGTTGTCTCCCCAGGGTCTGTCCAGCACAGAGGTGATTTTTAAGGTCGTCCATACAATGCCTCGTATGGTGCCATCCCAATGGTGGAGTGGTAGCTGTTGTTGTACACATACTCCACCAAAAAAAGATGATCCTCCAAGATGCCACCAAAGTCGAGGACACATGCACAGAGAAGGTCCCCGAGAGTCTGTATGGTCCTCTCCGTCTGACCATCCATCTGTGGGTGAAAGGCGGTGCTCAAGCGTAGCTTCATCCCAAATGAATCCTGCAACCCCTTCCAAATTCGGGAAGTAAAGTGAGCATCTCGATCGAAGACGATATTTGATGGCACACCATGAAGCCATATGATCTTCTGAACATAGAGGCGTCCCATGCTATCTACCGAGCCCTGCTCTCTGATGGGTAAGAAGTGGGCCGACTTGGTGAGCCGGTCAAAAATCACCCAAATGGAGTCGTGAACTCTGGAAGTATGTGGAATCCCTGTCACGAAATCCATAGATATCCTATCCCACTTCCACTCCAGGAACTCCAAGGGTTGTACCAAGCCTGCTGGTACCTGGTGCTCTGCCTTCACCAGCTGACATGTGAGGCATCGAGAAATGAAATCTACCACAACCTACTTCATACCCGGCCACTAGTGCTATCGTCTGAGATCCTGGTACATGTTTGCTACTCTAGGATGTACCACTAGAGGGGAAGTGTAAAAATCTCTTAGCACCTCTTCCTGTAAGGCAACTGACACCATGGTTCGCCCCTTAAAAAGAATGACGTCCTCTTCACCCATAAGGAATTCATCAGGTGCCTGTCCTGAGGATATATGTGCATGTCGTGTATCACAGTCAACGTCCCCACACTGTGCCTCTCTGACCCACTGAAGTAGTGGAGGAGTGACTGTGAGCGACTGTAAAAAGGATTCCCCATCTCTATCCACGAAGGATATCTGCAACGCGGGTAGATTCTCCGTCGCCTCTCCAAGTATTTGGATTCCTGACCTCTTTCTGAGAGCATCAGCTACTAGGTTCCCCTTACCAGGAGTATAGACTATCTCAAAGTCATAGTCCTGGAGAAACTCAGGCCATCACCGTTGTCTCAGGTTTAGGTCCTTCTGCGAAAAGATGTACCTGAGACTCTGGTGGTCAGAATAGACTGTAAAGCGATTTCCCATCAGATAATCCGCCACATCTTTAGGGAGAAGACCACTACTACTTACTCCAGGTCATGGGTAGCATAGTTCTGCTTGTGCTGCCTCAATTTTCATGATGCATAGGCTATCACTATCCGCTCCTGCATTAGGACACACCCGAGTCCGGTCCCAGATGCATCGTAGTAAACTTCTTACCCTACACCCTCCTCCAGTAGCCTCAAGATGGGTGCACTAGTCAATCTCTGTCTCAGCTCCTAGAAGCTCTGCTGACATCTATCTGACCACACGAAGGGTTTCCCCTTCTTTGTCAAAGATGAAAGTGGTGCTGAAACTCTGGAGAACTCTATAACAAATCTCTGATAGTACCCAACCATACCTAGAAAACTCCACACCTCCGTCATGCTCCTGGGTGGCTCCCAAGAAAGCACTAAATCTATCTTCGCAGGATCCACCGCAACTCCCACCTCAGAGATGACACGTACCAAGAAGTGGACCTCTCGAATCCAAAACTGGCACTTTGAGAGATTACCATAAAGTTGGTGATCTCAGAGTGTGTCCAGTACAACCCGCAAGTGGTAGGCGTTATCCTCCGCAGTAGTCGAGTAAATCAATATGTCGTCAATGAAGACTACGAAAAATAGATCGAGGTAAGGCTGGAAGATCCTGTTAATGAGACTCATGAACACTACTGGAGCATTGGTTACGCCGAAAGGAATAACCAAGAACTCATAGTTTCCAAACCGACACCTGAAGGCTGTCTTCTGCACATCCCCATCTCGAACTCTGAGCTGATGATAGCCTTACCTGAGGTCTATCTTCGATAACCATCATGCTCCATTGATCTGATTAAAGAGGTTGTCAATCCTTGGTAGCGGATACTTGTTCTTCACTATCACCTGGTTCAGGCGACGGTAATCGACACACAGTCACAAGATCCCATCTTCCTTCTTGGTGAACAATATCGGGGAAGCCGAGGGTGAAACACTGGGTCGGATGAGTCCCTTTCCCTACAAGTCCTCCAGCTATACCCGTAGCTCTCGAAGCTTAGCGGGAGCCATCCGATATGATGGAGTTGATATTAGGGTTGTACCGGGGTACATGTCTATATAGACGTTTACCTCTCTGTGAGGAGGTAGTCTGGGAACGTCTTCAGGAAAAACGTCCGCATACTGATCCCCACAACAGGAAAACTCGGACTCCACACGTCAACTACTCCAAGGATGAGACTAGCCAACTAATGAGTGATCGACTATCCCATCCTCTGCGTGAGTCCATCCTACGATGCAAAGTCTCCCTTCTCATCGGTGAAGGTGAACCTGCTCCCATTGGTGCAAACACATCGCACCTTGCACCTAATATAGTCGATCTGATCATGGACCATAGATAACCAATCCATGCCCAAGATGACATCGTAAGGCCTTGATGCCGTTACATTAAGATCCCAGCTCAAGATCTCACCTCCTAGAGTATTCTCACACTACAGACACCAGGGTGTAATCATCGAGTCCGCTATCGTAGAAGTCTCTAGCCATTAGGATCGAGCCAACGACTCCGTCAGAATATCAGAGATCCGAACAAGGGAAGCGACAATGAAAGAATAACTCACTCCTATGTCTATAAGAACTGTAGAAATGGTGGAGTAGACATAGATAGTACCTTGAATCATCTTAGGTGCGCTGTGGTCGTAGGCCTCCACTGCCTGAAGCTGAGCTTTCCTCTGTCTGCCAGCTCCCTATGGTCAGGGTGGACCTCTTGGTGGTGGTGGTGGTAGAGCCTCAAAGCGTTGCCCACCACCCGCTACTCGTCCAGCTCCTCTACCTTCTCCCTGCAGACCACCATGGTCGAACCTCTACCTCTGCTTGGGTGGTCCTTCAACTGTCTGCTTCTCCTCAGTATGGCGGGTCAGACAGTCCTGAGCCATGTGGCCCTGTCCTCCGCATGCATAGCACTGTCTGACTCTCGAATGACTGGATCTGCTGCGTGTACCCCACACCTCCGAGCCAGTATCCTGAGGTCACCCACCAGATGGTGTGGTCCGCTTGGACCCGTGTGACATCCATCGACTGCCTACTGCAGAAGACTCCACTACGTGTCGCCCTGCGGTAGGTCTCGCTGCTAGTGTAGAATCAGCAAAAAAACTCTCTACAAGAAGGGATCGCTCCAGTACTCCTTCCTGTGTCAGAATACTGTGGGAGATCATTGAAGCTCTGATCTCAGGTCTCAGTCCCTGCTCAAAGGTCTGGTCCCAGAAGAATGAGACCCGTACCATGTCCGTGGAGTAGCGCGAGAGATCGGTAAATCTCGCCAATTACTGGGCTACTGTCATGCTTCCCTATCACAGCTGTTGTAAATTTTGAATGCGCACCACATGGAGGGTGGCTGGAACGAACTCCGAGCAGAAGAGGCCCCCGAAGTCTGTCCAAAGAAGTGATGCCTCATAGTGCACCTGGAGCATCAGGCTCCACCGTCTACCTGTTGCCACGTGCAGGAGACTCACTGCAAGGATCACCATGAGGTCTGCTGGTGTCCCTACCAACCTAAAGACTCGAACGACAACCTCTATCCAATCCTCAGCTACCTGAGGGTCTGTCTCCCCGCAAAACCTGGGCGGTCTCTGAGGCTGAAACTCATGCAGTGCACTCAGGCGACGTGCACCCTCAACTGCTGGGGCTGGTGGCATCTGTGGCTTGGCGGGTAGAGGTACCGCCGGTGCCCCCGCTGTAATGGGGCCCTGCACCGAGGCCTCGTCACTCGGTGGGATGCCGCCTCACACAAATCTTGGAACCCTAGCTAGCTGCCGTCGTTGGTCCATCCTGAAAAGAAAAATTTGCACCACAGTTAATATAGTATACCTGGTGAGCTGACACAAAGTAATCACAAGGAAAACTTTGAAACACACATGCAATCAATTTTTTCATGCACTGAGTCGGAAATCAGAAGTTAGGGTCCTGGTGTATGGATACGTCGGCCTCCACACCAACACTAGACTCCCTGGACTGAAAAAGACACTCAATACCCTTAACACTATTACTTCCAATGGAAGAAATTATCAGATTCCTGAGTTTTGTGGTACAAACGACACCTCTGATACCAATTTTTCATGACCCGTCATCGAGGCCCGTGCCGTGACTACCCCAAGCCCGACTTCCATAGGCCATGGGATGGCGACTAGCACCAAAGGCGTAAATCCCGATAAAAAGGGAAGGCGTTGCCTTTATAAAGTAAACAAACACCACAGAGTACGCAAGATGAAGTAAACACTAAGTAAACTGAGTACAAAAGTAAGTGCTGGAAGGTAAATGGGATAGAATACAAACCCAACTAAAAGTAAAGTACAATTGAAAGAAAGTAAAGCATCAAAAAATTAAAACAGCAAAACCGAGTCGTCCACTGAAATTCCCACCTGAAGGGCGGGTACAGATAGTCTCCTCAACTCCTCAGGTCCGGCCGTCCGCTACGTGTACATCGCGTCCAGTGGTCCTCCTCCAGGTACCATCTAGCTCCATGAGCCTCTACCTCGATTAGCACTGTCCGTCTTCTGCATCCAACACAATGTGGTGCGGGCATAGCCCATACAGGGGTGAGTATATGATACTCAGTAGGGACCCCGAGACTCCTGAATGTCTCCCAGAATCAACGAAAGATAAATAATAAAGGAAAGATACAATAAAGAAGTATCAACCAACTCTACTTAGGTATATACCCATACATATACCTAAGTCATCAATTCGAGTACTGCTCCAACTGACGAGCCCAAGTTCAACCCATTCCATATAGGAAAGGACAACCCAATCCACACAGGAAAGCACAACCCAATCCAAACAGGATAGCAAGATCAATCATATCAAAGATAATGATTGAAAGTCAAGACTCAGCTCACACAGGTATACTACTCACGAAGAGGGGTGGAGATGATAGATGTAGCCTCTGAATCCTCTCCCTTGCCAAACCCACGTAGGATCCAAGTACAGAAGCCGTCACTGCCGAACCCACGTAGGATCCAAGTACAATAACCATCGCTGCCAAACCCACGTAGGATCCAAGTACAATCTTCATCGCTGTCGAACCCATGGAGGATTCAAGTACAGTCGTCCTCGCTGCCGAACCCACGTAGGATATAAGTACAATCGTCATCGTCGTCGCAGTCGCAGTCAGCTCTAGTGTTCCTGCACACATCATGCTCGATTCCGGGAGGGTCCGCTCCACGAGCCATGGGGTCGATACATCAACTATCACAAAGTCCAGAGTTGATGTATCACATAGTTCTGTCTCGTCAATAGGAACTCAACGCAACAGACGGCGCGCCAATCAGAGTCCTAGTCTGAGAGTTATTGGCCTTTTCGTCTCAAGGGCCCGGTTAGTTTTTAAGCCAAAACCAACCCAACTGTACTCCAGCTGTATCCAAAACTTGAGTGGAGTAATCCAAAAGAACCTTCTCACTATGTGGAATCCAACAAAGTCGACGATAGGTCAATCGGACGTCCGGGGATCATGTTATAAGCGTTTCCGCTCCAAGGGCCTGGTCAGTTTTGTGTTCGAAACAACCCGGTCGTACCCAATGTTCTATGAAACCTTGAGTTTAATATACCAGAATGACCATCTCGATCCATGTATTCCTACGCAACTGACGGTGCGTCGAACGGAGGTTCATAGCCCAAGTGATGAGCATTTGAACGAAACTACCCGAAAATAGGGGTTCCGGCCCGGTCCGACCTGACCCAATACCCCCTGGGTCAGCCTGAACCGGGTTGACCCATCCTGAGTTCAGGTCCAGCCATCTTGGGATGGCCCAACCTGGAGCTGGTGGTCCGGACCGGTGCTAGCAGTCCGGCCCGGCGCGGGCAGTCTGGCCCAGCGCGGGCAGCTCGGCGTTGGCCGAGCGGGGCGCAAAGGGGGGCGGTGCCCCTTGCGCTAGCCAGGGGTTTCAACCCCCGGATTTTCGGGAACAACAGGCCACTAAGGCCGACCTTGTGTAACCACAGGACCTGAGAGGGTCCCACCTCTATGTGGCATCGGCGGCCGGCCGAGCCCGGCCACCTCCTGCTGAACCGCCGTGACCTAAGGCTGCGACTCCCATCCGACCGGCACAGCGCGACGACGCCGCACCACTCCATTGCGGCCCCTTGGTGCTCCGGTGGGGCGCGACAGTGCCACACCACTCTGCCATGGCCCGCTCCTGGCCGAGGCCTCCACGTTCCCGCACGGTGCAATGGCACTGCGCCGCCTTTTCCACATTCATCAACGATCATCAACAAGGAAAAAGGGGTGGAGAAATCGGTTGTGTTTGTGTGGTATGATCTCCTCCCGTTACGTCGATAACAAGCGGCCAAAATTCGACATGCTCAATGATAGTACGAGAAAAATTTTAATTTATTAAAATTGAACTTGACCCCTAACTTAACAAAAGTTTTCGAACGATGAGCATCACAGGAAATATCGTCGCGGGGTGAGGCTCCGTATACGTCGATGGAGAATGTCCGAGGAGGAAGCGACGTGTCCCTTCCTTTGATGTGGAGAGAAGATTTTATGGTGTGACGTCGTTGGCGAGTTTTTGCATTGGTTCCTCCTCCTTTGTTGTGGAGGGAGAAGAGAACAGAAGAAACCGGGTCGCCGAGTCGTTTCTCTTCCTCGGTGAAATAGCGTTCTTCGTTGAGGTAGGGTCATTCTTCGCCAGAGAAGATGAAGTTCTTTCAAGGGACAAGATCTCCCTATCTCTCAATTCCCCACACAACAAAACTAACCCCCCAAAATAAAATAAGCTCCCCTTATTTTATTTTACTTTTCCAAGCCTTTCAAACTTTAAAATTGAATTTACTTAATTAATTAACCTTGAGTTGTCAAATATAATGGGGTGTTATCTTTGCAAGATTTAATGAGGGAGAGAGAGAGAGAGAAGGATTACTCACATAAAGAGGGAGTTAGGGAAAGTGAAGAGTTTGGGGCTCGTGTGGGCCCCACCTCACCTTTAACCTCTCAAGGGTAGTTAAAACCAGTGGGTCCCACCCTAACTCTCACACATAGGATTAAACCACTTAGAGTAAGAAAAAAAAATTAAAACAATTTTATTTTAAATTACATTTAATCCACATTTTTTACAACTCCTCCCAAGAAAACACAACTCCAGTAAAGGTCTTCTTAAGTAATTACCGGCGATGCGGTTTTATCGGCGCCCTCAGATTTCGATTCCGAGCACCAGTTCAAAAGTTAGAAAAACCCGCTCATTCGTTTACTGAATGTACCCGAGATAAACTTCGGAAATTGATTCCCGGAACCCCGGTCCTCAGAATTTGGTGCCGTCAGAAACTGCATACTCGTAAAATCCCAAATAATTTAAGAAACAATTTTCCATGAAATTTACGGGTCTTTACAACCTTTTAGAAATCCATTTTATCGACTGAGCGAGACCATATAATTTAAATATTTGAACTTAATTAACTAATTGAACCCTTTGAGATGTTGATGAAAATGATCCTAAATTCCATAGATGGTTGACCAGTAAGATTGGATTTTTATCTTAGGATATTTAGGATAGAGTACATTCCTTATTTAAATTGATTTGTTTTATAGAAAATTTAATTGAATTATGATTATGAATTGATTACGATGCACTATTGAGTTATTTGGGAATGTGATTGGATCATCTAGAGGATTGAGATAACATTGTATATCCATTGTGAGGCTATGTGATCATCAGGCTAGTTGTGACATGATATATATATATGTGTGTGTGTGTCTGTGTGTGTGATGATCAAGGTTGGGTGAATCAGTTGTCAATTTAGGCGGCAAATCCAATAGGTTGCCCTGAGATATTTGAGAAAAAATGACCATTGGATAAAACAACATGGTTTTAAGGGAATATGTTACATGAATTGGGGTGGATTATAGTCTATTTTTAGATTTTTTCTCACCCATGTTTTCTAATGAACTATTTGGAGTCATGTTTATATAGGATGACTTAGAGGATGAGGTGGTATTAACCACTCATGTGGGAAGAGGCCTTAAATAGTTGTGGATTATAAAGTATGGTTAGTGGTTCTAACTATTTAATGTCATGGGGATGGTGAGGATCCATCACATGATAATGATTAGAATATTGGTTGGGGGATAAGTCTCATTGTACATGAGGCCATTTGGCCAAGAATTATTTGGAAGGATGGATATCACCATTCCTCAGGACATTGGATTTTGAGATGATGATGATATTACATGGAGGGAATACATCATGGTGCATCAAATATTTATGCATCAATCAAACTGGTGAATTCGAGCAGGGGTTTGAGGTACCACTTTCATAATGATTGGGTGCGCCTTCAAAATATCAGTGTCATGACATAGACTTGAGGTGTCAGTTGGAATATGGATCAGGGAAACATAATAGAGGTGGAACATGAGGGCTCAACATGATTATTTTAAAATAGGGGATGCCTTGGGTTATGACTTAAGGATCCTCTCCTCTACAATATTCCAATTTTGGGAGAAGTATGTAATAGATTCTTGGAGGCTTTTAATCACCAGAGAAGCTTGTTTTTTTCTAAATTCTTGCACTGCCTTTATTGTTATTATTAAAACATGATAAATCAAAAATATATGTTTGGTACATGTTGGTGGTAATACTTTGAGTCTCATTCTCACACCATTCATGGGAACTCCAAGATGAATTTAGATTTAAAATACTATTGTGATCATGTAAGGGTTCAGGCTCGAGAGATCGATATAGGAGAATTACTTCACTTGGGATGGAAGGCAAGTGACCATTGGTTCTTTCCTCAGCAAGAGAGTTAAATTTTTGTTTCCCTTTCTATGTCATCATGATATGTATGTATTTACTATGGTCATCCATTATAAATCATCTTTCTTATTTTATTGTATGAAATATTATATATGCATGATCAATTTCATTTTCTCTAAATAACATGTTAGATTTTTTTTATATTTTCTTCTTCTGGTGTTATTTATGATTTATCTATTGAATTCTTTTTTTGTGATTGTGCCACAGTTGGGTTACTATTATAGTGTCTATTGTTCATCCCTTTCCACTATATAATATATATTTACATAGAAAATTATTATACCATCGACAGAGGGTATAGTCTCCCCAATATCACCCTTACCCTTGCTTCTAGTCAGTATATTTCTGCGTATGGGGAGGCTCACCTAATGCTAATGGAACTCGACATAGAATAACTATTTGGGTTTATAATCAGGTCATGGTAGTAAAAACTATATTGTAATGAGGTATTACTAGAATTTTATCTACATAGTTTTGAGGATACCATTCTTGATCATTCCCCTCAGGAAATAAATTTTCATAATTTACTTACTCTCCATTTATAAAACATTTAATTGATACAACACAATGATTCTTATTCCTATTCATGGTGTTAACCAAAAAATTCCTTTTTTTACTTGGTAGATTGTTCATTTATACCATCCTTTTCCACATAAAAACATATTTTCCTCATTTTAATACATTTTCTTAGGTTCCACTTACAACATTCTTGACATATATGTGGTTTCATATGTTTAATTTAATGATTATCACCTCAACATATACACAGTATCATTTTTCTTATATTTGGTGTGGTAAATAAGTCACCTAGGATCATTTTGGTATTTATAACTCATGATATCCAGTTAATAAGAACTATAAGACTATTCACTATTACACCCATTCCATTTAGTTTCACATTCATAAAACCACCACCCATTCGTTCACATACATTATCAAATTGGTTCAGGTAGGATCAATCCATTTACTTAAATAAAAAAACATAGTGTGAGTATATCAAATATTCCGTAATAAACCATCATATATAGAGGAAAAATACTATGATATTCTTAAACACTAAATCCCCTAGTAAAATCTTTATATTTATCTAAAATAATAGTTTTATTACTTATAATACAATACTTTGTGGTTATATAGGATTTTTAACTAAATCTAAAATACCCTCAAGATCACTAATGTTATATAACCCTTTCCTCTCACACTAATTATTGGCAACCTACCATAACTATTACATATTATTTAGTTTTAAGACAATAATTTTTTCTCGTACATATGAATATATTTTTAGGATATCAGTTTTAACGAACTGGGTTATAACTTCAAGATAAAAAAACTATATATTATAATGTAGACATTACTGATTCGTGTATATTTTTTAAATAATATAAAATAGTTAATATAAATCTTGATTTTTATTCCATAAAAATATTCTTCACTTTTATTTTGACATATTAATTTCATTCACTCATCCTTAAACCCTGTGAAAAACATTTCAAATTTTTGGTATGTGCATAAAAACATTATTAAGGGGAATAAAACAGAGTAAATTCATTAGTAAATAGAAAACATGAAAAATAAATAAATTGTTTTTATAAAATAATACCCCTTTACCATAAAAGGAATAAAATTTATTTTACAAAGATAATTAATCTTACTTTTAAAAATAAATAATTATCATGTCAACTCATTAGCAAACATAAAATTAAATACCATGAGATTTTAAAAGAGAAACATTATATTCAATAATGTATAAGACATAAAACAAAAAAATTAGAAGAGAATATAAAAACTCAATAATTTATGGTATAATTATTTATAAATAATATTAATATTTTTGATATATTTTTCTACATATATCACTTAGATTTTGAGAAAACACTATTTTTGATATCATATACAATACAGAACACCAAGCTTAAATGAACGACACCCTATTTTCTAAATATGATCATTAAAAACTATCTGTTAAATTAGACGATATGAATATTATTAATATGACTATGATATATATATATATATATAAATTACCAAATATATACATATTCATTAGATATTTCTTATTAAATAAGATCTCAAATTTCAGAAATATTATTCCTTTCTTCATCAATATGTTATCTTAATATACAATTTTCATTGTGAAAATTTTATAAAGAAATTATGAAATGTTTATAAATAGTATTTTATAAAATAAAATATCATATTTAAATTATAATATAAACATAATCTTACTATAAATCAATCATTTATTATGATTTTTTTTTCAAATGTATAGTGAAAAATACTTATTTTTATGAAAACTATAATTTTTCTCCCATTGAAATAGTTGTAATTTTTAAAATAGTTTCAATGTAAATTTAGTTTTAATGTATTATTAATTATCCAATGAAATTAATTGGTTATAATTATATGGTCTAATTTTTTATAGAAAATATTTTATACTTAAATGGGTGTATTTTCAAAAAAACTATTTTCCCTGCATTTTGGTGGTTTAATTTTAAATTTAATTATTAAACTTATATTTTTTGAATTTTTAAAAGTGAATGAAATATTTTTTTTCATGAGGACCATATTTATTAAATATCCCTCTTTTATTTTTGTTCAACAAGATTGTTAACTTTTTTAGTTTTTGTTACCATGGAAAAAGGTAAACATGGTAATTAAATTTATAAATAAAATAATAACGGCAAAAAATGACCATAAAACATTAATTAATATTATTTTGATGAGTACATTGGATACATAATCCTCCAATATTATATTATATGTAATTTTAAAGGTATTTAGATGAGATTTCGATCTTTGTAGAATTTTATTTCCATAAAAATGAAACACATCACAATCTCCTGTTTTAATAAATATATTATTTCTATTATGTGGTTATCTAAAGGATATTTTTTGTATAAAATATATTTTGAAACATAAAATATTTTTTTCAATTAAAGTTAGGTTTTTATTTTTTTCATGTAATATTACATTAAATACTTATACAACACTGACATTGTAATTATTTAATTAATGAAAAAATAAAATAAATGATATTTGAAAATATTAAAAGTTGAATAATTTTATTTAAGTAGTTTGATAAATGAATTTAAAATATTTACATTACTTATAGGAACATAAAAATAATTTTTTTTCTAATTATATGTGTTTCCTAATGTTATTAACGTCAATGTAATGAATAGTTCTAAAAATTGACAATAAAACTATTTTATAATAAATAATAACTTTTTAAATGATATAAAAATACAAAAAATCTTAGATTCATAAAAAATAATGTTATATGGTAAAATAAATCCCCCATTATCCATTTAAGGATATTTAAAAATTTTATTGGAACATTATTACCCCTTAGAGAGTAGATAATATTAATAGTATGGGAGTTGTCAAAAGGGTTAATGAGGGGTTCAAACCAAATGATAAAGGAAAAATATTACAAAAACTAGTCTATAAATTGTAGTATAAAATTATTTGGACTCATTATAAACCTATATTAAAAAAACTCTTTATAACCATTTGGAATTAAATATTAATCTATATTTATTTAATATTTTAACAAATTCAAAGAGTTCCCCTCCACTCAATTATAAAATGGAACCCCTTACTTCACCTAAATACACTATATCGAAACATATAACATGAAAAAAAACATAACCATTAAATTTATCAATATAAATATATAGGTTCTCTAGGTTATGTACCATATAAAACAAATCTTATATCCATTAAGAAGATATCTAAAGGGTGTATATTGAATAAGAGGTAATATTATTTATCAAGTATTTCCGGTTTATTTCTTTTTCTACCTCATATTGATCTGTTTTATTTATCCAAAAATAATAAATATATAAAATCAATATAATTATAATTTTTTTGAATTTTGGAACAGAAAAAATCGATCTCATTTCCATCATATAAAAGGTGGAAACATCTCTCATGAGGACATAAACCTTACCATTTTTATATTCCTTATATTTTATTATTCTTTTGTTCAATCCATTAGAAAATCAAAGAAAAATTCATACATACATACGCCCTACCATATCCAAAAAAGATGAAGTTAATTCTTGTATATATAATATTTATGTATTACTATATATATAATGATTATATATTTTATTTATGTATTGTTAAATATTAATGATATTATGTAACCTTTATAAGAGTGGAATTATAGAAACTACATAACATTAACATACATGAAAAATTATGCACTTATCACTAGGAATAATGATTTCAACAAGGTGTTGTTAATGAATTCATGATAAAATAATATATATTTTATGATTCCAGTTATAATGGTACATTAATAAATATAAAATATAGACTTATTTATTATAATATGTTTCAAACAAATTTTGTGGAAGTCAAACCCAAAGTAAGAGTTTCTCATGTTAATTTTATTTATATGAGACATATTCCATAATCACCACGTATTTATTATCTATGTTTTATATAACCCTCCTTAAATATATTATATAATTAATCTCTTTTTATTCATGGTATTTAATCTTTCATTTCAATTAATTTTTTCCACTGGGATTACTATTCAAAAGAAGGCCAATTGGTAAGGGTTTATTTCACAATCTCATCATTATTCGAGATTGTGTATTTTTAAGTCTTAGGTGAGGAATAATTGTCTCAGAAGTTTATTTTTGAGAATAATTTTCCTAAAATGTTTTTACTATTATAAAATGATTGTTTAAATTAATTTTTATCCCCGTATTTAGTTTAAAAAAATATTTTAAAACGAATATTCCTATTATTTTCCGAACAAGTTAATTCTTGATATTTATTATAAATGTGTGAAAGGAATATTTTTTAAATTATTAAGCATAGAAAAATTTCCCATCTTTATGATGAGTAAATTATTTGAATCATTTAGTATATTTTTAAATGGTTCTTTTACAAGAATCTTATTTCTTAATTACATGAAATTTTTTTAGATTTTAATAATTATTTCCCATGTAAGATGGGTATTTTCCCCAAGAAATAGTCATAAAATATGTTTACATTATTATTATCTATGTTAAAATACATATTTTAATATCTTGTTTGGGATTTTCTTTAATGATAACATTCATTATATTTACATGGATGGATTATGATCAATTTTATGGGGGAGAATAATGATATTTTTTATGACTTGTCCTTCTAATATGGCTAGTTATTTATTTTTTTATCAAAGATTTATTTAGTTGTATTATTTATTCATATGAGGTACGAATTAAAATTATTATGTTTCTGGTAGGGCTCTCTTTATCCTATCGATGCATCAGTAGGTATCATGAGAAAAACTAGATTAGGTTTTGGGTGAGGCCTTAATCATTTATTTTTATTTGATGGAACCTATCTTTTATAGTATTTTTATATATCTTATATGAGACATCTAGGGTAAGTTCCATATGTCAGACATTATGAATTAAATCATTATGAAATTATTTATTGATCTTAATTTGATTACTTGATTTTTTTGAATATCCATGGACCATTTTCTATCTCACATGATTACTTATATGGGATTATTCAATAATTATTTATTCCTAAGATATTATTATTCATGTCAAAGTTATTGATAAAATGAAACATGTTTTCAATTATTTTCCTTTACATATTTATTATTCATTATTTATTTATGTTATCCTCTTTAGTATGCATACCCTTAGTTGGAATTATATCTCACCCAATTCTTATGCTTACTTTCTCTAGAATGCATGTATGTGTATTATAATTGAAATGTAGGTATTTGTTAATGGTAATAATGGTATACTTAATGAAAATACTATTTTCTATTTTTTATTTTCAATTTCATTTTAATATAAAATATGTATCAAATTTACTAGAACTCATTAACAAATAGATCCTTCAAGATAATATTTTTTGTATATAGTGCCTATTTAATAAGGTAACCACCGACTATGGGCTACATGACTTGGGGAATTTATAGTTTTAATTATAATTTTTTTAAGAAACCGTGAGAACTAGATTTTGGAAAATATATGTTAGGGAACATAACCCTATGATAGACATTGAGGATATATATAGAAGAACATCAAGAAGTTATAGGTATAATATCAATTATATGGGTTCTCCCAACAATACATACCTATATAGATAATAGAAGTGAAAATTAATCTAGTATGGATGTACTTAGGGGTAGTTAATCTGAAAAATATGCATCAATCATGACTCAATTATTACTTGGTACATAATAATGGGTCATACATGGCACTTATTTGGACACTGTAAGGGGTATATTATCTATAAAATATAAAGTTTCTTTATGAACCATCTTGAAATATTTCAATAGATTACGAAAATTAATAAACTAATTAAAAAATATTTTGAAAAACAACGAAAATAAATTTTCATCATTTAATCATTATATAAATATTTATTCCTAACTATATGATTTCTTACTATGATTTGTTTTTCACACACTATCTTATTTGTTTTTAGTCAATGGATGGAAATACATGGAACTGGGTTAACATTGAATGTGATAAAAAACATGTTTATGGGAAACAAAATGGGATGATAATTGGGGTTAAATTTATTGTGAATATTCCTAATAAGTTATCATGACATATTATTAACAACTGTAACCTTAAACAACTCTTGAACTCACCAAAGAAGAGAATTTTGGAGTCGACTAAGAGCCTGAATAGTTGAGACATTGGAGAAAAAAATGATTTATTTTATTTATCTCATAAATTTGCAAAGACACATCAGGAGGAGTGACATAAAAGAATATGAAAATGTTGTCTATGTAGAAAATTTTTATAAAAATAATTTAATTTCTGAAGAAAATTTAAATATTCCTTAAACATAATGAATGAGAATAATTGTCTACTAATGTTATTATTGATAGTAAATTTATTCAAAAGTGGAATAATGGAAATAATGAAAATATATCTCATAGGGGAAATATAATAAAGATACTCAAAAATATTGAATGATTAATTGTTATATTATCGATGATGATGTGACTAAAAATGGCATATGAAATAAAGCTGGTATTAAAGAATACGACAATGAATCCAAGATAATAGTTTCAGAATAAATTTGAATGTTAAATTTTATTGTTTTTGGATTTAATAAAAATGTTATTTGAGTATTTTATAAATGAAATTTTTGTTATATGATTTATTAAATTTAAAAGAGTTGAAGTATATTACTTTTTATTTAAGGATCTGAGAGCAAATATTGAATGGTACCAATGACCAAGATATGTGATTCAGTCATAATTTGATATTTTTTAAAACACATGATTGAGGAAAGATAACCCTTAATATATTCTTAAATATGAGATAATAATAAAGATATGTTTAGGGGATAGTATAGAGGACCATTAAATTGTTTAGTGATTTTATTTTTTATGTTATCTTTTTGAGAGTTTAATATGTATTTGGATTTAAGGAATATATACAACATCTTGATATTCAATTATTATATGCATTCATATTTTCAATAAGTATTTAAAGTAATAAAGGTATTAAAATTTTTGGTAAGTTATATTACGATGAAAATAATATTGTTTCAGGAATCAAATGTGAAGTTGATTTTGGAAATCTAGTGAACTTTCTTCTAAATGTTTTTACTTTGAATTTTGAAAGATTTATTTTGGTCATGTCTTAAGTTTAACTCTATATGGAATGGATTTAGTTTACATTTAGGGGTTTTTAGAAAAACTATGTTAATTATTTTAGTCTAGGAATATATAAAAATATTGGAGGAATGAGTTGTCATTATTTTATTGATAAAATTATCTTTTAAATGTTTAATTTAGTGCTCCATACATAAGAATTCCAATTTGACATTAATTTATTATAGTATGAGAATAAGTGAGAATTGATAAAAGAATATAAAAAGGATATAATTATGCCTATGAGAGAGAAAAATACAAATTCACTATATTTCTTTATGTTATTATTCTAAATGGTAAAAGAATATCTCAACTCTAGGAAAAGGAATATAAAACAAAAATGTTATCCTATTACCTTCATCTCTGATGAAATAGTGGCCTTTTCACTCGTCATATAATTATAAAACATTGGTCTTAAAATTCATTTGGATCATTCACATTATTCTGATAAATGGCCACTTTCCACTTCCTTTGTCATTTGGTAATTATAATTTTATTCCATCTCTATATCATCACTCCCCATCAATGTTTTCCTATTTGGAATCCTAGTGACGTGATTATTCAAGATGATCATTATTCATCCAATTATCCCTTATTATGTTGTTTTTTGTTAAATATTCTTACATTGTCAGATTCTAGGAAGGGTATTTTCAAACTTCAGAATGTATATAATTGAGATTATGACTAAATTTCTAGGATTGAATTTTTTTAATCGGGTATAATGTAAAACCTTTATATTTTGAAAGTAGAGAATCTTATTCAGTAGCCAATATGACACACAAAAAATCATATAAGGAAATATAAAAAACCATGAATATAGATATTTTTTTTAATTAAAATTAATATCTTTTATATCTTACAGTATATGAAACCCTACAATTTTAAAACAACACTATTTTCAATATTGTATACAACACACAACACAGAGATCCATCAAACTATTAAATATTATTTTAACATGTACGCTATATCATAGAAATTAAATGGGATCATATGAATAGTATTAAGTGAATTGTGAAATATATATATAATCTAACTACACATTAAAAATTAATTTATTAATTCTTATTAAATAAGTACTCAATTTTGAATAATGATATTTTATTCATTAAGAATAAGTTTTTGTCAAAAATTATTTCTATTTAAGAAATATTAAAATTAAATTATGGAAATAATATAAATTATATTTTATAAAATTAATAAAATTTTATAAATCATAATATGAAAATTATATTTTGGTAAAATTATTCTATTTATCTAAAAAGATTTATTTTCCAGCGAATAGTGAAAAATTCTGATTTTTAATGAAACTTGTATTTTCATTTCAACCATTTGAAAGGATACTTTTTATTTTAAAATGGTTCAATGTAAAATTAATTATATTATATTATTAATAATCCAATAAAATTCATTGGAATCAATTTTATGGTTGAATTTTAATATAAAAGGATTTTTATACTTAAAAAGGAATTTCAGTGAAAAACTATTTTTCATTGTAAATTCATATTTTTATTTAATATAAAACAATAAGACCTATGTGTTTCAAATTTTAAAAAATGGATTCAATATTTAAATATAGGTATTAAAAATTTCGTAAGTAGCTCCCTTTTTTTTCAATGTGAATTGGAACCTTATAATTTTTTTATTAACACGGTAAATTGTAAAACATATAATTAAAGTTAATAATAAAATATTATGGTCTTGAAAAAGACTACGAAACATGAATTAATATGATTTTCTGTGTATATTTCTACCGTAATCATAAAATATTTGGTTAAATAGTTTTTTACCATTTGGATTAGTGTGTGACATTTATAGTATTTTATTTCATGAAAAGACAAACATGTCACACTCTAGTTTTTTAATAAAAAAACTATTTTTAATATTGCACTATAAGGAGGCTATGATTGACAATAAAAATATTTTTAAATCTTAATCACATATATTTATAAATTAAAATTATTTTTTATTTTTAGTGAAGAAATATTTTCCTTAAATTCTTTCTCAAAGGCAACATAGTAATTATTTAATAAATAAAAAAAATAAAAAAATTATATTTAAAATATTAAAAGTAATGTATTTAAGAAAAATATTTTGATAAAAGAATTTTGTAGACAAACCTAATATGTTAGGGATATAATAAAATATATTTTCTGATTATAAATGTTTTCTGGATATTATAAGAGTTAAAATAAATAATAATTAAATTTGTTGGCAAATATAGATATTTTATAATGAATAATATTTTATGAAATGATATAATTTTTTTTAAAAACCTTAAATTCAATCATATAAATGTGACATAGCTAATAAAATATTCTATTGTCTATTTATTTTTCTTTTGTCATTTTGTAGAAACATATTTGACCCATATAGAGTAGGAATGTTTCATATTTGATAATTGTCAGAAGGCTTAATGAGGGGTTAAAACCAAATGATTTTGGTAAAACTGTGACTTAAACCAGTCAAAAATTTATTGTATGAGATAATATTGACACATTGAAACCCTATATTCTAAATAATATTTTTATCCTTTATTAATTAAATAATAATTTATATTAATTTAATACATTATAAAATTCCTAGAATTACCCTCCCCTTAATTATAAAAGGCCATCGTTAAAATATTTAAAAACATTCGATCCATCTAACTAGGCTAACCCCTAAAAATTCATTTTTTTTAATATGGTAATCCCATTTCTTGTGATTTTATCCCTTTAAAAATATTAATCATAGGTTCCTTCAAAAATTATATAAAGGGAGTCCACTGAATACGAGATAATCTTATTTACCCAATATTTCAATGTTATTTATAACAGAGCTTCCTTGGTAAACACACCATAATCCCAAGACATATAACACATGATAATGTGGAATAATAAAATATAATTATTCTCTAATATAATTTTTTCATACATATGATCAAATAAAATTTTTGAAGAAAGAGATAGAACCATCCATAAAACCAAGAAAATTTGTTAAAGCTGAAATGTGTGGACTTGATGAGAACAGAAGTCTCAATGTGACTAAAAGTCACCCAAAAAAAATAAAAACTAAAGACAAATAAAAAAAATAAAATATCATGGTCTAAAATATGCTATTCCATTTATCATTATCATGTAATAAAACATCTAATACCACACAAAGGGGAAATATTTTGTGTGAGAACAAAACCCAATATGATACAACCATAGAGTCTATACATAGTCTAATATAAATAATTAGAAAAATCTATCATTTAAAACAAAAAGGTTTTGTAAATAATTTCCCTAATTATAAAATCAAATTGTAATTCATTTTCAATTTTCTACTCAAAAAATTCATTCATATTATATTGCCTAAAATACATCAAGTAGAAGATACATGAAAAGGAAATAAAATCCATCCCTCAAGAGGTATGAAAGTAAAAACATATCCATGAAACAAACTATCATTAGAAGCTATGTGATACAACCTCATATTAGAACATGTGATCAACAATCCATGATAAAAATAATCATGTAAAGAAATAAACATAAGAAAAAACGGAACTCATATTGGACTCTATACTATAGGATATTACATATTAGACACTCAAGATCGTAAAAAGGCATAATAATATATCCAACTAATATAGATTCCTTCCATAATCCATTGATATCCCAAAGGTTTCCTCCTCGTGTCCCCATAGACACTATGGCTACCTGCATCTCTTTTTCAATGCACCCAAGGTTCTCAGCATTCCAATTATCAAAATAAATTTTCAAAACCATGGTCACTATTTTAAAAAATCTTTAAAAGTCTAAGAAAATATTTTTTGGTGTTTGAAAATTCCTTTTAAAATTGAGAAAATCCATTTCCAGATAAAAATACATGTTTGAAAACATTTCCCCCTTCAAATCAATCCTTTAAAAATATATATGTTCCAATAAATAAAAAAACCAAATAAATTTTCATGAAAAAAAAATAAATGGACTCAACTAAATTATAATATAAAAACAAATACTTCAAACCTCTATAAACCAAGCTAACTTCTATCATGGGGATTGGAAATCACATGAATCGCAATCAAGAAACAAGTCATGCCAGGAAAGTAAAACAAATTTATAGAAAACACAATCCTAAAAAAAATTGGGATAAAAAATAAATACAATACAGTTTCTTAAAATAATATAATAGGAGAACCAAAAGGAATGCTTACTCAGAGAAACACCCCATAACTTTAATTAATTAATTAAATCCACTCATGTGGCCTCACCTAATGAGACCCGTACGCAATGAGTCCTCCCCCCTACATAAGCACTCCTCACAGCCCGATAAGTGATGCATTGCAATAAATTGTATATCTCTTGCCCATCTCTGGAAGAACTTGTATCAGTGATGAATTCAAACTCTATTTTAGCTTTTGAAAGGCTGACTCACAAGAATATGAGCACAAGTACTTCACACCCTTCACAGTTAGGCCCATCAGTGGCACTACTGAGCATGAAAATTCCATTATAAAACATCTATAGTATCCAAAAAGCCCTAGAAAACTTCATACCTCAAAGAAATTATTCTACTGTTCCCATGAAAATACTGCTCTCAATTTCTCTAGGATAACTAAAACTCATGTCTCTGAGATAACATGACCTAATAAGTAAATCTGGTCCATCTAAATTGGCATTTTGGGAGTTTACCATATAACTCATGCTCTTTTAGTGTACTCAAAACAATCTCAAGATGTGTGGCATGGTAATGTCGATTGTGAGAGTACACCAAGTTGTCATCCACAAAGACCACCATGATGGAATCCAATTATTTATGGAACACTCGGTTCATCAGTAACATATAAATTGTAGGCACTTTCATGATACCGAATGACATAACCACATACTCAAATAGACCATACCTGCTCTGAATATCTGTAAGAGGTATATCAGATGGTCTAATGCAGAACGGATGATAGCCAGATCTCACATCAATTATTGAGAATACCCAGGCTCCTTGAATTTGATCAAAGAGATCATGAATCCTTGGTAAGGGATATCGGTTCTTGACCATCAACTGGTCAAAATTCAAATAATTTACTCAAATTTAGTGGACATCGTCTGCCTTTTTCACAAACTGGATATGCGAACCCCAAGGAGAAGTATTGGGTCGGATGAAACTCTATTATTGCAACTCCTCCAACTACTTATTGTGTGCCTGTAACTCGGGTGTAGCCATCTTATAAGGAGGAATGGAAACTAGTGACACTCCGGGCACAAGATCAATAAAAAAGTCCACCCTCACTCTTGAGGAAAACATGAAAAGTCGTCTGGAAAGACATACCTGAAATGATAGACTATTGGAGGAAAGTCCAAATGTGATGTCCCATGGTTATCCATATATAGACTAGCAATCTAGACTGTAACTCCTCTCATCCCATGATGCTCACATCCCAATCTACCCACCTAGACATCCCATTCTCCTTTATGAAGAAACGAACTACCCTATGGTGATGTGAAACTCACCCTATGATGATAGAAGTTGATAATAGTCTGGAAGGTAACTAACCAATCCATTTTGAGTATTTCTTCATAACCTATCATCTCTAGGATATAACAGTCCCATATGATGTGACACCCACCAACCTCAAGAGGGTACTCCTTGCACTGATGTACAGTGGCCATTCTAACCCCCAATAGATTTTCTAGAGTCAAGATATCACTAGATGAAAAGATAAATAGCCTAGGGATCTCCACAACAATATAAGATATAAAGCTATGGGAAGCCCTTGTATCAAAAAGCACAGAATCTAAAACTGAGTCAAGTAGGATCTTACACCATACTGTAGAGATTTTGGGATCCTGCTTCTGCTGGGACTTCTCCACCGCAAAAGCATGACCTTCCCCACAACCCTATGTCGTTGACTGAGATCCATGAGCTAATCCACCCTATGACTTTCAAAAACCCTGCATCTGACCACCACAACCACAACCTCCACCACGTCCTAAATGGATGGAAGAACTCCATTTCCCAGACTGATGAGAAATTGGTGGTGCTGCTCCTAAACGTGGAGTCATAGAAGAACCCTATTCACTCATTTTTAGTGAGAAGAACTGATAGAAGCGCTGAATATGACCCATCATACTGCAACATCGGCACTCCGCTGGGTCTCTCAGGCAATGTGGCCTAGTATGGCTGAACATTCTACACAGGTAGCATACAAACTGGATACCAGAAGGTTCATCCACCCTACTCAAATATCCACATGTAGACTCCCTACGGTGCTTCATAAAATCAACAGAAGAAGCACCAACTCATGGTACTGAACCTCCCTGGATTACAACTCCATAATCCTTCAGACTGGGTTTAGTGATTAGAGCCTGATTGGAGATAGAAGATATAACAGTCATCCTGAAGATGTTCACCTATGATCAGATGTATTTCCTTAGACCAACTACATACTACCTTGAAAGGAACAAGTCATATCCCCCTAGAAAGGGTGTAAAGCGCTGCAGATCTATGTAACGAGAAGAATACTCCATGACTGAAAGAGTACCCAGCTCCAGACTTATGAACTCTCAAGCACGATTGAACCTCAATGTCTCTGGGTATAAATAATCATATAAGGTATGATAAAACTTATCCCAAACCGTACCATGCTATCATCCTACCTAAGAAACCACATCCCACCATCACATGGAAGAATCCTAAAGAATATAAGTATCGAGCTTCACCCACCTCACTGGAGGTGTCTCTAGAAGGTCGAAGATAGAAAGCGTGGATTCTAAAGATGACTCAACAGCCTGAGGTCCTCCTTCCCCTATGAAGGTGGGAGGATGCTACTACTAGAAAACCCAAGTCAATTATGTCATTGACATGACAGGATGTGGTGATCCTTAGAAGGTATGCACAAAGCTCGTATAGTCCTCTCTGAACTGTGTGTCTACACCTGTATCCGGAATGACGGCCAGTGCTAATAATGGAACTACAGGAGGATCTGCTGGTGGTCCCTGATCAGCCATGTGTGGTGTCTGATCACCACCCTTTAACTGGAGCACAACTGGAGGATGTCTCAGTGGCATGACTCTACAAGGTCAAGCACACCCATTAAATAAAGATTATCAAGGACTGATAGTTAGAAGTGTAATAATGGAAGAAGAAAAGGAAATCATTCATGTTTTTTCAAAACATGGGTACACAAAATGTATAACACTTACATGGCATGTTACTTTAATCCTTCTCATGGGTGTGTACTTTTGCTAAACTGGTCATGTAATACGTCATAAGCACAATGTGTTCTCCCATGACACAACGTGTACTTGATTCGTTTCCCCTGCCTGAGTTTTTCTACATGACTAACCCATAATATTATCCTAGGATAGGACTACATGGTGTGCTTGTACCAAACACAACATTTAACTCTTATGTTTTAACTACACATGCTGTTAGTCACATGGGTTGACACACGACTAACTCTACACGACATGTTTATACCCTACACGACATATACTAAAATAATTCCACCGCCCCGTGTTGTTCATTACATGGCCTGATACAAGGGTTATACTACATGACATGTTCATGCTTGACATGACATGTGTAACCTATGTTTTATCCATCTGTGTTGTTATCTACATGGGTGGACACATGGTATAAACAACATGGTGTGTACATCTGGTCCACAATGTGTCCCACCAAAGATTTCCCAACCCCGTGTCTCTTCCCACATACCTAGTGACATATTTAGAGACTACATGGCGTGTACATCCGGTACATAGTGTGTACTTAAGAAAAATAGTTTTTTCTCGAAAATAAGGACACATGGCGTGTATTCATCATTACACGCCATGTATTCTGGGTTTTTCCAGACAGTAAGCCTCAAAAACTACTACAGAACCCTTGAAAAACACTAAAACAGCATTAAAGTCCCATGTTCCGATCCATGAGGGCCCATAATCCACACAAATCAAAGATTTGAATCTTATAAAAGTTATATATATACATAAAAGAGAAATAATCCACTAAATTCTAGTCTCTGAGGGCCTACAACACCTCAATAACCAAGGTTAGACATTCATTCAAAATAAATCATACATATTAACAATACTCGATAAAATTGCAGGTATTATATCAAGTTATCTATCCCAACATCATACATATCTAACAAAACATCTATCACAACAACCTTCAACCAGTAATGCACCCTAAATGGAATGGTAAGAATGCATGACATGTGATCTCTAGCTAGTGCCTATATGATGAATGATAAGGCAGACCCTCATCTCATAGAGTTGCACAGAAGTAGAACCTCAATAATATCAACAATAAAAGCACAAAACATGTGAATCACCCAATAGTGAAATCAAATCAACTGTAATAATTGTTGAACTTGAAAAATTGCAATAAAATGGTAAATTGGAATTTCCCTGTATATAGGTCAGATATTACTGGGCAAAGCTTATTACCAAGTACCTATTTTCTTTCTATCCCTGTCTATAGGCCCCAAATAGAATGTGAAGGAGAAATGAATTTCTTATGATACCACTTTATAACATCCTTGCTCCAGAAGCCGTACAGAGGTGCCCTGTACTCGGTTGGTCACATGGACTCAAGCGCATTTCCCCAAACGCTAGAGGATTCCGACTAGCAGCGATGATCTTGGGTGTGTTAGTGTGGAATATACACCCTTATTGGTAGAGTAACGCTGTAGAAATAAACAAATAACAATAGAGGAAGCAACAATGATACCATACAACAGTAGTCAATAGAATACTACACGAAATAAATAACTGGAGCACATATAGAAATGATGTATGATACATATATCTAGAAAAGAATCCAAACAAGTCACAATGATGGAATACAGTACTAAACCAAAGTACAAATAAGAAAAATAAACTCCAATAACATCGCAAGCTTTAGCTTGGTGCCATTCTCCCCAGATCTAACACAATCAAGTACCTGAAGTAGAAGGGTGCTTTACCTTATCTATTCCTACAACAATATAATCTGTTTGAGCCCAAAAAAATGACTCAAATAGGGTGTGATAAAAATCCCTATAGGAAACTACCCAAAGATCTGTTTCTGATAGTCAGTGAATATACATAGAAGGAAATAAGAAAAGGAAAAAATTATAAAGGAAGTAATAAAATTAAACAGTACTATAGTTTCATTTAAAAATAGTTTCTTTTAATAACATAACCAATGAAAAACAAATACCAGCAACCCTATGGGAAATTTCTCACAACCTACTCCCTCTGGTTCTGTTACAAGAGAATATATAACAAATATTCTATGAGGAAGAAATCACTGTCAATTCCCCATTTAGTTACGTGTAATCAAAGACTCGTGAAGGAATCACTCACAGTCAGTTCCCTTATAGTATTTTAAATTTAAACTACAGACACTCAGAGGAATAACTCAACGTTAATTCCTCTTGTGGTATCATAACATAACTATAGACACTATAAGGGAACACTCAACATCAACCCCATTATTGTATCATAACATGATAAATATAACAGACACTCTGGGAAATCCCTCAACATAAATTTTCCCTATGGTATCACTACTCCAGGTTCCCACAGCCCCGTGTAAAGAAATCATGCACAAAAGATATTCACTAGAAAAAGTAAACCACAGAGTACTACTTGGCTAAATTAGCTACAATGTATGACACAACATTACAGATAGATAATGATTCCATCCTACAATAATAGGAATTGAAAACTATAGCCTAATAGGTAATGATATACCAAATAGACAATATAAAAAAACATGGGAAACACATCCATTGCAAGGTATAACACTATTTACAATCATTAATCCTATAATTAGGCACACAAGGAATAACCAGAAAAATAAGGGCTAAAAACCATAAACATGAAATACCCCAAACAAGGGTGTTTGCACTTTTTCACATATAACTCAATAACTAACTATGGAAAGGCACAAACCACATACTGCAGTGTCGTACGGTTGATATACAAGAACCTTGAGCCTTGAATTTCCCTATAACACTTTAGATCTATAAAAATTTTAAAAATGTAAAACCAAAGATGACCCATTAAATAAGAGAAATCAGGAAATGAGGCTCTAGAAGAAGTAATAAGTTAATGTTGTGATTCCAATGCAATTGATGGTGGTCGATTCGATGAATGAAAGGCGAGTTTGGGGATCAGAGAAGAATCAGAACTCTAGTTCTCTCCTGGATGAGACAGATAAAGAAGAAGTGTGTTCTTCTGATTAGACATGACATTGGTCCTCTTAATGAAATAAAAATAAAATACACGACATGTTCTCAAAGGGTACATGACATTTACTTCCTTTAACCTTCCTCTAATTTAGGTGGTCTCTAGGTCACCCAACTTGACAATGTGTTTGGTCGTTACATGACCAGAACACGACTACCCGTGAAAAACGAGCACACGACATATACTTATAAGTATAGGGAGTGTACTATGAAAATTTCTACAAAATCCTATTTTCCAAAAAAACACTAGAAAACAAGATTCATACCTAAAAATAAGATCCCGGTTCTTACAATATGTAATCACCTAATTGACTGTATAAGCTGTAGGTTTTAAGCCACAAACTCAAAGACCCCTCTATGAGTGTTCTTCGAGCATAAGAAGAACCCAAATACGTTTTTGAAATGATTATACTAAGAATATGTTAATTGAAAAAATCATTCTACCCTGATATTCAGTTCATTATCACTATTAAAGGCTCTATATACTTTAGAATGCTGAAAAAACTCCCAAATTAGGATGATAAATGAATCAAAAAATAAGGGTGGACTAGAAAAGCATATTAGGGTGTTACATTATTCCTTCTTTAACTTAATTTTCCTCTACTATAATCATTCTAAAATAATAAATCAAGTATCATAAATATAATTATATATTTCTATTATTATGTTGATATCATATTCCATCTTTTCCAACCCTATAAAATGTAAAAACATTTCTCATGTATATGTACGACTTAACGTCTCCACATAGCAGTGTAATTTTTCTATTCACCACTTTGCATTGATGGTTATAAATATGAATATAATGAATATATATGATATATAGTACATAATAGTGATTATTAAAAGGTTAATTAATAATTTTATTTTTTTTTGATCCATTAAAAAAATGGATAAATCATTCATGCCTACATATGAACTACATCTTCATGAACGGTGTAGTTCATGTCCCTAACTCTACCTTTTATGGATTAATATTAATTAAAATATAATGAATATATTTTATATTTATATAATTTTTATCGTTTAAGAGATGAAGGATCCATGATAATTGAGAATTTACCAAAATTACCAAACAAAAACATACATGAAAAATAAAGTGATTATCACCCACAATAGTGATTTTAACACTATGTTATTAATAAATGGATGATAAAATTTTATACATGGTATGATAAATTTTAATTAACTTTCATAATAAATTTATATTAAATACATATTTATTATAATGGAGGTTAGAAAACATTTTACGGGTGCTTAAATTGTGGTAAGGGTTTCTTGATTTACTTTCATTTCTGTGAGACATATGAGATCTTTATGAATTATTTATTTTGTTTTGTGTACATACTTACCATTTGACATATTATATTATGAACCTATTTTACTTCATGGAATTTAATTTTTAATTGAATATTTTTCTTTAATGAGGATTAAAATTAATCACAAACCCATGAGGTAACAATTTATTTCACAATCTCATCATTATTAGGTACTATTTATTTTTAACTCTTAAATAAAGAATATTTATCTACCATGTACATGTTTTATAAAAATATTTAAAAAAATCTGTTTATTATTATTCAAATAATTTTTAAAGTCATTTTTACCCATATTTTAATATATATGAAATATTTTAAATAGAATCTTCATAATGTTTTACGAACAAGTTAAATTTAAACATTTCATACAAATGTGTGAAAGTTATATTTATTAACATATACAGAACGAACATAATTTACCAAATTAATGAATAAAAAATTATTGAAATATTATATCACAATTTTAAATTTTATTTTGAAATAAAATTATTGATTTATTTCATGCATATTTTTTATATATTTTTTTCAACGTAAATTGGGAATTTCTAGAAACAACAGTCCCGTAATGTCATTAATGTATTTTTTCTATGTAAAAATCAGATGTTGGATATTATATTAAGGATAAAATTTAATGATACCATTAATAATAAATATTTGTATGGTTTATGATTAGTTTAACTAGGGAAGGTTTTTATTTTCCATATGACTAGTTCTTCCAATACATCCAGTTATTGGCTTTGTGAATGCTTATTGATTCAGTTGTATTATTTGTGAATATTATTAATGCATTGGAATTAGTATGTGTTGTTAAAGTCCAACTATATCCTATTTATGAATTTTTATGTCTAATGAAACAAACTATCTTTGGTTTTGGCTATGGAATATCCCATTTTTTCAAATGTAATGGAATAATGCCATGACTGTATTTTTGTATATCATAGACCAAGCATTGATGGAATGTTTCTGGTGTTCAGAATTATAAATTCCATCATTATGAAATTATTTATTAATGTATATGGGATTATTTAATAAGTTATAATATAAATGGATATGTTTTAAGAAAATACAATTATTTTTATGGAATTATTTGATAATTATTTATTTCTTCCATTTTATTGTTCATGTCCAAGTTATTGATTAAATTGAATGATTTTTCAATTAATTACCTTTACATATTAATTATGTATGATTTATTCATGATATATTATAATGTACTTATACCCTTATTGAGTATTAGATAACACCCTTTTTGTGTTTCCTTTCTCCAGGATACCAAGAAGTGTATTATATTTGTTTTATAGGGATATAGTAAAGAGAATAATGGTGTAATCAAAGATAATAATAAGTTATATTTATTATTTTCAATTATAATTCAAAATTCATATATATATATATATATATATATATATTTCACCTAGACTATTAAACCATTACATCCTTTTTTGATATGTTTCCTTGTATCCAGTTCCAATTTAATAAAGTAATCATTGACACTAGGCTATTAGATTTAGGGTTTTTACATAAAAATTTAATGAAGGTTCATTAGGTATTTATTTTCAAAGAAACCTTATAAATCCCTTCTAAATGTGAATAACCATATGACCTATATCCAAAATAATTTTTTGATTAAAATAATCTGTACCTAATGTATTGGAATGCTATCTCATTGAATCCATTGCACAAGGTATATGAAAATCATATTTGGTATATAATGGATGTAAATACATTATATAAACAATATTTGAGGACTATAGAATAAAAAAACAATTTATTGTTGGAAATTTTCCTTATAAACCATTCAAAATCTCTTTTAAAACCATATGGATAAGTCTTTTAGGTATTAAAATAACATTTTTTTTTTAAAAAATCAACCACAAAATCTCTCAAAATGGGAAAACATTATTTCCATATAATAAAACATGAAATATTATAAAGGACCAAAATGTGAAATATGGTTATAACCATAGTAAAATTATTTTTCACCTTTTACATTAATGCAGAACATCCATTTTTCCTTTTTTAAATAAAACAAACCAGTTTATAAAAAAAATAGCATTTTGAAAACCAATGAAAAATAAAACAACATATATAATTGTTATTTATAATTATTTGTTTACATATGTTTTTTAAAATAATGTTAAATGACATGGAAATAGAAGACGGTGATTTAAGAAATAAATCATTAATATGAGCTTTAAAGTTTAGGGGTTACTTACCTTGTGTCTAAATTATCTTGTATAATCATTATCTTCTTGAATAATTAAATTATGATACATATTTAAATTATTGGAAATTTTTTTCTTGTTTATTATTTCCTTTATTTATTCTTTTACAATCCAATACACAATTCATTAATTGTTTAATCTCACTTTAGATGTTTTTATAGTATTCGACTTACAAGTAAAAAATGAATTTGACAGGTTTACTATGGTCAAAGAGTTCAATACTCCATTTTATCTAGAATAATAATCATGAAATATTTATTATATTTATACATAAATTATACTTTTTAAATAAATCATGAAATATTGATTTGTAAAATGAATTGTGTTACAGTCATAGAGATAGTAGGTTGTAGGTACACATGAGTTATGTTTCAATTTTTAGATGAAAATAATGGAATGAAGGTAAGTATTCTATTATCTATCTATAAGGATAATTATATGATAAATAATATATTATTTATTTAAATATAATATATATATATATATATATCATCCATGTGCTGTGTTGATGGAAAAAAAATCGCATCACTTTGTGGAGGCTTAAATCTACAGATATGCACGAACACCATTATAATTTTCATATGAATAGAAAGGTAAAATGTAAATGATATATTATATTTTAATAATGAGAAATATATAATTAATATAGTATAAAATCATTAATTCAATAATTATAACTATCCATTATAAGTGATGATGGAAAACAAATTACATAGGTTCATGAGGTGGTAGTCCGTTGCACACATGAATGATGGTTTTGATTTCCATTTGATGTTAGAGGAAGAAGATGTATGTTATGAAATTAACATATTTAAATTTATTTATATGTTATATAATTACTGTAGTATATCGTAATGTTTTAATCGTATTTTAATGATGTGGAAGCATAAATAAAATAAAACACTCAATTAATAATGACAACTCCTCTCCGAATGACCAGTTTAGGTTTTCAACAAAACATTTTCAATGAGTGTATTATATTAACAGAAAGGATTAAAATTTTTGAGGAGGTATGTGAGGATGTTATTTGGGTTAGTATATTATAAATTAGAAGGGTTTTACGAAGTGAAATGGTCAGAATAGGTGGTGAAGTTTTATTATTGGGGGGGGATGACTTATATAGAATGTTTTAAACAAAATGAATACGAATATTTAAACATGAAAAAGGATCCCAAATAGAACACTAAAAATAATTTGATGATAAGAGGTCAAAATATGTATAATGAATAGATTTTTCACGATTTTTTATGTAATTTAAATGATTATATTATTTTTGTTAACCCTGGTAAACCAGTTCTAATAGTAACCACAATAAAAAAAAATTAATTTTTAACTCTTGATTTTTACATGAAATTATATAGAACATATTATATAATATAAATTAACTGGATTCGAAATGTGGAATCTACTTTACCAAATTAAATTCATATAAGTGGAAGAATTTAATTTATAATTAATCCTGTAGACACGATGAAAAGGTGGGTTCTCATTAAATGTATTCTTCAAGTATACAATGATTTTATATTAACTCTATGACTATTAATTAAAATTATATGAATTCAAATTAAAATTTAAATATTTATAGTATATAAATTTAATTTAAATATTTCTTCTGTAGTGATTTCATAATTTATTTAAATGGATAAATAATATTCTTTTGAAAATAGTTTTAAAAAATTACTTTTTAATGGAAAAATGAACATATACTAAAATATAGTAAAAAAATGATTAAAATGTAAATAATTTTATAAAATATAACTAAAATATACACAAATTAGATGAAATAAAATTACAAACATAGTGGTACTATTAAATTATGTAATTTATTTAACAGAAATGACGGTATTTAAAAAATTTGTATTTTTTTACTATTCACTAAAAAATCAATATTTTCAGAAATATTACATCATATGACCCTATGTTAATATTTATATTATAATTTGGAAAATTAAATTCCTCACATAAAATATTTTTTTTAAATTTCTAGAAATTTAATTATAAGATTTTCTCATCAATGAAATAAAAATCATTTTTTAAGAAAACATATTTTTGAAAAATAAAATTACATTAATAAAGGTTCATTGTTTATTTAATAATAATTTATCAATAAATATATATCAAGTAGGAAATTAATTTATATTTGATAAAATAGTTAATATGATTCATACTTTTGAATTTAATTTCTTGGTTATACTTGTCATATTTGAATAATCATATTTCGTGTTTCGTTTATGTTTGGTGTCACATATCTCGTATTCTATCTAACATAATTTTATTTTCTAAAATATTAGCATGTTAAATTGGGATTTTTAGTTTAGATCTTTTAAAAAATTTATCAATAAGAGAGAAACTATTTTCTAGGTTTGAAACACTATCCCATTTATAAAATTATCACCAAGAGAAACATGCTCATAATGTAATCTCCAAATATCTTCATTGTAATATATAAAGTAATATCATCATCATGTTATAATTTACATGAACATGAAAATTAATGTCATAAAATAATCCATTAAATTGATAAAAGGTCTAATTTTCATCTTAATTGGCATGTCAAGAGATCAAACTGACTAAACCATCTCTTACATCAAATATGATAAGTAAAAATATGACATAACAACAGGTGTTTTTTATTTTCGAATTATCCAACTTGAGCACGTAGAGGACCATTAAAAACACCAACTTAATATAAAGCACAATTTATATCAGACCACATAGATGTAGTAAATAATGTTATAATCATATGAAACACATAGAAAAAAGGTTTTATTAAATCTCCCCATCCACCTTAGAGGATCAAATTGAGAATTTTGGAACTCAACAAAGTTGTTAGAGATTTGTATATAATATAAATTTTCAAAGGATAACCTCTATTGTATAGTATATAAAACAAAAAACGAAAATATTATACAATAATTTATTATTAAGGGATTTGAGTTATCATCGTAATACTCATCATTATGGGTCCCATTATAGGTTTATCATGTGTCATAATCCTAATAACTCTTAATAAAATGCATGTATACACACACCTGGGTGATATTTGTTTATATAATAGTTGGTCATTAGAGTATAAAATGACATAAAGTGACACATGTTCTAGTTTTACTTGGGAAAATGAACACAAATGTACTCAATGAATATTTAAAACATGAAAAATTATCATTAAATGATCATTAAGGTTTGTAATAATATAAATATAATTTTTTACATAACAAAACAAGTCAAATGGGTTACTCATTTTCATTAAACTAAAGATATGTAAAAATTTATAGTTATATTAAATTATTTATTGGAAGGGACACAATACAAACTCCAATAAAATTCTATAGTGAGAAATGGGTGCATACCCATGAACTTGTACAAGATAATATGGAACCCAAGTTCCCTAATAGGGACAACTGGTTAGTCTAGAACATGGTTATGGGAACATAGCCCACAACTTCATTATACTTTACCAACATCTAGGTATTCCCTAAGCCCACCTTTCATCTTCTGTCCATGACCTAACTATATTATATCTTCTAGAATAAAACCTATGAATTTTTCTTCCATGTTAATATTGATCCCAAATTTTATCCAGCAATCCCCCACCCCCATATGCTTCCCTACAAAACTCATATCACCCTAGCACATCGACCATAATAGGGAATCATCCTCACTTACAATATATTGAATAAATATTTACGATATCACTTGATTCCCATGTCACTTTCTATATGACCACGATCCACATTCCTATTACACCCACTCGCCACCCTTTGATAGGAAATCCCACCCATGGGAGTCACTATATTGAGAATTGGTTTCTATAGATATCCCCACATAAAAAGATGTGGAAGGGTTTAAGTTTAATTTATTAAATATTTAAGAGATAAATATAATTGAATGTTTATTAATCCCACATCATCCTTCTCTCATTATATATAACCATAAAAACTCTATTGGAATGGAGAAATATTTTATTATTAGATTTTGATAAGGGTGGTATCATGTTCTCCAACATATTCTATTCAAATTTCCAATTTATATGAAGAATGTGTTCTATCCAAAATAAATCTAAAACTTATTAAATATATAGATCATTCATCTTGGTTATTACACACATTTTGTGCCAGCATAACTCTCCTTAAAACTTATATTAGATATAATCACCTCCTATTAAGGTTCCAGCTCTATAATCATGGGTAGATTAGTAATTCCTGAGAACAAAATTTGTTATAACCACTTACAAAAAAGATACTGAGAATGGAAATATCTATAATTATGGTCACTAGAAATATATTATTATAATAACTAATGATTAAAATTTCAGGGATAAAAATTATAAGGTAGAGTAAAACTACCTTCATTGATTAGAGATAAAACCTCATAACTTAGTTCCCTCTCTCTTTTATTTCTCTAACAGTTTATGTCTTAAAATGAAGAAAAGGGTGGATACCGATGTATTTTAATGAAAAATAAGTTCATTTTTTGTCCAAAAACATATAATAACTAAGGAAACCCAAAACTAAAACAAATTCCATAGGTAAAACTATATCAGCATATTTTCTATATGAGGCCTAATTTATAATATTTTCATGTTTTTATAATGGGGAATTGTCTATGATTTTTACGTATAATTTTTTAAAACATCTCTTTATACTAGATTAAATATTAAAAGGGAACCGCTCATCAAATATACATACCAATAAATTTAAATGATTCAAAATAGAAGGCATATTATGTCAATTAAAAAATTCATTATCATGTAGATTAATAGTTGTTCCCCCCACAACCAAACCCACTCCCACACACCTGAATTCACACATGTGTAATAGTATCTTGTTTACACTCACACAAACACACGTGTATAAACAAATACAATACATTCTTTCTTAACACTCACAGATTTAATTTTTTTCATAATATTCACAAATGATATATTATGTGGATAATGTTAATAAATTAAACTATTTAAAAATAATAACATAATAATAGTTTTTTTGAAAACTATACTTATGTTTACAATTAAAAAACAAAATATTTAAACAATATTAAAAACATATAAACAATAAAAAAATGAAAATAATAATATTTAAAAAAACATATAAAAAATCATATAATATGTAACCTATATTGTAATTATTTTAAAAAATTAGTAATAAATACCCCTCAAAACATTAGACATCTAAGATTTTTTTTACTCATTGGTAAATAATTTATTCAGAATTGATTTAGGGAAAAAATTTCATTAAAATAACTAAAAAATTATAATTATCAATATACATAATTTTTTTTTTAAAAATATTATGGTTTATATTATATAATTCTTAAAAAAAATTATTAATTAAAAAATTATTATTTAATAAAGTAAAAAATTAAATATAATAGTAAAAAAATTTACCAATAAATATATTTTCTATATTATGTTACTGGGATGTTCTGTTGATAGATTAGAAAATGAAACGTCTAGAATTTATGGTAAATAAGTCGAAATAATTGATTCAATGTTAATTTTCTATTATATAAGTAATTATATTTTGACAGATAATTAAATTTTAAAGTATAATATTGGAATATAATTTTGACTCTAACTATGTTTTTATATTAAAATATATAAATAAAATCATATTTATATGGGAATGTCTCAATTTCAATGTTTATTGATGAAAAAATCAACTATTTCAGATGGTAATTGATTTCATGGTGAAGTGAAAATTTACATATGAAATAAATAATTTCTATATTTTCACTTATATTTTTATTTCCCAATTATTAATTTCATTATATCAAACTTATCGTAAGTAAAACGACCTACTCTCCCTAACACCATTTTATCATTGGATGATGTGAAAAAGTGTATAACCATAGGTCTTCCTTCAATAGTTACTAGAGTGAAAATTTTCATCAATGATATAAATATTTGAATAAAGAATTCATTAATCTCATGTATAAAAGTAAATTAAAATGACGTAAACCCAAATAATAACAATAGACATATCAATGGTGAAAAAGTTCATAATCAAATTTATAATGAATGGGTGTCATATAATACCTCAATTACAATGATACAATCTAACAAAAAAACTACAAATGATATACCACAATATAATCAATCTCTAAATAAACCTCCTAATAAAACTCACCCAACAAACTATATAAATTTCATTATCACCAAAGTTAACCTTACAAGACACCTCTACTAACACTATTATAAGGATAAAACAATATAATATTGAATTTGGTGTGAGTGTATGTGAATAATTAGTATGTTACTTCCAACCATTCCATTATGAACATAGAAGACTTAATCATTTTTTTTATAAAACATAAAACAAGAATATCCGTCATAAATTAGGTTAAATAACACATCCTCTTCCCATATATATATATAGTATAAAAACACCAAAATAATAATAATTCCTCTATAAACCAACACCAACTAACTTGGTCACCTGGAGACAAAATGCATCACAACATTACATTTACCCTCATTTTTAGCATAATCCCAAACTATATCAATATTTAATCATAAAAATAATCATAACCATAATAATAAAAATAAAAATAACCATAATCATAACCAATATAATATATGAAGATTGTGAATATGCATACTAGTTGTCCATCCATCTAGCAGTCTTCCATTGTATATATAACATTTTGAGTTGTGTCTCCTTCACTCAAATACAATAAAATGGAATAAAAATAAATTAGATAAAACTACCTCTCATATCAACCATTCCTTACCAATCTTCATCATCATCCTATGGTAACCACATGACTAACAAACTCTATTGTTGTCCATTGGGAAAGAGGAGAGAAACAAGACACCCTTTCAATACAATGTCTCAAGGTATCCCCATGTTAATGATTTTATATAGATATTGGGAGGTCATAATAATTCAATAACACTCCCCTACATCAATTCCAAATATTAAAAGAGGTTATAGGAAAAAATAAATAAAATTTCCCAATATCCTAGGGTGCACTATATAATATATCTAAAATATTAATATCATGAGTTTAATAAATATTAAAGTGGATATTCATCAGTTTTATATATTTTAGTATTCATAGAATCATTAAAATATTCCCTCAAAACACTCATCATGCCCACATTCATGTAGGATGATAGTAATAAAATAATCAACAGGTTCCATAACACCCATGATGATTCTATATATACCTGCACAATATAGTTACGACCATGTTTTATGAAAACATTTATTTTTTTTGAAGGGGATTCCATTTCTATTAGAAGAGGAAATAACTATAATAGCCTTTTCAACAAGATATAGTCCTGATACATTTTAATTTTATACATGAATTATAATGAACATACCTATTTTATTGATTTTGAATCTTTACTACAATAGTTTTTATGTGAGACCCTTAGATGTAGATAATAGGCTCTTTCTTTCAAACATAGTCTATAGATCATGATAGTATCATTACATTGTCAAGGAATCATCTCTTACCTATAATATTATAGGATCATTACATAAAAGAGAAGAAATAAATATTGGTTATAATTTCATTAATGTAATTCTTGATTGATCCAATAACACTTTTTTAGGCTCAAGTAATGATATCCTTTTATAACAATCATTGAATGATATATGGGAACTGAAAAGTCTAATAATTAATCATACATTTTCCAAACATATCATAATTTTTGAATCATTTAATGGGTTCAACTTGAATATACATATTTTAAATTTTACACATAATAATTAATATTTTATATCATAACTCTTTAATATCATTTTATAATAATGATAAATTCAACTTTGATATCTTAGTTGGGAAAAATAATTATATAAACATGATATCCAATATCTTTAAAAACATTCTTTACCAAATTCATATATTTTGTATTAATATCTTCTATATCACTATTTTTGTAATAATGTTTAGTTAGTATAATCAATTAATTTACCACATTCAATAAATCCAAACCATCTTTTTTCATCTTCTCATTATGTGTCATATCATATAAAAACACATTAAAACATATCTAAAACCATTTTTGGATATCTTAAAAATCATTTGGATAATAAATTATAAAAATATCAAGATTTTATAATTTTTTATTAAAAATAATCATATTTCAACGGTTTTTTTAACCCATTGGTCTTTATATAATTATCAAACATTATAAAATCATAATACAAAATTATATGAAAATAAAACCATTTAAAAAATATTCAATGTTACCCCGAAAATAAAATAATCTATTAGGATCACCTGATATTTTTATCAAAACTAGGGGTGAATTTTTGTAGATACCATTTATTTTATAAAATATTCTATCTCATATATTCAAAAATAATTTCCCAAACACACCTTCATCAATAAAGTGAATCATGAAAAAAACATATTTTATAATGAGGTCTACATTTAATATGGATAACTATGTACTTGGTGCTTAGTAATTATTATACCTATAACACATAGATTATAATTTATTATCAATATGAAACTATATTAAATGGAATATTATTGAACATTTTATAATTATATCCCCCAATATTTTAAAAAATTACCAATTATTTTTAGAAAAATTAATATAAATATTCAAGAAGATCGACCACTAGTACAAGAACATATCCTTACTAGACACGAATAATATGATATTATTACTACCCATTATATATAAAAATATCTTTAAGATGTAACACTCCATGCTATTACTCACTTTTTTCTATAATTTTTTTCACCCTCTGAGAGGCTACATTAACCTTTCAGTTTTTTATTTTAGAAGAATCATAATTATCACTAGAAAAAAATAATAATATAATTTTATAAATATCAAATTAAAATAGGAATTAATATAATTTACTAGAACTATTGAAATATTAATCATGATATTATATATTATTTAATCTCTATAAATAGATTCATGAATTGTTTTATATTCTCTAAAATTATTAATCACAAGATATTAAAAAATGTTCAATTTAAATCTCTCTAAATATTCCATTAATTTATTCATTAAAATAACCATCTTAACTTACTTTTATGATTCTATAATTGAATATTCTTCTATTAAACATTTTTATTATTACATTTATTGAATAATATGGTGGTGTAAATTATTTTGACATGGAAAAATCTCCCCCTTTATATCTTAATGACACATTAACATGTATCCTGATCACTATAAATATTTGTGATGTGTATGAATAAATGTTCAATAGAGAATCATCTGTTTTTTATCTTATGATTCGAAAAATATACCAAAGGTCATATAGAATCTAGAATCATCAGTTCAATCCTATATTACTTCAAAATAATCTTCAGTACAAATTATTTATACATATTTACCCTTTGAATCCTCTATATTGTTTTTAGATAACATTAAAAAATAAAAAATAATATTCCATGGGGTATGGTTTACTATTATGTATTGTTGAGTTGTTAATACATACCATAATATGACTAAATAATATTCTTACATATATCTAAATTACTCTTACACATCCTGTGAAATATCTATAGTTTTATTACATAAACTGAAACATATTCTTATTGATAACACTTTTTTTGTGGATTTATTATTACATATTATAATGTAATTTATACTTATCATTTTGGAATTCAAATTTCCACTTTTTAAAATTGTATTTATTTTTACAAAGGTAGTGGAAAACAAGAGTTACCATTACATATCTATTACATTGTAAAATGTTTTAAAAATAGGAATCTCAAAACCATAAAAAACACTAACATTATATACTCCAATTTGAACACCTTCAAAAATTATTTCTAAGAATATAAACAATATAAAATGAATCTATTTAATCTCAAATGATTATATTACACATTTAAAGTTATTTTAAACAAATAAAACATTATCCTCAGTGGGTTATATAACCTTCCACTTTGATTTTATAGTCAATAATATACATTTTTTCTAGCCGTATCAAAATTTTAAAACCAACATTTAAAATATTCTCCTATTCCACTCAATTAATTAAGAATCGTTTTAATGACTTCAAACATCCCTATGATTGAAAATATAGTCAATTTTTCTTTTGAAGGGGTGGTATCATTATTCTTCAATGTAATGAGCCACACGTCAATCATATTTAATTATATATGAGCTAGATCTATATGAAAAAATAGAGAGTTTATTTGAGACATAAGAGTATTGGATAAAATAATTCCACATCTGATAGAGTCCTATAAAATTAAATTCATGAACTTCTTAAGAATCCTTTTATGAATTTTCCTGCACTGAACTGAATAAAATTATTAAAAAAATTAAAAGATAAGTTGGGTTCTTCCCCTTTGGATTAAACCATCCCTATTATTACGACAAAATACCTATAAATAGGGGAAATGTACTTAGTAACATATCATAGTGTTCTTGGGAAATGGGAGGGATATAATATTCTGAAATTCTCAAGAGCCTCTATGGTAATAGGTTTTGTGAGAATATCAATAATATACTACTTGGATAGAAGAAAATCTAGTTTTATAGTTCCTATGTCTACCATATCCATAAAAAATATACTTAAAATAAATTCTCATTGATCATAAATATTATACTAGACTCTTGGAAAAATTTATATCATTTTAGTTGTAACAAATAATGACTAAAGACACTCTGTAGTAACATGTATACCATCATGTTGAGTATTCTACCATGTAATTTTTTTATACCAGGGCTACACAAACATACTTATCATTACTAGTATTCATCTTCACTAAATATTTATTCATAAATTTTTTTCCACACATCTTCAACAAATAAATAAATATCATATTGAAAGTGTCTTTATATCATAAATATAATGATCCCAAATAATTTATTTGAATCTCTGAAAGCCTAACTCACCTTTTTCTCCTAGAAAAATACAAAATTGAAAGTATTTTTGATATATAATATAATTATCTTATCTAACATGATATATAACCCATTGGATTATATTTCTACTTAGATTAATGTATCAAAATTGAAAAATATCAGTCCTTTTAGGGAATAAAATATAAAATACTTCCAATCAACATTACAAGTTTTATATGATTGAAAAAATTATCTTCATTATACCTAACCAACCTGGTGAACAATTGAATTTTTATAGACACAAATATTTATTGTTCCATTCCAAACCCTTTTAATAACTCCTTGGTATTTTTTTCTCATGAAATAAAAAAACAAAAATACACAAGGAAATTTTTAAATCCAAAACTGTTTTCATCACACCATGTAATAAAATCTCAGATTTTTTATTCATTTGTGTAGAAAAATCAACACAAAATGTTTCAACATTACATTAAAAGAAAACATCATCAACAAATATAAACATAATAAATAATATAGTGTTTGCATTTAGAACAATTGTTTTCCAAATAATCATTTATTAAAATTTATTTTTATAAACTATTCATATAGATTAAAATTCCAAGATATTGGGTGTTCTTGAACCCTCACATATATTTATATAATTTATAAAACATTAGGTTATCTTCATTAAGTAAAAATACCTTAGGTTTAAACTCATAAACTTCTTCTTCCAAAGAAATCTTCAAAAAAGAAATTTTTACATGTATTTGGTATATTTTAAATTTTTGTTGACCTATTACAAAAATAGAATCATCAGATGGTCTTGCATATTGATACTTGATAAAAAGATTCATAAAAATAAATTCCATAAATTTGTGAATATACATAGAAAAATATTTTAGTGTTATTATTTTAAACTCCATATATGTTTTACACTTGTTTCCAAATAAATTTTTTGTTACAGTGATATTCTTTAAATTATGCATGAGTTAAAAATCCCATCTCTCACTATTTTCCATATAATTAATCCCTTCATTCATTACACCAATTTATTATTTAATATTATAGGATTCACTAATAATTTGGGGAGATATATCTAAAAAATATTTCTATTGATAGAAATTATAACTTAACCTTTAATTTTACCCATTCATTATGATCTCAATTGATATTATAAGCATAAACATGATTTTTAATTATTTTTTTCTCATTTGGTATTAAATTCATAGCATCTTTACTTGAATTAGATTAATTCACATCATTTTAATAACTTTTTTTTATTATCTACAGGCTTTTAAGTGGTTCAAGTAGTGAAAATGTTATCGTTATACTTAGATAAGATCAATATCTTAATATTCTCTTCATTTTCACAAACTGTGACATCATCATAGTCAATTATACTATTATATAAATAAATTAAACATCTATATATGATTCCATTTTATGTATATCTACTAAATATTCAATCTTTATCTTATCATAAAATATTTGATCGCTTTACTTTTTTCTTGTTCAATCATGTATTCTTAAATCCTCTAAAGTGTTTTATATCTGCATTCTTCTTCCACCATATTTATTATAGACTCATATGTGAACTGTGACTCATGAAATAGTTTTTTCTGAAAAATATGATTTCTTTTATGGGTTGTTGTAAAAAATTCCATGGTGTCTCATGCTCAGTTGGCATGATTCTATCCTATCGTCAAATATAATTTTTTCACCTCAGTTACAATTTTTTTTATGAATTGTATGGTATGATCCCATAATTTTCTAGGTACATCCCTCTTTGAGTATTTAACATGAGCCTTGGTGGTTATGTCTTGTTTAGAGATAGATTGCCTTTATTGGGGAAATTGACTTAATGTCCAGGTATGCATGGATATTTAAATTAATAGAGTCTTGATAAAAATGTGTTAAATGAGTTTTTGTGGGTATTCCATTCTTTGATTGGAATCGATGTTGCTTTGAGTTATTTTGGGTGAATTGGATGAAAAATTTCTTTATAAAAATTACTCAACATGTAAATGTAAGACACACAATGTAATTTTTTCTATATAATTGTCATGAATGGTTACATGTCATGAAATGAATCGTGATATAAAGATAATACACATCATTCAATTATATTACACACCATTTAATATTCAATTGGGATAAATAATAATCTAAAGGGATGGGGTTATCATCATATAACAAAAAAATACATGATGTGTAATGTGGTTACAAATCATGTAATTCGCCGACCTACAGTTCTAGGTGTGACGTGAATATGATATTTTCCCATTATCCAATGAATGTTTCTTCTATCAACCCTAGGGAATATACCTAGTAATTTTTGAGTGAATTTTTTTATTATAGACATCCTGATTATGCACAAGATCCCTGGAATGGGATTTTGGATCATTTTTTCATTCTCTCTCATTATTTTCCAGATGTTGCAGTGTAATTACTTTGACCATAGTCCTTTTTTGGTTTTGATCTTGATTGATTTTGACCTAGGATCCTTCTTGGGATCATCAACACTATCTTCTATGTGGGTGTTTTCTATTGGATACATTATTTGATTTTTGATTATTGGTATGGGACAATATCTTAACCAAATTGTTTTATAATTTTCATGTATGTGAAATATTGAATTTACTCCTACATAATTTGCACCTAAATTTTGAATTAATGAATTGGATTATTCCTTAATGTACCATTGGTTTCAATTGGTGTTGACATGGATTATGGATATTGTTTGATTGAGTGGACCTTCAAATATAAATGAATTTATTAATGACTTCTGGTGTGTTTCAACTAAAAAGGGATTTTGTGTTTTCTTGATATAGACTGACCTACTCTTGCTCTGATTATTAAAGTGACTAAAATTTTATTCTTTTAAGACCAAAAGATAAATGAAACATGTAAATGAATGAAAAATTTCAATTTTCACAATTCACCTTTGGACCATATTTAATGATTACGTGACATCCATGTGGTTATGACATGTTTTGTGTTTACATGCTGAAATTATCATATATGTAATTGTCATAGTTTAAATCATGAAATGCTTATATACTTTTATATATAAAAAGTCATGCTGAAATTATTTTACACCAAGATATTCCCTAAGACATGCTAAAATGATTATAAAGTGGGCGATTCCCTAAGACACATGTTGAAAAGCTTATATACCGGGCCTGACCATGAAGAAATGATAAAATTATTATATATTAAGTCTTCACCAATTTTTTTTTGATTTATAACTTGGTTATAATGTTATTTTTTACCATGTCTATATGGTCATAGTTATAATGGTTGGGTGACATTCATAGAGAAATTCTAGTATGAATTGAGGAAATTTATGTTTTACCATAGTTATATTGATATGATAGTATGATTGGGATACATGAACAGAGATATCCTTACATTTTTCTAAAGAAGGATGATTTGGTTCTAATTTAATTTTTTAATTACATAATATTCTTGTTTGCTTAATTATTTAATGCACTTTCTAGTAGAACAATTATTTTTATACATGGTGGTGTAATTGTTTTATACTCACACCCTTATTTGGATGTAGTTTGGCACCTGAGTTGATTTCATTGATGCAGGAATGGACAAGGTAAAATGACATTGTTGTTGATGGTTTTTTTGTTGGATGGGACGATGTTTGGAGATTGGTCCAACTTGGTGTTCAAGATCCATGATTTTTAAGTATTTATTGTAGCCTTATATTATTTTATTTGTATTACTTAAATCATTACATTTAGTCACATTCCAACACATTATTATATTTTTACTATATTATTTATTGGATTATTCATTTATATTTTCCTACTTTTTTCCACTGTATTTTATTGTATCCATTCTTTACTCTATTATGATATTGATTTATTATTATACATGACTATTATACTATGTTTTAACTATGTAGATAGAGATTACAGTGTCCCCACTATACTTATAACAAACCATCCACTAGTTGATAGCCTCTAGCATACATAGATGCACAATTGAGGTCCCATAACCAACATGTTTTAGCCAGATGAGAGAGTTCCATATTAGGAGACATTAAAAATTGGTATCAAAGACTAACATTATTATTTTATATTCCATTACTATTTTGGAATGCTATAATGGAGGGAAGGATATTTAAAGACTTGGTAATGAGATTTTTTATGGGAGTAACTAAACCATGTATGGGGGAAAATCTAAGTTCCTAGCAGTGTATTTCTGTTGATGATTTTGGTTGGTTAGAGTTGATGTTATTTTACCCTGAGTTTTTCATATATTAGGTGAGTTTTTTAATTATTAATATTGTTTTTGTTGATATTTATACTCATGGATCAAAACTAGACTTTGCCACTCAAAATTCGACTAGACCTTCTGTTGCTCGTGTGTGTACTGAAGTTGACATTTCACAAACTTTTCCCTCGAAATTCTGGTTGCAAAATGGTTCAAAAGGTAATGTCCAGGAAGTTGTCTTTGAAAATGTCCCTGCTTTTTTTAAGAGGTGTGCTAGAGTTGGGAATTTTGGTAATTAGTGTGAGCAGCAGAAAATATCACACCCCCTCCCCAAATTCAAACCAGTTTGGATTGAGAATGACATACCCAAAAATTCCCAGCCATCTTTTTCTATTCCGAGCAATGTTTACGCCTCCACCTCTCATCCAATTGGGGAGGCTAATGAGGAAAAGGCCCCTTTTTCAGTCTCACCTAAGGAAAATTTAACAACAGTTGAGGGCTCAAATTTACACCTACAACCCTTGATGGAAAACCAAGATAAAGATTTATAGCAGGATGTTCCTATAGAAACGGATCAAAGGATGATCCTTGAACCACAAGATGTTAGTGATAAGGATGATGATGATAACAATGTTGATAATATTCAGATGGAGGATGACTCATCAGTTGGAATTGAGGAGTAATACCTCAAATTAAGTTATCGAAAAGGAAAAAAGCCTATCGTTGATGAGGATGGTTTTATTACCCCCAACTATAAAAAAACTTGGAAGCGTAGGGATTACTCTGAATTAGAAAGGAAATTTGTTACCCGCTCCTTTCAAGCCTCTCGCATTGAGTCTTCCAAGGAGTTGGCTGAAATGGTTCCAATTCATATGGAAGAGAACTATGACAGAAAGAAGGATCCTGCATACAAGGATGCTTTCCAGATAACTGAAGATGAAGATGTGAGTGATGAGGTTTGTGCTTGGATGGCCGAGTAAGATCAGTTGATATATTGGAAGTACCTTCATTACCAGATTTCTTCTGATACATATCTGGATATCAGGAAAAGAATTTATTTGAGGATGATGGAGGAATTCACGAAAAATTCCAACTTCAACTTTAGGGAATCCTTTGGGTTTGATCCTTTTTTATTGGATTTATTTGATTTTAGATATTCATATTGTGATCTTTCTTTTATATGGATCGATTGATGGTGATGGTTTTTTTAGTCTTTACTTCCTTTTCTCTTCTGTCCATTTTTTGACTAAAGGTTTCTGGTAGAGATGCTGCTCTCCTGACCTCTGTTGTGTCTGATGGACTGCATTATCTTATTGTTGATGACCGTTTGATGGCTTGAAGATCTGTCTGAAGTTTTTATTCTAGTGATGCAGAAAAACCAGGTGGACTGTGCTGATCCAGTCTGTTTTTGGACAGACCTCTGGTTTCTACCTATTCTTTATTTCTGCTGGTCTACAGGGCTGTTTTTCAGTGTTTCTTGGTGGAATCTAGTGCAGAATACTTCTAGAGATAGTTCTGCTCATCCTTGATTCTGTTTCCTACTATCCAGTTTTTAGTTGGGCTTTTTTAAACATATTTGACTCTATTTTATTTCATTGTTTTTCTGGATTGATTTGTATTGAAACAGAAGTGTCGATGGTGAATCCTGGTGTTGAAGAGATCCCAAAGTTTTATGCTACTATTCTTCATCGGTTCATGGTGTTGATGGCTTATTATGTAGAGTTTCTGGACATAGATGAAACTCAATTTTATGGCTGCTGTCTTTGATGTGAGGCAGCTGGGTGATGCTTGGTTTTACTTGATATGAGGACTAAGTTGAGGGATTTTCTGGGATTTTCAATGAAGTGCTGATTTGCTTGAAGATGTTTTGAAGATCCAGTGCTGTTCATTCTTGATAAAGATCAAGACTGTGGTGTCTTCTTCTGCAGCTGAGTTTCTGTTTTTCTGCAGAGTAATCTGCTGGATTCCTGCTGGTATTGGACTATGTCTTCATTGCATAACCTTGTAGAGATCATGGGCTGATTGTTGACACGGATTTTTGATCTTTTTCTGCTTCTTGAGCTGCTTGTTTTTCTTCTTGGTAACTCGACTTGTGCTCCCCTGAATCCTTGCTGGTGTAAGTTATTTACACCTCACACTTGTAATGATTTTATTTGATTTTAATAAATTTTTGGGGAATTAATTGGGTGACCAATTCATGTCACTGCCTTTAAAAAAAACTCATGGATTAGTATGGCATGGGAGGATTATACATGCACTATGATGGGAATATAGGGATATACATTGGGATGAATTTTTTCTAATAGAGACATATCTATTGAATCTAAAATATAATTTACTATAGAATATGATATGAGATACCTCTTTTATATGATAAATGAAATAAATGAAGTGATATATCATGATAAAACAATTATATTGCATTTTTTAAGAGACAATGAACAATTGTTCTCTATTGGTGCAACCTGTTGAGGTTTATGTTAGTGTAAAATCTATTGTTATAAGGAGTGTTTTTTCCTTGTAAAGAAAATTATTCCATGACATATTTGAGTTGATTATTATGGAAGTGTAAATCCTCCAACATAATATAAATAAAACAAATATTCTTATAGTTCATAAGGATTTGATGGATGTTTAACAGCACAACAGCTTCTTGAGAGTTATTTGATCCATGGAAATGGTGACTTCTCACACCATTCCTTCGATGCCTGAGCTAACGAGAGATTTACAACTAAAAAAATACCCTTATTCTCATTGAGGAGGGAGGCCCCTAGGAGGCCATGTTGTAGATCAAGTTAGTCCAAAAAATAATTAATCATCCTGAGACACTAAAAAATAAGAGGGTAAAGATTGCATCATATAAGCTTCATAGAAAAATCAAGTGTTGGTAGGACATTCTAGAGTAGGTAAGGAATTTGGATAAGTTATCATGGAAATAATTCAAGGTAATAATCATGAAGATTTTACATTCCAAGAGGTTGAGGGATGAGAAGGCTTGTGATTTCATTCATCTGACGTAGGAGGGCACATTAGTGTTTGACTATGAAAATCATTTCACCGATCTGCATTTCTTTTCTCAATCATTGACAGCTACTGTGATCTCAAGGGATATGAGTTTTTAAGATGTTATTTTATATTATATTAGTTTACTAGTTATTGTTTCCCATTTAATAAGGTTTGTTAATGTGATGAATCAGTCACTCATTAGGGAATTGAATATAAAATAGGCCCCAAGCATGGACCATAATGTTATTGTAAGGAAAACTATGATATATTTTTTATGGGAAATTAGAAGTGTTATAGAAGTTTCCACCAATTAATCAGTAGTGATGTGAGCCAGGTCTCTAGGCATCCATAATAGAAACATGTTTCCTTGTATTTCTATTAGTGTGAAAGAATGGTCCAAAAATCACCTTAGTGTTTATACCCCAATTTTGGGTATCATTCTAGAAGAAGAGTGGATACATACAATGGGTTTTTATGGTCATGTACTAGTAGAGTTATCAAAGGAGATCGAGATAGGTTCTATATTCTAGAAATGACTCAGCTAATTATTGACAGAATGGATGTTGTAGTTCCACAAGATGTTATGGTAGAGGTGCATGACATGGTACCCTAGTAAAGGAACAGTAAAACCACATAGGTGGTATAGCTTATGGGAATCATGATCGAGCCTAGTCAAATGGGGCTAGTAAACTGCATGTTATACAGAGTACTCTGGATATTTTGGATGTAGGTATTTATACCATCAATAGAGCGAATCATTTATCATACACCCTTTCTTGTGTTCTATTTGATATAGAAGCATTAAATTATTTTATATCATCTATTCTTTTAAAGAGTTTGGGCTTTGATGTGGAAATATCAGATAGTGTTTTTACCATCAACTTACTTTTTGCAGTGCATTTAGAGAATATCAAATGGTTCAAGGCCTTTTCTCTAGATATTAGTGTTTACCATTTCTTTTGAGAACTATTTATTGTAGAAATGGAAGGCTTTGACTTGATTCTTGGTATAGATTTTTTAGTTATATATATGGATCATATCGATTGTTATAGGAGCAGTTTTGGATTTTTATATCTAGAAAGAGATTTCAATTATCATCAATGTGATTAGGATATTTAGTCTAGTTGTGTAGGGACAATTCATTCTAGATTGAATTGTATCACATATCAAATAATAGTCCTGATCTCGATGATGGTCTAATGTAGCCAAATTTTTTTCCTCTTATAAAAGATTGTTTTTTTGATTTATTTATTGACATGTTTTACACTTAACCTACTGAGCGATAGATCATGTTTACAATCAAGTAGCTACTTAGGGCAGAACTATTTTATATCATTCTTTGTATAATGTCACCCAAAGAGGTTTGTGAGTTGAAAATTCTGTTGAATGATATGAAAGATAAAGGTTTTATATGAACTAGTACATCTACTTGGTGTTATCTTGTTTTCTTGGAAAAAATTCTTATTTGAATTTATGATCATGTATGGACTATTAGGTACTAATCTAGATGATGGTCAACAACCAGTATCCCATTCTAGGCGTTGATGATCAATTATATTAGTTTAGAGGTGATAAGATCTTCTTCATGATCGATTTTGGGTCTGGATACAATCAATTGATGGTGTAACTTTTTGTCATTCCTTAGAATTCTTTTAGGAGAAATTAAAATTTTTATGAGTTTGTTGTAAGGCCATTTGGTTTGACAAACACACGAACGGTATTCATGGCCTTGATGAATTTTATTTTTTATATTTTTCTTTATCAAATCATGGTTTTTCTCATAGATGATATATTAGTGTATTATCATTCACCAGAAAAACATTCCAAACATCTTGAAATAAACTTGGGTACATAGATATAGCATTTAATTTATGCTAATATAACCAAAATTTGTATTTTATTTTGATAAAGTGAACTTTGTTGGTTATTTCATAATAGAGGAATGAGTGTTTATGGACCCAGATAAAGTAACAGCCATGGTATTTTGGTAGAAACCCAAGAATGTCTTAAAAATATGGATACTTATATGGTTAGAAGGATTTTATTGATGGTTTATCTAGGAATTTTCCCAATTGGAAGCATTGATTTCAGGGATGTACAAGAATGGGGGATGTTCATTCAGTTAGATTCTTGTAAGTGTGATTTAACGAACCTGAATGGAAGGTTGACCTCAACACCTATCCTCACATTACATATACTGGGTAAATCATATAGAATGTATTTTCTCACATTCAGAGTAGGACTTAGAGCAGTTTTGATATAGGTGGATTTAGTGGTTTCTTATGTCTACAGATAACTTAGAACAGATGGTAGTAATTATCGTACTCACGGATTTGAGTTAGCAGTATTTGTACATTCCTTATGATATTAAGTGAATTATATAATTAGAGATTGTTTTGTGGTATACATATAAAACAAGATCACATGTACATCATTTCTCCACATGACATAAACCATTGGAAGAGGAAGTGGGTTGAGTAACTATTCTCTTTTAACTTCAAGTTAGATTATACACTAAGAAAGGGAAACATCATTTCCAATGCATTAAGATGGATGATTCATAACGAGACAGTGTGGGAGTCCAATGGAAAGTGATGGGTGATGGCACTCTTTGTAGACATGCATCTATATGTTCATAAGTCTCATGGTCATATAGCTCTTACTTCAATATCTACCATACCAATGATTTTTTACTGGATGAATGCAAAGAGGTTATCTAATCCACTATCATTAGTTCTTGGAGAACTCTTATATGGTTGGGAGACACCACCAAATATGATATTAGAAGTGGTAATTCTATTCTTCTATGTGGCCATGTAAGGGTTCCTATGGGATTCCATGAAGAGATGATGAGAGAGTTTCATGGTTCGAGATGGGTGGTACATAGTGTTTTAAAAATGACTTATCACAATCACTATAGAATGTACTGGTGGCCAGGAATAAAGAAGTAAGTGGAAGGATATCTGGTATGATTTTTCACTTGTCAGTTGGTGAAATCTAATCATTAGAGTACAACTACACATTTGTAGTATTTTCTCATTCCTCAGGGGGAATGGGTTGATATAAATAGGGATTCTTTGACATTATTAACCATGAAAACCCATGAAAATGATGTTTTATGGGTGATTTTTGGTTTTAATTAAGAATCTATATCACTTCATTCCTTTTATAGAGACCTTCACCATTGATGATATGGTATTATTTACGTCTAAGGTAGTTCAGTAGCATGGTTTTGTAAGGAGTGAATTTTTTGAAAGAGATACTTTTCTCAAATAACATTTATAAAAGGTTCTTCATAAGGATTTAAGATCACATGTGATTTTGAGTACGACCTATCATCTTCAGACTGATAGTCAATCATATAGAACTATTCAGGTTCTGGAGGATATGTTGTGACGCTGTATTTTTGGTTTTAGTGGTTCATGGGAACAATATATGGAAGTCCTAGAGTTATCTATATATATAAATATATTATAAAAATAATTCCAAATAGAAACTTATGATCCCTTATAGGTAAGGAGATGTTTTTTCTTCTATTTTGGTCAGAGGTAGGTGATTCATCACTTTTTGGGATGATTCTCCTGTGGGAGAGGTCTAATCAGGTTCACATATTTATGAAGCGGTTGGTGAGCATGAAGAGTTGGTATAACACCAACACTAGCCATCCGAGATGACCTCAAGAGTTCAATGTTTCTCATTGTGTTTTCCTTCAGGTGTATCCTAGGATTCGGAAATTTTGTATTGGGATACATGGAATGATAATGCCTAGGTTTTTCAGGCCATTTCTGACAATTGATAGTTTTGGTCCAATGGAATTTTGATTATCCATCCCATAACACTATATTTATATGCATGATGTGTTTCACATGTCACAACTTCTGATATATTATTCTGACGATTCTCATGTGATAGATATATCATAAATTGATCCTAGCGATGATGTATCATTTCAGGAGCATCCAATGTGGATTTTGGACCATAGTGAGAAGTATCTATGAGGTAGGGCGATTCCTTCGGTTTATGTGTAGAGGAATCATCGGAATGTTTAGGAGGTGACATAGGAGAGGGAGTCTGATATGAGATCTTAGTGGCCAGAAATGATTTGAAAGACCCAATAATGTTTCTTAGAGTAGCTGGTGGTTGAGTTGTTATATAGTGTATATGTCGTAATATCTTGTCTATTTCTAGCTATATTCCTCTTTGAGTTTTTTGTTTGGGACTTTGTGGGTGAGTCTTATTTGAAGATAGATCACCATTTTTGGGTAAAATGACATAATGAATGTTAATTTATGGTGGTTCAAATTAATAGATTTTAGGTATAAATATGTTAAATGGGTTTATGGGGGTTTTCCATGATTTAGATGGTGTCTAACGTGGTTCATGTTCTTTTGGGATAATTTGATGAAAAATATCTTCAAAACAATTAAAAAACATTGAAATGTAATATGAACCATGAAATAGTTTCTAAACACATGTTGTGAATGGTTATATTCTATGAAACGATTCATGACCTTAAGTGAATACATGTCATGAAATTATATTACACATCATGCAATATTTGATCACAATAAAAAAATCCGAGGTGACAAACTATTCAACATATCCCTAAAAAAAATGTGTAATGTATTTATACCACATACAATTCAATGACATATTTTTTTTAAGTGTGCCATGGATTTGATATTTTATCATTATAACATGAATATTTCTCATCTCGAACCTAGGGAAGATTCCATGGATTTTTGGAGCACCACTTTTGATTCAAGACATCTCGATCATGAAATTGATCCCTAGAAAGTGGTTTTGGTTAGGTTTTTCCTTCTCTCGATTTGTTTTAAAAACGTTTTAGTGTAATTATTTTTTCTATGGTCATTTATTGTTTTGATATTGATCAATTTTTATCTAGGTTCCTTTCAATCATTTACAACTTATTCCTTGTGGAAAATTTCCATTGGAATAATTATTTGATAATCAGTGAAATATAGGGGGTTCAAATCCTAACCCTATGGTTTGATAATTGTCATGTATGTGAAATATTTCATTTGAACTAACACAGAATGTGCCAAAATTGTAAATTAATGAAGTGGATTGTTCATTGTAATCTATTTGGATCCAGTTGGTATTGATTTGGATTATGATTAGTTTTTGGGTGGGAGAAAATCAAAATACAAATGAATTTATTAATGGATTAAGGTGTGTTTAGCATGACATTGTATTTCATGTTTTCTGGATATATATTCACCTTGGCTTGGCCTAGTTATTAAACTAGATGAAATGATTTTGGTTTAATACCAAATGATAAATGAAATGTTCAATTGAATGAATAATGATCATTTCTATATATGACCATTGATCCTTATGTTGTGATATTGTTATTTAATTATGGTTATTCCATGTGTTGTGTTTACATGATGAAATTATTATATAGGGAATTGGTCCAAATTATGTGATGAAATAAATATATATTAGACTATTCTTTGAGACATTCTGAAATTAATATATACTTTGTTATGCCGGACTACATTATGAAATACTTATATTGCAGGCGATTCCTAGTGACCCATGCTTGAAATGATTATGTACCCAGCTTAGGTCTAACACTTTCTAAAATTATAATTTATATTGTTGGACCATGATTACATTCTGAAATGATTATATTGTAGGTGTTGACCCATATTTGTGTGTTTTATACATTTTTTATAAGGTTGTGTTGAACCATGTCTATATGGGTATGGTCAGAGTGGGTGTGAGATATGAACAGATACATTCTGGCATGGTTCTGACATAGGTTTTATTTTAACATAGTAATATGGTTATGTTGGAATGGTTGTGAGACATGATCAGAGATATTCCATCATGGCGCTGAGGTAGTTTTATGTGGTAATAATTTAATGGATTAATTAATTAACATACATGTTTATTGCATTATTTGGTGAAATTTTTATAAGGATGCTTACATTTAGACACTACAGTTTCGATCAACATAGTTATACTCACACCCTATTCGGATCACTATTTGTTAATTGTGTAGATTACATGGATTTAGGTTTGTAGAAGTTGAAGGTACATTATTGTTGATGGTTTTCTTGTTGGATGGGATGCAATTTAGAGGTGAGACCAGTAAAGGGTTCACAACGAAGAAATTTAGAGTTTTTATTTGAGTCATCTATTTTTTATTACTTATATAATGGCATTTAGTTACATTCCATCATGTCATTCCATTATTCTTTTATTATTTACTAAATTATTCAGTTGAATTTTACTTCATGGTTTTCTGGTGTATTATACTTTTCCCATTATTTCTGCTACTAGGATATTGATTTCATATTTTATATGATTATTCCAATATGTTGTAAATATATAACATGGGGGGTATAATATAAGAAATATACATATCACACACCCGCTATTTCTTGAGATCCTTTGGCATATAGGGAGGCATGCTTGGGGCCTCATAACAAACCCTTTTTGGCCACATGAGATACTTCCAGATCGGGGATGTTATATGTAAGGTGCACCAAACACATTTCTTATGTAATTTTTATCATGATTTTCTAATTATTTTTATAGTACTCACTTACATTGTTAGATATTGTCCTCCTTATAGAAAAACTAGTTTATATATCATTTGATCTCGTAAAACAATTAAACATTCTTAAAGAATTTTATTATTTTGACATTAACACAATTTATTTCATTATTTTGATGTCATAAATAAATGTGATCAAATAAATATATCCACTTGTTGAATTCTTCCTCAAGGGTCAAAAATAGTCACAAAGAACCAACTCTAACTGTCTTCAAGTTTAGATTTCAACTCATTTTTGTATTTTGCTCAATATTTTCCCATTTTGACATATTTTGGATATCATAATAGTGTCTTATAAAAAAATGAAATATTTATCAATTCCACTTCCATAATAAATCATTTGATACTTTTATTGTAACAGATGTCCTAGTATTATATTCCATAAAATGTTCTCATTTTCCACACTCATATAACATCCATATATGGATTTTCCAACGTGAAATATGTTATAATGGGTTCATAACATTCCTGATATAATTAATATATATATATATATATATATATATTTATAATTTTTACTAAATAAATATTATTTCTAAAAATTACATCATTTAAATCATTAATAAGTTATGTTACACTCAAAAATTTAATATCCAGTACTTCAAAAAATCAAATACTATTAGTGTTTAATAGATTGCCACCAATTTTAGAGAGGAAATTTTATTTTATTTTATTTGAGATATCATTTACATAATTAATTACTAAACCGTAATATATTTTATCATTCATAATGTTTTTAAATCACCTATTATGTTATAAGAGAAACCACTAGACATAATCCTTGGCTTCCTAGTTTCTTATTCTGTGAAAGAAACATCAGAATAATTATAAATATTTCAATTGTTTTTTATGAACATTCTCAAATATTTTAAATGGATTTAATTGAGCTATAAAAAATTTAAGGCACTCATAAGATGAATTTCATTCGTGATCCCACCTTATTAAAACTTCCTTTAGATTCTCAAAACTATTATTTTACTCAAAATTCTTCTCAAACTACAGAAATTGATTATTTATCATAATATTTTGAGGAATCCCGAAGTTCACGTACCATATTTTGTCAAGGTAGAGACATGTTCTACCAAAAACTATAAAACATATCACTAAAAACACTACCACACCATTTTTATTCCAAAAATATCCATATTTTTCGAATAATATAATTTTTCTTAGGATGTCATACAACCTCATTTTTAAATCACTAATGAGTTGATTTATGTAAAAAAATTTATGGATATCTTTTTTGGATATTTGGGGCTAGATAAATTTTTTCCCTAAAATTATTCTACTTTTATATACAAGAATGTTTTAATTTTCATTAAGACTTATTAGCTAATATAGATAACTATTTTTCATTGGGATATATTATAAACATAATTTTCTATTGAAGTGTTATATTAGTAGAAATATATTCATCATAACAATCCATTTTCACATCAATATTAATTTATTTTTTTGGACTATCATTAAACTGATAAATATATTTAAAATTCTACTCATATTTTTTTGGAGTTATCACTAGCTCATAAGATAATAAATTTATAATTTTTCTTATGTTTAACCATTTTGTTCAAATACTTAACAATTACAAAATTTTATCATAAAAAATATTAATCTCAAAGAATGAAAGTGGAATTTATATCATCAATGATATTTTTTTCAAAACAATCATTAGTTTTAACTTCTCAAATTCCTTTGATGGATTTTATTTTTCAATCTAGATTTTTTTCTTCATCATGCTTTTTATTCATTATGTTTTGTCTTCATCATGTTTTTTCTTCAAGATGTTTTTTCTTTGAGATTTTAATTTTCATTTCATAATATTTTAATGTAATTTTTTTTCACATAATGATCTCAATTTTCAGGGTGTATTACTTGATTGATTAAAATTTTTATACAAAAAAACACACTATAATTCTATACTTCATCCTCTGAGGATATATTCTATTAATATTATTAATGAGAGATAACTTTCATTAATGAGTATTTTTAATTTTCATCATCACCAAAATATTCTTTAACATCACAAATATCTTATTCAAGATATGGAAAATAACTTCATATGGAATTGGAGGGTAATTTATCTTATATTTTGACTGATATTTATTTCAATTAAAGGATTCTATTTCTTGTATGGTATCTTAGTAGCTTCAAAATATATATTTGAGTTTTTTATTCTCAAATACATTTGTATGATAGGTGAATTATTATACAAAAAAATATCATTTATTTGAAAAATTATCATGATATATTCCCTTAACACTGTTGGTGTTTTCTAAAACTATGAATATGATCTCATAAAATCCATATATATTCTCATATTCATCATAATTATTATACTCACCATTAATATTTAAATCCATGTATGATTTAAATGCAATTTAATTATCCTTATAAACATTTTTTTATAGTTTATCATCTTCTTAGCTTAAAATTAATTAATGTGATGTGTAAAAGATCAATTACCAATATATCTAGATCTTTATATCCAGAAACATAAATCATATAATGAAATATTTTATGAATAGTTATCATTAGCTAATGTAAAATTTAAGAGTCCAAATGTATTTATTCAAATACTCTAAGTGTATTGAAAATCATTTTGAATATGGAAAATAAATCATCAATATATTCATTATATTTTATTATTACATATTAAAATTGACAACTGTAAAGTTATATCATTTATTATTTCACATTATTATCCCCTTAATATATAATATGAAGTTTTTATTAAAAAATATCCTTAGTATTTTTACATACAATCACTTTGTAAATATATTTCTTTAGTAATGAAGATAATAATACATTCCTTTCTTTCACATGACACTCAATATTCATCTTTTTAAATAATGTCCAAAGAGGAACCTCACATGGTAACAAGAACCTCAATGAGAAGACTCCTGAACATCATATCCACGATACATAAAATAATTTACCATTCAATATTTCCAAATATGATAACCCCTTCATAATAATATGGGGATCTATTGCGATCTAATAATTTTTTATGATTAAATAACAATTTAGGGGAGATTTTGAGAGAGACAATTGAATCTAATACAAATTGTAATGATATCTTGATAATATTATCAAATCAAGAAGTATAAATGTTTATACTATCTCATTTACAAAAAAAATCTCCATTTCTTTTTGAAAAAAAATATCTCAAACAAACTATTTTGTAGAAAGTAAACCATGAACACACAAGATTATTTTATGAGGTTAACCACCAATATCGGTGGCTATACCCATAGGCTATGATGTTTTTAGTACAATTGCACACAACATATATTTTATAATCAAGGTGATTATATAATAAATTTATAATAATTAATCCTTCTATAAATACAGAACCCAATATTTAAAATAATAAATATTTTTTTTACAAAGAATATTGCATAAGACATTTTAAAGAGTGACCAAAACTGAAATAATATGTACTTATTGGACTAAATCAATGTTATATTCTTCCAAATTTCTTGTAAACCCATCACTTTGGCATGTCAACTCATTATTGAAATTTCATAGAAATATTTTTTTTATCGTATTAACATTATGCACATATAGTTATAGCAGTAGGTTTTACCACTCCATTTTCTCTCTCTACCTCTCATATAATTATTATAAAAATATTTCACCCTCTAATAGGATTCCTCAACATCTCCTTTTATTATTCCTAAAAACAAAAAAAAATTCTATAATAAATTTTCATAATTGAAATCTGTAAATACAATTAAACTAAACATTGAATTATAGATCATTAAAACTATTCAAATTAAAATATTTATATCATGTAAATTTTCATATTTATATATTTATTTATGAATTATTTTTGAATATCCTGAATAATCATTAAAAATATTTTTTCAAGTTATCACTTTATATCTATGTGAAAGTTTCCTCAATTAATTCATAAATGTACTATGCTTAAATTTCCATCAATATTCCACAATTAATGATTATTAATTTCTTTACATTCATGAATGCATGCACCAAATAATATTGTAGTTTAGTGTATCATTTCTTATCCCAACATACTAATTTATATCTCAATGAAATATTTGATAACATCATAATCACCTTGAATTATCATGAATTTTATGAATTTAAAATCAATTAAAAATCCTCTGATTTTGATCCCATGAGTCATGCGATCCTCTAAATGATGTTTTATAGCATATAAAATCATTATTTTACTTTTACATATCTTTTAATAAGTAAAATATAAGATCAATTTAATCATACATTCCCTTTAAATGATGTGTCTTATTTTGGCATAACACTATTGAATTAATTATTAATATTAATTTGTTTGGATTAACTCTTTTATAACATTATGTTAATATTATATATCTTAGTCTAACTCAATATTATTCTTATACAACTACGTATTAATCATACATATTCTTTAAAATATTAAAGCGACTATTACATTGCATCATACTTAATCTTATGCATGATCACCTATCCCATATTAATTCATACATATTATAGATCTATTCATATTTATCTGGTGGACATTATGATTTTCTATTACACATATATAATTTATCTATTCATATCCTACAGAATCGTAGATTTACTCTTACACAGATAGATTTTTTTACCAAATATTCCTAAATATACACTTAAAACATTCATAAAACAAATCCATATTTCTCAACTCCACTAAAAACATACAAAAAACATAAGTTGATTCATAACATACATCATAAATGCATCAAAAAATTTTGTAAAAAATCTAAAACTCATTATAATTTGTAAAAAAAATACATCACAATCATTAATATGTTTAACAAGATCCAAAATGATCTTCATTAAACAAAAATATATCCATTGTTATATACATAATATGTATCTCTTAAAACATTTGTATCTATATATTTTATTTTTATAACACATAAAATAAAATTAAAATACGTGGATATACGATAAACAAAAACTCATACATTATTTTTTTGAGTAAAGTATTATTATGAATAATGAATTTGTATCATGTGATTAACCCATGTAGATGATTTAGTCGCATGTTATTATCTTATATATAAAATTCCATATGATGTTTGTTATATTTTAATGTATATAAATTTACCAAATCATATTTAATTAAGGGACTGGACATAATAGAATTCAATAATAAAGAAAAAATCATCACAATGGATAATAAAAACCTAGCACCTAATAAAAAATATTACCAAATAAATATTGATTTGATCAGCCTTAAAGATGGTATAATAAATGTATACAAGTATAAAGGTTCAAATTTATGATACCATGCTAACCAAAGGTAATGATTTTTCATATGAAATATGAAATCCATGTGTACCAGTGACACTATATATGAATTTATATATGTTATACTCAAATAGTTCAGTCCAAAAAACAATTTAAATTTATTTCTCATGAGTAAAATTTTTATCTCCATATGATCCCCTACTCACAATAATCATGAATAGTTATAATAAGTAGTATTCAAGTTGTTTAAATATCTATGAGAGATTTAATAAGGAAAATCTGTAAGTGATTAATTATCATTCCACTCCTAAGAAATATAAACATTTATCATTAATGAATGATAAATTAGAGACACCTTTGTATAACATGATATATCAAAATATTCTTAAACTTATTAATAATATAGTAACAAGACCAAGTATATGTGTTATTATTATTTTATCATTATATATAAGTACGTTAGTAACCACATTTTTTCAAAATTTGTTTTTTTAAAATTTTATCATCATATGTAATAGCATCTATGTCACCATATAGTAATCTAATATATTATCCCAAAAATATATTTTGTGAGATACAAAATATATAGAAAATATATGAAATATTTCTATGTTAATGACTCATTTTTCTTTTTTAAAATTTTAATAATCATATTTGGATTAATTTTATTCAAAATATCCAATGCTCTAATGTTACCCTTTAAAAAAACTCAATATCATATTTTATATTCAGTTTTTGTTTCTATATAGAAATATTACATTTAATTTTAAAAAATATATCATAAATATTAATTGATAACATTAAATTTGGGGACTAATATTGATGTATCACTTACAATAAAATTCAATTCACTAATAAAATCAATATTATTCCTTAATTTCAAATCATACATTAAATAATTGTTAACACAAAATACATAAACATTCAACTAAATTTCATTAATATCGTTAATAAATACTAGAAATAATAATGTGTGTGAGTATATACACTTATCATTGTAATATTTATAAAATGTTTACATTTATTGATCTACTTTATATATTGCATTTATTTTATATATAATAATTTATCATACACAATTTATAAAAAAAATATACTTTTTCAAAAAAATACTTATTTTCCTAAAAAATAATACACTTAAAATGAACCTTACGTAACACTGACCAAATATTTTTTCATAATTTTTTTGAGATTGAATCCTTCCCCTAAATATAAGTATTATTTCTTTTTTCCATGTGAAAATTTCTAGGATAATATATTCACTTGATAATTCCATGAATTATGTACTTATTTTCATAGAGTACAATAATTAAAAAATGAATTTTTATAATAGATTATTCAAAAAACTATTTAATCATCGGAAACCAAAAAATAATAAATATTCAAGTTTGGGTTATAATCTAAATATCAAATGGGTTTTATTTATTTTGAATAATCATATATATAAAACATGAAACAATTGATCCATATATTACATTGTTTTTTAATAATTCTCTTAATACAATTTGCTTCAGTGAAACATGAGATGCCGATATTTGGTGAGAGTTTCCTGCGGGGGGTGGGGGGGGGGGGTGAATCATTAAATACCATTCCAATTTTTCATTTTATATTTCCTAAAAATAAACCATACTCAAATTTTAGAGTTATTGATAACCATTATATTACACATAATCAGTATTTAGATATAATCACAAAAGGGACACTCAATATACAATTTTCACCATTTAAAATGAATGGCTATATCGATAACATTATTTAAAAAAACACATTGTAATATGATCCAATAGAAATAATATGATGGATATAATGATAAGGGGTTATAATTGATGTAATGAATAAAAATTCATCCAAATAGTCTTCAATTCTATAGAACTTGTTAAAATTTAATAATATTGGTGAAATTTTTTCCTTCTCCAGTATAGTTATATTGTGTGATGACATGATAATTAAACAGAAAAATTGGGGTTTACATTGTTTCCACTCATTATCATCATATTCATATAATCTTTCTTCTTCCAGTTCTCCCCATCTCTTCTCTTATGTTATGTAATACAACCCTATGTGAAAATTTTATCCTTTTTATGTTTCTTTTGATGTTTATGTGTCCTTAAAAATCAAAATCCAACTTCCGATGTAACATCTATTATCCTCAACTATAATGTTAGATATTAAATTATCTACGATCATATGGGCCTATTAATTATGTTAATTTATGTTCATGATCATTTTTCAGTTTCCCACATGGAATGGAATTATCCACATAATCAAAAACACTAAAATCTACATTTCTTAACAAACCATGATGTGGAATGATATATCCATGTTGTATCTCAAATAACTAATTTGAAACCATTATAAACTAATTTTGACAACTATAATCAAGTATGTTACACAATGGAATAATAATTTATCACATTAATCCATCCTAGAAACCATGAGAAACACCTCTATATGGTTCATATGAACTATTACTACATGTAAATGTGACCATGGTCACATTAGATATCATTACGCTTTTCAAAAATTATACTAGGGTTGTTATTTAAATATTTTTTTATTTGAACATGTATAAAAACAATTTTACATATTAAACAATCTATCTTAATAATGATAAATAATTTTAAAATAAAAAATTACACATTTATAAATTCTAATATTATATTTACAGTTGACTTGGGGAGAGTTCAGTGAAATTAACAAAAGTAGGCCAAAATGTGCACATTCCCCAAAAGATTTCAAGGGTTGAATTAAAAAATAATACATATCAATTTAATTAAGATAAACCATATTTAGTTAATTTTTTACTATGTAGGAAAAAAATTTAAATGATATAAAGTATACAAATTAATTCATTTAGAGGGATATAATATGGAATAATTTTGTTGTATTTTCAAGGTTAATAGTCATGTGGACACATATTTATGTTAATAATATCTCCCAAAACAACCATCCAATTACAAATAAAATAGTCAGATGATTTCGGAAAGATATATATATAAAATTTTAATTTTTTTAAAATATATTGTCATATACCTAACCAAAATAGTGATAAATGTGATTTGATTACACATGTGTTCCAAAAACAATTTCCACATATATATACATTGTATCCTTGGGAACCTCACATGATATTTGACTAATGTGGTTGGGGGATGAAATTTTATATATTTAGTTGGTTCTTATAATCACCCAAAATGTTTTGGATATCCAGATACACTTAATAAAAGAAATGATCAATATGAATGATTACCCAAGTTTTAACTACATCAAATTATAAAACAAATAGTGGGAGATCATTACAATGAAGATATGAAGTGATATTTGGATTTATGATTCTTTTTTATATTGTTTTGATGTATTTTTTGGTTTAAAATAGATTCTTTATCATTTTACTTAATTTTTTTAATTTAATGCAAAGTTTAAGAATGATTAAGTGAAATAATATTTCATTTCATAATAGATCGAATTATGATTTTATATGAATTTTTTTTATTCCAAATAGTGTATAATAGAAGTTTTATTTAACACACACATGATATATTAGTTTGGATTGGTATCACTCATTCCATGTAATATATATTAATCTTAGACCAAAATTTTATGTACAATTTATTTTTTCCTAGGTGTATATTTCTAAAGGGATAGATTATAATCACGATTATGGTTTACCTCAAAAAAATAATTAAATTAATCCACATATTCATTTTAAAACAATGATTCAAAATATTTAAAATAAAATTTCAATGATAAACTTTTCATATAACTATCAAACCCGCTATCAGTTTAGAGGTTTCATATTCCTTGGTTTAGTTATTTTAATATTAATTAAAATTTAATTATTATCAATCCATGTCTTTTTAGTTTATTCATAAATTATCAAAACTTATAATATATATCTTTAACTCTCCATGAGAAATTAATTTCTTTTTTACTTTCCTATGTTACACACATATATTTTAAATCAATTAATTTTACACATCTTGTTTGTGTGATAACACTTTGGATTATTTTCTAAGGAGATTTATCATTTAGAGTCTGTGTTATAAATATATACTTTGTTAAATATGTAATTATGTATTAAATTATTTTCCTTACTTTAATTTTAGATATAAATTTTTTCTCAGTTTATTTCTTTGTATGTTTTGTGTGTATTGAATTATTATTTGAGGGAACGACTTCCATTTTAATCCAAAACCTATAGTATTTTGTGTTATAGAAACTATGATAGATGGGAAACCCCATAAAATGTGGACATGGAAGTCATCTATAATCCTCTAAACACGTTTATTATTTGAGTGAGAGTTGAAGTTGAGGTCAATTCATAAAAGAAGTTGAAAATTATAAAATAATAAAGGAATTAACCCCATTTTACAAAATATATAAATCTTTATATATTTTAATCTATGGAGAGGAATATAACATTGATATAAAATATTTATTAATTCACTTTTTAACTAAATTCATATAAATTTTTCTAGATGACCATTAAACAACTGATATAAATTCATATAGTGTCCTCTTGTTTGAATCCTATAAGAGTGGCCACAAACATCCTAAAAATCATTACCTTTCCCTTTTCTCAATATGCCATTGTATATGACTGAATTTTTAATATAAAAATACTAATTAAAATATGGGATGACATGGGTTATTGTTTAAGAAAAACATTCCATCATCCCAAAAAAATCAATATTAAAAATAAATTAATGGAATAATACTATAACAAGGGTAACCACATCATGAATACTTGAAATAAGTTAAAATAATATGTATTAGTTTCACTCAAAAATGAATAATTGATCACCTATTAATATAATACTTTTAGAATTGATGAAGATCTATGGATCATAATATGTCTAATAAAACTATAGGTTGTGTATTAGTGTAAAATGGTATAGTTGTGGAAAGGATGATCACTGAAAATAAGGTGAAAAGCACTCAATGGATTGATGCAAGGTCAGTTTCCCCATTCACAGTCTTGATGAGTTTTAGTGTTATGAAATATACAATAATATAGATATAATTATAATAATAAAATTTACCTTGTCCAATAATATACATTTATCCTTAGGAAATCAAGACCTCCCAATATAATGCATTGGGTTACCTATTCTGGTTACAATCTTTAATCTATCAAGATCCCTCAATTAAGAGACCCTTATATGAGTGATGAGTAAATATTTAAATTTTAATCAAACAAACTCTTAGAAAGAACAAAAAAACCCTTCTTGTTCATTATGTAAGAAAAAAAATACTCTTGGTAAGGTATTCATCATCCACCAACACTCAAAAATATTTAACCACTACTAACTATTTTTCAAACATCTCAAATAAAATAGACATATATCCTAGAATAACTAGAAGAAAAAATGTAAAAAATAATAAATTTTAACTCTAAAAAATCCAAATTCAATAAAATACATTAAAATCCTTTACAAAAACTCCCAAATATAGTGGGATAAATGTAAGGTTAAAGATTTTCTGAACCCCTCTACAATAGAGTATTCCTTACCCAATAAAACCACCTTCCCATACATCCTGGAAAATATAAATATTATAATTTTCTTTAAGTTGTATTTATCCTAAAAATAGAATGAATTTATCCATTGATGATGCGCATAGGTCAAATGTCCCTTTAGAATTCTTACAAAGAGCCAACAAAAAAATTAAACCAAGGGAAGTTGATCTTGGTAAGGAAATCATGGAAATATTATTATAAATATAGAGTTTAACATCCATTTAATTAATGTTTTTATGTAAGATCAATGATATTAATTATTTTATATTGGGATTTCTACCGGCCAATGGGAAAATTGAAAGGATAAAAGGGGTAGAGAACGCTAGAATGTTTCGAAATTTATCTAACCATCACTTCACTATATATTCAAGGATCTGAGAATATTAAATATTTTATACCTTATAGGGTAGAATATATTTTCTAATGTAATTGGTTTCCTTGATAAATGATATGTGTATATGTTATCTCTATTGTAGTTCAACGATGTAATGTCCATTGGTTTTTTGTAAATTAGAGAACTCAAAAATTATATATTACGTCTTTATATTTGAATGTTTTTTGTGGGTAAAAAATAAATTTTCATACTAAAATTTGTTTTTTAAAATTGAAAAATAATATTATTAATCAACATTACCTAAATATATTGAGGATAAAATTATTTAAAACCACTTAAATATTAATTAGTATATATATAATTATATATTATTTATAGAGTTTTTGGTGATATTTTACACTTTAACACCCTTTATTCTATGAATCAACCCTCAATAGAATATTCCTCCCAAAAAGTCAATTCCATTAATATAATCCACATTACTATAAAAAAATATATTATTTCCCCAAACACCCATTTTGAGTTTTAGTCATTGATAAACACTCTAGGTAATAGTGTATGTCTTGTATGTTATAATGGTTTGAACATATTTCATGAATATTTAATACCAAAAAAGTCCATCCAGAAGAAAAATATGTTTGGCGATTCATTAAATATATAAAAAATGTATCCAAGGATGTGGGAGAGGTCAAACAAAGGGAGATTCCTTCATCTAGAAAACAACTCAATTAATGATAAATATATTAATGGCCATTTAAAAAATCATAACCATCAACATTTCCTACATAGACAAAGAATTACCTTGATAGATTATTTTAATGATCTCATATTGATCTTTTTTGATTCCTTTTAATTTGATCCATTATACATAGTCATTGGTATGTTGGAATATTCCTTGGGTGTCAATATCTTAGAACGAGGAGGAGTGAAACCATCATTATAGGCCACTATTTTCCTTCCATTTATGATAACATCCTTAATCAAGGAATGACCACCACTGTCTGAAACCTAGAGTGGTGTGATGTCATTCAACCATTCATAATCAAAGATATCTCTCCACTTATCATAGATTCTATAGGAATCAAATATATTGTAGTTCTCTTTATGAAAATCACCAATTTTAGGATCATGGTGTTCTAGATGACCTTCCTATAAGGCCTTTCCAAAAAGACCGACATCCAGATATTTTTATATCGTTGCCCCAAAATATTGGGATGTGTAGAGAATTCCTATACTATCACACACTAAATATCTTCCAGAGAAGCTTTCTCAGTAATAAAAAACGACTCATCCACATCTCCATCCTGATGACCAGCAAAATGGTCATGTGAAGCTTAGAGCGTGTACATGATAGTGGATTAATGATTAGGAAGGTCTTATTGAACTTTCATATGATGAACTCATCCAACCTGGGAGGAATGAACTAACATCTAGATATAATCTAAAACTATGATATCCAACTTCATACTATCACTACCCAAGTTGGTAATCTGTTGGATCCCCTAGAAATTCAAATCTGTGATAGGGCATGGGCCTTCTAGATACACCATCCTACCCACTAGATTCAAATAAAGGATAGTCTTAGAATGATATTTCATACTAGGACTTGGATTTACTGATCCAACAACAAACTCAATACATTCCCTATAAATGACCTGTATATAATCAACCACCTAAAACCTCATAAATGAGGAATATTTATACCCCTTAAAATCAACATCCATACCTTGGATGACATCAGGTACATGTTTCTCCCGAGATGCTTTATCATTCCTATAATAGGAATGAGAAAAATGTTTATTCATATAATTATACGGCTCTGAGGTACCAATATTTTGGTTTATCTAAGGAATTTTCCTCTTACAAATAGAGGCATCATGTCCAATGATGAGGAAATCTATGCAATTTAGATACTTCGTACATGAATTTATATCATGAACAATTTCATTATAAATACAACAGAAGGTAGGTATGTTTTCAAATTCAAAACCTATATTTAAATAATTCTTCTGAGTGGAAAGAAATACCATATTATTTAAAATTCAACTCAATTAAAGCTCAAATAGAACTCAAAAAAGTAACCAATACAATCCAATATAGTAGTTTAATAAATTTTTATATTAACTCTAATTGAAGAAGAAATATGTAATAGAATATTTAGTTACCAATATATCCAATTGAAATTGAAAATCCTAACCCAATCATGTATAATAACTTTTCTTAAATTAAATTGGATAAAACTATTCCACCATTCCTATATTTAAATATCTCTTAGTTTTATAGAAACCAAACAAAACCCCCATTCATTTTTTTTATTCTGAATATAGAAATAGGATGTGGTATAAGACACTCCTCATTAGAATAAATTTCTAATTTGAAGAGCCCCAACATGATGTCAATTTACATAAAATATCTACCAGTTTACATGGATATTCCCCATAATAAGAACAATATATCCAATAGTATAATGACAACACAATTCATGTCTGTCAAATACCGCTTTTATCCCCACAATCACCCAATCAGTGTTTCATTTTTTACAGATGTGACCAAAATCTAGAATATGGAATGATGAGATTATTTTTTGGGAACCAGAAGAATTATTTTCATCCCCATTCCTCAAGATCACTTATTAGTAAGAAGATCCAGAAAGTAATCTCCCTGACCTAATCTCCACTATTTCTTGTGCCCCGATCTGGGTCACTACATGACCTCATGTATGCCTCCCGATATACCAAAGGCTTCCAATTCGTAGCCCAACATTATGGAGTAATATTGAGAGACTATACAAATTATAAAATTAAATACGCATCATAAAATAATATCATCATATATAATAACCATTAAGAATAGAATAGGGAACATGCAAAAAATTCTAAATGAGTAACCAAGTAATACTTGGTAAAACAATTTGAGGAATACACTAAATATGAGGCAATCATACAATAAAATCACAAAAATAACTACCAATAGATCAAAAGCCTGTAACCAACTCACAACTCAGTCATGATATATTATCCTCTAACCAAATATCCAAGAATAAAAAAAATACTAGGTCATTGTCCTAGACTTATACCTAAAATCTGGTAACATCTACTCCGGTACCCAAGTTCCATGGTTTCCCATGAAGGGTGTCGGTATAAATCATTTTTCCACAACCAATGGTGTCTAACTAAATAACTAATCTAAAAAGATTGTGTTTTATATTATATAATCAATAATAAGTAGAAATAACCCCAGCTTCTTCTATTGACAGGGGTCACATTTGTAACATTTATTTTTACTTCCATAGGTTATACATATTTATAAAATTCATGAAGATCATTTTGAGGAGTATAATCTAGGATTGAGTGGTCAACTTACCTAACTCTTAAGGATAAATATTCCAAAAAAATGTATTCATTACCTTACCTTGTATCCTCATTATAGGCACATGATCACACCTTGGAGCTTTATTCTAGGTTTCTTATCTCAACTTGGTGCCTCATTCTAGGTGTATACCACATGAAATCATTATTATATTAGAGCCTTAGTCTATCTTCATAAACCATGAAATATATTGGTAGGACTAGAGTATCATCCTAGTCAAACCATTTTAGGAGCCTTAGTCTAATACCCACACTACCATTAAACTATGTGCACATGCTACATTAATAATTTATCACATTTACCAGTTATGACCCATAACTCATTTTTCATATCCCATTTACAAGAAATAACCCATCAACACATATACCCTTTACAAATCACAACTCATTGATCACATATATCAATTCCATATCTTAACCCATTTAACACAATAACATTATGCCAAACGCCCCCATATCTTCTGTCATCAAATGAACACATTTATCATTTAGATAATTTCATGAACCATTTCAACATAATGCCATAATTGTTATGGGTTTTATCCCACTGACCTGTATATCAATTCAAGGACTAATATCACAACAGAACCATTAAAAAAATCGTGAAATAAAACCCAATTCAAAATACTAATATGATGTCACCTTGAAGTCACCCTTTAAAACATGGGTTTTAATCATTGAATAAAAACTATAACATACCCCAAAGAATTCATTTACATTATCACTCAACAATATATTATTTTTCCCAAGTATAAGGTCCAAATCCCCATTTTAAATCACCATTTGAAATCCATTTAGAGAACCAGTTTTTAAATCATTTTGAACTAAAACTCACTTTAAAAATAGTACTCACTTTTAAAACCTATATTTGCATCATTGAAAACAATGGTTGAGTCAAAACCAAATACTCATCATTTAAATCATATAAAAAAAACTGATGGAACTTACAAAACGTACATGTAAGCATCCATGTTATCCTATTAACCAATCCCATGAAACCAAAAAAAATTCACATCCCGTTCATTTCCATAATTACCCGATCTCATTGTTTACGAACTCATTACTCCATTTTCATGGGTTTGGGATAACCCAAGGGTGGACTAGGGTTTTTTTGGCATAACCCAATGTGGTCCACGAAGGGCCTATTACCTCAATTTAAGGACCAAATCACTTTCCATAGCTGAGGAAATTAAAATTTAATAAGGAGGTATACTGGCATAACCACTTACAGATATATAAAACAAGACTATAGAAAAAATATTTAAGATAACATACCTCACATCCATTGAGGAATGCATTCCTTACCCCATAAATGATTTGACCTCAAACAACCATTAAATACCTAACATAGACTATAAATAAAAGGAGAGGGTGTTAGGGATTTAGAATAAGTATAACGATTCTATAGGACCAAATCTAAACAAAGGAATGGAGAGGAGAATTAGACTCACCCCAATCTTTAATTAACACCCAAACACACTCTAAATTCATTATAATTGAAGGATAATAATCTCTTGGAATTCTTGGAGGTGTTGGATCATCACACATATTTCTAGAGCTAGAATAAGAGGAAAATATGTGTTACAAACCTAAAAGAATGAGAAGGAAAAACTTGTGCCAATCATTTTTCAAGGGCTGTGTGTTTTGGCTGCATGGGTGGCCAAACTATTCTCTAACCATGAGGCTCCCTCGATCCAAGAGGGGATAAGCCACACGGTTTATTAGGAACATTCAAATGGTTTAGAAAAAATTTATATGATTGTGGCTAATCTTTTTTCAAATAAAGGTTTGGTTGCCCTGTTTCCCAATTATAGTCATATGGGTTGTACTAACCATGTACCAACTATGTAGTACACATTTTCCCCCTTAATACTGTTTTCATGCCTCAAATCTACGGTACACCCCCAAAAAACATCATACACCCATGAACCTATTACTTATACAGAATAATGGATGTTTAACCAAAATTTAAACACTAATACCCCTTTACGAAAGGTCAGGATCTTACACCCTCACCACCTTATAACAGCTCATCCTCAAGCCTCTCATTCATGACTCACAGAGCACCTAAGACCAAATAGGTATGTCCACAAGGCCCACCTAACATCTTATTCTTCTAAAACATACTAAATTTCACAACCATGCCATCACCACACTCGAACCAAGGGAACAACCCTACCCTAATGAAACATTACCCATTGAAAATACACAATCCCGAACCAATGACCCTTAAGAATGCATCCACATCAACTTGTCATGACCAACAACTAAGAAAATAGAAAGGTCTCTGAAGAATCACTAAACCACCAAATAAAAATTATACAAACATGGAACTAAAATACCTTGGGAGAGCCAACAAGAACACCCTCTATCTAATACTATCCACAATTTAGGTACCAAATTTCATGGAACCATCTCAAAAAATTATGAAACTCTAATGGTGACCCTAACTCAGTGCCACTAAGAAACACACAAAGTCCAACAACACTCTTAGACATACATCAATTCATAACTCAAGGCCAACTCCCTTAGTCCATTTCTGAACATATGATAATCACAAACAAAGAAAAATCTCTATTTTAAGTTATTCAACTAGTAAAAACCCAATCCAATGCTCGTCACCAAAACTAATACAACAAGATAGATCCTCCTCGAGTACATACAACACGAATAACAGTCATGTGCCTAAATTTCTACATCCTTCTATGGTTCTCCCCAATGCCTGCTAAAGTTCACCACCACTATTTCTTGTTGTAGGGATCCACAACCGTTGGTGAAAAGACACACAAAACCTCAACTAAACATTTTGAGATCACCTAATGATTTTCCAAATTCACCGTCCCCAACACATATGATTAATCTACCAATCTCTGTTATTCATTCCTTCCATAAAAAATGCCCATATTGGTCCCACATTATGTATCTATATCTCAATAATGGACAACTAGGTTAATCCTCAAAACACACTCTCATTACCGAGTTGAACTTACCCTTCCATCATTAATAAGATAGAACATACAACCCACCTCATTCATTTCTTTTTACCCAACTGAGTCGGGCTATTCAGGAAAGGCTCACTCCATTCATGCCCAACTTCATATGTTGGTGTAACTTCCCACTACCTAGATATTACACCTACTTATTTAAGGAATACCTCCTTTACCTACATGCACCCACCATTTCCCATTTTTAACCTCCAATGAAACATCGCCATTACAAAATCTGATGCTCTGTAAACCATTGTTGGGATCTAAAACACCCATCAACACATCTCTTTGAAAATTACTTATATTTCCCCTAAAAATGACACAATATTGAATCCATCGATTGGATTGATAAACAAACACATCCAAGGCACACCCGTCCTTTCCCAAGAAATACAAAGATGCACCTTAAAGGATATCATTAGAATTGTGATGTCACCACACCATCTCCTCATCATTATATACACATATAGGACTTAATTAATGCTCCCCAACTTCAGAGTGTTCTTATCACCACATTACTCCACCAATTACATCCACCAAGGATATTACATTGATCACTGGACAAACCCTAAAACAAGGACTTGAACATCTAGATTCCACTAGAACTACCATACATCACCAACTACTACCCATCCCGAATTCCAAGTGTATCCTTACAATATTCTTCAGATGTCAGTCCATCCTGAGGACCTCAACAAGAATGGTCAACAGTGTTTTTACCACCATAAATCTCTTCATATACCGCCCCATGAGCATAACCTCCAAGTGGCGCCATATACAACCCATACACATTTAGCTAGATATGCATAAATCCAATGCTATCTTAGAATACCTAAGAAGATATCAATATATTAGGAATGATCGTTACTTTCTAAAAGTACTCTATGTATTCATTGGGGATAACCGCCAAAAACTATCCATCACTAATCCACAACCCAACTATCTCATGCATAAACTATGTTTCCCATGTTACTTTCACAAAAAAATATAGGTTCTTATCCCAATCTAGTTGTTCACCCAAACCAAATAGAATATTTCCTTTCTATAATGTTCCCACATCTAGCACTTATCATCATCCATCAAGGTATAAGACTTTATTGAGACCAAACACTAAAATAGACTACATATAACACAAGTTTTACATCAATGGATCTATATCCAAATATTCGTTTACTCATATAAACCTTCATCCTAGTCATTATCCAAAAAAAATTATCAAAAAATCAACTAAATAATATACCATTTTTACCAACAATCCCATCCATGCGACCACCCCAACCCTAGGGGTCATCTCCCCAATGAAAGCTTCCATCTACGCATTGGTCACCCAATATTATTTTCCCAATTTTGACCCATGTAACTTTTATAATGTCATTAACACTGTCATTTTAGGTACTCTAACTATTTTGAACATTGAAACCAGCCTTACAACTAACCAAAAAAATCATGTTCTCTTTTAATGAAGAAAAAATGTAATAGAAATACCATTTTACTAAATCTAAACTATGCCTACCACACATAGATCCCACCATAAGAGAATCTACTTGTGAATCGTATCCCAAAGCTCCAATAACATTGGACCAACCTCCCTTTAGGATACCCTCAGTTTACCTTGACTATTGAATCACATTCACAACTTGAGTCTCATATCTAAAACCAATTAAATTTTAAAATTATCTTTATAGGACAATACCACACTAGGAAACAATCTCTATGTGCTAGTTCCAAAGTCCATAAAGTCCACATGTTCCATCGCACCCAAATGTAGTAACAACCCTTTACAACCTCTATCTTAGGTTTCCTATAATAAAAAAGGGTAAAAAATCCCTAAACTAGAGTTTCATCAAAGAAGGGCCATAAAATATCCCCCTAATAAACAAAAATTTAAGATTAAACAACATACTTTCCAATAGCGGTAATCCTACCCCTCTCAAAACACACTGAGTCTAACCCATCAAGCATCCATTTACTCTAGGCCACACAATAAAGAAACTTTCACATGTACATCATCAATACTAAAAAAACACCAATTTTAGGATCTAAAACGAAACTCTAAAGGTATCAACCCTCAAGAGTCACCACATCCACATTAAAATACGTCATTTAATAACATTGTGGTCACAACTTATCCAACAAAAAAACAAGAAACATTACATTAACCAGAACATCCAAACCCATCCTAGTCTCACATCCCATAACACAAGGTCTCAAAACTAAGGAACCTTGACTAACCAAAACACCCATATATAGGGTCTAATAATAACACTATGGGTACCCATTCCTAATATCCCTGAAAGATCCATAATTTCCATCACCCTTATTAATTAAAACCAACCAGTTAAAACTCATGGTTTCACTTTATAAATTTTCCATTTTCAAAACCCAAAAAAATAATCTTCTGGAAAACTTTTTATTAACCCAAAATTTAAAAAATATATGATTTATAGAAATTCATTTTTCCAAAAAAAATCATTAATGACCATTTCTAGGAGAGATAAAAAACATAAACCAGAGACAGAAAGCACAATACTAACATGTGTGTCTCAAAGAAAAATCAATCACAATAAATATATAAATGAGATATCACACTTATGTGTCATGCTTGACGTGTGAACTCACAAACCTTACTTTCAATAACAGGATAAGATAAAAAACATCATAAATTAGAAACATGACATCCAGGTGAACCACTCAAGGTGGAAGTAAAAATCAAAAAAAAAACAAAGAGTATCATTAATTCCTAGTAAAACTAGGATTTTACCTCATATGTGGGGTTGTAGGACCCCATGCACGTTCTTATTACCATTTCCCAAAAATATCATAGTATCTTATCTACCATGCTACAAATAGTAAGACAAAATACACCACTTTGAAACCATGTTGTAACATACCCCAACTAGTGGACACTATATCTGGTGCCCTAAGTTGGGTCGTCACATGACCTCGGGCATGCCACACCATATGGAAGAGGATTCCAAGTAACATGAGAGGTCTTTTAAGTAACATTGGGTATACTAATACCTCTTATCAGAGTAAATCCATAGTAAAAAATAATACCAAATGATATAATAACCAATATAAATAACAATGGACAACATGAAATATATTCCATTGATTACCCACATAGAACATGCTACAAAAATATGATGAATACACAACAAGTTAGAAATTAAAACAATAAAATCCCAAACTGAAAGCTACCAAAAGATTCCAAGAGTGGACTCGATTAGAAAATTAGTCATGAAATCCCATATTCCAACTATACATATCATGCGTGAACCAAACACCAGGTCCCTATCCTAAACCTATACTTGAAAACAAGTAAAATCTACTCGGGTACCCATGTGCCATGGTGGCTCGAGCAGGGTGTGAGTACCACTCAATAACACACCACCAATAGTTTCTAAGGAAATATCCAGTTATAAAATATAGTGAATGTAGGTATATAATCAATAATAAGATTAGAATAATTAAACCTTGTACCATCTATTAATAGGGGTTACATTAGTCACTTACCTCATTTGTTCCATGGGTTATCCATCTTCATCAAATTCACTACGGCCTATACCTACCTTATAAACTACGCATGAGGGGTCATGTTCCTTGACTCCCAAGGACAATCATTCCATAAAAATATATTCATTAACATAACTTGGAGACTCTATCCATGTATATCACCTCAGTTTGGAGACTCAATCAAGGTGTCTTACTTCACATTGGAGCCTTTGTCCAGTTGTATATCAGTTGAATTTTTTAGGGTCTTAGAGCATGTGTCTAGCTCTTTAACCCTTGAAATACATCGATGGTCCCAAATAATTAGTCCAACCAACCAATGGGAGGATCTAGAGTCCAATAACCCACAGTACCATTAATCAATGTGAACATACATATTTAATCATTCATCACATTCACCATTTACCAACTGTAACTCACTATTCATATCCCATCTACAAGGAATAACCCATTAACACATATATAGTTTACAGATCACAACTAATTAATCAAATATATCAATTCTAAATTGTAACCTATTTAACAAAATCACATTATGCCAAATTCCCCCATTTCCAATTTCACAAACTGAACACATTTATCATTTATTTCATTTCATGAACCATGTTAACATTTTAATATAATAATTATGTGTTTTATTTCACTATACCATAAATCAATTCAGTGAATAAGATCCCAACATGCATGTTAAACCAAACCATGGCATAAAACATAATTCAAAATACACAATTTAGATTATTATGAATCCATCCACTACAACATGGGTTTCCGTATTTCAATAAAAAATAAAACATACCCTAACGATTTCACTTCAATTATAAATCAAGCGTTAAGTATTTTTCACAAGAAAGGGGGACACGATATAATATAAAATTCTATTTTAAAACCCTTTCATAAAAAGTCCTATTTAAATAATTATGAGGTAAACACCCTATTTCAAATATTAATAACTTTCCAAACAAAAATTTCCATAAATGAAACCCATGTTCAGGTTAAAACCCAAAAAAAATCAACCAAACCATATCCAAAACCCCATGAAACTCAGAAAACTAACATGTATGAACCCAAGTTATCCTATTAACTAAACCCTCATATGAAAATAAAATTGACAACCCATTAACATCCATAATGACCCTATCTTCACATTTATCAAGTCAATACAATATTTTCAAGGGTTTGGCATACCCCAACGGTAGCCTTAGGTTTGGTTTCACTACTTCAACAAACCCAATGAGGTACATTAAATGTATTGAAACACAATATAATGCACAAATAACCTTCCATAATCAACAGAATTAAATTGAAACAAAGAAGTACATTTTCACAAACACATGAACATATATAACCAAAAGACCATGCAAAAAATATTTAGGTCCACCAACCTCATGTCTATTGATGATCCCTTTCATAACCCCCCTGATTTACTTGAACTCAAACACTCATTATAGTCCTAACTTATATTCTCTTGAAAAAATTTTTGTTTTTTGGATTTGGAATAAGTATAATGATTCTACACAACCTAATTCGGAAAAAATATGGAAGAGGAGTGGTAGACAAACCTAGATCTTAAATTCAGACCCAAATGCACTCCAAATACCTAATACTCGATGAATAATCATCTCATAGAAGTCCCATTGGGTTTCTCTTATCTTCTAAGTTTCTCATGGAGGAATAGAGGAGAAATTTTGGTTATTACCCGTAAATATCAAGAGGGAAAACAAGAATTTCTTACATTTTATTGGCCACATGATTTGTTTTCACAGTTGTCTAAACAATGAGCTACAAAATTTTGTCTCCCTTTCCAAGATGGCCATATAAACACATTTTCCTAGTCACAATCACACTTTTTGGAAAACCATATGGTGACTGTGTGTGTTAAAATAGTGGTTTTGATGTTTGGTTTCCACTTTCTAGGCGCACAGTATGTAAAAATAGTTCACCAAACACATGATGCACACTGTTTGGCCACTTTTCTCCTCCTTTTATGTCCCAAACCCCAAAGACTCCTATGAAACTCCTTCTAGGATCGAAAAAACTTATAAATGGATGTTTAATTAAAATTTAAACAAGGACACCCCTTTATAAATGGTATGGATCTTACACAACAAGAATATTCCTAGTTGGGTTGATATTATTTAAGAGGAGTTACTCATGGAAATTATTTCGAATTAATCTCTAAAAAAAACTGGAAAATTATCTTAGATCGTATTGTAGTGTCCCTAGAATGAACCACTGGTGGGGGAATTATTATCTGAAATCAAGTCAAACTATAATAAATGGGGAACATCCTTGGAGATGGAAAACATATGAACCATCATCATCAACATAGATAATATCTTTAGACCATGCTCCAAAATCCATAATTCATGTATATTCATTATCTGATGATTTATTGTATACCATTGACCGAATAATAATGATTTATCTTAATCTTATTATAATATACTATTCCTTATCTAGTGATGTTAATAATCATAATTTAGATGACATCATAGACCTCCCTCATTCTAATTCCATCCAATCAATCCAAAATCACCATGAGTAAACATTATAAAAACAACCTCCAAATTTTAAAATGTCCACATCTCGATAATGAAGACAATCTTCTGATAATAATTTCTATAAATCTCCCACTAGTGAATAAATATTTTTTGGGAGTAAAAATAGGATTTAGGAAGGGAAATTCCTTTAATTATTAGCATGGACCTTTCTATATTCATACATCATATTTTGATAAATTATTAAGCTAAATCCATGAAGTTTCTATAATAAGGATTGGACCCAATACAATTTCATTTAATTAAATTTAATGTAAGTATATTATTTGTTTCTAGATTCATTTATACAATATTTAATGGGAAATCATTCAGATCATTATAGGTATATCATAAAAAAATATTTTAGTGCTCATTATAAATTAAAATAATTTATTTATATAAAACCCATTTCCAAATAGTTTGTGTGTTTGTATAGACCGTCTCTCTCATTACCATCACATAATAAATTTACTTTTTTCCATTACCATTAATTTAAAAGTTACCATATTAGAAAAATGGAATTATCAATATTATTTGATAGAAAAATTTTCTATATATTTTCTTATACATATATCCCTAGAGGATTAATAAATGGAAATATTCACACGACCCATCAACATATTTGTATAAAAGTTCCACTCTTGACATTAAAAATATTTCACCACACCTCACTCAATTATTCCAAAAAAATATAATTGTTTTTGATAAAAACCACAAGGAATATCAAAATACATTAAAATAGGGTCTCCCATCACCCAGTTAGTCGAACCACCTGGTTTCATTTATCAAGTAAGATCACATGTGACACTTCTTCCTGTGTAGTTAGGATAGTCTTATCCCAATGTATCGATAAATATTCTTATATTATTTCATATTCATTGTGAACACTATACCTGGACCCAAAATACTATAACATAATTATAAAATTATTTTAATTTTTTTCCATGGGTAAATCCCAGTTTTACCTTTTATTTTCCTATGTGTGTGTGTATTTTAATCATATATCACCTTGGTAAATTCTAATGAGTGAAAAAACAAATCCAAAAAAAATTCCTTGGATATTCCACCTTTATGAATTTATGTTTGAAATTATTCATATAATAATAGATGAAAATTAATTATTTACAATATTAGTAGGATTTTTATATCCATAGAAATTATGATATCACCTTTAATTCTTATAAACTATTTGTTTCCGTTTTTGAAATTATTCGATGCTCAAGATTATATTCATTTGTATGAAAAAATGTAATCTAGTTTCTAGAATCTTAAATTCTAATGTATTTTAATAAAAACTAAGAATAATATATTTAACATATAGCTCATTGTTATATTTTGTATTTCCTTTAACTGTGTTACTAATGTTGTGATCAATTCTTAAGACATCATGTTATTAATAGTGAGTTTTAGTATGTATATTGGTTATTCTACAATACTATTTGTGGGGGACACATTGATTCTCAAATGACTACCTGAATTGTTAATGATAATTTTCTATCTTGGTGGAAACATTTTGAAGACACCCAAAATTTGTTTATAATATTTTCATCATCATCAATGAAAATATAATATTTACAAAGTAAGTGGAAAGATATAAAAAAACTATTATTTATGGAATTTTCTTTGTAAATAAATTTAGCATTGTGGGTATATGTCATAATTCACTCAGAAGATTTTATATCCTAATTATAATAGATTATGGGCCTAAATGGGTAGATTTAAAAACCATAATTACGGAAAACTCAACAGTAGTTGTGTAATTTTTTTGAACCCAAATCTATTGTTTGTTAAAATTTAAAACATTTTTAATTAGTGATAGGTGTTCTAATTTTATGAACAACACAATTAATGAAATTATTTTATTAGTATGGGGTTGGGAACAATGTTTCCATTCCTTATAACCCTCAAAATAAAATGAAATCAATGGTTCCCTATATAGTGGTTAATAAAAACATGAACAATATATTTTAACCTAATAGAAAAGATTAAATTATTAGGATCATTGATTCATTGGGAGACTATAACATTAATTTGAAAATTCTAATTTTCATGTCATCCTATTTTATGATTACAAATCTTTGGAACATACCAATTAAGATTAAGATCTTGTCTTATTGAGATGTAATAAATGAAATTATAACCTTTCAGGTATAGATTCACAGAACGATATAAAGATGTTGGAGTTTGAGGAATTGTATTGCTATTCTTATGGGAACTACTAAATCATAAGATGTATTTTTATGAATCCCTTGACACGATGAAATAATATGGATGATATAATTATTAGAAATTATTTCTTTTTATTCATCCACCAATAATGTCACAAATTCAGAGCTTATAAATTTATATTACATTATTGAGGTATACTTAAGTTAATTTAATTTAAGTTTGATTTCATAAATTATTTTATATACATTTTATTATTTTTAATTAATTTTGTAATTAAATAGGATTGACTAGTAGATCATACCAAAATATGTTAGGAAAAAGTGTACTAAGGAAAAAAATAAAAAACTGATAAATAAAACTACATAAATTATAAAATATGACTTAAAAATTTTACTTCTTTGAATTCCTATATGATTTGTTTTTTAATTCAATTTTTATGGGAATTAGAATGTTTCGTAAGAAATAATTTTGAAAATTGGAATATTTAATATTAGAATTCATATAATGAATTAAAATATGAAGAATAGATATGGAATTTTTGGAACACAAACAAGTGAAGATTTTGTGTTATGGTTGAGTTAGGGGTATCCTAACTATGTTTTTATAGAATACTTCTATTGTAATTCCTTTAAAATATAATGGTTTAGAAACATTATTCAATTGTAATTAAAATTCACTCCGTGGTGTAGTAATTCTTTTTTTACATTTCTATCATGAATTTTTTCTACCACTGGATGTCAAATATTTCTATATTAAATAATATATTTATGAATTTATTATTATCAATTTTTAGAATGTGAATTTTATAAGGAGTGGAAAGACTTATATGTGGGGGTGAGATCTCATTGATATTAAATATTCTTTTTCAGCAATATACTAATATTATTAATTGGATATGAGTTTTATTTTCCTACATTTCATATCATTTTATATTCATAGTACATAATTTTATTAATGTAATTTAAAAAATAAAATAGGTAATTTAATTTTTTTTATTATATTGAAATTTTATGAGGTTATTTTGATATCTATTGATGATGTTTGAGATAAAATCCAAACTGTATATAATTTCAAATTATTTTCCATGTTATAATTCACATAATACAATTTATTTTAGACCAATTAGGATTAAATATGTATAAGTGAATCATTAATCATGTGGGATACTAATATATATAATACCAATAAGTCTAAATCATCTATTCATAGGCCTATATGGTGGCATTAGTGGAGGATATTTTTGTTGTTCATAATCAGGAATGAACTTCAATAATTTTACAATATCTTACAATACAAATCTAGTGTTGATGATAATTTTTCTAATGATATAACAAATGTGGGGATGAATTTTTTTAATGTGGTTAAGAGTGACATAAGGATTTATATTCACCCAAAACATCAATCCAAGTGGGTTGATTAATTTTTGTGTTGAAACCACATTCCACATTGCCAATAAATTGGATCATTGGTTACCTCATCAACATGTTTATCTATGGGGATGGAGTGCTTCCATTATGGACAATGAAGTAGTTTTTTTAAATAACTTCATTGTTTTTTATATATCTATCCTTATATGGGGAGGCTGTATTATTATGGGGAGCTACCCAAGCCTCCTCCTCCTCTCAATTATGATTTATATGGTTGGGAATCATTTAATAGGAGACAAAGAAACAATCATGAAGTATAAAGTCAAATTATTCTATATTATTACCTAAAATTATAAAATATTTATTTAAATTTAAAACTTATATGTTCATTATTTGAATACAATGTTTGGCTACAATTAAATGAAAAATTATTCATTTCATATCCAATCAACTTGTGATTTAGTTTTAATAAATTATATTGTTTTAGTTGGAGAGAAAGGTTTTTTTTTCATCCAAACACAAGTGATATTACTGTGATTTTTATACCACCTAATATGAATAAGAATATAATGTTGGGAAAATAATTTTGGTGAGAAGTTTTAGATCTAGGTTCGTTGTTCAGAATGGAGAACTAAAATATTATATTAAAAAAATAATTAATTCAAACCAATTAAATGAAAAATATTTTCCTTAAAATTCAAATGATACCCTAAATATATTACTCATAAAATATCTTTCATTTTTTATAAAAAAAACTCTTTAAAACTCTTCCATGTTTCAAATAAAATATACTGTTTTTTAGTTATTTTGTTTGAATATTTCAATTTGAAATGTTTTCAAATATCAAAATTTCTTGTTCCTCTTTAAATTATCCAAAATATATAGTTTATCCCAGAAACTATTCTTGAAAGATAACCCAGTGTCATCTAAATACCAGATTATTTCATTCGAAATCAATGAAATTAATATATCATTCATTTATGGTAATACCTTTAACGAGATAGATACAACATGATGTGGTGTATATGGTTAATTTTTTAATTCTTTGGTATGGAAGTATGTTAAATTCCCATTTTATTTATTATTGAGTTAAAATATTATTATTATTCATCTCCAAACTATATCCATCTCTAAAAAACAATGACATGATATAGGATCCCTATGGAATCCATGGGTTTTTAAAAAGATCACCAGAAACCATGTTCTCTGAAATAACTATTTTCTTGATCTCAATAAATTATTTCCTTAATAAATAATGAGTGACCATATTTATAATTCACCAATATATTTTTAAAACATTTACTCCAATCATCTTCCAATATGGTTCTTCTTGTAATAACCCCATAATTCAAGGTTACCATTCTATTTAAATATCTAATTTTAAAATATAAATTGGTGAAATTTTGATTTAAAGGGATTTTGAAAATTTTAGTGGGGGAATAATATAGATTAAAAGGGGAAGAGTTGTAAAAAACTAATTAGGTACCTAGTGGTTTTAGAGTTAGTACCCAATGGTACAAGTTTGGTTGTAGGGAGTTCTATCAGTACCAACTCATACATAGTTTGATTTGAAAAGGTACATGGTTGACTATTTTGTTTGTTTTAAATAAATAGAAAACCAGACTTCTAAAATTAATTATTTTACCGATAAATATTTGGTGACCCATGATTACCATATAAATTTCAGTATGTGACACTATATTTATTTTCATTAAATTTTATTCTTCTATATGTTTTAAATATTCATGGATCATGTTAGAATAAATTCTATACTGTCATAGAAACTCATATTAGACAATGATTAATCTACTATCACCTCAAATATACTTATTTTATTATATTCTTAAATGAATTTAACTAAAACAAATATATACATTTTCTATGTTTTTTAACATCTATAATCTATTTTCAAATTCCTTTTCCATACCAGTTGGGAGAGTTAATCATAGATAATTAAAAGGTAAATCTATATTTTTATTTTTAAACATTTTCCCCTATTATGAAATGTGATAAAATGATACTGATTTATCATGTTTTTCTAGTCAATTTATACTAGTTTAAATGAATAATATTCCTATATTCCTTGAATGAAATATTTAAAATTGTTTTAGTTGTTTTCCCTACTCCCACCAATATTTTTAATGTTTTGTTCTACAAATGGTATAGATTTTAGTGGATTCAATTAATTTTTTTATAATTATTTTTTTTTAAATATAAGTGTTTTATCTATCAATTTGATCTATATTTTCACTCTAACATCTCTTGGATTTTTTATATTCCATAATTTATGGATGGTAAATCTAGTATTTTGGTTAAAATTATTTTAATTTGTTAATATTTATTTTTTTGGTTTGATTAATATGTCAAAATACTATCCATTGGATTTATAATATTAAATTAAACTTATTCCATGTGTCCTATATTCATGAGTTAGTTAATTATGATATATATTTTCATTCATAATATATTTATTGAAAAATTACTAACTTTTAATTATTTTAATGCATTATTAAACATAATATATATGTTTTAATTTTTAAGATAAAATTTTGTTGATATTGATGAATATATTGGTCAAAATGTGATTGTATTTCAATTCTTCAACTTTCTCTACCCCTTTCTTATTTATCTGATAGAATGGGCTATAAGATTTCCCTAACATTATAAATATGATTATCATTTCAATGGGATGGAATTTATACTATATATTAGTTTCATTATTATTCTATGATTTTTGGGATTTGACTAATGATGGTAAAAATGGCATTGATCATCCTTTTAATAGGGGTTACATATTATGATTCGTATTTATGTTTGACATTCATAATCAAAAAAGTTTATTGTTTTCTTTGTTTTTTTATCTCTATATTGATACTATAGGAACAAGGACTTAGAAAAGGTATTTTGAGTTTTTTGGTGTCCACCTATTTGGTCTGACATACTCACACCCTACACATGTCCATTTACTATTCCACAATATTATTTAATTCATGACCCATATAGATGTATGAATCCTAAGCATTGTGGGTTGTAATGATTAATGTAAAAAAGTTAAATTGGGTACTTTATTATCATTTTATATGAGATTTTGATGATGATTCATTGGATTCCGTTAGATGATCTATATAGGGAATATCACTCTTGGGACTACCCATTTTTCAAATTTTGGATCTTTTTGGGTGACTTAGTATTTTTCTATGATTAGATTTATTAGTTGAAAAATTTATGTGGCTTTTATGGTTTATTTTAGAATCATTATTTTTATTGTTATATAATAATATAATTTCTACATTTATTAAATTTTCAATGTACAATTGTTAATTCTTGTGGTGAGGTACCCTCATTAACGATTATCTCTCTATCACAATCCAATTTCTATTAAAAGAAGAACACTATATAAAGTGCCTAAGGAGGTCTAAAATAATGTAGACCAAGGGAATACCCATGAATTAGGTTCACCCCCACGAGTTTAAAATGAGATATATGAGAAAGACAAGTTACATGGGTACCATGGTTAGCTAGAGATGTCAGGAGATCCGCCACATTGTTCCCCTCCCACCAGGTGTGAGTGAAAATAATATCATCATTTAAGAGGGATCTACATTTTTGAATGAGATACGATATTGACTATGGGAATATCCTTTTCCAACCAAGGATACATAGATGATCCAAGAATATATTTCCATATTCAAGATCTGGATATTCTACTTGGCACAAATATTGAGTCCTATTAGGACTACTTTGGCCTCCTTTAGAAGGGAGTTTCCACTCCCATAGCGAGCCATGAAGGCCATGAGCACACTCCTCCTACAATCCTGAACAACACCTCCACCCCAAGTGTTTCATAGGATGCATGAGCCATCTATATTGTGTTTTAGACCATTTTTTGGAGGAGTCTAGCTGACCCATTTCCCATGCAGCCAGGAGACATACACAACTGGGGGAACCCACAATGAGTTGAGGGAAGAAGCCTCCTTCTAGTTACCAGTGAGAGTTACCAAATAATGTAACAAATTTCAGACTCTTACTATGATATCTCTAGAAGAGGAGGGAGACACCTCAAATCTATCTCGGTTCCTTGATTTCCATAGACACTTGCAGCCTGTATGAAAAATAGTCTCCCTCATCGCCTTTTCCATCGTAGATCCATCCACCCCCTGGAACCATCTTTACAGGAAAGGAATATTATCAGTTTTATCATAAGAGTGGTAATCCATGAATGCTCTGAAGAAATTCCACACCACCAAGGCCCAATCTCCCTCAAAGAAGAGATGTAACATGCTTTCTTCCTCCTGGTTCTTGAAACAGTTGCAGTGGAATGAAAAAATGATATCCAGTATTTTAATGTTATCATCCAAGGTTAAAGCCGAGTTCCTGATCCTCTAGGTATGAATATTATATTTCTTTGGAATTCTGTTTCCCTAGGTAAGAACATTCCATCTACCCTACTTATCCTCAGGAATAGAATGTGAAATGAAGTCCTTTGAATTGAATCTACCTGAGATCGAAGGGGTGAAGACACACTTGTATGGATTCGAATTGATAGAAAAAAGATCAAATGTTTCTTGTTGTTTACCGTCAAGAACTTCCCTAATAAATGATGGGTGCTGGCATGCTTCCTTGAATGAGATGGTGGGTGCGGGACATCCTAGATTAGCCTACCTAATTATGGAACAAGAAGATAATATTACCCTCCCCAACAATCCATGGCATTTTTGATGAATATGCGGTATGAGGGAGTGAACCAGAGACTAAATTGGGGATCCATGTGCTAAAACCACATCCAAGTTGGTTCCATAATTACCATACATCAACATTCCCCAAAGCTTGTGTTGTTCAATAATTTCCCATGAAAGCCTCACATGCATACAATGTATAGTATCAGTGAGACTTTTGACACCAATCCCTCCCGTAATAATGGGTCTTCCCATCCTATCCCAGGTTACCCAGTGTCTCTTTCCCTCAAATTAAGCATCTCAGATAAACGCATCAATAATTTTATCAATAGATTTTATTACAATCATGGGCACACTGATGGAGGCAAGAGAATAGACCGGGATAGCTGAGGGTACATTGTTAATAAGGGAAATACAGCCCCAAAGGATAAAAACAATTATTCTAATTGAGAATGTGACCCACAATCTTACTCACCACGGGGTTGAAGTCACGGATGAACACCTCATTGATGGTTATGATTATATATTCTATTTTCTTATATACGCAAGTTCATATTTTTTTTCATGAATATTCATTGAATTTGATAAATTTAAAATAGGGAATAATATCCCACATTAGTATCATTCACCCCTTTGTGTTTACACAATTATATGGAGTTTCTAGTTTATATTTTTGTGTTGCAATATCAATTTGGGTAATTTTTTGTATCTAAATCAATTTCATTTCAAAATGTTATCAGAGAATGTAGTGACCCTATTTTTTCCTAATTGATACATAGAAATATTTTTAGGTTTAATGTTTTAGGACGTTCTTTTGTGTAAAATGGAAAATTTACACTATAAAAAGTTATAATAAAAATTATCTGATGCTTCATTTGACTCTGATGAATGGTGGTTACCCCCATCTTAAGAAGATGTGATATTGAAGGTATAGAGGAACCTTATGAAAAATATATGATGTATCCAAGTTTTTTTATTTAGTAAGAACATGAAACTAGGGAAAATGATATTATATTATAGAGGGAACATATGATAGGAAAATAGAAACCATTATTGCATCGAAAATTTGTATTTTACTATAGGATAAGGGTTAGTTTTATTTTATTAAGGACCCTTAGGTGTTTGTTATTGAAGTTGGATTAATTGATTTTTAAATAAATTAACTAAATAGTTTATTGATAATGTATCCTAAGGTATTTAATATATAGTAAATCTATTATAGTTCCTCCATAGTGTCATCCATTGTTGAAAATGTGATCATTAGAGAGGAAGATGATGTATTAACTGGATCTTTTAGGTAGAGGTGTTAGATCCAAGTATGGGGACCAGCTCTGTGACGACATCAATGAAAAAAATCCTGTGGCGATGACAATATTATTGAATTGAAAACCATTTTTCAATGATGTATGACATGATATTTCAATATCATCCCATTACTAAGGATTCCAATATTGGATTAAAGTTTTCTTAAATTTTTTTCCTTTTTTCCTTAGCTATGTGTTTCATCTACATATATACAATAACCATTAGATCTTTGATTTTTCAATTCCATTTCCAATTAAATTTGTCTAAACCCTATAATTGGGGGTCTCACTTTATTAAATCGACATTTTATACTCACTATTGATGACTTGTGGTTTTACCCCTCAATTATTTAATTATTCATCCCTAAAATTCCATTTTATGAGGATTTAGAAGATATTGATTGGATTGTTTGTGTGTTATAATTTTGGGATAGAATATGATTTTTATGGGTTTAGTTGTGAATAACATGGAATAAATACAATTTATTTAGAGAATGTGGACCATCATGGGTGTACTGGTAGAGACCTCATAAAACGTTATGAAAGGTTGGGTGAAGGGATATGTGTGTGGATGATTTGGAACTCTGTTTTGGGAAATGGGAGGAAAAAAAATGACCGTTGGACACATGATATCCTTTGATGATATAGATTGTGAATCCTAGAGGCTGGTTAGATGTGATAATAGATATGATGAACAAATATTCAATATGTGTTTTTTAATTTTACCTATTATAGGGATTTTTCCCATTACTATATGAAGTTTAATTTTCCATGTACAGATACTGGGGTTTCAATTAGATAAAAATACAACATGCCTGATATGTAATAATTTATTACCTTGTGTGGATCCTCGAGGATGTTTGAAAACAATATGACTTATAGTCATGATGTACTTGTTAGGTAGACATTTCTCACTTGATATGGTGTGTAATACATTACACATTTAGCCAGTACATGTCCTGTACGTACACCCAATGTACTGTTCTACATATGTTGTACTAGAGAACACAAACATCTAGTCCATGGTGTGAAAGTACTATCCTTCTACTATTATTCATGGAGAATTTTTTAGTACACACATTTCTAATTCAATTTTTTCTTATACACCCTGTGTTCCATTTCGACATGGAATGATGGTGGATGTACATGTATAGAGTGACTATACTATGTGTAAAAAAATTACATGTCATGTACTATGTATACATTAGTGTTCACTATAAATCCTTTCTTAGGTATCATATTGGGGAATGTTAATATATTATCATGAGTGTTTTTCCATGTAGATTATGATGATATAAATCTCTACTATATGTAATGTAATCACTGAAAAGATAAATAGATTTAATTCGTTTTGTCTTTGTAGAGCCCATAGTTTTGTTTAGGCATGATAATAAAATCATCAAATTCTTTGGGTAGTGTTGACATCCAATCACCTCATACACAAGGTTTAGGATCTTCTATCAATGAGCGAGTTATATATAGGGTTATGTATCCCTATCCTATACCCAGGAATGGGATCCTATATCTCATTCTATAGGCAAGGTCATGTATATCCCCTCTTACCTGGGTTGAGGAAACCTCTATACATTAGCCAATTTATAGATCATCTCAGGTATCCCCACATATTCACGGTGTGAAGTCTCATTTATATCAACCTATAGGTAGGTTCATATATATATATACCCTATATTCACTTGTGGACATGATCATCTATATACAAGTCACACATCCCTGGTTATTTTGACTAATACCGTGGTTTAAATTTCCCTTTATTCTTTATATGAGGATATATGGGATGATTAGAATTAGAAGTTTTGATTTTTTACTAGTGGCATGGTTTGGAAAGATCGATGAGTTTGACACTATATCCACAAGAGATTGTGGTTCAGTGGGGAGTAGGATGCACACCACATATTCAAGTGGCGATGTATTTATTGTAATCCCCAATTAGTGTGGGATTCATTGAGACATGTGACTTCTCTATAATTTCTAGGGGTTCCTTTTAGAAGATACATACAAATGGTTATTGACTTTAGGATATATGAAATCTTCAATATTTTTATATTTCCTACATGATTTCAAGGTCTGGATTTCATGAGTTTGAGAAATGATGATTGGGGCCCCTTTTGAATCTTTTAGAATCCTTATTTATGGTAATATTTGGATTTTATTTTTATCATTCATTAGATTAAATTTTTTTATTGAGATATTTGATATGACTTGTTTCTTTTTATTTTCCAGAGTGTTTTGTTGTTTATAATAGGCTATGTTTATACTCACCCTTAAACTGGTTTTGTGATTTAATGTGCTATGTCATTATAAATGAATCAAATTTTTAGAGATTGTTTGGTTTGGGATAGAGCTATCAAATCTCTTTTAGTGACCAAACATGGCAATGACTAAAAATGTATTATGAATCATGATGATTCTATATATTGTAAATGATCCATGTATTTATATTTTAATCAAGGAGTACATATCCCAGGGAGGAGCTTCTCAATGATTTGTGTTTCAAATACATGCCAAACATACTATTTTCTATGCATTTAGCTCATGGGATGTATTTTTATTCTATGTTTCATTCATGAATTTTATATAGTTTAGTTTATTATATATATATATAAATATATAATACTAATATTTTAGGTTATATTGCGCTTTGAATATGTGTTAATTAATACTTATTATATGTTCTGGCCCCCTATATTGTGAGGTATGCGTACTCAATGCAATTTTATAGTTTATATCCAATTGGAGGTGGGCTTGGGGTGGATTTATTGATTTTTTATAGGCCTAAGAGAGGCCCCGATGGACCTTACAAGGTGTTTTCTATGAATCCCTTAGAAAGATGCACAATTACTGTGAGAGCATGATATATTTTCACCATCATATATCTAGTGTGTTTACACATATGTATATCAACATTGAGGTTTATAATGATATGATATAATTCATTATTATAGAAACAACTTACTTCTAATGTTTTTTTAGAGGTAATAAGGTAGTGTGATTATAGTTTTAGTTAAACAATGCAATAATTGTATCCCAAAACCATCTCCTTAGGCTAGTTTGTGTTAATCATAGAGTGATGAAAAATAAGATATATAGGACTAAATTGACATAATATATATAATTATGGGTTAATAAATGTGTAAATTCATGTATGAATCAGAGATGTTCTTTACAGTCACCTGTATTATTTGATTTGGGTGTGTAGAAAATTTACATTGTACCCACTCATTTTAATTGGTTTCCAATTACTGGTGTAGTGAGGTAATTAACATTTATTAAACCATTTTAGCACAATCTATAATAGGGAGTGGGACCCTTAGGGGCTGTGAGTATATATAACCCTATATATTCTAAAAAAACTATCAACTACTAATAATGGATTTTTCACAGATTTTATGGATGTCAATTTTATTCCTATACATGTTGATGAAGGTGAGAGTGATTATAATTAGGGACCTATATTAACCCTTAATGAGAGGTTAGTTTAAGAATATATTTCATTCTTGGGGTGAATTTTGAATATGTATTAATGGGAGTGAGATCTATATTGTTGAGATTATGGTACATTGAAACTAATATTTCCCTTAATATGGTTCAAGAAGGAGCCTATAATGCATTGGGATATTTATCTAGTCATACCATGGGTGTATATATAGAATAAAAAACAATTATTTGGTATGGTATGGTCTCATGTAGGAATAATTTACATCATGATATCAAAGTCTTAGAAGGTGGTGAGTTCAGAATGGAATATTAGGGGAATATTGTTGGTGCTTCTTCGGGGAAGGAATCATTTCTCTATGATGATGGTAGAATGTGAGTACCTAGATTGAGAGTTGTTATTCTATGGTGTCTAAGGATAAATTTCTCACCATATATTTATGGTGGCTCCCCCAAATTATCATTGTGTGTGAGAGGGTTTTCATTAGTGATAAAGATGAATTTATGATTCTTTGTTACTGAAAGTACTCTAACATAATATTGTTATGGGTTCCCTAATAGTTGGTATCATTTGATTCACTTCCTCAAGTGGATAACATTTTTAATTTGATTCTAATGTTGGATACTATAATGGGTAGTTTAATAAGTGACCTATCTAGTAAAAATAGTCCTCATAATAAATTTATTTGTAAATAAATTTGGGTTTACACAACACATATTTACTCTAGGTTTTTTTACAGAGGATGTGGTATTGTTTATAGTGTTTTTTACTTGGGAAGGTGTTATCTTGGGGTCTAGATATGCATTTTTAGATCCATATCAATAGACAAGATCCTTTTATTTGTATTTTGGAGTATTAGGTAACCTTATGGGTAGCGGTGTGATGTTGAGTAGTTGAAAGAGGTTTATTTTGTACTTATGGTGAAAATCAGTAACTTTTGTGAAAGGTAAATGAATAAACAATGAGACTATATTCGATAGTGAATGAGAAACATATTGGGGATCATTATATGGTTACATGATTACCAAAAATATTATGGTGGGTTGAAATGTCCTATATCACCTTTTTACTGGGATTGATAAATAAGTGTTTGTGCCTTTATATAAAGAGATGAAAAAGTAACTAATGTTGAACTAGGGGGAACATGCTTCTTAGTGACCCCTTCAGTGTTAGTGTGTAATTTTGTGATGTTATTAGTGTAATTTAATATGTAGATGGGTTATTATTGTATGAAAATGATCAATGAATTTTTAAAATTATGGTGAGTGAGGAAAACCCACCAGTAATAACTTTGTGAAATACCCTTTTGGGATTAGTGCTCATGCATTATAGTTTTGATTCATTCCATGTTATAGGGTAACCTTTATATAATAAAAGTTTTTGGGTGTTGATCAATGGAACATAATTCTCATAGTGGATTTGTGTTTTATTATAGTTTCTACATCAATATGGCTAGATACGGTATCCTTATTGATGGTAGTGGATGTTTCCTTCCTTGTTGATTGAGTATGAAGTTCTTTTGTAGATCTGACCTCTATAGGTGAAGAAGTATTGTGTGATCATTATGGATTACTATATGGGATTTAATTTTTTGTTTCCTTGATTTATAGTATCACATGTCCCTTTATATGGATGATAATTTATTATGTTTGGTTGGGTACAGTGTCCCATGTTTTTAAAAGATGCGTAATTTACCAATTTTGAGTTTTTATTTATCGATACCTCCACATGGGTAAAATGTTAATTTTACACTAGATGAAAACCATAAAAAATTCTAATTGATTCATTGACATCAGATCATGATTTTTACTCCCTAGATGATCTGACATTATATTTTAGGCATGAAAGATTCTAAAAAAATAGAAAATGTCAAAAATTAATATTTTTAGTCATCATTCATGATTTTTATGAAATGAATATAATTTATAAATAGACTATAAAATGAGGAGATGTAGTTTGGTTTCATCTAGAAAAGAGTTTTTACCGAAACAGTGGTGTTATATTCATTCATACGAAGACCCTTGAGTGTTTTCTGATTAGGGAGGAATAAGTACTTTTATAAATAAATTAATTATATGGTTTATTATAGGATGTTTCATAGGGAATTACTCTATATTAACTATGTTATGATCACTCCTTGGGGTTATCCATTACTGGACAACATAAACCCTATATTAGGAGAAGATATAATGGATCGATCTTGGGTGAAGTCAAATAATATTACAGTATCAAGAACAGATCTATGATAGATTCGATGAGCTAATCATGTAGTCAGGATAATATGATCGAATTAATGAAAATATTTCTATGAGGTAAGTAGGATTATTTCCACGTAACTCTAAGCTTCATGATTATAGAATTGGATTATTTATTCTCTAATGTATTTCCACATTTTATTTTCCCGATGTAGAATATAATTTCATATTTTGGCCTGAAAATCTATGATTTTTGATTGAGTATTCAAATTTAATTGATTTATGGATCTAAAATGGGTCGATGTCTTCAATATAAGAACATTTGATAAATTTTTTTGATGTTCATGGTTTTTCACTTGTATTATTTAAATATTCATCATCAAACATCATTTCAGACAGTTCTTTGCGAGATATTTGTCTGAGTCAATGTGTGTTTGAAATAAGGGACCACATATGACTTTTTGTTGTCACGTCATTGAAGTTAATTTCTTATGTATTTTTCATTAGGTTACCACGGGGAACTGGTGTTATTCTAGTTTGGAAATATCATATGTTCATGTCAATATGAGTGATGATATACTTTAGGGAAGATTATAAAGATTATTTACCAAAAAATATGGATATAAATAAAATATTAGAGACACAACATCCTTGTAGTAGGAATTTGGTGAAGCATAAAGAATTACCAACGGTTACAATAGAAATGACAGAATAATTTTTTAAACAATATGTGGATTTATATAATTTTACTAACACCATGGTGTGTTGTACATGGTCACATAGTGTGTACAATTCCATGTGTTGCAGGTAAGGGTTTTGTTGGAGATAAATATTAATTAGAATGAACCATATAATTACATAATTTTTTTGGATGATATAAGATGATTTAGAATATCAACAATATGTATTCAAGAAGTACATGGAGTTTAGTGCTTTAGCACTCAATGTGGTGTTTACTGGATTACACCCCCAATTACTACATGAAATTTAATTACCGAAATTAAATATTCTATATGGTGTGTGCTGGAGTACTCACCCAACTAGTTTATAGAGTATATGTACAACTGACATACTATTCAATAAGGAATGTAGAAGAGTATAGCCCCAACTTGTGAGTAGTGTATATATACTCATTGAATACTATTTATTTATGGAATTATGGAGATAGTTCATTCTAGGAGTGACTATATGGTGGGTTAGATAATGTACATACTTTATATTGGTTATCATTTGGTTATTTCTATATCTCTTTTCTAATGAATCAAATTTGGGCATGTGAATACTAAATTTGGGCATGTGATTTTTATATCCTCTTTCATTACTCCACATCCAATGGAACCCATCCTATTCTAGTAATGAAGAGAGTGAGTGACCCCCTTGGTTTCACCTTTAATAAACCTAAGGTTAGTTACTTGTAATGAGGGTATAAATACACAAATGGGAAGCATGATCCTCAAATATCCCAAAATGATAAAATAGAACCACCAAATAATACACTGAAATATAAAAAAAATTACACTAAAATACTATAAAATAAATATCCTAAAATTAAAGAATATAAAATAGATACAGATGTCTCCAAATTATAAAATACTAAAATAATATTTTTCCATAAACCGAAACAACCCAAGCCCTGAGCTAGTAATATCCATCTCAATTACTAAAGTTCTCCTATAAATTGAAAAGTGGTAAATATTTAAATGCATAGTGATCATTACATATATTCTAAGTAGGATCATACATAAAGGATATTGTGTAAATTTAGAGGGATCATACTACTTACCCAGTGAAAAAAATATAACTTAACATCACATACACTATTCAAGATTTCCCATATCCTCACTATATACAGCTCAGTAAATAATTCATACATATATAGAAAAAAATAACATAATCATAAGAACCTAGAACAACATCCTTACAAATATTATTCTCACTTTTAATGATAAAAAATACATTTCCCACCCCTTACATACCATACAATATCGATACCAACATTATATCATGTCTTTTTGAGCCGAATTCATATCAAACCTTGTAGAACAATAAGATCATATAATAACATATAACCAGGAAATTTTGGTATCATGAAGATATAGAAAATCAACCTTATGTCTGCATCCTACCATATATCATCCCCACCACATATCCCATAATCAACCACTAGTATCACCTAAATCTAATGATGGTGGGAGTGTGGGGGGAGAGGGGGAAGTCATCAATCCATATCCTACTCATAAATTATGTAATGTAAGGAACCACATAGGAACTTTGAGTGCCTTTTATGCTATCAAACTTGGTTGGGAGGCATTGAAATGTTTCCAAATTATACTGTTATATAACAGTCTCACACAGGTCCACACACATGGGTTCATACAAGAATAGTTTCCACAACAATCATTATGAAACTGATGATACTAGTTTACCATATTTGGCCACTAATATATAACTTTCATCCCATAACCATCTCCCAATGCGCCACCACCAATGATTTAATTATTAATATTTTTTTAATAATTCATCATCCAACCATTAACTATTTAATTATATATTTTAATTTACCAAAATGGTATATTTATCCATTACTGAGTTTTTATATTTAATTATTTTCCATTAGCACCTTATTTTTAATAGTAAACCACAATGTCAAGCAACTAAAAACAACCAAGAACTCCATGATATGAACAAAAAAGTCCCCCAAGATGCACACAACCAATGCCACAATGCCACAAACTACCAGGGGTACCAATCCACACACAACCAAGGCCAACAATTTGAATAGAAAAATTGATCTATTGATCATGAATATTCAACATAGTTTTTTTTCATAGTGTTGATATATCCAACCATTTAAAATGTATTATAAATCAATCCATATATAAAAGGAACAATCCCCATAATAAGAACATATCATGAAATAACATCAACGTCATTAGGGAAACATGTAACAACATGTACAAAACACCATTCTGTTTGAAATTTCATTAGTTTAGTTTATTATAATTATTATCAATATTCATAGTACTTACCCAATGAAAATATAAATCAATATAATAAAAAATATGATCATACAAAGGAGTGTAATTGAATCATATACCTCAAAATAGTCATTTTGATTCTCTATAAAATCCAATGATACAGAGGATAATCCTCATATCTACAAAAACAAGAAGGATCCCTGAGTAAATTTGACACACAATGATGTCTAATAAAAAGCACCACAAAATATATAACAAAATATAAGAAACATATCTTCTATGTAATATAAAAATAAATTAGGAATAAAATGACGAGAAGGATACAAGAAAATTCATCTAAATTAATTGATATTGAACCTAAAGATGCCAAGGATGAGGACAAAAGACCAGAGTTTATTAAGTCCAAAAAACTTACTTGGGTATCACCTATAATCTGAGAGAAATAATGATAGAGTGAGGGAAATTAGTGAGGGGTAATAATTTTATAGGTACCCTAGGAATCTACTAATTTATGGAGTGAATGGGTGGTTTACATTTTGTTCCACACATGGTTTACATCCATCGAAATAAAAGGCACTCAATCTAATTCACCCAATGATGAATTTTTTATCATGAATATATCCGATCACATCATGAATACTTTGAAAATAGAACCACCAAATACTACACCACAAACATTTAAACCTTTTAAAAAAATTCAGATATTGAATAAACTAGGAATTGAAATTCTATAAACTCGGTCACCCAATCCTGAGTTCTACAAAAGAAAAACCATTTAAACAATTAATCATAAATTTATGGCTTGGATAAAGATCGTGATTTAAAAATTATACCAAGTTACTTTTATCCATTCTACAATACAGTGACAAGGATATCGAAATCCAATACTCCTTGTGTAACAACCTAAAAAGGGTTTGAAAAATTACATTAGGTACCCATAAAATTAGTCTCATACTTGAAAATCAATACAAACAAGAAAGGAAGAAAAAGAAATTAAAAAACACAAAATGATCCCATGAGGGATGCATATCATAAAAGCATGAGAGCATACCTCAAAACATAAAAATTGGATTTCAAAACATAAAATAAATAATCTATGCAACCTTCAAAAATGTCTAGCATAAAAATACAAAAATAATAGTGAATAAAAAAATATAGTTACTAGCTATGAATCCATGATTTCCTCTCCCATAAAAATTTCTCTAGGCCATCATTCCACCATAGTACTCATACCTAGTTGACAAAATTCCCTCAAAATACCTTCTCTTTATAGTTATGAATCTCATTCATGTATTCTATAGACATCATGTCTTCCCAGTTATACAACTCCTCCAGTCAATGATGTGTGAATCATCATCTACATACCATTAATGATAAAACACTTTAAAGATCCACATTAATATTCTTCATGGTTATCTGCACCACATTGAGACTAATAATTTCTTCCTCTCCAACCCTAGTCTATCTAAATGTGGATTGACAGAATTTACAATACAATTCATATAATGGGGCCATATACATGGATGAGTGGTATCTATTTTCTTAATAATACCCACCCAAAGATAGGCATTACACCAATGACCCACTAAAATCCATGAAACACATTAATTGAACATCCACTAATATTTGTATGATATACTCCATATACACATCCAATTGGGGATGGAATGTTGTGTTAAAGAGTAACTATGATAAAAATACATACTATGTGACCCCTCTAGATTCATGAAGTAAAATGATTCTATTCATCAGAAATATTAGTTCTTGAAGCTCCCTAAAACCTCATCAATCTATCAACGTACCATTTCACTAGAAAATCCATGGTACTTGGTGAATAGATTAACAAAAATTGAACTATATTATTTAGAAAACCCATAATCACATTGAAAAAATCATATCCACCTAGATTCTTTGGAATCCTAGTGATGAAACACATATATATTTTCCCCTCTTCTTTTTTTAGATGTCCAATGGCTGCAAAAAAAAACAACTAGATATAGAGTGATTTGAATTAACCTATAGGAAGACTGGATATACATCTATATACTCCACTATTAAACTCTAAATCTATTTCCATTATAATTTCATCAAAAATATATTAAATATCATATATTTATTTGGACTTAATTATTAGAATAATCTAAATATATCATGGAGAACTTACTCATGCATCACCAAAGGAATGAGCATCCATCCCCAATATAATAACCAATAATGTCTATGTAATAAATATCCTATAGTGATAACATAATGAATGATCTATTCATGTTTTCCCTCCATCTCTAATTATACTCACTGAGAATACAATATATAGTACCTGAAATGGGATCTAACATCATCTAGAATATGTATTCTCTACCATTACACTCCCTTTTCCTATGATAGATAGCCATTAACTCCTCAAACAACCTCCAAGCATCCTAAAATTCTTGAATAACTCCCCATGAGTTTTTTCTCAACAAGTATTCAAAGAAATTAACCTTAATTATTGTATAAGATATCAAAATGTAATAGTTTTGATGAAGTCTTTCCACCTTCATTTTAATTTATTTAGTATACACTTTGAGAAAATATGATTTATGATTTTATGGTATTTAAAGTCTATAATGAGGTCCCCATCGTGGTAAGGTCTCCAAAAATTCTGGAAAAAACCACTACCTCCATCTCCATATCATGGGTGGAATAGTTATGATCATGGGAGAATAATATTTTAAAACCATAAGAGATTACTTACCACTGGTACATCTATACATATTCAAAAACCATGTGAGAACGGTCCAAAAACACGTCAAATATAACACCCTCCTTATGAAAATGAAGAACCAGGGCTCAAAACAACAACCCATTCAGATTATTTCTAGATGCCTGACATAAGTCTGTCCAAATGAAATGATTTTCACTACTAGTTAGATATGTAAATGAGAATTCAATATTTGAGAAATTAGATATCAAAATCAAATAATAAACTACAATACCAAGAAGGCCACATACCTTTTACACTTTTTTGGTGATTCTCTAGAAAACACACCTTAAAAAATATCAATGTAGACTATTAATCCCTCTTGATAGACCAAGTAATAATTAGAATTAACCATCCACATACAAACCATAAACATATAAAATTATAAATAAAACTTGATTTTTCAATCAAATTGCAAAATAATACTCAGGTTCTCTTTATACCCCCATATGATCATGAGTATATAAGAATATTATGAAATAAATTGAATACTAACTGGTCTAGGAACTCATGAAACATATTGTTCTTGAGTCTCATGAAAAAAATTGTTCATTTGTGACATCAAATAATACTAATATTATCTCAAAATCATTTAGAAACCAGCTCGTTCCCCTCAATTGGTCAAAGATATCCTAAATTCAAAAAAATCATTAGGAATTCATGATCAGAAGTTGATTCTGCCTCCAATATTCGATGTATAACCATTGAATAATACCCACCTCAATTTTGAAAAAACTATTGATACACATGAAAATAAACTAGTCCATATAATTTCTATTAGCATTTTTTCATTAGTCTCGATCCTCTTGTAACAAAACTCTTATTTTTCCATCAGATATACAACCATTCAAATTTGAGTATCCCAATCAATAAATCCATTTGAAACTAAAAAAATTGCGATGATGGGTTAGTGATAAGAAATTTATAGGGATAACATCAAAAAACAATAAATAAAATAGGAATCCATAATTGATGAGCTCTCACTAGGTCATTCAATTCCACATACATTAATGAAATAAGTGGATCTAATTTCCTTCTACCAATCCTAAAAACTAACTTTCTAGTAATAATATCATTCCATCCTTACACATAAAAAAATTATCATTCAAAAATAGTCAACCATAACATGATTTTAGTACAACCAATCCATGAGGAGAATAATATAATATGGTTTTATCTATAATACAATGAATTATCACAATTAATTTTGTTTCCCCATTATAAGTTCAAATCCCTAGTACACATCAATAAATATAACCCATCCTCTGAATATCTAGGATAATACCACATTATTGAGAATCATCTTCAAATCCAGTTGTAGTGATCAGACTAATGTGGGTTCAATGATAGTTTTTCTAGAACCATAACCAAATAAATCTAGTATCAATGTAGATGATAAATGGATTATACCTTGCATAAACTTTAGGCCCACTGGATCATGTTCACCTATCACATGAACGTGGCCCTAAATCTCTCCTATTCCTCACTATTGAAGACCTCTATATCCATACCATTTCATAGGTCTTGGATGGTGAAGAAAATCCTAGAGATACAATCTACAAACAGTACCTCTTCCCATATGAGCATAATCCTGCTAAACATGCTTATGAACATTAGTTATAAGCCCTTACAGTACTAACATGTGTGTATCTATCACTATTCACTGAAGATGTATTGAACCATAAATCACCAATGACTTTCTATGTAGGAATATAACTCCAACTCATAGAGACCATGAACAATGAGGTCAAATCAATGAAACAAGAGAGATATTAGTAGATGAACATGCACTAAAAACCATGATGAAATTTTATGTGCATTGCTGGGATCATTTCCATACTGAGTAGAACCTCGACATGGCCACCATTCATAAACTTCCAACTAATTCCCTACTCCTTAAATATCTTAGATAACAGTTTTCTAGGGGTGTTCAATTAAACTATTTCACCCTCTTCAAATATTCCACCTAATTTTTCACTTCCTTATATGTTGGTATTATAAATGGGGAGAAAAAATTTTAGGAGTGTAAATTATCATCCATGAACTGCTCTCAAGTATGCTCATTTGGAAACATGTTTGTGGAGATAAAAAAAGTTCTATATGCTTAATTTCTAGACCCCGAATAGACGAAATCTTCTAAATAGAGAGAGGAAATACTACTTCATTTATGCATTTTCCATCACCAATAAGTTATTATTAATGAACTCATGTTGGAAGTCAGTCTAAAACACATCAATCTCCTTCATCTCCACAGTGTACATCATCCACCACTAACATGAAACTCCCCTAAAATAGATAATCATTAGGGGAACTTCATACTAAAAAGGATATAAAATATCAAATAAAGGGATATCTAACTCCACTATCCAACATATTGTCTTAATAATAGAGATGATTCAATCATAAAGTGTCAATATCTGATGATGAAAGGTGAAAAACACCCTATGTAACTACTCAAACTTATAATAATGATTAAACCTCTAATGATTAATTGGTTCATCCTACTGAACCTCCCTGACTCAGACCACATATGAGAAACAACAAACTAACATCTCTATAATGAAAGTATAAACACTAACTTTTGATAACGATGGATTAATTTATATAGATAATAAATAAATAAATTAATTCCTATAAAAAACCAATTCAAAAAATAAAAATAGAAAGTATGATGCATGTTCCTCTCATAGGTCTCTACCTTAAAAGACATATTACATTAACTATTATATTTTGAGATATTTAGTTCATTATATCAGATCATATGGCCTCTTAAAATCTAGTTTCCAAGTTAGCCTCCATTTCAATCATCACATGTTGTGATCGAATTATTATACTTCCATACCAACCCATACAGAACTCACCAGTTTATAACTCTATTCTCTTCCCTTTATCTCAACAATGTGTTTTTATACCACTTTATCAAAAATCCTCCTCCATTGGTACTCCTCCTGGGATAGTATTAAAGGGAGTGTGTGAACCCTTTATTCTTAGCTTAGTAGGGCCCATGATGGTTAATAACAATGAGGGTATAAAAATATAAATGAGGGAATTTACCTATAAGAACCCTAAATTATTAAATTAAACCACCATATAATCCACCACATTATAAAAAATAACTAACTTAAAATCATGTACAAAAAATATACCAAAATTTATGAATATAATATATATACAAAATATTAGAATAAAACAACAGTAATTGAATATCATGGAGGAAACAACAATAAACAAAGTACTGAGCTACTCCGACCCAACTTAATTTCAAAATTACTCCTAAAAAATGTAACGATTTATATATATTTATAGTGAGAATAACATGTATATTAACAGAAATTATATCATATCTCTCTCATTAATTTTTAAAATGTTGAAGCTAAATACTAGGTGATAAAAACAAAAAAATGAACTAGATCATATAGTAGTCAAATTTTCCCAAAACGTCACTATGTTTTAGTTTCCAAATAACACATCCTATTAATAAAAAATAAAAATAACAAAAATCTAATCACAAGTTATCTATATCTAATTCCTCACAAATTTTCCACTAAATACTACTGATAATACATCCCTTACTCCCATACCTTCCATATATAAATAAAAAAGGACAAAACATATATTATGTTTCATGAAACCAATCACATAATAGATCTTATGGTAGATACTAAATATCAAATATCAAATATGTATGGTTTTTGGGTATCATAAATGAATAAAACATTATCCACATTTCATCCTTATGCTATGAATGGACCCCACCACATATCTAATAATACACCACCTAAATCACCAAAAAGATGACTATGAAGGGAGATAGGTATAAACGGTCTAGTCTTACATATATATCCTCCACATCTTGGATGTTTGAAAAAACACCCCTAGTGTTAGAAAAAAGTCAGATGTGTTATCTAAATCGGACGTCGCATGTAAAAAAGTGAGAAAATAATACAATTATTTAATATTTACACACATTCCCACACATATGGGTTCACAGAAGAAATAATTCCAAAACCACCACCAGGAAACAATTTATATCAAACAAAAATGTTCCACCTCTAATATAGAATAACCATTCCATCAACATCACATAATGGTCCATAAGACATGTTTCATTTCTAATGATTTGATAACAACTCAATCCATACGATTTATTGATTTAATGATAAATTATAATTTAGACCAAAAAAATATTTATCAATAAGAAAATTTATAAAGTTTAATATTATTCTATTTTTACTAAATTGGTAATAAGAAACTACCATGTCAAGCTACTAAAAATAACCCATGCCACAATGATATAATTAACCATGTCCAACAAGTTACACACTTCAAAGGACAACAACCTACATACAACCACTGAAACCAACTAAACCATTAAAAATAAAACATAATTGAAATCTACCAAAAACCACAAAGGAAACTAAGATGAAAACAACTAAGGCTAGAAAGACACACACAACAAAGGAAACCATTCCATATAAAATAACTCAATCATAGAACATGCATATTTAGCATTGTATTTAAATTTATCAAATTCATTTATTTAACCATTCCATTGGTTTTATGAATTAAACCATCTAAAAAAATTAATAATCTCAATAATAAGAATATATTATGAAATAACATTAGCTATGTAATGAAAACTAATAACTGTAGGCACACAACACCACTCAATTTCAATTTTATTTTCCGAATTTATTATCATAAATATAATTATTCATAATACATATATAATAGAAATAAATAAATGATTATCTTATAAATGTATATAAAAGGGAGACAACTATAATCCCTTACCATAAAAGAAGAATTAGGATTCACTTCACAATGAAAGTATGATAGTTTTGTTCTATTATATCTTATATCTAATCCAATGCATAGGATTGGGTGTCTCCCAATTAACTATGGTGAAGAATACTCTATTTATAAGTTTTTATATCGATAGGTTCTGATACCCCACCCTTATATATATATATATAAGGTAAATAATCCTCTACCTCATCTTACATGTGGTGTCAGGTATCCCCTTTTCTCACAGGGGCATAAGATCCTCTATCTATAGGTAATACAACCTCAAATGAGGTTTCTACTAGATATTTAAATATTTATTTTAATGATTATTCTAAGGCTATATGAATTTGTTGAAATTTATAAATATTATTTTTTACAAGTTGTAATGTATATATATTCTAGTGAATGTGATAATCTCCCAACTACTGTGAATGTTTCAATGGTGGCCAGGTTAACCTATATAGATTTTGGTGGTGGTGTATTAGTTGTAAATGCTATGAAATTAGAAAATATTTGAATTTTATATCTTTACTAAAGCCCAAATGTTTATTTTTAGATGCAATATAAATCTCTCTATCAATATTATAATTTTTAGCAAATTCATAATTTGGAGCTTCTCTATTTTCTCATATGGTGTTACTATCAAGAGTTAAAGTGGTGATGATTGGGAAATTTCTTGCATCATTTGGATTAATTTACAAATATTATATCTATATTACCCTTAATTTATATTCATCTAGTTTTTATTTAATATCATGGTCTTCAAGGAAAGAAGTATAATTGTGATTTCTTTGAATTTTTTTGAATATTTTTGGGTAAAATTGTAATCCCTTATAAATGGGGCATGCACATAAAAATATAGTGTTTGTATATATGAGGTACATGTTCATATATAGTGTTAATTGATATGAAGATTTCATGGATTTTTCAGAGCTAAAGCATGGTGATTCTTCATAATTTATTTAGAAGAAAAATGATTCAAGGTTTTGGAAATGGCAACTTCAGCTGGAGTGAAATGCATAAGTTTAAGTAGCGTGGGGGGGGGGGGGGTTCTCAATAAAATTTATTTCATACAATTTTAGGATGTATATTTCCCTTATATATACATTTTTGGATTTATTACAATTCATTTATAGACAAATTCATTATATGGAGGCCATATGGTTATATATATCTTACTAGTATTTTTGTTACCTTATTAAAGATGTGTTTATTGAACATTATTATAGGATAATGCATCCAATTTTTTTATATGTTCCTAACTGGTCATAGTAACAACCCTTGGATTTATGGAGGTGGTAATGGGGTTTCAATCTCAACCTACTGATGGCCCATGTGGGGCCTTGATGGAACATGTAGGGTCAGAGAATAACAAATTGGTATGTGATTTATATTATCCTTGAGATATTATAATCAATACTTATGATGTAGATAATAAAATTATTGTACAAAATAATTTTAGTGGATGTATGAATTAACAGATGTGTTCCTGGATTGATTTTAATATTCACCTAGATTTAGTGCATGTTTTTTTGCTTCATATATAATAATAGGGCCTTTATATGTTGGTGTAGAATTGAAAATAGGAAATTTATTTCTCATGATTATGTTTTTCACTTTATTATTGAAATTAATTGATAATTTATAATAAATAATTAATAAATAAAAAATAGATAGATTTATTTTTAAATTTATTAATGATGACAACATTAATATGAGTTAATAATTTATTCATTCAATTTTGGGATTATACTTATCACTATTTGTATTAATAATTTTAATTTATATATATATATGAATATCCCATGTGAATATTGAATAAAATAGTTTAATTTTTTTTATATTTGTCTTTGAGAAATAAAATCAATGATTACTGTGATTGGATGATAAGGAATAACAAAATAAATAATGATAGTATAATGAGATTTATATTAAAACTGAATTGAGAAAAATATGTTAATATGGTTTATTTTAAAAATTATATTTGCTTAGGGTGATTGAATTTAATGATTTATATCAACTTCTATTAAACCTAATAATTATAGATATGTTTTATAAGAAAATATAAAAAATAATTATGTTGTTAGAAGAACTATCTTCTAACATTTTGGAATGAATATAATGAGGTTGATTATGGATAATTTGTTGAATAATGGTATTAAATTTATCAAACATTAAATTGAAATATCAAGAAATATTCAAATGAATATTTAGGTCCAAGGCTACTGTATAAATGGTAAATAGACCTTTTAAATGATATTTTGGGTTGATTTGATAAACTATAAATGTGTCTAATATAATTTGAATTGATTTCTAATAATTCAAGTATTTTTTATTTGTCAAAAAAGTTATGTTTTTTTACTTAAAAGGTGAATAATGAATTTCATTAGGCAAACTATGAGTTGAAAAAGGTGCATAATGAGCTCTATAAGGATATCAATGAATTTTTGGATCTTTTTAAGGCAATTTAGGGTTCACCGAGATTAAAAAAACGAGAAAGGGAGAACGTATAAGTTTCTTTGAAATATTAATAAGGTTCTTTAGAAATATCCTTAGGGTCATTTACATGTTTTCATAAATATTATAATATATATTAAAAAGGATAATACTCATTATGGAAGTTTTTTTTTGAAAATAAAAAGGTAAATGAAAAGTCATTTTAATGTTCCTATTATTTCATAAAAATATGAAAAATAAATTCATGAGGATGTTTTGAAAAGTATTTCAATACACTTCATATGGATAAATTTTTCTTATTAGGTATAAAAAACATATAATTTTGAAAATGATAACAAAATGACAATGAACATCATTATGATCATTTATCCTCATTATATATCCATTGTATCAAATTTTAAAAATTTATGGACCATAATTGGTTTTCATAAGGATCATTTATCCTTAAAAAATATATTATGTCTATTAAATTTAAGGACTTTTCCACAACTGATATACAAGGATTATAAATATATTCATGAATTTAATGAAATATCCTAAGAAAACTAGGCAATTCAATGTTGATATTATTTAACAAATATAAATTACAAGGAGATTATTTTGATTGAAGATGAAATTTGATATTTTCACACCATAAATAGTAGTACTATGATGTGATAAAAAACATCCTTCAACACCTAGGAGAATTTGAGAATGAATTAATCTCAATGGATTGTGTGGAATATTTCTAATAAATAAATTATCCTCAGTCTCTTGGAGATTTAAATTGAAATATTTGATCAGTTTTAGACTATTTGAATTGGAATTAAAATTAAATAAAATAAACGATTTTCAATGATAATTTTACCTAATGAAAATATTTATAGAGTTTGAATATTAAAATATTTGAAGAAAAATTATTGATAATTATGTGAATATATTATGATATGCTTATAAGATTATTGGATATGTGTTGGGTGACCCAATATCAAAACTAAAAACAAATTCCTTGTATTGAATGTAACACAGCTGCATCTATGAAGTAAAACCTTATCCATACAATATGAATAAAAAAGTGAGGTCATAAAATGTATTTACATCATAAAATAAATTAGATATATGGAGATAAATATGGATTAACAACATCCACTAATTCTATATATTCCTTGTCCAGACTATCGTGGATTGAAGTGCCACTATGATTGGAGATCACTGCGTTATCGACATGAAAAAAATATCGAACTAAATGTAATTGATATAGTCAAACTCATGGAAGTTTAAGTCATTTTAATTGAGGAATATAATAAGCTATATGAAGGTCTAGATCAAGGAGATATTATATGATGTTTTTTTGGATACGTCTTTGTGATTAAAGACATTTACATTAATGAAGGAGATCTGATTTTATTAAGGTAGTGACATCACAATGTTATTGAATATCAACATTAAGAGGTTTTATAAAGCTTCATAATTACTTTCCATAAGACTTTAAACTATGTAATTCAATATATATATCTACGTTATGATGTTGGAATATATGTTGGAATGTCCTAGAAAAAGATATGATGTTTTTAAATGTGTGTAATGCACTATAAGGCCCTTATTGATTCCTTCCAAATGTAACAAATTAGGTTAATGGTTGAAAAATATGTGATTGGGGTGACCAAATAGTCAAATCAAGGAGTATTATCAATACAAAGGGGTATAAACTTGAAAAATATGATCATTTCTAGGTTAATTTATTTCAAACAATATACAGATATAGCTAGGAGATAGAAATTGAGAGAATAATGCATTAAATTTTCTTTGTGGATGATTTGAAAAGAATAAATTGTAAAATTGTATAACTGATTCAGACCCTCTTAGTGATATTAATAGAATTTGGTACCTCAATTAGTAATTTATATTACCTTCTTCTCCCAAATTGATACAATAATTAAAAAATAATTTAATGATGGCTCAATCAAAAAACAAGGAAGATATTCCATTCAGTAGAATTATTAGGTTTCAAAAAAATGATAAATATCTACAAGATAAATGAGGAAAAATAAATGAAGAATTTTTTTAGAAAAAGGATAGTTCATAAATACCTAAATATAATCATATATTCAAATTTTTAGAAAGATTTTTTTATTAGGATTACTTAGATTCATCATTTTCTAATAATAATTATTATTTGATAAATAAATCACATAATGATTTTTACTCAAATATTAAATATTAATATAAAAATATCATTGTTTTGGTTATTAAATCAAATTTAGAGATTTTAAAAGGATTATTGGATGATAATTTACTATTAAAACAAGAAGATGATTTTGTGGATAATAGTATGTTTGAGAATATTAATGTCTCCTAAACCTCATAAAACATGTGGAAGCCTTGGAGAAACTCTTCATTTTTACCAAATAAAATCACACAATGTGTAAATAAAACATATATAGTAAAGCTGATGATAGGGATGAAGTTGATATAATTTGTGATGAAATTATCCATATATTTTTTCCTCAATAATAAGTGTCCTAAACATTAGTAAAATTGAATAACATAGAGTCATCACATACTATAACTTACCATATATCTATGATGAAATATTTTTCAACATAAAAATATTATGAGGGGATTTTAATAAAAAAGGTAAATTTTAGAAGAAAAATATTTTTAAATCATCTTTTTATTATTCTATAATTGTCTGCATGAAAAATGGTTCACAATTTTCTAATTAATTCTATTTTTACTAAAATAGTTTCCTATGAAAGTGCTGGTTCAAAATAAAAAAAAATGAAAAATGGTTATTAAAAAAACCAAATAACTCCATAAAAACATCAAATATAGATTATGAAATATACAAGAATGGAATATCATCAAATAATGATCAAAATAATATATGTTATATTTATAAATAATAATATTTCCAAATTGGATAGACTATAACGATTAGGAAAAACATAATGTTCTATGGTTCATTATTTTTAACATGGATGGTAGGTACATATGTCCAATCATGTTGGAATAATATATCCATATAAAATATTTAATGAAGGACACCATTATGGGGGACGATAGATTATCCAAAGGGTATAACCCTTGAGAAAAAACATATATCATAGAAAAATAATAATCTTTCAACCTAGAATAGATTTTATATCATGGATAACTATAATAAAATGTGAAATATAACTATTTAAAATTAGGTTTACTGATTTTTTACACAAGCTATTCCTAGTTACTATACTGAGGTGAAGAGAATACAACAACAAAAAGAAAATATAATGATAAAGGATGATAAGTTTTCCATGAGGACTAATCAATAGAATATAACAAATAAATATAATCCTAGGAATCATGAGATGATTTCACCAATGTATTTATAAATAAGGTTAATATTCCTAAACATTGGTAGGAAGGTCAAAATTTTGTACCACTATAAATAAGATCTGTAAATCATAATTAGATGAAGTAATATGAATACAAAATAGTACTAAATCTATGAAGATATATAAGTGGAATAGTCTAGTAGTTTACCTTTCGGAAGTCATGTTAAAAGAGTTTCATAAGAGAGATAACATAAGAGATTCATCCAAATTATGTGAAAAATATAATAATTAATAGCATGTTAGTGAGGATTGCATTACTATTCGGCCATACTAATTGGAAATTGATAGAAAAATAGATAAAGAAAAATAATTTATAGATGATATAGGGAAAGGTTATTTCAAATGATGAAGAAATCAAATTACCTAAGAGGTTAACCAAAAAGGATTATGTCGGAACTAAAGATGATAATATGTATAGATGGTTCAATCATGATGGAAATGTTGTAATGAAATGAATTATTATCCTACTAGATGAAGAATAATAATAGAAATAGATAAATCAAGGACATAGAGACAAATTTTCATTATTATCATATGTGAATAAACAATTCCACCCTGGAAGAAATATAATGAATGTAAATAATCCATTCATCCCAATGGAGGTAATATTTTTGGAAAAGAAAGGGAGTGAAACTATGGGTAGATTACAAGAAACTGATTAACTAAAGAGAATTGTTTGAATGTTCATATCCCAATCCTATGAATGTTGCTCATAGTAAGAATGTATTTTAAAAATCAAATTCTTCTTTTATTTTATGTATTTATTGTTATGTTTTCAAATGAAGTAAATATTTTAAATATTAGAACTAGATAAAATCAATAATATTTATATATATAGAATATTTCATCTATTATGGAGTGCTTCATGATTCATGAAGTATCAACAGATTCATTAATGTTATCCTTAAATAAGATTATCCCAGATGAATAGTATTAGAGTGAATATCTTGAGGAGAGATAACATGAATAATATTCCTAATATGTGTTACTCAATTATTAAATAGAGACATCCCTTAAAAAATTAGAACATATAGTATGGAAACCACACATACTATTCATGTATTGAGGAATGGAATAATGAAAAATTCCATAAGGTGATTTTGAATACATCATAGAAATCATAAACCTATTAGTATAAAATAAAAATAATATCTTAATGATGTAGTGACATCCAAATTTGATTAGTGATATACTTTATCATTTTTTAAGATGATTCCCAATTCCAATTTCCAAGATTAACGACTATGAAATGTGGTATAAATATTTCATATTTTATTTCAAGAAACATGGTGGGATATTGTACCGAATGTCGTGCTGTTGTTATATGGGTGTTATACACCATAGGTACAAAAGTAATGTTTTCTAAATATATCCAGTTGTGTTTATTGTGGAAGAATATGCGACTAGAGAAAATAAACAATCACAAAAGGAATAGGTTTTTTAAAGAAGACCTTATTAGCTATGATATGATCTAAATGGAGTTTAGAACCCTGTGTTAAAAGAGATATATCCCTAATCCTTACATAGATTAGGTTTATTTTGTCATATCATATATGATTATAAAGGTATCTTACAGTAACCTATCCTTAAATTTTTCTTACTTCATGGGTGTATCATTGCTGAAAATAATGATATAGCATTATGAATTACTATCTGTAGACGCCGGAAAAGTCCGTTGTTCCCAAACGAAGCTCCGGATGCGGAAAGCGAGGTCATATTTGGAGTCGGAAGGATGTTTCGGAGGGCCCGGAGGCCTTGCGCGGAATTTCAGAGGCCCGCGCGCAAAGGTGATGTTCCGCGCGCAAACCCCCCGGGATGCGCGCAATGCGCCGGTCCGGCGCGCAATTGTGCGCGCCGCAGGCCCGCGCGGCTCCCTTTGCGCGCCGTGTCCGATTCCGCGCCCGCGAGAAGAATTTCGCGCTCGCGCCTTGGATTCCGCGCCCGGGGTTGCCTATAAATATAAGGCGACCCCCAACGTTTCAAAGGTTGCTGGAAGTCGAAACGTCTCTCGTGCGCGCAATTCCACCCCTTCCGCGCGCAATGACGAACTTCAGGTAACCTCCTTTCTTTCGCGCAAGAAAGCCTCGGGGTCCGCCTTCGCGCGCAATCCCCGCTGGCTCCTTTCATTTGAATAAAAACTCACCCTAAGGCCTTTGCGCGCAAAAGAACCCGCTTGCGCGCAATTGCCCCCGGGGTGCGCGCAATCCGGCCCGATTGCGCGCACCCCCCTTCTTTCAAGTGGCCATTCGTTAAAGAATGAGCCGTTGCCCCCGCGCGCTATCCGAAGCCCGGTGTGAGCAATCTCAAGCATCCGCGCGCAAGGCGCTGGCCCAATTGCGCGCCAGCCGCCCCGATTGCGCGCCGACCCGCAGTATTGCGCGCAAAGCTTCCTTTTTGCGCGCAATCTGCCAGGGTCGTCCCCGTTGACCTCCTAAGGGTACCTGCCTGCGTGGCGCCCGATGCTCCTCATCCTGGGTGCCCGCACCGTGCGTTGTCTTCCCGTGCGGCCCTCCAGGTTCGTGCGAAGTGACATGCACCCATCGTCCGGCAACCTATGCCCCGCATGACGTTAAACTGCGCATTCGTCCCGCATGACGTTAAACTGCGCATACGTCCAGCATGACGTTAAACTGCATATTCGTCCAGCATGACGTTAAACTGCACATCCGTCCAAGCTGCACGACGTTAAACTGCCTAGCCCCCATCGTCCGCGCTGTAAGACGTTAAACTGCCAAGTGTTTCGTCCTCAACACACGACGTTAAACTGTACTTCGTCCGGCAAGACGTTAAACCGTCCGCCTCGTCCTCAACACACGACGTTAAACTGTACTTCGTCCGACAAGACGCTAAACCGTCCGCAACCTGATCCCGTGCTCCGCACGCAGGGTCCCCCCGGTTTGGATGTGGCCCCCACCCGCTCGTCCCTGCAGGGATGTCGGGATTGCCCCTCTTTAGGGACGATTTAATGGGAGTGGATTTTCCCTACGGGGGCAGGGTATTACAAACCCCTAGTTTCTCGTGGGAGGCTGCACATGTGTATCTCCATTGCGCCTCCCCACTGCCGAAGCCAGTAGAGGGTCTGACTGGGATCGAGGTGTCTTCTGCTTTCGGTCCAAGTCCCTTCCAACTGAGTTTTGCAGCATCCGGGCTGCCCCAAGTGCGTAAGTCCTGACAGAATGAACTACGTGGACTTTGATCCCTGTCTTCTATACAGGGTACGTAGGAAGCCTCCCCGAGGTTCAAGCCCACCACCTGGTCGTCCCGGTCGTATTTACGTCGGTTCGTCCATCAGTGGACCCCTCCAGGGTTCACGCTTGCGTTGATTCACCTATGAATCCGCCCCTGTGGGAGACTGCCCGTGTGTATCTCCACGGTGCCTCCCCACAGCCCCCCTTTTCCATTTCCCCTTTTATCGTCCAGCATGACGTGAAACTGTGATCCACCCGGCCGTTCCATCCCCCTCCGTGCGAGGTGGTTCAGTTCAATCCTCCGCCCGGCGGCCTCGACCTCTTCGTGAGTCGGCTTGCCGACGTCCAGCATGACGTTAAACTGTATGCCCGAACTACGTTGACTTTGATCCGTGTTAACGCGCGGTACGTAGGAAGCCCCTCTGGGGTCCAAGCTCTTCACTTCATCATCCATCCTGATCCTTACCCGGGCCGCCACATCCCGGTGGGGTCATGCCACTTCACTCCACTCCACGTTACTTGGGAAGCCGCCCATGTGCTGGCCCCAGCGTCGGAGGTTCCCCGCAAGGGGTTCTGTCATCTGATCCACTTTTCGTGTTGATCGGTCCGATGCCGTCCCCGCTGGACGTTAAACTCGCGGCATACCCCGTGTTAAACACGGGAAGCTGAGGAAAACCTCAGGTGACACAGTTCCCCGCACCTAGTACGGGATGCCTCAGGCCATTATGCCTTCGAGAAGCCCTATTAGGGACGGAAGACAGATGTGCAGAGCCGCAGTGTTACGACACGCCCCCAGCACCCAGAGCCACCCGGCCTTCTCACCGCAGGTTGCTGCCCCGCCCAGACTCCTTGGAACGTCCGGGCGGAAGCAGCGTAATTAACCGGTGTCCATGAAGATATGGCGCCGGGAACGAGATTCACGAACATTCTTAAGTCTATGAGGGAGACCCGGATTAGGCAACGAGTTCCGAGGAGACGTCCAAGGAAGGAGGAGCCGACATCCCATCATCCCGGTTTCGATCAAGGAGCAGACGCCCCTGAATAAGGGACGGATGCCGCCCGCCCTTGGAAAGCGGGACTGCGGGACCACAAGCCGCGCGCCCATCCCCTCGGGTTGATGGGTGCACGCGCGAACGCGTCCTGGCGGAACAGCGTAACCCGACGCACATCCGCACCGAAACAGAAAAATGGTGAACCCGACGTGAATCTCTTCTCCTCGATACGAAGACCGATGGCTTTCAGAGGTGTTGGAAGACCGGCATGTTGCCCGGCCAAGCATTCAGTCTTACCCGCCAGGGGCTGGGGAAGTGAAATCGGGCACTCCGTCTCGCAACGTCGAGGGCCTGGGTTCCCCCCACGGAAGGCGTCGTGGCACTAATGGTTGGTTGTCGATTCCTTTTTCCTGTCAGTGTTAATGGGTCTTTCTCCCTGCTTTCAGAAATCAGGTCGCCCGATCCAGTGCCCGATCGCCACCCGCCCACTGGCGCAGGGACAGGGGAAACACCGACGCGGCTACTCCGCGCGGTCCCGCCCGTTCCGCAGCCGTCCCAGCAGCCGCAATTGCGGGACGACCACGCCCTCTCTCCCCCTCGGAGGTCATCCAGAGAAGGGTGATCAACACCCTGGTGCGGAGATACGAGGAAGAGGGAGTCATCCCCACTAGGGAAATGGCTCGCCTGGACCTTGAGGAGGCTGCGCCTCGCCACCACCGCCGCCCCCGAGGGCCGCGCAGGGAGGCACCGCTGCCTACCTCAACGTCCAACCGCTTCGGGAGCTTATCCCCGGAGCGCTCTGACAGTTCCCTTCCCTACGCGGATGAGGTGGAAGAGGCCCGGGATCACCCTATCCGGGATTCGCTCCAGGGATCTTCGGTAAGGACTCCCGCCAGGCCACGGCGACACCGCCGCCAGGCCTCTCCAGTCGAAGAGCGGGCTCTCCACCTGCCCGCGCCGCTCATCCCGGCTCGTCTGTCTCGACGCCAACGTCGGGCACGAGCGGAAGAGGATGCCCACCTTGGGGCTCTGGCAACAGCGGCCGCATTGGCCCAAGCCACTGCTGGCTCCAGTCGCCAGGCCTCTGCGCATCCTGAGCGGGGGAACTCCTATGCCCGACCTGGATCGAGGCCCCGACCGCCCCAAATGTAGGTTGGGTCGACTCTCCCGGTTGCTGGCACTGGCAGTAGCCACCGCGGACCACCTCGCGGTAGCGCTATTCACCGGCAGGATCTACTCTGTGTGGCCGATCCAGGAGGCATGGGTCATCCCACCTTCCGATCCCGGCCCGGAGTCCTGCCCGGAATCATCTCTCCCCGCGTCCCCTTCGATATCTGTCCCGGTGCCCTTCGCACCTCGGTTCCCAGTCCTCTCGGCCCCAGCACCAGTGCGGCCGGAGGACGCCAGGACAGAGATCAGCCCTGCCCCGAAGAACCACCCAGGGGCAGGAAGGCAAGGCGTCGACGCCGAGGGAAGAATGTTGCGGAGTTCCGGACAGAGATCCGACCGGTTTGCTTCTCTGACTCAGAGGCGGAGTACGATTCGGCGACAGAGCCCCTTCCCCAATCCCGCCAGTCAAGGGCAGGGGTAGGAATGCGGCACGTCAGCCTCGTGCTCCCCGAGAGCGAGATCGATGTGATCCCCGCGTCTCTCCGAAGGTATATCTGGAGTAACGAGGGCCTGGTAGACCCCCAAGGATCAAACTTGCGGTTGGTACCGGCCCCTCCGGAAGTGCCTTCCGTCTCGATCAGAGAAACCGGAGACTTTTTCTGGGGACCGACGGTCGAACCACGATCTGGTGCGCCCTCGGCGAGCACCGATGCTACGGCAGGATGTTCGCTCGCCGGCCCGTCCTATCGTGATGTGGTAGCTGGGGCACCGCCACCCTCAGGGGGAGGCCCGGGATATGGAGGCCAATCGGCCTGCTCGCCGTATTCGCCGCCGGCCAGCCCGTCGGCCCGACGGCCCGCCTCGGCACCACTACCAGTTCCCCGTTCGTTCCCAGCCATGGAAGAGGACCAAGGAGATCTGGGTCCCGAGTTTGAGTCGTGGAGCTTCTGGACCGTCCTTGCAGAGGGCCACTTCCCTGAGAAGTTTTGGCCAGTCGCAGGACTGGGCTTTGATGCACCCGAATCGCTCACCCCGGATGAGTTCGAGTGCTTCCGCCGAACTCTCCGGGAGACTCACTCCCGTCTTCACTGCCTACAAATGCCATACCCCGGGAGTCAAGCGCACCTGGAGGATATTGGTGAGCAGTGCCGTCAAATTGACCTGGCCATGCTCCCCGCGGCGCGGCACCCCGGGTCATTTGGGCACCACGAGGCCCTCCAACAACGATGCGTTGAGTGTTTTCAAGTACTCCGCAAAGTTATCGAGGAAGCCACTCCCCACGTGTATATCCGTGGATGGGGGCAGTACGCTGCCCTACGCTTCAGTGTGATCCGCCGACAGCCCGATTCGCTGGGTGGCCCTGAGGGTATATCCCCAGGGACAGGAACGGTCAACATGGCTGACCTGTCGGGAGAGGGGAACGACTTGGAACTTCTCGACGGGGGCTTCCCCCCCGAAGACAAGCCGTCGTCAGATCCATCAGTGAGAGTTACTCGTCATCAGAGAAACCTCCTGGGGCTCCCCGCACCCACTGAAGCACTGACGTTGAGCCGGAACGTCAGCAAAGGAAAAGAGCACAGCGAGGCTATAAGGCCCGCCGACCCATCTGCCTCCATGCAGAGGGCAGAGGAGGATCCCGAGAAGGCTACGCTACGTCAGCAGCTCGCCGAACAGAAGAAGCTGGTTGACCAGCTCCTCGCCGAGCGCGCTGCAGAACGGCGGCCTGACTATGGTGATCCTAGGCCAGGACAGCAGGGACCGGAACAACCGCTCCTTGATGAGACTCTCCCGGGCAACCGTGATCATGCCGTGTTCGCCGACAGGAGAGAGGCCATTGCCTATGGCAAGAGGGCGCGGTATGTTTCTCCACACCCTCCCGAGCGGCGGGACTACTTGAGGGACCCCGCTCGGATTCCTCCCGCTGCCCCAAGGGCCGCTCCGCCAGCCATCCCACGAGCTGCCGAGTTCGACGACCCGGTCGACGACCCGATTGAAGGGCCGTGCAATGCGCTCGTGGTTAGAGATCCTCGCCAGGACTGGAACCCATGTCCGGACGATCCGATGGCGGCGCTCATTGCCCGCTTGGAAGCCTTTGAGACTCGGCAGGTGGCGATCCCACCGGACGGCAAGCCCTACCCAGCATGGGTGGATGACATGCCGGCGCCTCCGGGATTCGGGAATCCCACTTTCGCCCCCTTCAACGGAACCGGAGATCCGCCACAGCATTTGGCCCATTTCAACTCGAGGTGCGGGCCTATGTTGGGGACTCCGGCGCAGCAAGAGGCCGCTAAGCTTCGCTGCTTTGTCCAGACACTGGAAGGGCCAGCATTTGTCTGGTACAGCCAGCTTCCCGTCGGGTCGATAACTAGCTGGGAGGACCTTCGTAGACAATTCCTCTACCAGTTCAGTTCCACGACCCGGAAGACGAGTATCGCAGACCTCTTCAAGTGCAAGCAGAGGCTTGATGAGCGAGTCGCGGACTTCGTCGCCCGATGGAAGGGTCTCACGTATTCCCTTGACATGCCATTGACTCAGGAGCAGTTGCTGACAATGTGCGTCGGGAACGTTAAGACCGAGCTGGTCCCTTCCCTGATCACTCAAAATTACCCCGGAGGGTTCAGGGACTTCTCAGACAAAGCTCAACGTCTTGAGGAAGCCCTGCAACAGGCCAGCCAGGCACACCCACTGCCTCCTATGATTCCTGCAAGGAGAGTCAGCAGGGCTGAGCCCGCTGCTGTTGCCCAGATAGAGGCCCCCAGGCCGTTGGAGCTGCTGCCGGTGAGGCCAGCTCCACAGCCTCACAGGAATCCGCCTCCACGGGCTCAGTTCCCGGCCCAGCAGCGGCAGCCTCAGAACCGGCCGGCCCCTCCGCGTAATGTACCGCCACAACCCAGGCGAGATAATCAGGGTCCACCTCCTCGGCAGGCCCCTCCGGCCCCTCGTCAAGACCACGCTCCCAGAGGCCCGCGATACCTGACTTACTCATTTCACGAGGATCAGGTCCCCGGCTATTTCCGGAGTGCCCTGGAGCAGAGGATTGTGCGACTACCTGAGTGCTGGAGGCCAGAGGAGGCACATCTCACGGATAACCCCTGCTACTGCCCTTACCATCGGGCCCTGGGGCACACCATCCAGCGGTGCTATGTGTTTAAGGACTGGCTCCAAGACCAGATTAACAACAATGTAATCAGGTTGGGCCCAGCTCCAGCACAGGTAGCGGGCGTGTTCGTGGGATCAGATGGCGATGGTGGCGATGAGGAAGAGTGGCAGCTGGTCTCCGACCGCGGATCCCAGAAGTACAATAACTGGTTGGCCCGCAAGACGACCATTCGCGCCCATGGAATCATCCGTGCGCGCTTGAATCAGCCTGAGCCCCCAGACTCCGCGGGTGCTGCTTCGGCATCGTCGTCCCAGCCTACCTCTTCCAAGAGGAGCAAACGGCGGCAGCGCAAGAAGGAAGAGCGCGCCCCGCCAGTTCCGCCACTATCCCGTACTCTCGGCGATTTCATGCCCCCGGAGATGGGGGTCCCTCCTCGGATCCGCCCGGTGATGGATGATTCGTCCGATGACGGTATTGGGTACGCTTTGGTTAACACAGTCGAGCTGGTAAATCCCTTTTCGGTTCCCGACGTTGAAGAACACAAGGTGGACCTCCCTAGTGTCCCCGGTCGTCGCCACCGTCGGAAGAACCGCAGCAGCAGGAGTCGCCGGGGCACAGCCGTCGGTACCTCCGGCCAGGCCGTGCACGCCACTGAGACTAGGCGGCAGGCTCAAGATCGAGCTCAACGTGCGCAGGCTCCCCATCCGGGGATGACGGATTCGCCTCCGCCACTGTTTGTGGTGTGGGATCAGGCAGAACCGCCTCAGCCGCGTCGCGACCAGCTCCGCCCTGCCACAAGTCCATCCCGGCCTCCTGACTCCAGTACGGTGACCATTTCCCGGACTGCGACCAGTGAACAGCGAGATGCACCAAGTACCAGTCGGCCGCCGATCCAACCGGTAAGGCCCGTCATGCCACCAACCGCAGAGCAACCTCCTGCAACCAGGAGCTCGCGCTTGGCCAAAAAGTATGATGTCCTGAAGCACTTGGCCGACATCCCAGCAAGGCTCTCCATCCTTGAGGCTCTGCGCATGTCATCTGAGATGCGCGAGGCACTCGCTGAAGCCCTGAAGAGCCCCCTCCAGTTTGAGACAGAGGTTGCGGCTGCAGAGGCCTTTCACGCCGAAACGATCGAGGACGCCGAATGTCAGGCAGTTATCTCGTTCTCTGGTAAGGATGAAGACCCTCCTATACAGGGACATATTCGTCCGCTGTATGTCACTGGCCAGTTCAATGGCCTTGAAGTCCGGCGTTGTCTTGTCGACACGGGGTCCGGGATTAACCTGATTCCAACTCGGACGCTCCGGAGATTGGGGTTGTCTGAGGATGACTTGATTCCCTCCGACCTCAGGATCCAGGGGTATGACCGCACCGAGCAAACCCCGGTCGGCAAGATACGTTTGAAGACCCAGTTCGGTGACTTGGTTTCCAACACCGAATTCATGGTAGTCTCTCAGGACACTGCGTATAACGCATTGATGGGCAGGCCATGGCTCCACCTTCATGCGGCGGTTCCCTCATCATACCACCAATGCCTCAAATACTCCCTTAATGGTCGAGTGGGCGTGCTTCAAGGAGATGCCTCTCCTTTTGCCTCATGTGAAGCCCGTTATCTGGACGCGGACTATTACAAGAGCAAGGACAAGCAGATCCTGGCAGGTGAGGTTGAGCCTGTCGCTGTTGCAAGCGATCCATGGGCCAGCTTGGATGACGCCTACGTCCTCCCGATTCAACGGTTGGACGTAGCCATGGTTTCGACGGCCTGTGAGTCTCCTGATGAGATGACCGCGACCGCCCGTGCCAGCACCAGCGGCCCAGCAGGACCTGGTAGCCCCAATGCAGTTTCCAACGCAGTCTCTCCCGTGGATGATCCCTCCCCGAGTGGAGAGGGTATGGAAGACGCACCCCCAGCCTTTGAGGAGGGCGTCCCCGCCACGGTCGATGAGTTAATACAGGTGAACCTTGGAACCGAGGCAGATCCAAGACCCACATTGGTCAGTGCCGCCATGCCCTCTGAGGAGCGGCAACAGTACGTGGACTTTCTCAGGCAGCACCGTGATGTATTCGCTTGGGGCTATGACGAGATGCCGGGGCTAGATCCTCAGGTAGCCGTCCACCGCCTTGGTCTCCCGGCGAACCATCGCGGGTTCAAGCAGCCTCCCAGGAAGATGCACCCATCCCATGGTGCCATGGTTGAGGCCGAAGTTGACAAGCTTATCAAATCCAACTTCGTGAGGGAAGTTCAGTACCCCAAATGGCTGGCCAACATGGTGCCGGTCAGGAAGAAGAACGGGCAGATTAGAGTCTGCATCGACTTCGGCGATCTCAACCGCCACTGTCCGAAGGATGATTTTCCCCTTCCAGTGACAGAGCTGTTGATTGATGCCACGGCAGGGTTCCAAGCCCTCTCCTTCATGGATGGATACTCCGGATACAACCAAATTCGGATGGCCCCTGAGGATGAGGAGTTCACTGCCTTCAGGGCCCCCCAAGGTACCTTTTGCTACCGGGTCATGCCCTTCGGCCTGAAGAATGCAGGTGCCACCTATCAACGGGCGATGCACCGCATATTCAAGCCAATCCTCGGCACACTGGTGGAATGCTACGTCGACGACTTGGTTGTCAAATCGCGCCAGCGTCAGGACCATCTCAAAGATCTTGAGAAAGTGTTCAGCTTCCTCCGGTCTCGCTGCCTGAAGATGAACCCGTTGAAGTGTGCCTTTGGGGTCACCTCCGGAAAGTTCCTTGGATTTGTGGTAAGATACCGGGGTATTGAGATCGACCCAGAGAAAATCAGGGCGATTAGCCAGATGCCTCCCCCGGGTACCGTCCGGGAACTGCAAGGGTTCCAAGGCCACTTAGCCTATATACGCCGATTCATCGCGAATCTGGCCGGCAAGTGTAAGCCCTTTTCTCGGCTTATGAAGAAAGGTGCCACCTATGTATGGGATAAAGAGTGTCAGACCGCTTTCGAGGAAATCAAGCAGTACCTGCTTCAACCTCCGGTCCTGATGCCGCCCGTATCCGGAAAGCCGCTGGTCCTTTATGTGACCGCCCTGGAACGGTCCCTGGGTGCCCTTCTCGCCCAGAAGAACAACGAGGGAACAGAGAATAGCCTCTATTACCTCAGTCGCATGCTCCTCGATGCGGAGGTTAGGTATTCCCCCATCGAGAAGAGCTGCCTGGTGCTCGTATTTGCCGTACAGAAATTACGGCACTACTTGCAGCACCATGAGGTACAGTTGGTTTCTCGGGTAGACCCGTTGAAATATATCCTGGGCCGACCTATGTTGACTGGCCGTCTAGCGCGGTGGGCTGTGATTCTCCAGCAGTTCGACATCAGGTACGTGTCTCAGAAGGCCATCAAAGGGCAGGCATTGGCAGACTTTCTGGCCGCTCACCCGACCTCCGCGGATCAGCCGCTGGATCTAGGCTTTCCTGATGAGACCATTCTCTCGGTTGATCGAGCCGATCCATGCTGGCAGATGCACTTTGACGGTGCCTCCCGGAGCCCCACCGGTAGAAGACTCGATAATCCTAAGCTCAATAGAGTGGGCTTGGGCATCGTCTTCATTACCCCGGAGCGAGCCGTGCTGCCATACTCTTTCCTGTTGTCAGAGGGCTGTACCAACAATGAGGCGGAATACCATGCCCTCATCACCGGCCTCGAGTTAGCTCTCGAGATCGACGTGCCCCGTCTGTGCGTGAAAGGGGACTCCGAGCTGGTCGTTAAGCAGATCAATGGCGACTACGTTGTCAGGAAGCCGGAACTTGTGCCATTGTTGGAGTGCACCCTTCTTCTGATGGCCCGGTTCCCTTCTCGGCCGGAAATTGTCCATGTCCCCCGGTCGCAGAACGGTCGAGCAGATGCTTTGGCCAGCCTGGCTGCGTCACTTGCGGAACCTGAACAGGACAACCTGATCGTCCGCGTGACGCGCCGCAGGCTCATCGCTCCCGTTATCCCGGAAGAAGATCGCGGCCCGTTGGTAAGTAACCTCACCACGGTTGCCCCTATGCCCGGAGCCCCGAGTACCCCAGATATAGCAGTCGAATCAGCCCGTGATTGGAGGGCGCCTTTGGTTGAGTACCTCCAACATGGCATTCTTCCGTCAGATCGGGCCGAGCGCGAGCGAGTTCGACGCCACGCATCGCAGTTTGTCCTCCAGAGCAGTCCCGGTCTGGAGCAGATCCTCTACAAGCGCGGATTTGATGGTGTTCTCCTCCGTTGCCTTCAGGGAGTTGAGATCCCACGAGTCATGCAAGAGGTTCATGCTGGTTCATGCGGCGCCCACCAGACTGGGCCGAAGCTGTCCCACCAGATTCGGAGGTTGGGATACTTCTGGCCCTCTATGATCCATGACTGCATCGAGTACGCCAGGAGGTGCCATGCGTGCCAGGTTCATGCGAACTTTGTGCATCGGCCGCCGGAGCCTCTCCATACCACAAGGTATTCCTGGCCCTTTGCAGTCTGGGGACTGGACGTTGTGGGACCTTACCCGCCGGCGACAGCTCGCCAGTGCCGGTTCATTCTGACCGCCACAGACTTCTTCTCCAAATGGGCAGAAGCGATTCCGCTCAGAGAGGTCAAATCCTGTTCGATCGCTGACTTCGTGACCTCCAACATCATCTATCGATTTGGAGTGCCTCACGCTATCCTCACGGATAACGGAACCAATTTCCGAGCAGCCGAGTTGAAGAAGTTGTACGCCAAGTATAACATCCGCTCGAACCATACATCTCGCTATCATGCGCAGGCGAATGGACAGATCGAGGCGTTTAACAAAACCCTCTCTAACATTCTGCAAAAGATGGTTGGTCAGAACAAGAAGAGTTGGCCGGACAAGCTCCCCAACGCCCTCTGGGCTTATCGGACGACGACTCGCAATTCCACCCAGATGACCCCTTATTCCCTGGTGTATGGAGCTGAGGCCGTCCTGCCCATCGAGATCCAGTTACCGTCCTTGCGCACTGCGGTCTACGACCAGCAAGCGCCGGACAGAGTTGCTGAAGCCCGTCTAGTCGAGTTGGAAGCACTGGATGAGAATAGACTTCGCGCTTTGCACAACTTGGAGAGGCATCAAAGCAGAATGGCTCGAGCTTTCAATAAGAAGGTTCGCCTCCGCTCCTTCCTGCAGGGTGATCTAGTGCTAGCCCTAAGAGCACCGATGATCCCCGGCAGGAAGCCGCCCAAGTTGGAGCCCAAGTGGGAGGGACCTTTTGTTGTCCACAAGGTCTATCCCAATGGCGCGTACTCCCTAGCGACTATGGATGGTGAGCGTGTCACTCCTCCCACCAACGCTAGGTTCCTCAAGCAATACTTTGCCTGAGTGTCCGTTCGTCCTGCATGACGCTAAACTGCGCTTCGTCCTGCATGACGCTAAACTGCACTTCGTCCGCGCTGCAAGACGTTAAACTGCCAAGTGCTTCGTCCCGCATGACGCTAAACTGCACTACGTCTGAGCTACAAGACGTTAAACTGTTCAGCATTCGTCCTGCATGACGTAAAACTGCCCCTCAAGAACTACGTGCGGCTTGATTCCCATCCTTATGGGATACGTAGGACCGCCTGAACATTCATGTTTCAGGCCCAGCCCCATCCTTCGGGAATTTCCATCCCATCTCGGGCCCTTGGCCCAGTTGCCCCCGGGTGTGCGGCGTATGGTGTGAGTGCGGGGCTATGCCCTCATTCACGTCGGTTTGCTCGTCACGCTGTACGCCCCCCCACGTTTGGGGATGCCTTCTGCTCCCCCCTTCTTTCCTCATCGTCCTGCATGACGTTAAACTGCACTTCAAGAACTACGTATGGCTTGATTCCCATCCTTATGGGATACGTAGGACCGCCTGGACATTCATGTTTCAGGCCCAGCCCCATTTCCCGGGAATCTCTATCCCGCGTTGGGCCTCTGGCCCCAGTTCCCCTCCTTTTTGTGCGAGGCGTATCACGTGAGCGGGGGATTACGTCCTCATTCACGTCGGTCTACTGGCCGCGCCGTACGCCTCCCCCGTGTGTGGGACTACCTCACACCCCTCATCGTCCTGCATGACGTTAAACTGCCTTTCCAGAACTACGTATGGCTTGATTCCCATCCTTATGGGATACGTAGGACCGCCTGGACGCTTGTGTCTCAGGTCCAGCCCCGTCTCTTGGTTGATCACGGGGACCTGCCCCCCTTCGGTTGCTCTCAGGGTGAGTCCTCCGACCCTTTCCGGAGATCTGTTAACATGTTTTGGGTGCTTCGGTCTATGACTCGTAGTGTCAGATTCAATCCCGACAAGTCCTGTGTTGCTTGTCAGGCCTCGCGCTTCCTCTTGTTCGAGCCTTCACTCAAAGGGATCCTCGTTAGCGGTTTGGGTACGATGCCTCAGTGCTCTCCCACCGCTCCGGGTCGATTTACCGGCGGGTCTTGGGCCGCAAATCGATATGAATCCTGCGATTGAGCGGTTGATGCTCGTTTGCTTGCCCCGTCTTAGGCTGACGCGATCGGATGTTGTGTTGCGAATGCGTCAGCAACGTCCTTGATCGCCATGTCAGCTCTCTCAGGCTCTGAACATTGGTTGCGAAGTCCTCATCACACTCCGCCTTTGTGCGTTGTAGTGGAATCTGGACACTCTTTTCATACTGACCTTCAGTACACCTTTACACGTTAGGCAGACCAACCAAGGTAATGATGTCGTTCGAGGCTCCCATGATCTGAGCGCCAAGGATATATGCGGATGTTCTCCCCAAGGGCCATGCGTAGCTGGACCCTCGTCCCCATAAGGAGGAGGGAGTCGCCCGAACAATTGCGTTCTGGGCCCAGTATATCTGGAGGCTAGCATCTCTGCCCCTCGGGTGATGGACATATGCAGACCCCTATCCCGAGACTCTTCTCCTGGAATCGTGCGTGACCGCAGGGCTGGGTATGTTCCCACCTCCGCCGTGTCCGCCGTACCGCAAGAAGCGGATTCCTCCATGGTCCGAACCACACGACCTTAAACTGTGTTGTCTGGTCCTACCACACGACCGTAAACTGTGATCGTCTTGGCCGCCCGACGAGAAACGGCACTGCATCGTGATGTCCTCCTCAGGGGACACTCATGTTGGGCGCTGGTTAATGACCACGCCATTCATCAATGCCTTCCATGGCTTGATTATTGTGGCGACGCCAGAGATTTCTCAATCACGGGCATGTCGCCGCACAAAGAAAAACCATTCATCTTTAAGGACAAACAAGAAATATCAAATGCCGCTCCTTTTGTGTGTGAGGGTCAGACCCGCACTCTTCCCTGCGCTGGTGCCCGATTGTGTTGCACCGCGCTTCAAGAACTACGTGCGGCTTGATTCCCATCCTTATGGGATACGTAGGAACGCCCGGATGTTTGAAACTTCGGGTCCAGCCCCCCATCTCTTAGAGATTCCCCCTTCTCTGGGGAATCCGCCGCCTTCAGGTCACCCTCAAGGCGTGTAACCCGACCCCTTGCAGTGGTCCACCGGTGTCAAGAGTACTCTGGTTTATTGCCAGGAGGGTCAAGATCCGCTTGGTCAGGTTTCCTCCACTTTTCAGGCTTCGTGCTCCCTTTCATTCGGACCCATCGTCTACGCCCTGGGTGGAGCCCCCGTGAACGGTTCGGACACAATGCCTCAGTGCTCTCCCACCGACTCAGGCCGGTACCCCCAATGGCCTCGGGCAGAAAATCGATATGAATCCTGCGATTGAGCGGTCGATGCTCGTTTGCTGCCTCATTCCACCAACGGTTAGTGCGATATTGATGCTGCTTTTCCGCCACGGTCGGCAGTACTCTCATATCGTCACGCCGGTGCTCCCGGTCCTCGAGTGAATGGCCGCATGATTCACATTTCCCACCTCCCATTCTGACCAGGCGAAAACTCGACACTCCTGACACTATCCCTCAGTGCATCTTCGCATATCCAGGGGATATGACCAGATGCGGCGTACTTTGAGGTCTTTATGGTCCGAGCTCTAAGACCTTAAACTAAGATCTCCCCTTATGGTCCGAGCTCTAAGACCTTAAACTAAGATCTCCCCTTATGGTCCGAGCTCTAAGACCTTAAACTAAGATCTCCCCTTCTGGTCCGAGCTCTAAGACCTTAAACTAAGATCTCCCCTTCTGGTTCGAGCTCTAAGACCTTAAACTAAGATCTCTCCTTATGGTCCGAGCTCTAAGACCTTAAACTAAGATCTCCCCTTATGGTCCGAGCTCTAAGACCTTAAACTAAGATCTCTCCTTATGGTCCGAGCTCTAAGACCTTAAACTAAGATCTAGCCCTACGGTCCGAGCTCTAAGACCTTAAACTAAGATCCTCTAGCCCTACGGTCCGAGCTCTAAGACCTTAAACTAAGATCCTCCACCCTTATGGTCCGAGCTCTAAGACCTTAAACTAAGATCCAGCCCTTATGGTCCGAGCTCTAAGACCTTAAACTAAGATCTACCCCAAATGGGGTCCTACGTCCTGCATGACGTTAAACTGCACTCTCAGAACTACGTGTGGCTTGATCTCCAGCTTGATGGAGTACGTAGGAACGCCCGGGCATTTCGACTCGGGTCCAGCCTCAGGGATCGATAAGTCCCGCCCCTCCTCGTCGCCGGCCGTCTGGCCTGACTTCGGGTAGAGTGGTGCAGTTGTGATATTCTCCCCGATTCAGCTCGGGATGCCCCATCGCAAGGATGGGAAGCGACAGTTTCCTCGTCAGAGAGGTGCTGTCTGAGAATTGAGGTGACTCACGGCCAGATTAGTGCATCCGCCTAATACGTTTTCCCCACGGTGGCGCAATTTTGAGAGCGTTGGATTCTGTCCGAACAAATCGTCACTTCGCCCCACGCTTCGCATGCCCTGTTGATCTGGATTTTCCACCCTTGTGTCTGAAGGAACCCCAAAGCGGTATTCATGATGACATGTGGTCCGCCTCCTACAATATGAATGATGGCCTTTTTCGGTCCGTCTATTGCAGTTGTTATGGTCGATCCACTGTCCGCCTACCGTCTTGGGCATTTCCTGGAAGGCCGACCGTTGTGGATGTCTGGATTCGGGACACGCGATTCACCCTTTCTTATTTCCCTATGTTCGGATAAAATCTCAACGCCCCTAGCGTTGTCCCGCTCGTGTGTTGGAATAAGTTGGGGGATGATACATTGGTTAGGTCTGAGGTCTCCTTTCCTAGGAATGACCTCCCTCTTTTCTCCAGAAACCCAGGCCCAATTATGGATGCCTGATGCTTGGTTAACGCTCCCGCGAGACAATTTGTGGTTGAGCATGTTAAACCAAAAGACGCAGATAAATATGGCGATTCATACAAGTGGATCAAAATATTAAGTAGCGGAAGCAAATGTTCTGGGAACGGCAAAAAACAGCCCTTAGGGATTAGCGTGCTGAATGAGTCTTTCTAATGCCGCTACCCTTTGGCTGGTGGCCTCCAGAGCTGCTTCTCGCTCTCTGCGTGCTCTCTCTTCGTCGGCGGTCGCAGCGCGCAGTTCGTCGATTCTGGCCTGTGCACGCTCCCGCTCGACTTGGAGTGTGACCATCTGCTGGCCCGCCTCCGTCAGCTGTACCTGAGCGTCGATCAGTTGTGCCGATAGTTGCTCCACCAGCTCGGTACATGCTGCGACGAAGGCCTCCTTCTCTGCCGCCTGCCCTTCGAGGCGCCGGACTTCCTGCTCTGCCGCGATGAGCGCCTGTGTGCTCTCCGACATGTCCCGACTTTGTGCGACGTCGGCACGCCGGCGGCTCTCGCGCATCTTCTCGGCCATGAAATCACGGACCGTCAGATGGAGGCGTTGAGCATCAGCTCCCCCGGCACACAGGAAGCGCAGCCAGGTCTGAAGTGATCCCATGCGCCCCAGCCATTCCGATGGGTCTCGCTTGAGGAAGCGCTGGATGCACTTCCACCCCCTGCGTCGCGTTACCCAGCTATCCTCGACCGCCTCCGCGTCCGAGTCATCCATCTCCTCGGGGTCGGCAGGCCGGTAAGCAGGGAAGGCAGCCAGCAGGTCTGCTGCAGGGTCCGCCCCTGGGAGGTCCTCACGAGGGATAGGTTCCCCAACATCCGGGCAACCTTCTTCTCTCTCCCCAGCGGCGCTGACACCCTCGTCAGCCCCCAACCTCTCTCCGATGTCAGCACCGCCGATGTCCGGAGCCCCTTGATCAGCAGTTGGTGGGGCCGGCTCGGTTTGGAAGGTCTGTTCTGGAGCAGGCGGCATGTCCACCACTGGTCCACTCGTGGATGGCCCGGGTTCGGCAACCCGACGAGCCTCCAATGTTGAGATCGCTGCGCGGGGCATGCCATGGTTAGTCACGGATCGTCAATGGCAAGCACCAGCAGTAAAGTAGGGAGACTTACAGGAGTTCGGAGTGTCATCTTCCGCTACCTCGGTCGCCGCAGGAACAGTTGCAGCAGGGGACCCCTTAGCGCTTGACAGTTCGATAATGGGTGCCTGGCCCCCGCCTTGTCCTGCTGGCGCCTCTCCTACTCCTGTTGAGGACGCCTGACCGACATCCGTGTGCTCCTGAGAAGGATGGAGAAACGGGTTAGAAGCTGCATAAGAGAATGGATGAAGCAGGTTGAGTAGGGATAGAAGCGGACCTCGAGGAGCTCAGTGACATCAACGTTGTCAGAGCCGGCCACCTCGCCACTCTCCCGTGGGCTTCCCCGATGGGACCTTCCCTCGGAGCCTTCATCCTCCCCCGTCTCCTCCTCCTCCTCGGAGTCGCTACTGTCATCTTCTCCCGGCGGCATCTGTTCTGGAGCGGGCTCGAGACCGAGCATCACCTTCACCAGAAGGGATGGCTCCGCGCGCTGACCACGTTGGCGCGCGTACTCGTCCATGGCCGTCAGATATGCATATTTCCGGTTGAAGTCCACCCTGTCGGTGATCTGGAGGCGCCCGACCTCTGGCAGATAGATTCCTTCTCTGAGTATCTTTCGCCAGATGACGTCGGTCCCCAGTGACTGCCGCAGGGTCATCCAGGCCGACCACAGTGCCGGGAAGACTGCATCGTGGGAGGGTTCGAGCAGACGCCTCACCTGCTTCCCGGGCCGCTCCCCGACCGACGCATGCGCCCCCTCTCTGGGCGCCGAGGTCGTGGCGGCAGCCTGCGATGCGCCCGCCGCCGAAGTCCCTGCTCGCGCCGGCCCCGCTGCTTGGCGCGCCTCCGTTCTCCCCCGTGTGGCGGCACCTCGCCTCCTCCCTTGACGCCCGGTCTCCGCACGGGTAGCCTCGAGCCGCCGAACTAGCTTCCGCAAGAGCCCCTCGGGGTACGCGATGGCCCAGTGTTCGGCATACTCGGTTGCCAAGCCTGCGTCGATCCCGGTAGGAGGGAGAGTGATGACGTCGCCAGAGCCGAAGGCGATGAACATCAGCCACATCTGGCGAAGGACGCAAGGGTTCGTCTCCTCCCGGACAGCGGTGAATACCCTCTTCGGCATCCGCTGAAGGCACCCGAACTGCCTGGCGAACCGGGTCGGCACGTAAGGCTCGCAGATCACCTTCCCGTCGATCCGAGTCACGAGCACCCCGCCCCGCATGTTCAGGAAGTATTCATGCTGCTCCAGCGGGCCCTGTCCGTTGTCGATCATCTGGCCGACGGGAGTGGGGAACGGGGTGAAGTTGAAATTGGCATGATTGCCAATCCGAACCCTCACGCCCTCCTCACTGAGGGTCATCGGAGCGACCCCCGCAATGTTCAGCAGGGAGGGTCGCAGGCCGTTGCCCGGAGGACTGATGGCATTTGGGAACGTATACCCACCAAGGTGAGCAGCCACCCAGCCGTGGAAGAACTGAAAGGGCCCACAGATCCTTCGTGGCGACCCCCCTCGTGAGATGCGTCCCAGAATGGCATACAGCCTCGCCAGTATTGGGACCCCGAGGTTGTACCTCTTATTGGCAGCCATGGCGCCCGCCATCGCCAGCGTCGCCGGGCGGACGCCCATCCTCGCATCCCGCACTGGCAGGAGCCACCCGCTCAGAAAGGCGGCCAGGAACGCCGCGTACCGGACGTTCGGGTCCCGGGCCTCGATGACGCGGTACCCCCATGAGCGGTAATCGCCCGTCTCCAGGACCCGCCAGTACGACCCGTTCCGGCTCCTCTGAGCTGCGGTCGGGCACCGCTTCCCCCTACTTGGCATCTTGACCGCCGGGTCATGCTACAGGAACTGGCCGAACCAATCCTTGTAGGCTATGTCCTTCTGGAAGTCTTGGATCCCGAGCCGCTGCGTAGCCAGGTCAAGCAGATGCCAGGTCAGAATGGGAGTCCGTGACCTGTCCTCCCAGATGTTCTTCGGTGGCAGGAACTCATCGTACTGGTAGCCCTCCAGCGGGATACCTCCGATGCAGTGGATGTCCCAGAGACCGATGCCGACCTCCCCATGGTGAAGATGGAAGGTGTTGGTATCCGGGGACCAGCGAGTGAACAGCTCCGGCCCGAGCTCGGACTGCTGGTAGAAGTGGAACTGCGACGTCCACACCGCCTCGAACAGGCCGATGTACCGCAGCTCCTCTGCGAAGTGATCGCAAGTGTGGCGTACCCAGAACGCCCAGGCCCATTCACTGGTAAAGTTGCCCCCAGATCGCAAGTCCCAGTCCTTCAGCCAGCCCTTGGTGTCGTCCGTGACGCTCTGGCGATATATGCTCGAGTAGAGGGCTGGAGAATTCTCCGCAGTAGGCTCACCCCCATCAATGGTTCGCGTCCTCGGGTTCAGGACATAGACATCCAAGTGTCTGGTCTCCCTGGCAGGATGCCCATTGTTGGTGATGTTATAGCGGAGAAGCTCGTCCTCCCGGGTCACCCAGGTCCGCGGCGCATCAATCTCGAACCCTGGCACCAGAACCTCATCTAGGATGCCGAAGTTCCAGAGCGGCAGGTTGTCCGACAGTGGATATGTCTTCTGGGCCGGCGTTAGCAAGTCGAACAAGGATTGATTGTTGGAAACAATCTCCTTGGCTCCGTAAACCTCCTCGTTCGTCGCCATCTCAGCCCTGCGAGTGGAGGCATCCCCCTCATTTCCTCTGTGCGCGGCCATCTCAGAAGTTTCGGGAGTCGTGCGGGTTAAGGGATGAAGTGTGCGGAATCGGACGAGGCTGGTGGAAAAGTTTGAGAGGCGGCGCGCAATCCTAGTGGACGGCGCGCAATCGGTAAGTCCTTCGCGAAAACCCCGGGTATTCGCGCAAAAACAGAGCGAAGTCCGGACGGTTTTGCGCGACGAGCGAGCGAATTCCGCGCCGGAAAAGGCAATTTCGCGCACGAGAGCAAAGAGGCTTATCGCGCGGAAGGCCAGTGTACGGCACGGAGGGACCCAGTGCCCCTATTTATAGGCGAGGCCGTGGTCCGCGCTGCGCGGAAAAGGCTTTGCGCGACCGCATCGGCCGCTTTCGCGCCCGACACCCATTTTTGCGCGCCACAGTCCCGCGTCGCCCAGGACTTCGGCATTCCGGCGTCTCCCTCGGAACCCGATCGTTGCGACCTCTCGCCGATCAGATTCCGAGGGGGGGCTTTTGTAGACGCCGGAAAAGTCCGTTGTTCCCAAACGAAGCTCCGGATGCGGAAAGCGAGGTCATATTTGGAGTCAGAAGGATGTTTCGGAGGGCCCGGAGGCCTTGCGCGGAATTTCAGAGGCCCGCGCGCAAAGGTGATGTTCCGCGCGCAAACCCCCCGGGATGCGCGCAATGCGCCGGTCCGGCGCGCAATTGTGCGCGCCGCAGGCCCGCGCGGCTCCCTTTGCGCGCCGTGTCCGATTCCGCGCCCGCGAGAAGAATTTCGCGCTCGCGCCTTGGATTCCGCGCCCGGGGTTGCCTATAAATATAAGGCGACCCCCAACGTTTCAAAGGTTGCTGGAAGTCGAAACGTCTCTCGTGCGCGCAATTCCACCCCTTCCGCGCGCAATGACGAACTTCACGTAACCTCCTTTCTTTCGCGCAAGAAAGCCTCGGGGTCCGCCTTCGCGCGCAATCCCCGCTGGCTCCTTTCATTTGAATAAAAAACTCACCCTAAGGCCTTTGCGCGCAAAAGAACCCGCTTGCGCGCAATTGCCCCCGGGGTGCGCGCAATCCGGCCCGATTGCGCGCACCCCCCTTCTTTCAAGTGGCCATTCGTTAAAGAATGAGCCGTTGCCCCCGCGCGCTATCCGAAGCCCGGTGTGAGCAATCTCAAGCATCCGCGCGCAAGGCGCTGGCCCAATTGCGCGCCAGCCGCCCCGATTGCGCGCCGGCCCGCAGTATTGCGCGCAAAGCTTCCTTTTTGCGCGCAATCTGCCAGGGTCGTCCCCGTTGACCTCCTAAGGGTACCTGCCTGCGTGGCGCCCGATGCTCCTCATCCTGGGTGCCCGCACCGTGCGTTGTCTTCCCGTGCGGCCCTCCAGGTTCGTGCGAAGTGACATGCACCCATCGTCCGGCAACCTATGCCCCGCATGACGTTAAACTGCGCATTCGCCCCGCATGACGTTAAACTGCGCATACGTCCAGCATGACGTTAAACTGCATATTCGTCCAGCATGACGTTAAACTGCACATCCGTCCAAGCTGCACGACGTTAAACTGCCTAGCCCCCATCGTCCGCGCTGTAAGACGTTAAACTGCCAAGTGATTCGTCCTCAACACACGACGTTAAACTGTACTTCGTCCGGCAAGACGTTAAACCGTCCGCCTCGTCCTCAACACACGACGTTAAACTGTACTTCGTCCGGCAAGACGCTAAACCGTCCGCAACCTGATCCCGTGCTCCGCACGCAGGGTCCCCCCGGTTTGGATGTGGCCCCCACCCGCTCGTCCCTGCAGGGATGTCGGGGATTGCCCCTCTTTAGGGACGATTTAATGGGAGTGGCTTTTCCCTACGGGGGCAGGGTATTACAAACCCCTAGTTTCTCGTGGGAGGCTGCACATGTGTATCTCCATTGCGCCTCCCCACTGCCGAAGCCAGTAGAGGGTCTGACTGGGATCGAGGTGTCTTCTGCTTTCGGTCCAAGTCCCTTCCAACTGAGTTTTGCAGCATCCGGGCTGCCCCAAGTGCGTAAGTCCTGACAGAATGAACTACGTGGACTTTGATCCCTGTCTTCTATACAGGGTACGTAGGAAGCCTCCCCGAGGTTCAAGCCCACCACCTGGTCGTCCCGGTCGTATTTACGTCGGTTCGTCCATCAGTGGACCCCTCCAGGGTTCACGCTTGCGTTGATTCACCTATGAATCCGCCCCTGTGGGAGACTGCCCGTGTGTATCTCCACGGTGCCTCCCCACAGCCCCCCTTTTCCATTTCCCCTTTTATCGTCCAGAATGACATGAAACTGTGATCCACCCGGCCGTTCCATCCCCCTCCGTGCGAGGTGGTTCGGTTCAATCCTCCGCCCGGCGGCCTCGACCTCTTCGTGAGTCGGCTTGCCGACGTCCAGCATGACGTTAAACTGTATGCCCGAACTACGTTGACTTTGATCCGTGTTAACGCGCGGTACGTAGGAAGCCCCTCTGGGGTCCAAGCTCTTCACTTCATCATCCATCCTGATCCTTACCCGGGCCGCCACATCCCGGTGGGGTCATGACACTTCACTCCACTCCACGTTACTTGGGAAGCCGCCGATGTGCTGGCCCCAGCGTCGGAGGTTCCCCGCAAGGGGTTCTGTCATCTGATCCACTTTTCGTGTTGATCGGTCCGATGCCGTCCCCGCTGGACGTTAAACTCGCGGCATACCCCGTGTTAAACACGGGAAGCTGAGGAAAACCTCAGGTGACACAGTTCCCCGCACCTAGTACGGGATGCCTCAGGCCATTATGCCTTCGAGAAGCCCTATTAGGGACGGAAGACAGATGTGCAGAGCCGCAGTGTTACGACACGCCCCCAGCACCCAGAGCCACCCGGCCTTCTCACCGCAGGTTGCTGCCCCGCCCAGACTCCTTGGAACGTCCGGGCGGAAGCAGCGTAATTAACCGGTGTCCATGAAGATATGGCGCTGGGAACGAGATTCACGAACATTCTTAAGTCTATGAGGGAGACCCGGATTAGGCAACGAGTTCCGAGGAGACGTCCAAGGAAGGAGGAGCCGACATCCCATCATCCCGGTTTCGATCAAGGAGCAGACGCCCCTGAATAAGGGACGGATGCCGCCCGCCCTTGGAAAGCGGGACTGCGGGACCACAAGCCGCGCGCCCATCCCCTCGGGTTGACGGGTGCACGCGCGAACGCGTCCTGGCGGAACAGCGTAACCCGACGCACATCCGCACCGAAACACTATCTTTCTCATATCATTATGGAAATCTTACGATTGTTTGGTAGCATAATGAAGACTGTTATCATTATAGAACCCACCATGTTTGGATATCATTAATATAATGTTTTTTACGATGAAACACATTGGAGGATCATCAAATTATGAGATAAATGCATGGTTAGTGAATTAATTAATTTATATATTATAAAGACATAAGTTGATGGATGAGAGTATCTTAATTTCTATATAAGGAAGAAAACAACATCGATATAGGCAATTTGATCTCACATTGCTTCCTCCCAATTATACTTCATATATAACTATATTTGTCTTAATTGTTTTCCATTGAGTGGTAACTTCACACCATAGATTGAATGGGTTTCCTTCCCAAGTGATGAGAGATCCATTTAACTCATTGATACACTATTGAAGACAGAATAATTTTAATGTACATGAGTGATTTTCTTCAAGAATATAAGATAAAGATTCATGTTTGATTTATAATTAGTGTAAGGTATAAAATGATATTCATTTTTATGCACGTTTTAGTTTCAATCATGAATAATCATGGAAAATTATATTTCTAATGGCATACAACAGAATAAATAAGTTCTCTTTGATCCTTAAAACCCTTAGTATCAAATCATTTCTATATCTATGGAATCAAGAAATCATATTTTAAAATGTTTTAAATCAATAACGTATTGAATTCAAACTACTTATTGTATGAAATCAAATTTAATTTGTACTAGAAATTGGTAAATTATATTAGATATTGTAGTTCTCTATTAAGACTATCCATATGATATTTGATTTCATAGTATGTGATCTGGTTCTATTTATTTGGTTTTCAACATGTAATATAGTATGACATGGGGAATCATAAAATATAATGGAATCAGTCACTACAATTTCATGTGTTGAAAATAGATACATTTATTATATAAATAATATACGAGATATCATAAAGCCTAATTTCATGATACCTGTGGTTAATTATTTAAAAGATAACGAGGCGTATGAAAAGTGAAATATAAACTAATTTCTTAATTTTTATTAAAAATATTCGATATTGTATGTATTAGTTTCATGTATGCATTGAATCCCTTATTTGAAAGATTGGGCAGTGTGGGACTTATGTTACAGGATAAGAAGATCATAAGTAGTGGGTCACTAAAATTAGATATAAACCCAACATTGGCATCAGGCACATGAGGTTAATTACACACAACCAATACCATAATCTTTGATAGATTAAATCATATGTGTTATATTATGTATGAAACTAATCTAATCACTATACATGTTATGTCAATCATAAAGCATGGTTGAAAGAACTCGTTTCATTTTTTTAATCATAATTTACGATGTCGTAACATCAGAAAATATAATATTTCTAGAATATTTTAATATTTATTTCTTTCAATTGTGATATGATTTATATGGTTTATAAAAAAATTATAAATCCTTTCAAAATTTATTTATGGATATTTATTTTTTTTATAAAATTTCCAAAAATTAATTTAATATAATATGTTTATATTTAATTAATTAATGTTTATGTCAAAATTATTAAATAAATTATCATAATTTTAATTTTTAATATTAAATATACTTTCAAATTAAATGGAATGGTTTATAATTTTAATTTATTTATTTTATGTTGAACTTATAATCACGGCTTATGATGGCCTTACAAAATAGAAAAGGAAAAAAATAAGTTTTTTATATTTAATAATATAAATGTTTCATAAAAAATAATTTTAAATGTAGAAATTAAAGGAACATTTGACAAATTACATAAACCATGCCAAAATTTTGTTTTTACAATTGACATGATTACATATTAAATAATCAAAGTATATTATATTTAGATTTGTTATACTTTTTATGCAATTTTTTTATAATATAAAATCTATATTTTTCATTTAATATCTTATATTCAATGTAAATTCCATATAATAATTAATAAAAAAGAGTTCATACTAAAAAATAAATAAAAATTGGTTATGTTTATTAAATATTAAAACATTCATAATGCATGGTTAAATAATAATGTGCTTATAATAATTTTTTTATGAATTGTTCATAAATAGTTTATCTCATGATTAAATATTTGAATTATTTATTTATCTAATTTATACCCTTATTTTTGTTCATGGATTTGAAATATTTTTATTTGTAAAATATTTATTCTTTATTTTAATGTGTTAATATACTTCTATAAATTTTTATATATTAATTTAGGGAGTTATATGTTAGTTTTGATAATTTATTTTGTTGTATTCTACAATAGATGTCACATTCTAAAGGTTGTGATCTTAATTTTAAAAGATAATTAGGGTTTTCACATATTAGGTGTTAGAGTCATGATGGAATTGAGGTCTCTATTAAGTAATGTGTAATTGAGAATAAGGAATTTTGGTAAGACCTCTCATTGATCTTCAAGATTATGCCTCCACAAAATGGAATATTTTTATTGTAACACCCCTAGCTTCCATGATACGCTTCTTTTTTAATAATACAGGAGCATGTGTTGTACACAACTTTGAGTTCTAACACACCCCAACCAATCAAACTAGCCGTTATCAATAGTAATAACAACCTTTTGAAATTATATAAATTTGATCTTTTAAAATGGACTTCACTTTTGGATTCAGAATATCGAAATTATCCTAGGGTAAAATTTTGGTATTTTTCTGAAAACATTCAATTTTTGATGAATAGTTAAAAACACTGAGTTATAGTTTAAAACCGATTTTTTTATTTAAATAATTATTTATTTTATTTAAATTTATTTTAGTCCAAAATATATAAAAAATACGTATATAAATTCAATGTAATTCATTGAATTCAGTTTATAATAATTATAGATATATAAAAATTTTATTGAACTTTTCACCGTCTTTTAGCCATCTCATAGGAGAATTTGCACATTCACATAAAACATAATTTTACCGCTTCTGTGATTGAAATTTATAATATCCGAGAGACACGGTTAATATCAAGGAGTAAAATGAGGTTCAATATGATATAAATAATTTTTGATGAATAGAAATTGTTTTCTTTTATTTAGCACGATTAAAAGTAAATAGGGTAATTATGGGTAAAAATGATATAATTATTATCCTAACACGTGTCCTAATTATATTGGCTAGGTATAATTCGACCAAAAACCACCATAGGAATAAAATATGAACAGCTTTGGTCCACTTGGATTAGATTAGAACATTTATTATCATTTAATCCAAAGAAGAGTTAAAAGAGATAAAATCAATGTTAAATAACTAAAACATTTTTAATATAAGGTTATACATAAGATAAATTCGATTATAAATATTTATTATAAATTTAAAAATATTTCCTACATAATTGTATTTTATTTATAATTTTTAGACATTAAATAATTTAATTTATTTATGACATAATGGTGATACTGTAATTACCTAATTAAAGAAATATTAAAATAATTGATATTATAAATACCAAAATAAATATAATTTGAGACTTTTTATGAATTACACTAATTTTCTAGGTCAATATAACATATTAGGGTTTCTTAGATGAATTGTTTTTGAAGTAATAATGCTTCTATGAATTTAGCAAAAACAAAATACCAAATAGTGTCAAAATTGACATAAAAGACTTTTTAAAACAAATATTATATTATTTAATCATATTCTATTCCTAAAAATCTACGGTTCATCCAAAGGACTTATATAATGATAGGTTTATTGTAATGGCCCAAACCCTAATGATCCATCCCTTTTCCAACTTCTAGGATCCTAAGGGGTCCCACCTCGTTCGCTGCGACCGATCGGCGCGACCTATCAGCGCGACCGACTGATCGGTGTTATCCATCCTTGTCGGATTTTCCTTCTACATCTTTTCCCGTAATGCCTCTTTTTGGCATTTTTGACGATTTAAGGCATTTCAAGGCCATTTTTAACCCATAATTAATATCTAAAAATCCCGAGAAACCTCCCTATTAAATAACAATTAACTCAGTCATGTGTAACCACCCAACCGCGGAGTAGAACCACGATCCAACTTCCAAGGCATTCAAATTCCTTATCCCATAAAATTGGAGATCTCATATTTTTATCGCGCTAGAAATTATTCTTCTCCCTCTTGGCTAGTATCATCCTTTTCCTTGTGCATTTGAAGTCCTTTCTTTCCCGAGGCAAGTGGTGCACCTGTCCGGGAGCCCTGTGAGTTGCGCTTCCACTGTTTTGGGATGTGGAGAAAAACTTCGATCTTTGATCAACCAAGTAGTGATTTTCTCCTTCGTCTCTCCTTTCTGTGTATCATGCGGGGTGTGCATGCTTTTTCTTCTGTGGAAATTGATGAAAACGAACTGAACGAAGAAAATTAATGGAATTTTAAAGAATGAAGGGGGGTGTGATCGATGTTCTGCTGTACTCTTTATGTTGTTATGTGTTGTAAATTGTACAGGCCTATGCTCACTGAAAATCACAGTCCTTGGTGGTCTTTCACTATGCATTAATGAACCCTGGTGCTCTTGGAAGTTTAAATAACCATAACATGGAATTGGATAATTACGTATACTCGGTTAAATAAATTTAAAACACCCGGATCAACCCTTTTCTATGATAACCCCAGTTAAAGCACAGTGGAATTGAAACCATGGAGTGTGTTAAATATTTTAAATCTGAAAATACCTACATGGTCCTGCCTTGTGTTGGTGGTAGCGTTTTGGTTGTTTCCTTCACGGGCCGATTGCTGGGGTGATATGGGTGGGGATGGGATCCCTTTTTGTTTTACTTTCCCTGGTTGTGAATTTGAGGCTGTGTGGTTACTCTTCTTATATCATGAGTTGGGGTGGAATCCTCTATTGTTGAGAGACCATTGGCTCTTGGATTTTGGGGACTGGAGGCTCTGTCTTGTGGATATCTTTGGTTCCAGTACTTCGAGGGATCTCACATATCCCTTTGTTGTTGTGACTTGCAAGAGAACCGGGTGTGAATTCTTAAATTACTCTTTGGCTGTTTCTTTCCTTTTTGGCTTGTGGTTATGCCTGTTAGTTACCCGGTAGTGAATAATTCACCCTAATTGGATCACTTGAACATGAAATAAAGTATGGTTGAGTGGGGAATTTGTTTGGGAATGAGTTGTGACTTTTCCATGAGTGTCGTGACTTCTTTTGTGATGAATAGTAACAAGGGTGTTTGTGCTTAGGTTTTGGAACCCCTAGGTTGGGATGCGTGTTTGTTATGTATACATATATCTATAGCTTTTATGTTTCTTATTCACTCCCTACCCAAGTTGAGGACTTAGTGCCGAACACCCCATTTCATGGGGAGGGTGTTTTTTCCCACACTCCTATGAGTTGCTGGTTATTAGCTCCTTTTCTACTTCATTTACCGAATAGCCCAAGACTCTTCGGGTAGGATGTGATGGCCGGAGGTCCATTATTAGCCCATGAATCTTCAAGAAGGGTAGTTGTGGTGGTTGGCCCAGGTGTTTGCGGGCAAGTTGTTTCCCAAGTGTCTTTGAGTTGAGGCACATGTGTCTTCGTGCATGGAAGTAGTTGTTCTGACCCAGGTGTTTGCGGGTGTGGTTATGCGTGGTGGTTTTGGCCCAGGTGTCTGTGTGCGGGATATCAGTTGTGGCCTAGGTGTGTTTGGGCAGGGTTTGGCAATGGGACAATGGTGAGAATGGCGGGATTGGTTCGATGCCTAGGATGTCTTCAATAACCAGTGGGAAAGTGGCACGGGGTACCCAAATATCGATGTTCTATTACTATATGTTACTCAACTTGTGTTATTTGGGAAGCATGCCTTGGTGAGACTTGAGTGGATAGTTTTTCCTTGCTAGGTGCTTTGGATTTTCTTTTCTCATAGGGAATTATAATGCCTCTCCACCTGTGCATGAGAGTCTTTGGTTTTCCCTACTAAGTGTACTTGTATGCTCACTCTATGTATATAAAACTATTTTTAGGTTCCAGGGGGACTTCAAGGATCTTGCGGAATCATACTATCACGGACTTTGGGGCAATTGCTGTTGTCGTTTTCCTTTTTCTTGGTACTTTACCTTTATAGTTTTTGAGGATTGTATTATTTACTTTTTAATATGCATATGGGAATGGGTTACTTTTGGATTTGCCTTTACTTTTATCTTTGGTATTGTTGGGGTTGATGTATTGTCTCTCGATCCTATAAAAAATAAAAAGGGTAATGCCTCCCATTTTTTGGGAGATTCTATACCCATGGAACTGGTCGCCACTCCAGGACCTATTGAAGGTGGGTTTCAGGGGTCATTATCTCTCCTTCAACATAAATAAGGAAGGGCTTGGCAATCTGCTACCCCTTCCCTCCTTTTGGTGAAGGTGGGTTGTGATAGAATGGTATTAGAGGAGAGGTTGAGAGACAGGATAGTGTATGGAGTTGGGCACAATGAGGATTGCTTGGGATGGCATGGAAACAATATTGGGTGAACTCTGTGCGTAAAATAGGCCAGATAAGACCGTCTAGGACACATGATTTTAGAGCCCCCCATGATCCAATGCAAGGACTCTAGACCTACCAAATGACCAAGTGAGGCTACACTGATTGCAGGGTAAGGACCATAGAGAAGGTACATGCATCATAATGACTTGTGTTCTCGTGTTTCTGGGAGTTTTGGGGATTCAAAAATAAATAAAGAAGTCAAATAAAATGTAAGAACAATATTCTACACTACCCAGGCTTAGGAATTCCTTGTTTACTTGCAGCTATGACACCTGGGAGATGACCATGGGTAGTGCGGGCGATCAAGGCCTAGGAGGTCGACTTGGCCAATCAGCAGAGGATCGACCGAGAGGAGGAGGATGATCAGTGAAAAAAAGACGCTTCGAGCCTTTCAACGACAGACACTCGGGAAGTACGAGGGAAGCACCTCGGATATGGAGACAGAGAGCCGGCTAGAGGAACTACTGATCGCTTTCATTCGGATTCGGGCTCCGATGAAGTATTGGGTTCCTCTTTCCATGAGCCAGATGCGGGGAGCAGCGCGTCAGTGGTGGACACTTTATCTTGGAGAGAAGAGGGAATCTGAGGTTGCATGGGCTGACTCTGAGAAGGAATTCTGGGTAGAATTATTCTCTACCACGATGAAGGCCGAGAAGAGGCAGGAGCTACACTCCATCCAGCAGGGGAGTATGTTAGGGAGAGAGTTGGGGCTCAAGTTCAAGGATCTCCTTCTCTTTGCTATGTTCCTCATTTTGGATGAGGAGTCTCAGGCGAGATGTTTAGAGGAGGTGCTCCGACCTTCCCTCCAGTATGTCGTTACTCCATTCAACCTACCAACATTTTAAGAGGTGGAGAATAAGGCTAAAGTGGTGGATAGGATGCACACGCTGGGAGGTGTATCACGATAGGGTATTCAGCTAGGCCTTCAAAGGGAAAGGCTGTCAGCACCAGATCTCCAACATCGGGAACCTCGAGGTTTTGACTAGTAGGGAGCAGACCTCTACAGTTCTAGTTCCGATCCCCTGGCCCTGGCCCTTTCCCTTTTGGACCAGAGCTGAGTTGTTTTGTCTGCGGTATCCATGTGCACCTTTGGAACTAGTTCCCAGATAGAGTGTAGTACAACGAAAGTGGGTAGGCCCACCACCCACCTCAGCCACTGTAGTTTCCAGCTAGACCCTTTCAGCAGCAGCAGCAGGGGCAGCGAGCTCCCGCTCCAATGAGGGAAGACGTTGCAGCAGGAGGCCGCCCCCAGGGCACTCCTCAGGGACCTCGACCAGGGCGTGGTCGGGGAGGTGGCCAACAACCAAGAGGCAGAGGAGTCGGGTGTTGGTAGTTGCACGCCACGAAGGCATCAGTTCCAGCAGGACCGAAGGTCATTCAAGGTACGATCAGTTTGTTAAGTAACCTTTCTTACGTCTTGTTCGATACAAGAGTTTCTCACTCCTTTGTTACACCCAGTCTAGCCCGTGCTTTGGGTATAGATGCCAAGGGACTTCTAGTGTCCCTGGTGCTAAGCACACCAGTCATAGGTCAAACCGACTTGATATATGTTTGTCGAGGATGCAGACTGACGATAGGGCCACATCAGTCAGTCAAGGACCTCCTACTATTGCAGATACAGCCATACGATGTCATCCTAGGCATTAACTAGTTGTTATATATATGTGCCTTCATCGACTACTTCCATGGAAGGGTCTGGTTTTCAGACTTAGGCGGACGACATGTTATTTCACCGGCGAGTGGGGTGGATAGAAGGGGAGCAGGCGAGAGGGACCGCTCCTCTCCTTGTTAGTTGAGCTATCAGTGGAGTCAGCAGAGGGAGAGATGGTGGAGGTTCCAGAAATCATCAGTGAAATTATGGAAATCTTCCCTGTGGAGGTGACGACTCTACCCCCTCGACGTGATGTCGAGTTCGGGATAGACTTGCAGCCTGGTGCTCATTCGATCTCGAAGGCTCCCTACCGGATGGCACCTTCGGAGCTACGGGAGTTGCAGATTCAGATTGACGATCTGATGAAGAGGAGTTATGTTCGACCAAGTGCTTCACCGTGGGGTGCTCCAGTCTTGTTCTCAAAGAAGGCATATGGTGGTCTAAGGCTGTGCATAGACTACAGAAGGCTGAATCAGGTGATGGTCAAGAATCACTACCCTCTTCAGAGGATAGACAATCTTTTCGACCAACTGAAGGGGGCATGATGGTCCCTCAAGATCGACCTGTGGTCTGGATATTACTAGTTGAGGGTGAAGGAGGGGACATCCCAAAGACGGCCTCCAGGTGAAGATATGGGCACTTTGAGTTTTTGGTCATGCCGTTTGGTGTTAAAAAAGCTCCAACTGTATTCATGGGGCTTATGAAATATGTCTTCCAGGAGTATCTGGATCGGTTTGTAGTAGTGTTCATCGACGATAGACTGATATATTCATGATCAAAGGAGGATCATGCTGAGCACCTGAGGACGGTTTTGGAGGTCCTCCGACAGCACCAACCCTTTGGGAAGCTGTTTAAGTGAATGTTTTGGTAACGTAGTGTCCGAGCAGGGAGTAGTGGTAGACCCATCAAAGGTTGAAGTAGTTGTTTCTTGGGAAGCACCCAAGAACATGGTAGAGGTCTGTAGTTTCCTCGGGCTAGAAGGTTACTATCAGAGGTTCGTACCCAACTTCTCTTGAGTTGCATCACCTTTGACAACCTTGAAAAAGAAGGATGAAGCTTTCGTGTGGGATGAGCAATGCGAGGCAGCCTTCAGCTCTCTGAAAGAGAAGTTGGTTAGTTCCCCAGTGCTGAGATTACCAGATGAAGGGGCAGTATATGAGGTGTTATGTGATGTATCAGGGTAGGTCATCAGATGTGTGTTGATGCAGTAGCAAGGGGAGATCTTCTACGGGTCTAGTCATTTTATCCCCATGAGCTTAACTATGCCACCCATGATTTGGAGCTTACGTCGGTCATGTCTGCACTAATGTTGTGGCAGAACTACCTCGTCGGGGAGTGCTTCGTGGTCTTCACTGATAAAAAGAGCTTGAAGTATGTCTTCTCCCAGCGGGACCTAAACTTACAGCAGCGAAGGTGGATGGAGTTTCTTCAAGACTGCAATTTCGATATTTCTTACACCTCAGGGAAAGGAAACGTGGTGGCTGATGCCTTGAGAAGGATGTCGTAGAGGGATGCTGTTTGAGTTTTGGAAGATGCTTGGAGGGCGATGGTGGAGTTGGCTGCCCTACACCTGGATGCGAGGATGGATGGAGGTAACCGTTTCATGTATCAGAGGACAATATAGTCTTCTATGTTAAGTCAGGTGGAGGAGTCTCAGTGGGGAGACCGAGAGTTTGAAGTGTTGCGTGACCAGGTTAGCCAAGGTAGTGCTCCATAAAGGTGGGAAGAAGATGCCCGGAATCAGATGCTATTACGAGGGAAGTTTTTTATTCTGGAGGCGATTCATGAGAGAGTCCTTGGTGAGTTCCATAACTCGCCCCTGGCAGTGCACCCAAGAGTTTCCAAGATGTGCCAGCATCTAAGGAGACATTTTTGGTGGCCTAGGGAAAAGGGGGCAGTGGCAGAGTTTGTGGCCAAGTGCCTAGTGTGTAAGTAGGTGAAGGCTGAACACCGTGTTCCAGGTGGGTTTTTGCAACCATTATATGTCCCCGAGTGGAAGTAGGGTTACATCTCGATGGATTTCATCACGGCGCTACCCAAGGTTCAAAGAGGGTGCGACACCAACTGGGTAGTAGTGGACTGGTTGACGAAATCTGCTCACTTTCTAGCAATAAAGGAGTCGAGTGTAGTGGACTCTATAGCATAGAGGTATGTGGATGAGGTGGTGTGGTTTCATGGGGTTTCAAGGTCCATAGTCTCGAATAGTGATGCACAATTTTCCTCATGAGTCTGGAGGGATTTGGGGCATGCTTTTGGCACCCAGCTGCGCCTTAGCACTGCCTTCCACCCCCAGACAGATTGGAAGACGGAGCGCACTATCCAAAACTTGGAAGATATTCTACGAGCATGCATCCTGGACTTTGGGGGATCGTGGGTGTGACACTTTCCTCTGGTAGAGTTCGCCTACAACAATAGCTACCACTCTACCACTGGCATGGATCCATTTGAATCTTTGTACGGGAGGCCATGTCGCTCACCCATGTGCTGGACAGAAGTCGGGGAGGCATGTGTTCTTGGCCCGAAGGTGGTACAGAGTACAATGGAGAAGGTGCAGCTTATACGAGAGCAGATAAAGGCCGCTCATGATCGACATAAGTCATATGCAGATGATAGGATAAGGCCCTTGGAGTTCGACTTCGGGGACCACATGTTCTTGAAGGTCTCCCCTCGGCCTGGGCGGCGAAAGTTTGGAAGGGGATGTAAGATCTCTCCCTGGTTCGTTGGACACTTTGAGGTGTTTCACCGGGTCGGTGAGGTGGCTTATCAGCTGGAATTTCCACCACAACTACAAAGGGTGCACGATGTCTTCCATGTGTCCCATCTTTGTCGATATCTGCATGACGATTCGCACATCCACGACTGGGGAGATCTAGATATCAAAGATGATGCAACCTTCATGGAATGACCAATGGTGATCAAGGGTCATGAGGAGACGATGTTTCGTGGATGAACCATCCTGTTGGTTTGCGTGTTATGGAGGCATGGTGGGATTGAGGAGAGTACCAGGGAGAGGGAAGTGTAGATGCATGCCCAGTACACATAGTTGTTTTGAGTTTTATTCTTTTTTATCAGTACTAGTTTACTATGTAATTCTTTACATTGTTGACTATGGGATGTGAGATTTCCTTTTTTTTGTGAATGAGTGTGATCTATCCTAAAGGACGGATAGGGGAGGACCTTATTCCTAGTTATGACTCAATAAAGTGGATGCACCTAAACCCGTGTGGGCGAGTCAGTGCCGCCCAAAGAGGATAGTATCTCATCACGGAGGAAGGGAAACTCCTCTCCCACATGGTCAGATAGTTTAGTCTTTTTTTTCGTGGTTTCATAGGGAAAGGAGCGCCAGGGAATCCATGTTTGTTCAGGAGATAAGGTGTTTTTGTGTCAAAGAGGTTTACTACTGAGAGGTATCTTATGGGGTGGTTGTTCGAACCCCCCCTCTTTCCTTCGGTCTGGTTCTGGATTCTTGAGGGCGAGAATAGTTTGATAGGTATCTGATTTTATTTCCCATACCCTCATGATCCATCCATTTTACAAATTCATGGATCCTAAGGGGTCGCACCTCATTCAGTGCGACCGATCGGCACGACCTATCGGTGCGACCGATCGGCGCGAACGATTGGGGCAACTGATCGGTGTGACCGATCGGCACGACCGATCTGTTCGACCGATCGGTACGACCTATTGGTGCGACTGATCCACGCGCCCTATCGGTGCGACTGACCGGGGCGACCTATCGGTGCGACCGATCGGCACGACCGACCGATCGGTGCGACCGATCGATGTTATTCAGCCTTCTCAGGTTTTCCTTCAACAGTTTTTCCCGTAACGCCTCTTTTAAGCCTTTTTGACCTTTTAAGGCATTTCAAGGCCGTTTTTAACCCATAATTAATATCTTAAAATCACGATAAAGCTCCCTATTAAATAAAAATTAATTCAGTCATGTGTAAACACCCAACCGCATGGTAGAACCACAATCCGACTTCCAAGGCATTCAAATTCCTTATCCCATAATGTTGGGGATCTCATATTTTTATCATGTGATAAATTCTTCTTCTACATCTTGGACAGTGTCCTCCTTTTCCTTCTGCATTTTAAGCCCTTTCTTTCCCAAGGCAAGTGGTGCACCTGTACAGGAGCCCTGTGAGTCGCACTTCCCCTGTTTTGGAACCTGGAGAAAATCTTTGATCTTTGATCAACCAAGTGATAATTTTCTCCTTCGTCTCTCCTTTATGTGTATCATGCGGGGTGGGAATGCTTTTACTTCTGTTGAAATTGATGAAACCGAACATAACGACTATAATGAATGGTCTTTTAAAGAATGATGGTGGGGGTGTGATCAATGTTCTGCTATACTCTTTATGTTGTTATGTGTTGTGAATTGTACGGGCCAATGCTCATTGAAATTCATGGTCGTTGGTGGTCTTTCTCTGTGAATTAATGAACCCCAGTGCTCCTGGATGTTTAAATAACCCTAAAATGGAATTGGTTAATTACATATACTCGGTTAAATAAATTGAAAGAACCAAGATCAACCCTTTTTTGTGATAACCCCGGTTAATGCTCAATGGAATTGAAACCATGGAGTGTGTTAAGTCTTTTAAATCTGAAAATACCTGCATGGGACTGCCCTGTATTGGAGGTAGCAGTTTGGTTGTTTCTTTCAGGGGCCGATTTCTGGGGTGATACGGGTGAGGATGGGAACCCCTGTTGTTGTACATTCACTGGTTGTGAATTTGAGGTTGTGTGGTTACTCTGCTTATATCAAGAATTGGTGTGGAATCATCTGTTGTTGAGAGAATGTTGGCTCTTGGATTTTGGGTACATGGGGATGTGTCTTGGGGTTTTCTTTGGTTCCAGTACTTCAAGGTATCTCACTTATCCCTTTGTTGTTGTGACTTGCAAGAGAACTGGGTGTGAATGCTTAAACTGTTGTTTGGCTATTTCATTCCTTTTTGGCTTGTGGTTATTCCTGTTAGTTTCCTGGTAGTGAAGAAATCACCCTAATGGGATCACTTGAACATGAAAACAAGAATGGATGAGTGGATAATTAGTTTTGGAATGAGTTGTGACTTGGCCGCAAGGGTCGTGACTTCTTTTGTGAATGAATAGTAATAATTGTGTTTGTGATTAGGTTTTAGAACCCCTAGGTTGGGATGAGTATTTGTTACCTATACATATATCTGTAGATTTTATGTTTCTTATTCGCACCCCACCCATGTTGATTACTTAGTGCCGAACACCCCATTTCAAGGGGAGGGTGTTTTTCCCAACACTCCTATCAGTGGTTGGTTATTAGTTCCTTTTATTCTCTCTTTCCCAAATACCCCAAGACTCTGCGGGAAGGCTGTGATGCCCTGAGGTCCATTATTAGCCCAATAATCTTTAGGTAGGGTAGTTGTGGTGGTTGGCCCAGATGTTTGTGGGCAGGTTGTTTCCCAACTGTCTTCGAGATGAGGCCCAGGTGTCTTCGGGCATGGCAGTAGTTGTTCTGACCCAGGTGTTTGCGGGTGTGGTTATGCATGGTGGTTGTGTCCTAGGTGTCTGTGGGTGGGATAGTAGTTATGGCCCAGGTGTATGCGGGTAGGGTTTGGTAGTGGGATTGTGGTGAGGTTGTGGCCCAGTTGTGTACGGGCGGGGTTTGGTAGTGGGACTGTAGTGAGAATGGTGGGATTGGTTCGATGCATAGAATGTATTCAATTACTTGTGGGAAAGTGGCGTGGGGTACCCAAATATCGATGTGCTATTACTATATGTTACTTGACTTGTGTTATTTGGAGAGCGTGACTTGGTGATACTTGGGTGGATAGTTTTTATTTCTAGGTGGTTTTATTTTTCTTTTCTCACAGGGCATTAGAATGCCTCTCCACCTGTGCCCAAGAGTATTTGGTTTTCCCTATAGAGTGTACTTGTATGCTCACCCGACATATATAAATCTGTTTTTAGGTTTCCAGGAGAACATCAAGGATCATGTGGGACCATACTAGTGTGGACCTTGGGACAGTTTCTATTGTCATTTTCCTTTTTCTTGGTACTTTACCTTTGGAGTTTTTGAGGCTTTTATTATTTACTGCTGAACATGCATATGGGAATGGGTTACTTTTGGAATTTCATTTACTTTCATATTTGGTATTGTTGGGGTTTCTGTCTTATCTCTCGATACTATAAAAAATAAAAAGGGTAATGCCTTCCATTTTGTGTGAGATTTTATACACTTGGCGCAGGTCGCCACTCTGGGACCTATTGAAAGTGGGTTTCAGGGGTCATTATTTCTCTTTCAACATAAATAAGGAAGGGCTTAGAAATCTTCTGACCATTCCCTCATTTTTGTGAAGGCAGGTCGTGACATTTATCATTAATGAACCACTTGGGGTTTTCTTGGAAGTATATAGTATGTTTATTAACCATATAATATAAAAATACAAAGAGACATGGTAAATGTCAAACTATTTAACTAAGAGTTAAATATAAATGATAAGGTTAATACAGTGACCCAAACCTACCGAAAATCTATTGGATGAAAGGATTTTGACCCATCCCCACCTTAGCCTGAAAATAATTCATCTTGGAGCCATAATAAACCGAATATGAATTTATTATTAAATAATATTTTAAGTTTTTCCTAAGGTTCCCCTCACCCCTCTTATAAAAAGGAACTCCCACTTCTCTCAAATTCATACCTACAAAGTGTTTTGGCTCGGCCAAACCTTACCCAAATATTCTCTCAAATTCCCTCACTTCAGCCTAGAGGCCTTAGATTGATCATAAAGCTATCCATGGGAGCCCTTTTGATCAAATCAAGCGGAAGAACCCGAAGAAGAGGTAATGTTTTCACCACCCTCTTTCAAGTTCCTTTCTTCTTCCACTTCTTCTTTATTTGTTATTTCCATTATAAAATAATAACTCCAGTATCTTCTATATACTGTGATGTTATTATAAATATTTCACAACTATATTCATTATTCTATCCTTCTTATGAATGATAATGTAACAATGAGTGCGTACGTACGACTTACCGTCTCCACCCCGTGGTGTAATTTGTTATTCAACACAATGTTATTTGGATGGATATAATGATGAGTAATATGTATATAAATAATGAAATTGACATGATAATGCCTCTGTAAAATTAATATTCCATATAATTCCACATCTTAAAGTTAATGATATTATCGCCCGTGCGCACGTACGGATTAACGTCTCCATGACACGATGAGATTCATTTCAACATTCACCATTCATCGACAATTATAAAAATATATATTACTAATATGTTTGTAATATATGACATAATAATGATACTGGATATATATATATATATATATTTACTTAGATATATTTTATTCACTTAGTTCTATTCAATACGTTATGAAAATGGAAACATCGTTTATGCGTACGTACAGACTACCGTCTCAATAAATGGTGTTTTTCATTTCATATATATGTCTATTGTACATATTTATATTCTAAATATATATGATATATAAATCATATTTTATATTCTGGATCTATTTAAATCATGACCTAGTGATACAATCAAGAGTAACAAGTTAAAACATGTACGATAAAGAAAGCGATTATTACCTAAAATGTTAATTTAACATTGAAATTATTATTAAATGGGTAGAATAAAGTCATAAATGAATAATTTATGATATCATAAATATTAATATGGTTCTTTTATAATTTAATAACATACTATGGTCATCATATAGTAGGATAAACGTACCCGCGACTAAAGGAAAGTGCAAGGTAAGGGGTTTTCATCTCACTCCTTATTCCCATGAGATTAGTGTCATATTTCCACTATTATCTTTTGTGTGGTGTATGTACAGCCCATAATTGTATTCTTTGTGTAATACAATTTAACTTATTCATATTTACATATTCATTGTATGATACCTCTTTTATGGGGGGTATGTTTCGTATTTTACCAAATTGGTAAGGGTTAATTTCACAATCTCTTTATTATCTGAAGTTGTTTTTATGTAAGTATCTACTGGGAAATATTTATTATCCATTTCCATGTTTCCTAAAATAGTTTTCAAAGGGAATATTTTAAGGTAAATTTTACTAAAACATAATTTTAAATTTTTTAAAGATTTAATCTTCTAAACCATTCTCATTAATGTCAGTGTTTTCAAAATGGTTTTAAGGATTTATTTAAATGAACATGAATGTTTTAAAATGTTAATTAGTTTCAAAAGTTTCAAAGTGGAATGGGACAGTATGATTCAAAAATTTATTTAAATGTATTCCTTTCTAAATTGTGTGACTTTAAATGTTTTCTTGAAAATGGGATATTTCTCTCAAAGAGTTTTACAAATAATTTTCATCTATGTCAAAATACTTTAATGGATTTTAAACATGTTTGAAGATGATTTATTATGATACAAATATTTCATAGTGTGTTGAAGGTTTTTTGATATGTTTAACTATGGATGTGTTATTTTTATACCATTCATAGTTTGTGGGTAAAGAATCGACATTTTGTATGCCAGTTTCAATATGAATGTTTATGTTATGTTTAAACCTTATAATATGAGGGTGGCATTGGACTTACTAAGTGATGGGTGGAGCCCTCTATAGCTCCTCGATGCATCGGTTTGTCTAATTAGAAAAACTAGTGTATTGGCACAAGGCGTTGAAAAAATATTATTTGTAGTCCTGGCACAGGGCCTTGACTATGTGGTTGTGACAGTCTGGAATTTGCATTCCATCATCATAAAAGTGGTTAGTGATATTGCATGTGATTATTAGACTAGTATAATATCCATGTGAATAATTAAATGGAATTACTTCAGTTTATTTTTCCCATATTATTCTGAATTTCAAGTTTAAAAGGCTTTTGTTTTAGTTATTCATTTCCTTAAATGTTTATGCTTATTTATGATAGTTTCCATTGTATTGTTATCCTTACTGAGCATCTGAGCTCACCCCTTTATATGTTTTGTTTTCCCCATGATTCCAAGAAGTGTATTATGATTGATATACAGGGTTAATCCAAGGGAATAATTCCATTCATAAAAAATTATTTATATTTTCTTTGTATGTTATAAAGTGTAATGTAACATTCTTGTATGTAATCAATTTTCAAAGACTGATAAACCGATCGGTCCTTTGAGACATGATTCCTTGTAATCATCCTAATGTATTAAAATAATGCACCGACTCTCGATAACTGGGGTCGGGGCATTACAGTTGGTATCAGAGGAAGTTTAGAAATAACCTCGGAAAGAAGATTTAGATAATATCTGATTAGAGCAGATAGACCTAAGATATACATGGAGGATTAGTATAGAAGAAATTTCTAGAATTTTGGTAATGTAGATATTTTGTGTGTTTTCTATGAAAATACATCCCTCTCTATAAATGAGCAGGTAGAGGAGGCTCTGGCACAAATGTAACTGGGGTTAAAACCCAAAAACACCGCTTTGAGCTAGAATCAAATGGGAACTGGTGCACGACAACGGGCCTTGCTGCACTCTTGGTTACGACACTCTCAGGGGATATGCTTAGGATAATTCTCATTTTATTTACAAAAAATAAGGAAGGGTTTGTCAGTATATACTTCCTCAAGGAAAAAATCTTTATGATTATAGAGTATATCTAAAAAATGTTCAATTTATGTTAGGGTTTTTACATGTTTAGAATTTTTCATTGCAATTCATAAACTGACCTAGATTACGCCATTGTATAGAAATGGCACCCAACAGAAGGAATGTGAACTCAAACAATACATATGATCCAAAGAGTAAGAAGGATCATATCTTTCACAGTATTAAGCCAACACTTTGATGGGAAATCGTATCCCATGTATTCTTAACATATGAAGAAATAGTATCATGTGTTAATAAGATAAGTAAAGAAATATTTGATTCCTATGGCTTTGAAGGGAAGTAAGAGAAGAAAAGGATGGAAGAGAGAAAAATGGATAAAGGGAAGAGGGAAAAGAAGAATTTTCTCATATGTGATAACTATGGGAAGAAACACCCTGGAACTTTCCTGAAGGAAATGGAAGTTTTTTATAAGTGTGGAGAAAAAAGACACCATATACATGACTGCAAGGGTAATAAAAAGGTTTCAAATGTACAATGCTTCATCTGCAAGGAGTTGGGACACTACACAAACCAATTTCCAAATCATTAGAGTATGACCCAAATGATGTTATTGGATAATAATCATGTTATTATACTACCACAGATGAGGAGGAATGATTAGAGTACTTATGTTGTTATTAGAGAATTATGTTATTTTAGTGTTGTATCAATAATGTAATGGTTATAATAATTATGGAGTATATAAGGATTGCACAACAGTATTATTTCATTAAGGACTTAAGATTGTGTGGAACCAAGAAAAGTGACCTAATAGTAGGTTAAATTTTTTTAAAATATATGGTTGAGAGAATGACAAACCATAATATGGTTCTGATACCGAGGTAGTGATTTTGGTATAATACATGATTGATTTGGATAAATTATATTGGATATTCTTGACCACCATGAATGTGATTAATGATTTGTATATTCCTACATTGTTGGAGTTTACAACATTTTTGGATATAAGGACTATATCCTATATTCTATAAGGAATAAGGGATCAAGAATGTAATCAATAAGGTATTATTCCAATTCAGGATGTTGCAGTGTTTTAAAAGAATACACGATGGAGGTGTTTGTAACGACCCAAAGATTCATTAATGGAAATACCTCTTGATCTAATTAAATGTCTCTTTATGTTTATATAAAATTTCAACTTATTTGGTTTTATGTTAAGAATTTTGACCGTTGATAATATAGTCGTTTAGTAGTAATCACATGATTAGTATAAATATAGCACTTTAACAGATCCAATTTACTCAGACAAAGGAAGAGATGGCCTCATCCATTAGAATTTCCCAATACAAAGCCCATTTGTCGGAGCTCGGAAAAGAGGTGGCGTCTTTGGGATTCTCCCTTGACCAAGCCCAAGCTGAGCTTCATCATGTCAAGCTCGAACTTGACCGTCTATGGGAAAAGTGGAAGTTGATTGAAATTACCACTCGAGCGATGTTATCTGAGCCACCCCAAGAGCCTGTCACCATAGCACACCATACCCTTAGGTCTTATGTAGCTGTTTTAAGGGGTTATGTAACAAATAAGTAGTACTATGTTCAAGTACATTATTTTTTTATATAATAATGTATATAATTTCTAGTCATTTTTCATACATTGTAAATAGTTTTTAAAGTACAAATGGTGTTTTTAGTTATTATTTAATTAATAAATCTATTTTATTAAATTAAGGGATTTTTGAATTAAATAATATTTTAATAAAATAATAATAATATTATTAAATTAATTTTTTATTAAATATAAATGATCTTAGAATTTTATGAATGCAATTAATTTTTTTATTAAGGTTTGAAATCCATTTTTGTCAAAACCAGTGAATTTTTGATAAATGTCAGATTTTATTTTAAAAGTAAAAATTAACATATTTAGAAAATTATTTAGATAAAATAAATGTTATTTTGGAATCAGGACGTCAAAATTATCCAATGGTGAATTTTTCATAATTTTCTGAGACAGTCAAATTTTTGGGTAAACATTTAATACCATTTAAATATATAATGTGTTTTATGACATCATAATGACCCAATGGTGATGTAATAAAATACTATAATCCTTATGTTCGGACAATATATTTTTTACCATTAAAATAAAGTAATTTTGGGTTTGTTTGACTTATTTTTCAAAACATTAATGAACCCCTCAAGACTTATTCAACACTTTGCCTTTTTAAATTAATTTCAATGGGAGTGTGATTCACCTCCACATAAGAAACCTTATTATTTTAAGAAGTTATGAATTTGGCCTTATAAAATATTGTTTTCATCTTCACTCTTCCAAAAACCATGGGAAAAAACCATGGTATGGTTTGTGGATTGGATTAATTTAATATAAGGGGTCCCAAACCTAAATAATAAAGAATTCCCTCACCTTTCCTATATAAACCCACCCAAGATCCCACTTCCTCCTCACTAAAAGCCCTTGGAGTTCATCCAAACTCTGCCCTACTATCTCTAGAATCCTCCCAAGGTTCCCCAAACTCCCAAGAAGCCTCTCACAAGCCTCTCTATAGCCTTTGGAAGCACACTTCCATGTATGGGTTTTTTTTTCCTTTCTCATTTTTGTCCAATTATCTTTAAGTTGGTTTTCCCTTTTAAATTCAATTATGAATGTTGGGGTATGGTTTTGCACCTCCCTCATACTGCCCTGTTTATGTTTGAATGATGGGATACCCCTTTCTCTCTCATTTCATTCCTCCCATGTACACCCGTTACTATGCCAAAATTCCTAAAGGAACTTCTCCCTCCTCATTTACATTCAAGGAATACTTTTGTATCATTAACCTAAATTGTATTACAATTGTTGGGAGATGTACCAATATAACCTCATTACTGTCCATTACATGTAAATATGATGAGGCTCCCCTTTCTCTCTCATCAACCTTTTTTTTATGAATTCTTATGTCACGACGTTACGCTGCCGAAATCGCACCGATTTTCTAATCCAATGTCATTGTGCAGTGAATACCATACCCATTTCTCCATCAAGGGTATTCACATTTATGAACATTTACTTATTGATTGTAAATTTTCATATATTAATTCTACATTCTTTTATCGTAGAATAAATGATTATGTTTTATGAATCCATGTTTTATGATCCATGTGGCACACTTATGCATGAAATGAAATGTTTAAGAAGGGTGCACCCTTATAGTTCTCAAATGCATTGGGTAAAGTATAGTATCATGATACGTCATGTGCAATGAGTGTGGAATCATGCTAATTCATGTGCAACGAGTGTTTACTCGTGCTTCATGTGCAATGAGGATTTATTCATTCTTTATGTGCAATGAGACTTGGCTCATGCTAATTCCATGTAAAGTGTTGTTGCCACATTTCCATGTTATGATTATCATGATTTATCATGCCTTTATGTTCATGTTTCTTTCATGTACTATTGATATTCTTATTTTCCAACATGTATTGTACTCCTCATGTTATTCCATGTGTACTACCTTACTGGGATTTATAGATCACCCTTTTCTTATTCAAGTCCTCAGGTTATCCCATGCATTGCTATGTACGAGGGAATGTAGTGGTCATGTAAAGAAAGTTTTCAATAAAGATGTTGTATTTCATGTTTTAAGTTTTTATGTAATGATCCTAATCCCCAAAGACACTAAACCTCTCGATCGTCTTTTTTGTATCAAGTGAAGTTTTATGTAATAAATCATGTTTATGTTGTAATAAAATAGCAGGGTTGTCATAGTTGGTATCAGAGGATAGGTTTAGTTATATTTGGGATTAGGAATCCCTAGTAAAGCCTTAGATACAAGACTAAGTATAATAAAAACATCCCAATGTTTTGGTAAATACTAATTAAGTGGTTTATCAAACAAATACATCCCTGTCTGGATATGAGCAGGTAGAGGTGGCTCTGGCATAGATGTATCCTAGGGGTAAAACCCGAAAACACCGCTTTGTGCTAGACATGAACAGGAACTGGTGCACAACAATGGGCCTTGCTGCACTCTTGATTACGACACTCCTAGGGGATATGTTTTGATAAATTCACAATCTTAGTATGAACCCTCATTAAGGAAAAAATGACACTAAGAATATATGTTAGAAAGTAGATCATGGAAAGCCTAGATTGAAGCCTATAGACTCATGAGTTAAGGAAATAAAAGTTTATTTATGAGTCATCAACTTTTGTCTTTGGATTACCCTTTATGTGTTACCCCTATCTTTCCTTTTATTCTTGCCAATGGCTGGTAATAGGAGGACTCGGGCTAACAACAGCTGTGAAGATCAGCGTGATGACTGTACTAATGAGATGTCAAATCCAATGGGAGTGAGAATCACGAACTTTTTTACGCTTCTATCTTAGATAACTAATGTTTTGAATAGAAACACAGGTCAAGAGGAACGTTCAACCCCCCCCCCCCCTAAGAAAGAACAAGTCGCTATCGAGAGCTTCATGATACAAAGGCCTCATACTTTTAGTGGATCATCTGATCCCACGATCGCTGAACAATGGATCAACTCCATTGAAAATATCTTCTCCATCCTCCAATGTTCTGATCAAGAGAAGGTTATCCTGGATGTTTATCGTATGGAGGGTGAAGCTGATCAATGGTGGACGTTGATAAAAAATACGAAGCCTGAAGAGTAGGTCGATGCTTTGTATTGGAAGGATTTCCAGATGATGTTTTTCGATAAATATTTTCCACAAACCCTCCGGATTAAGATGAAAAGGGACATCCTTTATCTCAAGAAAAAAGATGAAGAATCTATTTGAGTGTACGAGGAAAACATCACAAGTCTTGCACGATACGCATCCAGCTTTGTCGTTACCCCTAAATGCAAGGTTGACCGCTTCTTTGGTGGGTTGAATCCTAGATTTTAGAAAGCATTAGTGATCCGTGACTTTGAAAGCTATGAGGAAATTGTCCGATGTACCCTCAAGGTTGAAATGGAGATCAGGGAATCACAGGGGTATCATGCGGAAAAGAAGCGTAAGGTGGAATTCAATGCTGGTGGTCCGATGGATAAATCCAACGGTGCAAAGAAGATCCAGCACCCCACTTGCCAAATGTGTGGGAAGAAGCACCCTAGAAATTTCCTTAAGGGGATGAGGAAATGCTTCAGGTGTGGAAGAGAAGGGCACCTAGCTGTTAACTATCAGCAAGAAAGACCTGTGGCTGCGACAGAGAAGAGGAATGCTCCATTCGAACCTCAACACATTGTTCAATACTACAAATGAAAATAACCATGTCATTTTACAAATTAGTGCCCTAATCCAAGGGTTATCGGAGGCAACCAACAACCTCCAAGATAGAAAGGAAGAGCTTTTTCCATCACTTCTGCCGAAGTGAACCACGACAACGAATTGGTGACAGGTACGCTAGTTATTCATTCAAGAATAGCGAACGTACTTTTTGATTCAGGTTATATGCATTCTTTTATATCTTGAAATTTTAGTAGAACAATCCCAGCACCACCAAAAATCATGGAAGTAAAGGTGTCGGTGAGTACTGAAAATGGGGAAATCATTGCATCCCATGAATATAAGTCCTCCCCTGTTATAATATGTGGATTTAATTTCCTGACAAACCTCGTCACACTCCCTCTAGTGGAATTTGATGCAATTCTTGGCATGGATTGGCTTTCTTTATATAGAGCCTACATAATTTGTCGGGAGAGGGAAATCACACTCTATATGGAGAATCGACCGCCGATTCTTTACAAGTGTTAGGAGGAAGATGAATCTACTTTAGCACCATCATCTCAAGCATGGATATTACTGACTTATGAGAATGCATATCTGGCTCAGATGATTGAGTCCAAGGAAGAAACCATCCTTGAAGAAATGCCAATTGTGAGGGAATTCACTGAAGTGTTTCCCGAGGAACTGCATGGTCTTCCTCCAAGAAGAGATGTTGAGTTCTCAATTGAACTTATACCTGGGGTGCTACCAATATCCAAGACTCCATATAGAATGGATGTTGTAGAGCTTGAAGAGCTGAAGAAACAACTACAGGAGAATATGGATAAAGGGTTTATACGCCCAAGTGCTTCACCATGGGGTGAACCAGTCCTCTTCATCAAGAAGAAGGATGGGTCAATGCGGCTTTGCATCGATTATTGTGAACTTAACAAAATTACGATAAAGAACAAGTATCCTCTCCCAAGAATCAATGAATTGTTTGACCAGCTGCGTGGAGCACAATACTTCTCCATGGTGGATTTGCGGTCAGGATATTATCAAGTAAGGGTGAAGAAGGAAGATGTCCCCAAGACTGCTTTTCGTACAAGATACAGGCACTATGAATTCATATTAATGCCTTTAGGACTCATCGATGCTCTAGAAATATTCATGGAATTTATGAATAGAGTCTTTAGAGATTACCTTGATAGATTTTTGGTAGTCTTTATAGATAATATTCTAATATAATAAAAAACCAAGGAGGATCATAAGAAGAATTTAAAAACTATACTAGAGACTTTGCGCAAGGATAAGCTCTATGAAAATTACAATAAGTGTGAGTTCTGGTTGAAGGAGGTCTCATTCTTGGGCCATATCATCATAAGAAATGGGATATCTGTGGACCCCTCCAAAACAGATGAAATTGAGGGAGGGTCGAGGCTAACATCAGTAAAGGATATCCGTAGCTTCTTGGGGTTAGCTGGATATTATCGACGATTTGTGAGAAATTTATCATGATTGTCCAACCCTCTTACAAAGATAACTCGAAAGGGAGTAATGTATTCTTGGAGTGATGAATGCGAAGAAAGATTCAAGGATTTTAAAAGGAGGCTTATCACTGCACTCGTGCTCACTTTACCCACAAGTGGGGAAGTTTTTGTGGTATTCAGTGATGCTTCAAAGAAGGGATTAGGTTGTGTGCTGATGTAGAATGATAAAGTGATATCCTATGCCTCAAGGTAGTTGAGAATCCACGAGCGAAACTATCCAACGCATGATATGGAGTTGGCAGCTGTGATCTTTGCCTTGAAAATCTGGTGGCATTATCTCTATAGAGAGAAATGTGAGATATATACGAACCACAAGAGTCTTAAATATATATTCACATAGAAAGAGATTAATATTCACTAGAGAAGATGGATAGAGCTCATAAAGGATTATGACTATTCAATACATTACCACCCTGTGAAAGTGAACAAGGTGGCTGATTCCCTAAGTTTAAAGGATCCAAAGATTCTATCAATGATGAGAATTGGGAAGCATCCAATCTTCTTAGACTTGATGAAGATGGACGTGGGAATCATAAGGAGGGGAACATCATAAATCCTTTCACAAATTATTTCTCAACCATCTTTTTTGGAAAGGTTCAAGGATGCTCAAAAGGATGATGTGGGAATTCAAGAAAAATTGGAAGCTATCAAAAAAGGGAAATCCTCAGAGTTTAATGTTAATGAAGAATGAATTGTGCGGTTTGGGAAAAGACTATGTGTTCCATCAAGTCCGGAGATGAAGAATGAACTTTTGGATGATGCACATAGTTCAAATTTCTCTATTAACCCAGGGAGAACAAAGATGTATCGAGATATATGAGAAAACATTTGGTGGGATAATATAAAGAAAGAGATCGCTGAATATACATCAAAGTTCCTGGTGTGTCAGCAAGTGATGACAGAGAGGCAGAAGTCTAAGGGGATGATGCAACCAATTCCCATACCAGAATTGAAATGGGAGAACATCACCATGGACTTTGTCACCGGACGTCCAAGGACATCCAAAGGAAATAATGCAATCTCGGTTGTTGTGGATCGTCTTACAAAGACTGCACACTTCATTAATATTCGAGAGGATTTCTCATTGGATCAACTGGAACGGATATATATCGAGGATGTGGTAAGGATTCATGGAGTACCACTATCTATTGTTTCTGACCGAGATCCTAGATTCACCTCTAAGTTTTGGAAGAGTCTTCAACATGCTTTGAATACTGAACTGAAAATTAGTACGACCTATAATCCTCAAACCGATGGCCAATCCGAGCGGACTATCCACACACTTGAGGATATGTTGAGAGCATTCTCAATGGACATTAAAGGAGTATGGGATCAAAATCATCCTCTGGTTTATTTCTCTTATAACAATAGTTTCCACTCGAGCATCCAAATGGAACCATATGAGGCCCTGTATGGGAAAAGGTACGGAACACCGACATTTTGGGAAGAGGTCGGTGAACGTAAACTGCTTGGACGTAAAATGGTCGAAGAAATGGTGGAGAAGGTGAAAACCATTCAACAACATATCAAGGAATCCCGGAGTCGACAAAAGAGTTATGCAGATAATCGTCTATGAGACCTTGAGTTTAAAGTTGGAGACATGGTGTTTCTATGAATATCTCCATGGAAGAAGGTCATGTGGTTTGGAAGGAAAGGGATGTTAAGTCAAAGGTACATCGGCCCCTTCGAGATTCTTGATCGTGTCGGGGGTATGGCCTATCGACTAGCACTTCCACCTTCCATGACCAAAGTACATGATGACTTTCATGTATCCCACTTAAAGAAGTACATACCAGACCCTTCACATGTACTATCTTCCGAGGTGGTACAATTGGAAGATGATATTTCTTATGAGGAGCAACCAGTGAAGGTCTTAGATCGTAGAGAAAAAGTGCTACGAAATAAGACAATTCCCCTCATCAAGGGGTTGTGGAGAAACCACAAGTTTGAAGAAGAGACTTGGGAATCAGAGGATATGATGAATCTGAGTTACCTATATTTTTTTTAGTGTGGGGAAAGGACAATTTCGAGGGCAAAATTTCTTAAGGGGAAATATTGTAACGAACCAAAGTTTCATTAATGGAAATCCCTCTTGATAAAATTAAATGTCTCTTTATGTTTATATAAAATGTCAAATTCTTTGGATTTATGTTAAGAATGTTGACCGTTGCTAATATAGTAGTTGAACAGTAATCACATGATTAGTATAAATATAGGACATTAACAGATCCAATTTACTCAGACAAAGGAAGCGATGGACTCATCCAGTAGAATTACCCCATATGAAGCCCATTTGTCGGAGCTCGGAAAAGAGGTGGTGTCTTTGGGATTTTCCCATGACCAAGACCAATCTGAGCTTCATCATGTCAAGCTCGAACATGACCATCTACGGGAAAAATGGAAGTTGATTGAAATTACCACTCGAGCGATGTTATCCGAGCCACACCATAAGTCTGTCACCATAGCACACCTTACTGTTAGGTCTTATGAGTCTATTTTAAGGGGTTATGTAACAAATAATTAGAACTATGTTCATGTACAATATTTTTTTATGTAATAATGAATATAATTTCTAGTCATTTTTCATACATTGTAAATATTTTTTTAAGTACAAATGGTGTTTTTAGTTATTATTTAATTAAGAAATCTATTTTATTTAATTAAGGGATTTTTGAATTAAATAATATTTTAATGAAATAATAATAATAATATTAAATTAATTTTTTATTAAATATAAATGATCTTATAATTTTATGAATGCAATTAAAATTTTTATTAAGGTTTGAAAGCCATTTTTGTCAGAACCCGTGAATTTTCGATACATGTTGGTTTTTATTTTAAAAGTGAAAATTAACATATTTAAAAAATTACTTAGATAAAATAAATGTTATTTCTGGAATCAGGACGTCGAAATTATCAAATGGTGATTTTTTCATAATTTTCTGAGACAGTCAAATTTTTGGGTAAAAATTAAATACCGTTTAAATATATAATGTGTTTTATGACATCATAATGACCCAATAGTGATGTAATAAAATACTATAATCCTTATGTTCGGCCAATATATGTTTTACCATTAAAATAATGTGATTTTGGGTTTGTTTTACTTATTTTACAAAGCATTAATGAACCCATCAAGACTTATTCAACACTTTGTCTTTTTAAATTAATTTCCATGGGAGTGTGACTCACCTCCACATAAGAAACCTTATTATTTTAAGATGTTAAGACTTTGGACTTATAAAATATTGTTTTTATTTTCCCTCTTCCAATAAACATGGGAAAAAACCATGTTATGGTTTTTTTTGGATTAATTTAATATAAGGGGTCCCAAACCTAAATAATAAAGAATTCCCTCACCTTTCCTACATAAACCCACCCAAGACCCCACTTCCTCCTCACTCAAAGCCCTTGCAGTTCGCCAAAACTCTGCCCTAATCTCTCTATAATCCTCCCAAGGTGCCCTAATCTCCCATGAATCTTCTCACAAGCCTCTCTCTAGCCTTTGGAAGCACACTTCCAAGTAAGGGTTTTTTCTTCCTTTCTCGTTTTTGTCCAATTTTCTTTAAGTTGGTTTTCCATTTTAATTTCAATTATAAATGTTGGGGTATGGTTTCGAACCTCCCTCATACTTCCCTATTTATGTTTTAATGACGGGATACCCCTTTCTCTCTCATTTAATTCCTCCCATGTACACCCGTTACTATGCCGAAATTCCGAATGGAACTTCTCCCTCCTCATTTACATTCAAGCAATACTTTTGTATAATGAACCTAAATTCGATTACAATTGTTGGGAAATGTACCAATATAACCTCCTTACTATACATTACATGTAAATATGTTGAGGAACCCATTTATATCTCATAAAACGTTTTTATTAATTTTATGTCAAACCGTTACACTGCCGAAATCACACCGATTTTCTAAGCCAATGTCATTGTGCAGTGAATACCATGCCCATTTCGCCATCAAGGGTATTCACCTTTATGAACATTTACTTATTGATTGTAAAGTTTCATGTATGAATTCCAAATTACTTTATTGTGGAATAAAATATTATTTTTTATGAATCCATATTTTATGATCCATGTGGCACACTTATGCATGAAATGAAATGTTTAAGAAGGGTGCACCCTTATAGCGCTCCAATGCATTGGGTAAAGTATAGTATCATGATACGTCATGTGAAATGAGTGTTGAATCGTTCTAATTCAAGTGAATAGAGGGTTTACTCTTGATTCATGTGCAATGAGGATTTACTCATGCTTTATGTGTAATGAGCCTTGGCTCATGCTAATTCCATGTTAAGTATTGTTGCCACATTTCCATGTTATGATTATCATTCTTTATCATGACTTTATATTCATTTTCTTTTATGAACTATTGATATGCCTATTGTCTAACATGTATTTTACTCCTCATGTTATTCCATGTGTACTCACTTACTGGGCTTTATAACTCACCATTTTCTTATGCATGTCCTCAGGTTATCCCATGCAATGCTAAGTACAAGGGAATGTAGTGGTCATGTAAAGGATGTTTTCAATAAAGATGTTGTATTTAATGTTTTAAGTTTTTATGTAATGATCCTAAGCCCCAAATACACTAAAACCCCTGATCTTATTTGCTGTATCAAGTGATGTTTTATGTAATAAATCATGTTTAAGTTGTAATAAAAAAGCAGGGTTGTCATAGTGTTCACATGTTATTAAGTGGGAAAAAGGATATTAATTTTGTTTACCTTCCTTATAAATTTTGGACTGTGAGTTTGGATAGAAGTATTTTGGATAATTATAGTTTGATATTATTTTTGGATTTCCATAAAATGACAACCCGGGGGTCGGGCGACAACCCGTCGCGTCCGGTAAGGCCGCGAGACTTGAACCGGAAACCGAAGGGCGACAAGGGTATATCAACTACCACTAGCCCACGTGATATCCTGGATTGAATAATGTAGTCATTTTTGAAAAAATTCAGGTAAATGAATTATAAAATCATTTTTTTGAACCCTATATGAATAGGATAAATGGAATACTATTTTTAAGTTCTATTATCTTTTTGAGTGAAAGATAAGTTTGTGGTAGAAATTAGTTAAAGGATGTGACTCTACTTTTCATGTATATATTTTTCTTCTTCTCTTATTCTAGGAAGAAAATAATTCTTATACTTTAGTGAAGGGATCTTAAAATAAAAAATGTGTTATCCTAATACCATATGTTTTGTTGGACCGATGATATTTTAAATAATCATAAATTGATAAATTTAAGGCCTTAAGTTTTACACTTGTTTGTTATTGATGACCTCAATCACTATCTATAAATATTTATTTTGTCGACTAATTATATGTCTCAAATTTTCACCAATGTTCTTTTAATCAAGATCATAATTTGGTGGTGACCCTTTAATTTCCCTTTTCCTATTATGATGACTAAATTTTATTAAACTAATTTCTGATGTGGGTTTTCCCAAAGGTATATTCTTTTTTCATCCTTTTATTTTTTAAAAATAATTTCAAATTGCAAGGACAAAATTTATTGAAGGAGGGTAGAATGTTACACCCCAAGCTTCCACGATACACTCTTCTTTGAATAATATAGTAGCATGTGTTGTACGAAACTTAGAGTTATAACACACCACAACCAATAAAACTAGCTGATATCAGTATTAATACCCACCTTTTAAAATTATATAGCCTAGGGTGGAATTTTGGTATTTTTCTGAAAACATTCAATTTTTCATGAATAGTGAAAAACACTGATTTATAGTTTAAAACCGATTTTTTAGTGAAATAATTATTATTTGTATTTAAATTTATTTTAGGTCAAAATAGATACATAATACCTATATAATTTAAAGTTAATTCATTAGAGTCAGTTTATAATAATTTTAGATATATAAAAATTTTATTGATCTTTTCACCGTCTTTTACCCATCTCCTAGGAGAATTTACAAATTCAAATAAAACATAATTTTACCACTTCTGTGAGTGGAATTTCGAAAATCCATGAGACAAAATTAATATCAAGGAGTAAAATGTGGTTCAATAAGATAAAAATAATTTTTGGCAAATAGTAACTTTTTACTTTTATTTACCACGGTTAAAAGTAAATATGGTAATTAAGGGTAAAAATGATATTATTATTACCCTAACACATGTACTAATTCTATTGGATAAGTATAATTCGACCAAAAACAACCTTAGGAATAAAATATGAACCTCTTCTATCCACATAGATTAGATTAGGACATTTAATATTATTTAATCCAAAGAAGAGTTAAAAGAGATAAAATCAAAGTTAAATAACTAAAACATTTTTAATATAGGGTTATACATAAGATAAATTAGATTATAAATATTCATTAGAAATATAAAATATTTCCTACATAATGATATTTTATTTAAAAATTTTTAGACATTAAATATTTTAATTTAATTATGACACAATGGTGATATAGTAATTACCTAATTTATGAAATATTAAAATAAATGATATTATAAATATCAAAATAAATGTAATTTTAGACTTTTTATGAATTAAACTAATTTTCTAGGTTAATATAACATATTATGGTTGGTTAGAGGCATTGTTTTAGAAGTAATAATGTTGTTATGAATTTAGAAAAAACAAAATACCAAATAATGTCAAAATTTACATAAAAATTTTTTTTAAAAAATATTATATAATTAATTAATATTATATTTCTAAAAATATATGGTTCGGCCAAAAGACTTATATAATGATAGGTGTGTCATTAATGAACCACTTGGGGGTCTCTTGGAAGTATATTGTAAGATTATTAACCATATAATATAAAAATACAAAGAGACATGGTAAATGTCAAACTATTTAACTAAGTGTTAAATATAAATGATAAGGTTAATATAGTAACCCAAACCGGTCTAAAATCTATTGGTTTAAATTATTTAGACCCATACCCATGTTATACTAGATACAAGTCACTTTGGATACATTATAAAGATAATATAAATTTATTATAAAATAATATTTTATGTTTTTCTTATGGTCCCCTCACCCTCTTATAAAAGGGCACTCCCCCTTCTCTCAAATTTATACCTTCAAAGCCTTTGGGATCGAACAAAACCTGCCCAAATATTCTCTAAACTTCCCCCACTTTATCTTATAGGCCTTATTTTGATCATAAATTCCACCTAAGGAGCCCTTTTGATCAAATAAATAGGAAGAACCCGAAGAAGAGGTAATGTTTTCACCACCCTCTTTCAAGTTCCTTTCTTCTTCAACTTCTTCTTCATTTGTTATTTCCATAATAAAATACCAAATACAGTATCTTCTATATACTAATATGTTATTATAAATATTTCACAACAATATTCATTATTCTATCCATCTTATGAATGATAATGTCACCATGCGTGCGTACGTACGGCTTACCCTGTCCACGCCGTGGTGTAATTTGTTATTCAAAACTATGTTATTTGGATGGATATAATGATGATTAATATGTATATAAATAAATAAAATAACAAGATAATGTCTCTGTAAAATTAATATACCATCCAATTCTACAACTTTAAGGAAATTTTATTGTGTCTTGTGCATACGTACAGATTACCGTCTCCACGACGCGATGAGATTGATTTCCACATTCACCATTCATCGACAATTATAAAAATATATATTAATATTATTTTTTTAATATATGAAATAATAATTATACTGGATATATATATATTTATGTATATATATATGTACTTACATATATTTTCTTCACTTAGTTTCGTTCAATACGTTATGAAAATGGAAACAACGTTTATGCGTACGTACGGACTACCGTCTCCATAAACAGTGTTTTCCATTTTATATATATGTCTATTATTAATATTTATATTCAGAATATATATGATATATAAATCATGTTTTATATTCTGAATGTATTTAAAATCATTATCTATGTGATACAATCAAGAGTAACAAGTTAAAACACGTACGATAAAGAAAGAGATTATACCTGAAATGTTAATTTAACCTGGAAATTATTATTAAATGGCTTGTATAAAGTCCTAAATGAATAATGTATGATATCATAAATATTAATATGGTTATGGTATAATTTAATAACATACTACGGTCTTCATACTGGAGGTTAAACGTACCCTCGACTAAAGGAAAGTGCAAGGTAAGGGTTTTTCATCCCACTCCTTATTCCGATGAGATTCATGCCATATTTCCACTATTAACTTTTGTGTGGTGTATGTAATTACTATAATTGTATTAATTGTGTAATAAACTTTAATTTATGTGTATTTACATATTCATTGTATGATACCTCTTTCATGGGCTGTATTTTTTGTAAGTTACCAAATTGGTAAGGGTTAATTTCACAATCCCTTTATTATCTGAGGCTATTTTTTCATAAGTATCTACTGGGAAATATTTATTATAAATGTCCATGTTTCATAAAATAGTTTTTAAAGAAAATATTTTAAGTTAATTTTTAATAAAACATCATTTTAAAATTTTTAAATATTTATTCTTCTAAACCAATCTCATTAATGTCCATGTTTTCAAAATGGTCTTAAGGATTTATTTAAATGGACATGAATGTTTTAAAATGTTAATTACTTTCAAAAGTTTCAACATGTTATGGGAAAATTTGATTAAAAAATATATTTAAATGTCTTCCTTTCTAAATTGTTTGAATTTTAAATGTTTTCATGAAAAAGGGATTTTTCTCGCAAAGTTTTTTAAAAATCATTTTCATCTATGTCAAAATCCTTTAATAGATTTCAAACTTGTTTGAAGTTGATTTATTATGATACAAATCTTCCATGTTATGTTGAAGGTTTTGTGATATGTTTAACTGTGGGTGTGTTATTTTTATACCATTCCTGGTTTATGGGTAAAGTATCGACATTTTGTATGCTAGTTTTAATAAAAATGTTTATGTTTTGTTTAAACATTTTAATATTAGGAATGCATTGGACTTAGTAAGTGATGGATGGAGCCCGCTATAGATACTCGATGCATTGGTAGGTTAATGATACAAACTATTGTCTTAGCACAAGTCCTTGGAAAAATCTTATTTAGTCTTGGAACAAGACCATGACTATGTGGTTATGATAATATATCATTATGCATTCCATCATTATGAATGTGGTTAGTGATACTTCATGTGATTATTCGACTAGTAGAATATCCATGTGAATAAGTAAATGGAATTAGTTCATTTTATTTTTTCCATATTATTCGGATGTTAAAGTTTAAAATTCTTTTGTTTTATTTATACATTGCCTTAAATGTTTATTCTTATTTATGAAAGTTTTCGCTGTATTGTTATCCTTACTATGCATCTGAGCTCACGCCTTTCTATATATTATTTTTACCAAGATTCCCAGAAGTGTATCATGATTGATATGTAGGGTTAAGCCAAGAGAATAATGGCATTCATGAAGGATTATTTATGTTTTTTTGTATGTTATAAAGTGTAATTAAACATTCATGTATGTAATCTATTTTCCAAGACTGCTAAACCGATCGGTCCTTCGGGACATGATTCCTTGTAATCATGCTAATGTATTATAATAATGGACTAACTTTGGGTAACTATGGTCGGGGAGTTATATTTATTACAATAAAATGATAAGTAAAATGAAACAAAAAAAGGATAACATCAATCATTAATTTTATAATTAATGTAATGTAATAGAATAGCCTTTAAAAAGATCTACACAATCAGGAGTGGGAGGGAACCCCTAATAGATTTGATTTAAACAAAACATATTGTGTAGTGATTGATGTGGTAAAATCCACAAATTTATTTCTCTCATGCCACGTTTGAAGAAGCTCCATCCTGTTACTGATGAGGTTTATGTATATTTAGGAATGATATGAAATTGACCATGGAATGGATATTTTTTCCTTGGGGAAAGTTGAGGTTAACTAAAAAGTATCTTTTAACCTTATCCAACAAAATATTGTTCAATATATATAACTCATGATCATTAATCTTGGCACATGACTTAAGGTTCTGTTCATCACACTGATGTCGTTGATGAACCGGTAGATGTCGATGATCAAGGTGGTGTGTGGCAAACCCCAATGTAATGGAAAAGGGGAAGGCTCCCAAGAGGTATATGATGATTTCATGGACGGGGTGGTAGAAATAAATGTAGAGTTTCTTACCATTATTTTTGTTTGTGGGGTCTATTCCCACCTTTACCCTCAACTATCCTTTAGGTTCTGTTCATTTTTCTTTATTATAAATTTTGGGGACTATAGAGCTTCTCCATGGTCTATACTATTTGGATTATAACAGAAACAATTAGGTGTTGAATGATGCCACCCTAAAAAAAATATTACTAGATCCATGGATATATAATGACCAAGGATCCTCCAAAAAAAAATTGTAATATAAATTGATTTCATAACATTAGAGATGATTACCCATTATATCAAATACTTTATTTGCAAGAAATAAATCTTGATATGAATTAGAAAACGAAGTTCCCGATGATGATCGCATGAATAAAATTTTTCATCATTCCATGTCATCATGATAATATTGAATGTTTCAGGTTTCAACTTGTTAAATATGAAATATACCATCATATTGAGCTTCCCATGTAAATAAAGACATGATTTTTTTGATTTCATTTAGTACAAAAATATAAACATTTAGAAGTGATTGGAAATTCATGGGAATGAGAGTGAGATGAAAATAAAAAAATATACCCTGGAAAATAGTGAAATAGATTATTATAGTGTGTAACACTGTTCATTATTATATCAACCACCACATAAAAATGTTGTAGAATCAATCTACTTGATGAGATTAGGTCTCCTAGAAAAACCATGGAAAATTTATTCCGAAGGATTCCCAGAAATTTGTTAATAATACAAGCTTGTCTATCCAAACATTAATTAACATGTAAAAATTGTTCTTATTTTGGTTTATCAACTAGAAACTCCTTTTAAATTATATTCTAGGGTCCTTCATATGCCATGAATGGAATTTCAGTTTCATATAGTAATGGGATCCTCGTATTCTACATACATAAAATAAGTGACACTCTAAAATTGTGTCTTACATGGGGAAGTGAAGATGATTCCATTGTAATGTTTTTTTACCACAAGGTCTACCAAACATCATCTTAAATAATCCATAATTCTTCCCAATAAAACATATAAAAAATTCACTGGGAGCAGTAGCATTGGAATAGTAAGTCAGTAGCCCAAGTGGAGAATCCCATGAAAAACATTACATTCCAAATTAAATTCCACTAAAACCTATGGAATTATTTATCCTTGTACACTTTTATAGAAATTTTTGATCCCAAATATTTCTTGTTAATGTATCCAAGCATTTCTTGATAAAATATGTTAGCACCATGGACACACCAACTGTTGATGAATCCATGATTCATATTAGAAATATATTGTGAATGTAAATGAAGATTCACAATTTAATAATTATGTCACAAGCCTAGTATGATAAAGGTCAAATATTAATGGAACTTTATTAACCTAATGTGTAGGGGAATTTGAAATTAAACATGATTGTCATGTTAGTATCATATTTTATAGGAGGGATTGCGTTAATAAAAAAAACATTCCACAAAATACATGAGGAAACCCTTAACAATATCCTAGAAGTCCCCAAATATATAACCCAGGAAGCCGTCAGGGCAAAGGGAGATCTCAGGGTTATGCTAAAGAATATACATATATATCTCCTTATTCCATGGGATGTTTTAGAGAGATTATTGTTTTGAAGTGACACCATTTTAGAAACAATGTGAATGAGGATGTCAAGTCCTGTCAAATACCCACCCTTTATGGGTTATTTCTAGAAATTAAAATCCTAAACTACACTGTAGAGATACCCCTCACCATGTCATGATCATTAGTGAAATAGGTATCTTCAATGAGGATTTGTTCTTATTGATCCTCAAATTATCATTTATTCAAGATTGGCAATTCGTTGTAATATTATAGCCCTATTTATGTTTTATAGATCTAGAATATTTAAATCCCATGTAATTTTATTCTAGTAGAATCTCCAATAATTGTATCATTTTATAGAAAATAGTATTGAAAATATCATTATACAATTCAAGTTCAAGATTTTTATTGGTTGTTCTATATATGATTTAAAGGTGTTTAACTAATGGATGTTGTGGTGGTGGGGGGAGGGTGTTTTTATTCAATGTTTTCAGATGTGAATTTACCTAGGTTTGTTTTTAGAAACAATCCCACCATCATCCAAAAATATGTTTGGAACATGAAATAGGACCACCTAGAGATAACTAGCTTTGGAGGATCATCTCATTGAAAAGGAAATGTGGTCACATCCAAATCATAATATACTTAGATTTTCTAGGATCATGGATTGGTTAGAGAGATCACAAACAATGTGTGAATACATTGAATCCAAGTAGAAGGATATGATATAGAGTTTAAAGAAAATAAATTCAAGGTGGAACAAAGTCCTACTACTTCTATTCATATAGTTTCACAGGTTTTTTTTTCACAGAATAAATCTAATTTCTAAGAGCCCATTTCAAGATGTAAAAGGGTAGAATCTTTTTGGGACATAATGGGATAGACTCCTCTAATATTCATTTTTGAATAATCTATGATCTTTTATAAATATCTTCGAATGAGCCATGTCAAGTCCCTCAAGTTGAAGAACTTGTGATCATTCTACAACCCTTCTATAACAGATGAACCACACATGGAAACCCCATATAAAATGAGGATAATATAAAAATAACAAATGAATTTGGAAGTGTTGAATTATTAGGATGCATTAAGATTCCAAAAATTAATGTTCATGTTCTAAAAAAATCTATATAAGTTGTTTGTCAGGTTCACTATTAATGCACTCACATAGACCCATCCGATATAGAGATCAATTATTATTGAATGATTCTGATTTGTTTTAATCCCTTCCATTAGAGAGGTTCTTTTGGTATATAAATTATTATAAATAAATCCAAAAATCACATGAGCACCAAATCCATTGGAGTTCTAGATAATGTAGGATGTCATTGAATGTGAGGATAACTTTATTTTACATATGATGATGAAGGGACTTTGATGGTAGGATATATGGAATGAATGGCATATTAATTTTATGTTAATGAATAAAAAATCATCTTGGAGGTTAATATGGGTCAAAAGTATATTGTATAGTAACTCTCAATAATTTTAGACACTGTAGGGGAACAAATAATATAGAAATGTCATTGGGGGGAGAAGGGGAAAACCACTAGAGGGGCCAGAATTTATAACCATGATTTTTGGAGTTCGGTTTGAGGTAATGTAACATCCCCAAATGATAAAGGGTTAAATGACTAAAGGATATTACTCATCTCAACAAGGTGCACCTTCCTTTTTGTGAGCCTTCCGGATTTGAACTCCATAGTTAAACGTGCTTAGCCTAGAGTAGTGATCATTATGTGTGACCTTCTGGGAAGTTTCTCAGGATGCCTCTGATTGAGGACACTGCACATTAGAAAGGATGTGTGTTGGTTTGTGGGGACTGTCATTAGTCAGATGACCCGTTCATGCATGTGGGTGGGACCTTGGGTGGGGACCACATGTCTACAAGGCAACTGGTGTACATGGCGGGATGAGACGTGTGTTGGCTTGCGGGGCACACTAGAAAGGATGTGTGTTGACATATGAGGACTTTCATTAGTCAGATGACCCGTTCGGGAACATGGGTGGGACCTTGGGTGGGGACCACCTGTTTGCTGGGAAACTAGTGTACCTGGCAGGCTGGGACCCGACGACCATGTTAAGGAAGGGTGGCTATGCTATCACCGGGACTCAGTTGTCACATTTGGTATTAGAGGTGGTACCCAACCTTAAGTGCGGTGCACTGCCTGGGTTGAGATGTATGGGACATAAAGAGGACATTGTGATCTAAATATGGGGGTGATTGTAACATCCCCAAATGATAAAGGGTTAAATGACTAAATGATACGACTCATGTTAAAAATGTCCACCTTACTTTTCGAGATCCTTTCTGATTATAAATGACTTTTGTTAGACTGTGGGGACTATCATTAGTCAGATGACCTGTTCGGGCACGTGGGTGGGACCTTGTGTGGGGACCACATGTCTACGTGGGAACTTGGGTACTTGACAGGCCGGGACCCGATGACCATGTTAAGGCGGGGTGGTTGTGCTGTCATCGGGACCCCATTGTCACAGCTAACCATATTCAATTTTCCATGAAAAAAGTGTTTTATGATCGTATAAATGATGATAAAATAGTCAAGAATCTAAAAACTACACAAATAATCTATGCCATTGAGCCAATACATGGTGTATCCTCCAGAAGGAAAGAAATGGGGGGTTTTCCAGACACTGGGAGAATAGGACACCACAGGTGGGGATGGAATGAGGGAAAAATCACCCACCCCTGGTGTAGAATGAAATTCTAATATATGTTTCTCCTCATATGTGAGGGTGAATGAATTTGGTCCAAGACTTCAACTATATGAGAAACCCTAAGGCCAAAGAATTTTCTTCTACATGAAGAGGACAGGTTCCCATGATGTGGGAATTATAAAAAAACAATGAGAGAGAGAAGTATAACGTCGTAAAAAATCATGGGATGAAGACCTTATCCTATAGAAGGGTGAATTATAGAAGAATAATAAAGGGATTTACAACCACTCATACATGATTATCAGGGGAATCTGGAAGCCGAACAATATAGTAATCAACATAGAGGAAGAGTACTAAAACATTACCAATGTTTCTAAGAAATGATGTGTTCTCCCATGTTTAGAAAAATAAGGACTTAAAATCAATTATTCAAAGATTATTCATATTGGGAATGTGGACTTCATATTTTTATATTCCATTAAATGAAATTTTTTATTATAACTTATTCATGGGACACATTTTTGATGTGAATAAATCTATTTAGTCATTAATTTGGGTTAGAGAAATATAATTCTAGTTGTGAAAGGGGTTACAAATCAATATAGTTTGAACATATTGATTTAGTTGAACCAATATGATTAAAAACCAAATCACTCGAAGTATTCATACAAAAGGGAATACATGCGATATTTTTGTGAGACTAAATCCCCATAAAATATACTATGTTTCAGATTCCATTAAATTCAAACACATTTCAAGACCAAAATTATTCAATTGGGGAGGGTCTTATAATGTAGGTATCATCAAGATTATATTATATAGGAATATTTGGAAATGGAATACCATTGGACTTATGAAAATAAATTTCCCTAACATATTGGATTCATATATAGTTGGAAACACCTTAGGTATGAAATCATAAGAATCGTGTTTGGTTTATCCATCTGAAGGATTGGACACATAGTTGTCTTCTTTACCATTTGAGAGTAATATATGAGATGACTCTGATAATTAATTAAAAAATATCTTAATTGAAATAATAATTCTTCATTGGAGTCATTAATTATTGAAATATAGATCATAAAACAGTAATTTGTATGATATGATTAATAGGTTTCCACCATTTAGCAGGAGCATATTTAAAAAATTTTCAAAATAAATTAATGTAAAACATGATAATCATATAATAAAGGAATACTTTTTAGATAAGTAAAATCATTATAATGAAACATTAAATTAAGGTAAATCATTACAAAGAAGAAAAATATTTTAAAACCTATATTATACTGGTAGAGAAACATTACAATTATATTAAATCAACGAAATAATTCATTTCATTTAAAAAAAATCATCTCGAGTAACCAACTATTTATATTGTTAAACACTTGAATATATATTCATATATGAATCATAAACTAAATCAATTTAGGTTTCAATGGAATTAGTAATATGATAAATAAATGAATTTATGTATCTACTCATGTATTCAAGACGTCATGATATGTTAATGACTTGGAGACTGTGAAAGTTTCCTTTAAGTTTTCTTTGTGATATTAAATTAGTTTTTTAATAATAATTAGAAATTATTTAATAATATTAATTTATTCAATATATGTTTTATTTATTTTCCATTGATTTGAACGTAGATTATCAGGACTTTTTTGGTGCATGTTATTATTTTTTATTTATGGTATAAGTGGATAAAAGCATAATCCAGAAGTAGAAATTATTGTTTGATTATAAAATAATTTTTCTCTAAAAACACAAACATGGTAATTGAAATATAATGGTAATGTAAATAATAAAGGATACTGATTAATCTTATCAGAATGTATTGGTTACATAAAAGGGTTTGAGAATCTCCATATTATTTATATATTTTTCATTGATGTTATTGAAAAAAAGTCTTCTATTTTGAAGGGTATAAGTTAAAAATTGTTGAAAATAAATATAGTATAAATATATAAGAGTACAAAATCAAATAAAAATTTTATATATCATATTAATTGTATTGAAATTTTGAATCTATGGTTAGTTATATCATGGAATAAATAAGTTTAAAAATATCAATTTGAGATGTGTCTAAATAAATGATGTTAATTTTCTTCGAGATTTAGTTATATTATAAGAGTTGTTATTTCTAAAGAAAGAGTTATTTGAAATATATGAGATGATGGTTTTAAAATAAACATTTTATTTTTCATTATATTCTATAATATGATTATTTTTTCAAACAAATATAATAACATAGATTACATGAATAAAATAATTTACTTTTTAAAAATTAAAAATAAAGGAAATAAGTGTTATTTTATAAATTTTTTTTTGTGTATAATAAAGTGAAATAATTGAGAGAATATAATTTATAAGCGCCTTGTGGGAGTATGATTTTTATTAATTTAAATGTTAAAAAATACTATTTCACTCAAAATATAAAGTTAATGTCACTTAATAACCGAAAAAATTATATAATTTTAAAATATGATAAATTTAAATGGTTAAAATATTTTTAAAAAAATTTTGAGGAATTTTTTGATGTAATAGATTCCATTTGTTATGATGATGATTAACATACAATTAATTATATATAGAAAACATCAATTATTAATATTTTAACATTAAATGTGGTGATGTTAAGAAGTTTGAGTACTATGTTCTAAGATTAGAACATTTAGAATATTATTCCCTTATATCACTATTATTAATACTTTAATTCATCATATGTTTTACTCAATAAAGTGTTATGTGGGTGTTTTTTATTATATGTCTACATTGGTATGTGGATGGGATTACATATATATGAAATCATTATTTAAGAACCATAAAAGTGAAGCATGGAAACAACTAATTTGGATATTTATCAGATTTTATATGGTGCTACTAGAACATATGTATGGGTTTTTAATTATTCAAGAAATATTTATAAAATTTTATATGTTATATGTTATGTAATTAAAAAAATGACATTTTCATTCTTTCACATTGGGTGTCTATTTTTTGTGAATTAAAATGATAATTATCCTCTCAAAAGTTGTTTAATCCCTAAAAATTATTTTTAATGGGGTTATACAGGATATAAATGCTATATTTACTATGATTAAGATTCTTTTATGAGGATATATAATATTCTCATGAGGCATATAATTGGTTTTTTTGCACTAAACTATCCATGAAAAATACAACATGGAGTGTCGACACTATTTAATTGTTATAATATGGTAGTATGGTTCATATTTGGAGTCATTAATTTATGGTATTGGAGATACACATAGCTTGAGAAATATAATACTTTTATAATTTTCCAACAATATCCTTGAGTCATAGCTAATTAGGTGTAGTTGGGTATGTTGTTGATCATGTGAAGTTACTATCTATAAAGGTAAATGAGAAGGGATGTATGTGTCAACATGATTAGTCTATACATAATGAATTGAGAACATAGTAATTAGTAATATGGGATTAAAATTTTCTATATCCCATTTCACAAAACATTTATAGAGAAATAGATCATATGAAAATGAATTTTGGTATATTATTTAGACGGTGCACATATGTATAGAGATACATGTGTTTGATTAATATCTGACCAAATCTCTCTATAGTTTGTATAGAACATATTCTTTACTAGTGGCCGTTGTTTTCATACTTTTATAAATTTAGGAATATAAATTTATTTTAAATTATAAAAATTCTTCTGGTGTTAAACTTTTTTTTATTTAATAAGGATTTAATTTTAAATATATTTTCTAAATGTTTTTTAGAGTTTATCCGAAAGCTATTTTTATGGGACATTTTCAGGTATTTTATATTATATAATACATAGAGAAAATTTTGATTTATTTCAAATTTTTTTTTGTAATACATCCAATGGAAATTTTATCATTGGTTTCAAAAATTATTAAACATGAAAAAATATAAGTTAAAATTGTACAATGTCAATTTTTTTATTTACAATGGGAGATTAAAGAAGGTATTTACTAAATCTATACACATTTAATGTATATTTGTCTATATGATATGTAATGATGTTAGAAATTCAATGGTAAAATATCATTATATGAAACGTATTTCATGGTTATAACATTCATTATAATATAGATATATTATATTTCTTCACTACCTTAGAAATATCATGGAGATCATCTTATGATTATTTCGTAATAGTATTATGACTGTTAACATTGATGAAACATCCATGATTGATTCCTACTATCATAAATATTTCATATGATTACATGAAAGGGATAATTGATGTATTAAATATATTAATTCATGATTGTACAATGTATTTACTCAAACATTATGAATGTAGACCTGAAGACTATATAATTAATCAAACACCATTAAGATATGTGGTTTTAGCCTTCTAAAATACTACTAATTTATACACACACAAACACACACACAAACATATATATATCTTTCTTCTACATCTATGTTTTCCATGTGAGGAACTATAATTTAATAGAGTGAATGAAATTATTGACCTTGTTATGGGTGATTCATTCATCCTACAGATACATCAAATAGGAGGTATTGATTTAGATACCTTTTAGTTATCTTTTTCAACAATACACAACATGGGTGAATTTTACAGTGATCATTAATGTTAGGTGATCAATATTATTCATCTTATTTATGCATGGTTTCATATTCAAGAATGATAGATATTGTGAAATGTAGATTATAATACCTTAGACTACCAAGAATATGTTTTTATCAATAATTAAAAACCCTTAACTTGTCTCATTACCTATCTAAACCACAAGTGGTAGTTATTACATTAGTAAAATGTGATATTAGGAGGATGTAATAATTAGAGGATACTTTTTTGTAATTCAGTGTGATAGTGTAACTTATTATCATATATCATTACGAAAAACTATCTATTTCAACTACTCTATGTTTTAGGGTTGTATTAATAAAATATTTACCATTTAAGGGAAGTAGTTCCACACATGTAGATAGTATGTTCAACATTAGATATTTGGACAATATATCATGATAGAGTGTTAGGTAGTTACGCCATCTAACTAAAACATCTCAAAATCTGTTTTTTGGAACGTTGATTGGGGGTAGTAGAAACCTTTTAGGAGATATATTTGAGAAGTAAAACATGGGGTTTAGTGTATTCAAATTATTATGTGTTAATTTGATCTCATATTTTAACCTCATGGTTATTTCAAGGATTATAAAAGGATATATTAAAAAAAATTCAATCAGTGATTCTAGAAAGGGTCTCTCTATAGTAATAAGTATTATTCTGGAATCCTATTCTATATCTTATACCTTATTTAACATAGTTGATTTAAATTATATTTTTATGACAATTTATCTTCCTTTATAGAATAAAAAGTTGCAGTATTATTTACATGTATAATGATTAAAAATACTTTTTTCAAGATTACATAATATACAAAATGTTTTTTATATTGAGCTTTGATGGTGGACAATTATTTGAATATTTTTGAAATGTTCATAATGGATATGAAATATTTTTATGTTATTTTAGAAATATACTAGTTAATATATTTTTAATCCTATAGTGAATACTACTAAAGGAGTATATTTTCCTTGTCTCCTTTTGAAATTCAACAAACCTTGATTAGATAATTGAAGGTTTAGGATGGTTTAGCAGGACGAGATCATTATCAGGTAGGGGGTATTACCATTGATATTCATATTATCAATTTTTAAGTTATTCTATATATTAATAGGAATATATTATCTATTATGGTTGAAAAATTTCATGATATTTTCTGTAATGAATTTTTTTGGATAACTTCTATTTCACAATCAAAGTCTCCGATAAATATTTTTCATGGAATCGAACTGATATGGAATCCCCAAAATCACATCATACCAACTCAGTTGAGGGGGATAATGATTTTTTAAGAGGAAATAAAGGCTAAATGGTTTCTGAGAATGATTATTTCTCTCTTAAGTTCTCTAGTTATCTTTTCAAACTAAATACTAGGAAGACTGTCACTGTGTGTTGATTATCAACATCTAAACTGGGTAAGGATTAATTATATACTTTTTCGATGAATTTATTGTTAATTATTCCAATAAAACAAACAATGAGGTTTTAAAAAATAGACTAATTCTCTATGTACGATTATTAGTTAGTGATTTCAAAATATAATACCATGATCAATTTTCAAAGTTGTTGTATTTATGTCAAATAAAGTTTTATGCCTTTTGGGTGTTCTAATGCTCCATCCATGTATATAATGAAAATGAATAAGAAATTCCATAAATTATTATTATAATTCATTATAGAATTTCTAGATGATATCCTATTACATTCAAAATGTAGAGATTAACCTGGTTGACCTATTTTTATTTTCCTGGAAACTATATGAGTTTCCCAACTATATGAAAAGATTTCTAGATTCACATTTTAGATTATAAAAATAAAAATTTATAAGTGATGTTCATTTTTGATGCCGGTATGTTAGTATATCATGAAAAGTTATAAGTAACAATGTCTTGGAAAATTCCCCTAGAATACATTTGAGATAAAATATTTTATTGCGATTAGATGTTACAATAAATATTTTATTTATGATTTTTCATTAATTGGTACCCTATTGAAAACCTAAAAATTGAAATCATAAAATTTATGATTATCTAGTATTTATAAATTAGTGTTGAAGAAATGATATAACATGGACATGATTCTTATACCACCACATAAATATAAGGGGTTTGAGGTTTATTATTTTAATTTTGTAATTATATATCATTGTGCTCTTATGAAGGACTTTATGGTTATAAATTACATGAAAATCATTAATGGAACTATCCTACCCATGATTTTTCATTTCTTACTGTTGTTTACTATTTATAGTGTTGGATGAAGTTCCAATTTGTATATTACTTTATGGGATTCAGTGATTACAATAGCCTCAAATTTATCTTTTCATAGTGAGAATTTAATATAAGGTGACACTAATAGGTTAAATTTCTATTATAATTTTATTTTCATATTTGGAATACACCGAGCAAGCCTAATATTATAAATAATTCTCTAAGAGTCAATGTACACCCATTGAGTGTGTATGAGGTGTTACAAGCATGTAGGTTGATATCACTAATGGTTGAATTCCATCTAGATTAAAATGATTATCAAAATAAGATGAATCTATACTATATTTATATTATATCACCTATTTTCAATAATTTAATGAAATCCTAGATTAATAATCATGATTCTGTGATTATTTGAAAAATTCATAATGGTACGGAGATATGAGACTATTGGTCTCATGATTTTATATTAAAAAAAATAAATGGAATACTTTTTCTTCCCTATTGGTATGAGGGTGTATGTGATGTAAATATATCAATTATCTATATGGGTTTTAAATACTATAGTTATGAAAAACTATCATGATATTTACAATAAATATTTATGGAAATCCATGAGAAATGAGATTATGGTGTATGCTTCTAGGTGTTCAAATTATCAATGGGTGATAATAGAATATCAAATAAAAAATGTTAAATTTACCCAGATTAATTTAATTTCTGAAAATGGGATGATACTACTTTATAAATTTCAAATAACGAACTATGATATTATAGGGGTTGGGATATGGTTTTGGTAATTATCAACCCCCAAAAAGAGGGAGTTTAATTTTTTTCCAATATAGGCTAAAATCACAATTTATAAGATGGTAAAGTTATATATTATGGAAAAATTTAAGGATTCATGGTATACCAGCTTTTATTTTGTAATTTTGAAACTTGTAGTTCATATGTGTGTTTTAGAATATGTTTTAGTAGTATCTAGTTACTAAGGTAAAATTGAGTACATCTTATTTCTCTCAAACTGATGGTTAATCATAGTAGAAAATTTTAATTCATGAAAATATTCTTCATGTTTTTATTATTAAATTTAGTATCTGATGGGAAAATCATGTCCCTATTTTAGTGTTATATTATTGTTACAGATATCAATTTTCTATAAAAATATATTCTTTTGAGTCTCTTTATGGAAATAATTATCCTACTCTCTATATTTATATGGAAATTAGTGACTACTTTTTTATTGGTCCTAATATAGTCTAGTAGAACATGGAGTGAGTGAAATGGATTTTGAAATTATTGTTCATTACTCAATGATAAAAAAATTCATACACTAATCATCAAAGATAAACCATGGAATTAAATGTCTGTGATGACATGTTTCATCATGTTTCAATGAGATTTTGTCACCAATACATTGGAAAGTATGAAAATTTTTCTCCATAGTTTGTTAGACCATTTTTGAAACATAAAATAATTAGTTAAATAACATATAAAATTTATATAAATCTAGCGTTCTCTATCATACAATATTTAATCTACAATTCTCGATTGAAGAAACAAATAACTGATCCTACACATGTAATCTTGTTTAATGATATAAATTTATTGTAATATGTTTTCTATATGGATTAGCATATTTGTAATGTCAATCAGCATAGAATGATATTCCATTGAAATGTTATTTATTTAGGATTCTTTTTATGTAATCATTGGATATTACATTATAATACCGTATAATGGAAATCTTTTATGATAGTTCCGTAGTAAATCAATTTTACACAAAATGATCGTTTAGGATTCTCAATGATGATAAAGAGGATAGTGGGGTGTTAATAATTTTACAGATCTTTCTAGTTTTGTCTTATATTTTCTATTCATCTTAATCTTTAAATTTTTGTAATTATGAGATAAAGGTAGATATAGGATTTTTTGGGGAATTGGAAGAAAAAAAAGCTAAGGACGAGTGGTCAAATGAAAACACATAGTACTTAGTGGCCTTTCACTAGTTAAAAGATGGTATATTGGGTGATTTAGGAACTAAAATAAAAAAATCAAGCACCCAATGGACTTCAACCTAGTACGTGATAGACTAGATGATGTTATTTCTAAATGAAGGGATAGATAGTGTTTTTAATATAACCCATTAGACCATAAATCATTGGATTCTCTAGATTTCCCATCAAAATTTAATTTGTGTCCCTCTCTTCAAATATCTATTCATATTGTTCTTATTTATGGAGAAAATATTCATGAATCTTGACTTGTTTATCTTTTAATGGTAAAAAATATCACATTTAGAAAGTATTATGTTTTTATACCATATAATCACATTATTTTTTCTTGTTCATCCAGGAAGGAAACTAATGTTCATATCTTCCATATATTCATTCTTCGTAGTTATTTTAGGAGCTAATCCCTGGTAAAACGGAGGAAAATACATAGTTTTTCACTCCAAATTTCTCTCATCTTATATATAGTGAATAAATCTAAAAAATTTATCATGTTAAATTTTTATAAATATTATAATGGAAAAGTGACTTCTATACCAAAGAATATAAGTAAAGATCCATATTATTTTTCGTGGGTGACCTAACACCTCTGAAATTATTTTAATGTGTTGGAAAAGAAGGGGTAAGTGATTGAGTTAAATTAATTAATATTTTTTTCATAAGTAATGATTTTTCATAAATTGTTTTCCTAAATTTGATCATTGTTTATGTTTAGTTGATCCATGTTTTTATCTATAAAATGACTTGGTTAATTCATATTTCTTACATTAGATCTTGATACACCATTACAAATGTTTTAATTTTTTTGGTTAGTATAATACTTTCTTTGTTTGATAATTTTTTCTAGTTTTTTTCACATGATTTAAAATCAAAATTTTTTACTTTTAAAATATATCTTGTAGTGAAGAGTTATTGAATTATAATATATTGGTTCATGTTTATTAGGAATACTTAGTCATGTGTAACATTAAATTATTATAAATCATATTTAATGGTCTTATATTTACATTATAATTTTCATTAATATGTATTAATGGGATTGATGAATATATTTGAAGAAATTATATTAGATTTAAATGCCCCATATTTTTATACCCATTCAAATGTTTTATGAAGGGATGGGCTATAAGATTTCCCCAACATAGAATTCAACATTATCTTTCCAATTGGATGAGTTTTATAACATTAATCAGTCGATTCCTTATTCTAAATATTATTGGATTGAAATGAATGTGATAAAACCATTTTAGGTAATCCCTGTATTGGGATTCAATTGTTTTGAATGATATCTATGTTTGAAATTCGTTACAGGATATTCCGATTGATTTTTTTTCACTTTCATTTCATTCTAGTGTATCTAATTAGATTTATGACTGGTATTTTAGGTTTAGTTGGTGACCTGCTATCCATATTCGGGACCGTTGCTAATGCATATAGATCCTTTTGTGTGAGACCTATTTAATGGTGAGGTACCTACAGATGGGAGTTTAAAACAAATTGAATATGGAGGATAGTTAAGACCTTTCAAATAATTTTATGTTGGATATAGGAATGTATATTGAAAATATCCTTGGAAATTATATGTTTGATATTTCACTGACATGTCTCCCTATTTTTCTATATATTGTATTTTTGGTTCACATAGTATTTTTAAATGAATGTTTTGACTATTTCTACAGATTTCAGGGTCTTTTTTGACATTTTTGAAATTTGGTTTAACAGAGTTTCATATTCATATATATTTTTTATTTTTAAAACCATTATAAAAAATTAGTTATCCATTAAATGTGAGTCCCCTTATTGGAAGATGGGATCTTGTATTTTAGTTTTCTATGTTTACAAAATTCCATAATGAAGTTTTATTATGATATTATGATGTCTTAATTTCGTTTAAAATTTTTAGTGCCATATAAATCATGATTATTATTTATTTATTATGTTTATAAGAGGTTCTGGTCAGTATGAGTTGATAAGGAGCTGTATTGGTGACCAAATGTTGGTACTATTTTTTTATAAAATTCACGATTATCAAAAATTAACTCTAAGGATCATTCATAAAAATCTCTCACTCTAAATAAATATCATCTAAGATAAAAAATTAAAGATAAAGGAACATCATAACATAATATTCAATTATTTAATGTTGAAATACCATCAACAACCTCTGTTTTTGAAATATATTCTTTGGTAAAAGTTTGGTAAAAATAGCAACCATATTCTCCTTTTTAGAAACAAACAGTTAATTTAATAACCATTTTTCAACATTTTAATTTATAATGTGGTACTTGATATGAGTATGCTTATATTAGTAATATTAAATGATATTTCTCAAAATATTGGTATCAATTATATTATCACATCCCACTATAAGTAGAAACCTAACCTCCGCCTTGTGTTATTTTACTAAAGGTATCATACATAAAAATTATTTTATGGATTAGGAATCAACAACACATTCTAGTTATGTAATAATAAAATTACAAAAATTTCCTTTTTTCTTTTCCAATTTTTTATATTATTTTATATAAAAAATTCCAAATAATGTGTTGTTATAATCTTTATAATGTGTCACAGAATAAAAATTATAAAATATTTAGAGATATTAATTTCCTTGGATGAGATATGTGATCCAAGAATCAAATTTACCAGTGATGTACATTAGAATAATATTTTTTTGAAATTTATTGGGATTCCTTCATTAAACATTAATATTGAGAATATAAGTTAACCATGTAAATTATATCTTATTTTAAATTAGTTAAATAAATTTAACCTTAAAGTCTTTTTACAAATATACTTAATTAAACTCTTTACCTTTACTATCATTAGAATTTTTATATAAAAAAATTGGAGTAAAAACCCATTTCTTCATCATTTATAACTTCTTAATAATTACATGGTGATACATCTACGAAAAATGACACTCCCAATGGGAGATTTTGATATGCAAGAAATATATCATTTATGTATTCAATGTTGAGACAATTAATTTTTATTTGAGGGATCCATACCTACTAAATTATAGTTATATTAATATTTATTTTTTTAAAATATTTTGGAATCTTTGTATTGATGAATATTTAAGATGAAAATATATTTTCATGAATCCATGGAAATTACTTTTTAAATAATGTAAATTCAATTTCTATATAAAGAGTTTTATTTATTCATATATCGGATTATTAATGAATATTTTTTTCACAAATATTCTTAGGTACCCAAGTAACTTACCAACTGATCAGGTCCTAACATATCCCAAAGGGAGTTCTTGATCACCATCGGTTGGAGAGTAGCACCTAATATCATACAAAATGAATGTGGAAAAAACATTCCACTAAAAATGCATAAGTAAAAGAGATTAGTAAATATTACATCTTGAGAGTAATGTAATTGATGAAAAATAAGAATAAACAATCCTAAGTAATTACACCACGTACCAGAACATAGAACTAAAAAAATTTGGAAGACAAACAATGAAAGTCTCAACTCAGAAAGAACTCACCAAGTCCACAGATCAATAACCTGAACCACCTCCAAGAGACTACCTTCCCCTACTCGAACCAGGAAGGAGATTATCTATATACACATGAATGAAAAAATAGGGTGTGAGCCATTTCCGAATATCATTTCACCAAACTATTTCATAATAATATTCCAATATAAAATTTACCATAAAAACAATTTCAATTTTAAAAGAAATGGGTTTGGAATTTCCAAACCGTATTAAAAAAATTCATTATTTAAATTTCATAAGATGGAAAACATTAGAAAATAATTATTCACATTTCAAATGATAGAAATATATTTAAAATTATGGAATTATAAATAATCAAAATATTCATTACCCAAATAAAACTTTTCACAAATTGATTAAATAAACACATTTATATTAAACAGTTTATAAAAATCACAAGGAATTTAAAAATTCTTACTTTAATAAAATATATTCATTTCAGACAAAAAAGAGAGAGCTATAAGGTCCTATTTGTATTAAGGTATGAAAATTATAAGCTATAGATACCCCACACTAAATGTTAAATTCAGTATATATATATATATGTCTCTTTGAACAAAGGCCAAGGAAGACTCATCCCTATATCCTAAGCGATTTGATGTGCTTATATTAAGTTCTAGAATTTTGTAAATAATAAATTTTCATTACAATAACTCACTAAATACAAAATTATTTCATGTTTTCTAGTAAAAAATAATTATAGGAAATTTATTTCTAGAATTCTGGAAATACAATTCATCTAGTTATCATTTTCAAATATTTCAATTTTCCATTTAAAATCCATAACTGGTTTTTGATTAAAAACATGGATTTTTACTAAGGTAAACCCTAATTTTTCTATAAAAATTATTTTAAACCATTTCCACAAATAAATATTTTAAAAAAATTAATCATTTATTTTCACATTAAAATGTCATTATTAAAGAAACCATATACTTTTAAAAAAATGCATTATTTTGATAAACAATTACCATTTCAATGTAATTTGTGTTTTCTTCATAATTTCCCATTAAAACCATTTCCAAAATATAATTATAGACTCTATTTCATTGAATTTCAATCAAATCCATAATTTAAATTATACAATGTAATTTTTAAATTTATTTATAAACACACCACAATTCAATGGAATTGTTGTTTTCCAAAGAAACAATTGAATGAAATTTAATCAAAATGAAGCAATTTAATTTAAATAAAAAAATTAAATTAAACAAAGAAATTTATTGTCAACCTAAATTTTGAATCAAAACATATCCCCCAACCAAGGGATCCGTGTATCTCAAATCACAAATCCATATAAAGAAAACTCCTACAGAGAACGATGAAAAAGATAGTCTATGAATCAAACCAAAGTTTATACCCGAAATAGTGGGTATTAAATTTAAAAAAATAAAATATGGGTTCATGAAATCCTTGTAAGAGGAAGAGAGATCACGAGATAATGAAAAAGGGATGAGTAAACTAACCAAAAGAAGATCAATAGATGTTACCCTAGTTTTGAATTGCTTCTAGGAGGGATCTATGGGGCCAAGATATATTATTAGGATATATAAGGATGAGGGAAGTAAAATATAGTTTTTACCAGTATTGAGGGGGTCTAAAATAGTGGTTTTATAATTTAAAAAAAAATTAGGATCACCTAATATCTCATCTTCACTCTTTCTTGGGCACAAGCACATTATTTTGAAATACCATGCACAAGAAAATATTCTTTTATAAATGGGATTCACAATTATTCTTAATTGGGAGAACGACATGATAGGCCATTCACTATATATGAAACATCACAATTCCTTGGGTTTCATGGTTTTCTCTGAGATGGAAATCCATTTGTGAAACTATGTAGAAACCATGCCACATCCTGGAATTTTAATAAACCGTAATAAGATCATCCAAAAACAACACCAAATGAAACCCTACCAGTTCATTCCATAAATAAGGGTTTAGGAATTCCTGAAAATAGTAGTTGTTTTTTTTGTTATTATATTTTTCATGCACTAACATGAGAAAAAATTATAAATAACTTGTTATATAAGGGAACTTTATATTCAGATCATCCACATGCCACATTCAAACCTTGAAAATAATTAGTTACTAAAATTCTATTTTTTGAAGTTACTCTCATAATTATTTTTCTTTTAGTAAGGTTTATTCCCATTAAACTATTATAGTAAACTATTATATAAAAATTCAATATATTATATCAAAACAATAATTTATTTTTATATTCCCTTAGTCAGCACAACACCAACATAGAAAAAAATTTAAAGAGTGGTATAAAATTCTATTGGATTTCTATAGTTAGATATTTTCCACCCGTTAATTAATTAACATCAAATTTAAAATTTAATTTTTGAAACAAAATTATGTGATTTAATTAATATTTTACTTTATTTGAATAGTAAATTATTTAAAATTTTCACTTTTTTAAATATAACATATTTCATCACCATTTTTCCTTTTTTAGATTATCATGAATTTGAAATTATCATTTTGATACATTTTTTTACATATTTAAATATTCTTTAAATTATGCCATTTTCAGCATTGATTTATAATTTATTGAATCTATATAATTATTTTTATGTTTATTCAAATGATCATTGATATTTTAATCGAAAAAAATTTCTTTTCTTTTCGCATTGAAAATTCACCAACTTCAGAAAAATATTCTGAAAATTTTAACATGATATAACTTGATTTATATTAAAAAATCAATACATTTCATAAAATATATTTAATCCCATGTAATTACCAGTTGGCGAATTCATAGAAAATTTGGTTTTTCCTAATGTGTTGGAAGTTCATATATGTTGGTTTGGGATGAGAATTATAGTAGTTTGGGCATCCATATGATCAAGTTTGTTATATTTTTAGTGGCACAAGAGGCATAACTGATAATTTTGTTAAAATCATATTAGGGTTTTTTAACCAAACTCTTGAAATATGATACATATGATAGATCTCTTTCAACTAATGGTTTTGCGAATTGACATGTGTCATAAAATTTTAATTTTAGATGGAAGAAAGAGGTCCATTCTATAAAGGTTGTGTTATTTATAGTTGTCCCATTATATTATTTTAAATTTTTTTCCCTGAAAGAACACATTATATCAATACTTATTATTATGAGGGTGGTTCTAATGGGGAATTAATTCCATTGTAGTGGGAGACACTACACCTCGATAGTGAGAAAAGGGGTTTTTATCATGTTGTTATGTAAGGGATTCAACATTAATGCTATGTAGAAGTGCAGTTTATCATGTTAATAAAATTGTTTTTTTGTATTGTGGTTCCCATGGTTTCATTTTAGTGGGTGTATGGGGGTATGCATTTCAATGTGACCAAGAGGGTCACTCTATAACGTAACAGTAGATTATGGTAGTTGTACTGTGAAATTTTTTTTTTCATGCCAAAATGAGAATCTAAGAATGTTTTTTAAAATAATAAGAATATAAAATTTTATAGGTATTACACTGAAATGATTTTATGGAAAATTAGAGTTCGATATAAGGTTATTTGATTGTTCCCATCTGTCTTAATATCTACATTGATTACCCTCAATGATGTGTTAATTTTTAGTAGTTTTCCATATCAATTGGACGTTTTGTTATTTATTTATTACCAATTTATTCCACGAACATGTTGAATAATTATTTTGCTTCCATTAATCTAGGGGTTCAGTAATGATCCAATTCGATCATGGGGGATTCATATTGAATTATGTGGATTTTATCAGGTCATTAAAATTAGGTCTCAATGGAATCAACACTTGAGGTTTCATGTTGTTTCCCATAAGGTATGATTGTGCCCAAATTAATAATGGATGTTCAATTATATTGGGATGAAGTTAATTTTTTTTATGTAAGTGGTTAGGGATTCTTTCAGATGTGGTATTGGGGTGTTGTAATGGTGATCTTCACCCTATTTCTTACGGATTAACACATGAGAGACAACATTATTAGTTGTTCCAATGTTATTAACAATTAATTAATTATGAAATTGCTATTATTAAAATGTATAAATTAATTATAAATTTATTTTTAAAATATTCGATGTGTATATTATTTTGAGTTAGGGCATCTTATTGATCGATAATGGCTAACTGACCATGTTTTGTAAGGGTGGTTAGTGTTTACTAATGAAAATATATTTAGTTTGAGTTATATCTTCCTTGAAAATTTTCATTAAGTATTTAAAATTCACTCTATGACATAAGATATGTGTTATTTATTCTTATGGGTGATCAAACATCAGTTAAAATGAAATTTTATTCCTTGACCCATATGAGTGGTATAAATTTCTAGGGGATATAATAATATTTTCATTTTTATTCACTTATTCCCCAGTCATTGATGAACATAGGAATAAAAAAGTGTGAGATATAATGAAAGTGAAACCCAAAGGGAAATGATCATTTTTTAATAAAAATTATAGGACCATGGGATAATTGATCCTAGTTCACTTTGATTCATGGTGCCTGTTTGATTGATAATAGTTAGTTTAGGGGTAGGCCACATAGAACATTATGGAACCATATAGCCACAAGTATAGTTTTTTAGTGTATTGGGTGAGAATTATCCCTCATTATAATATATTATATTAGGGAATATATCTTGTACTTGGACATACATATATGTTGGGAGTGATTGGACTAACACAGTGGGACATTTAAAGAGAGATGGTTGATATTCAATTCTTTATAAAAATTTCCTAAAACATGTTTTCAAATAATTTTATTATATTATTATGTGAATATATTTATTAAATGGGATGCCATTTCCATTGAATGATTATACCTAAACCTATTGTTTTGAAATATCCTAAGGGAACCCATAGAGTGTGGCATGAGAATGATTTGTCTTAGTAGATTTATTTGTATGTTGGTCTTTTTTTGTAATCCAATAGAATAGTTTCATTAGTATATCAATGGGGATACTTTAATGAAATGAAGGTATTTATGGTTTTGTGTATATTAGGATAGTCTATGAAATATATACATGGATTTGGTTAGTTTGAAACCAATTTTACCCTTGTGGTATATGTGTTGTTTCCTTGGTTTTCTTCATATATATATCCAAATGGAAAATTTTATATCATGTGAATGATTCATGGTGATATGAAAAATGGTTATGGAATGTGTAATGGGTTATCCATTCATTCAATATTTGGTTATGATATATATTAGAATGGTTTTTTATTCCATGTAATCCTTTTTAGTGGAATACTTTGGAACATGTTTTGATGGATGGGTTGGGTACTATTCTTGCTATTGAGTAATTTTGTTAAGGATTAACTAATAATGAAAACTATATATGTGGAATTTTTAAAAGTTGGGTAGTATGAAAACTATAGATGATGGATGGTACAAAGGTTTTATTCCATTCCAATACTTGGTATTGATGATATAAGATGGTTTTAAGCGAGATCTACATTACATCCCCTCTGTACTGATGGTATGAGATGGTATGAGGGGATGGTCAATTTATAAACATTTGGTATTGATGATATTAAATTGTTCATAGGAGGGAATTAAATCCTTGGGTATTGATGATATGATATAGTACCATATAAAGACACCATATTAAACCATAATTATTGATGACGCGAGATAATGTTTTGGACATGTTCCATTTTGACCCTAGGGAACTAATAGAATGATATGGTACTTGGGGAATTCAAAATTTTATCACCTTTGTATTATTGATAAGAGATGATATATATGGAGCATATAATTACAAACCTTTATGATTCTGATTTGAGATGGTATAAAAGTAGTGTACCATTATTAATGTTGGTTTTGATAATATGAGATGTTATAATAAGTGATAACCACCCTAACAGTTGTTATTGATGATCTATGATGTTTATATTTTTGGGATCTATCAAAAAACATGATATTTTTTTGGGTGGAATCTATTATGTACATTGTTATTGATACATAACATGATCACACTTGAAACTGGTACTAGATGAAGTTGGTATGTCTATTCAGGTGTATCATCGTCGAACTCTATTATTGATAATGGTTTATTTAATGGTAAATAATTTTTTTAATCATGTCACGTGGTTCACTCAACATATATAATGGTTATTAAAGGTAGAATATTGATATTAGCCTAATGAATTTTCTCAAACCATTTTTTGGAGACCTGGAACTAGTGTACCAAAGAAGAGATCTTGATTGTAGGTTAGGGAAAGACAAAGGTTAGATGTTAGATGGATGATTCTGAAAAACTAGTCAGAGTTGATAGATGGGAACATGTTTAGAATTTATATTATGTAGTAGTTATTTTCCATTTTTTTTACTTTGGAAAATGTTATGAATAATATTCCCATGATATGTATTTCTGTTGTCTACCAATCTCACGTGACTTCTAGATAATTTATTTTATTACAAAACAAGTTATTTAATATTATATTTTTAACTTTGGATATGGTGAATTTTTTATTATTTCGACAATTTTGCGGATTTTATATTTTCTTCTTCATGTACAAATTAATGATATATATACTAAAGGTTATAGTCTCTATATGATATCACATATGTTCCGCACAACTTTTTAACAGTCTATGACATATGTGGACGAGTATCATTGGTCACATGATGCTCTAGTCTAATTATTGTTGAGTGAGGTAGGCAGACGTGTACCAAATTTATATATAAAACATATTTTCATTGCCTTATTATTTATTATGTTGTCAATATGAGATATGACTTGTCATAACATGTTATGGATGATTTTTTGTCCCTAACTAGCTCTTTACTTGGTTAAATTCCATGTTACAAAGGATTTGGGTATGTTGTTCCTCATTTTTGATGTTATATTTGGTTCGACTATTTCCAAAGGTGAAAATTTTCTTTTGGATTTAGGATATATAGTTTGTCCCTTTATCCTATTGTGGAATGAGAGCTGGGGTTCACACATTATATTAGACAAGTAGGTTAACATGACTAGTGTATGATTTTATGTGATCTTAATATTAGTTATTGAGAAATTTTGTTTTTCCATTTTTTATCAATATCAATTTTTTTTTTCAAAGATCAATTATTTGGGGAATAATATTTAGCTAAGAAAATATTTTTAATTTTCATTATATGGGTCTTTATAGAGGTATTTTTCTTATATACACATTCATGAAACCTCAATAATTGAAGGGGTATTATTGATTTAATAATTAACTATGAATATTACTACCATAAAGTGGGTAGTTGGATTGGGTATAGTACACAAGAATAATATGAGAGCCCTATATTCAGTGTCACAACATGCTAATTATAAATAAGTATCTTTTATGGAATTTTGAAGTTTCACATTGGCTTATGGATTCATAGGTTATGGTTTATATATTGGATGAGATATCCTAGTGATGTTGAGATTCATCTCTAGATATTGGTGGGTCATGTGTTATAATTAAGATATAGGGAATTTTTTTTATTGTTCTATATGAGTTTGGATGTATGAGGGTATCTAAAAATAGGGGATATCCCATATTTTTGACTGAATTGATATATTTAACACATGTGTAGACATATATTACATCAAAGATGGTACATTGGTGGTGTGTGATATTATATTAGGTTATGCATGGAGATTATTTAAATATTATGAATGTGAAATTATGTATAGTTCTTGTTTGGTGATAATATTGATATTTATAAAAGGAAATTTTATCTAGTTAAAAAGGAAAAAGAGGATAGATTTTAGTAGATATGATTCATTGTTATTTGATCTATATATTTAGTATGATTTTAGTAAATTGTATTTATTCTTGAATTATATGTTAGTATCAACCATCCTTCCTGAGAACCATTTTCAGATATGGTATTTAAATTCACTATAATAATTAGCGAATAACATTATCTTGGTTTAATTTGAAAATTTTCTTGATTTCAATGATAAAATATTATCCTAGAAAAGTATTCTTTGAGATCTGTAATGTAATGTGGACCATGAATGAAATATTTTAATGTACATGATTTGATTTAATGAAATACCCATGATTGAGAGATTTGGTTATAGTGGATACATGTATCATTGTGTGAGGTCACACAAAGAGTATATTGTGAAAAAATATTTCATTTAACACTTTTGTGTTTGAAATATAGGCTATATATGGATATGTGTTCATATCATTGAGGTCAGCATGTGGTGTAATGACTTGAGGGGAATCAATGTGTTATGGTGGGGGTATATGACTCTTTAGTTCCCTAAAAAATATTTCTTTTTCATAGGGCGTAGATGGATTATATTTTGTCATCAAACATTGGTTTTCATCATCTATGATTTCATAGTATAATGGAGTAATTATGATTTTCATGGTTAATGAATAGATAAAGGGTATAGTACATTATTTCTTTATCATTAATTCTGTAGAGAAGGGTTTAATCAGGGGATTGTTTATATATTATTTTATTTACTAGAACTGGGGAATAAGGCTATTATTAGACTATGATACATGATTAATTTAGTGTGATATTATCATGTTTGATCGTACATGATGAGAATGGGTAATGAATAATTAAATATTGGGAGACTAGTTGGTTTTGACTTCATCATGGGTACCTGACGCGGTGGACCAAATTCTAGTTTTTTTTTGAAAATTCAAGGCATTGATTGTATTATATTTATGAATGGAATCTAAAATATTTCCAAAACTATGATATGTGGATTCCCCATTTGAAGGAAACATGAGAGTCGTTTTGTGACGATAAGGGTTGTAATCCTTGATGTATATCCATTTAGGTATGGTGTTATAGTAAATGATTTTTATAGAGTTTGGAATAAATTTGGTTTGACATCATGTAATCATTTGACCCTAGAGAAGGGTTTAAAATATAGACCTTTTCAAGAAATATGAGTTTGTCTTGTGAGGTTTGATATTCAGATGATGATCTATATTGGGTAGGATGATGATTTTTTTATCAATGATGATAGAAATTATATAGTGGGTAACACATCATTGTTGATGTGAGCATGAGGTATCTATTCCGAGAAATATTTGTTAGATATTAGGGGTGATTTGTTAGTGGACCCAACTGAGAGGTGTTATTGAATTCAGTTTAGCAGATGGATAAAATAATTCAAGTTATGTGTGGTAAATAAAAAACCAATAAGTGAGTTTTCATTATTATGTATTCAGAAGGTTTAGTATGTTTCATAGGTAATTGCTTGGAATTATATTTTACTCTCTAGTCAACGGATCAATTATGAGTTTTGGAAATAAACTGGTAGGGTGACTTGTTTTGTGGTATGTTAGTTCTCATTAAAAAAAGGATGACATTTTTAGGAGTTTGAGGATTCATATTATGATTATTGTCACGTTTATGGGAATATGGTTTCAGATATGAATAGTTGGGATGCACTCATTTATAATGGGAATTCATGAATTTCATTTGGAGTAGGGAATTTTCATGGAGCTTGAGGAATAAATCAGTGTCGTGCTATGAGGAACTATGAGTTTTTATTGGAATAGTTTATTTTTTAGGGTACCAACTATGGGTTTTCATATATGAATGATATGGTAGTTTAGAAAAAATTTTAAATTCATTATTTATGAAATAACAGACATTACAAGGGTTTGGGAAAAGTGGATATCAGGGTTTGGTGTTGTAGAGTTTGTTTATGAGTAGTGTTGACATGACCATACCCAATATAAGACATAGAATATGGAATCTTAATCAGTGTTTGGGGGTCATGATTTTTAATGTGAGGTACATGATGAGTATTCCATGGATTGAGGAGTGGAGTGATTATGCTTTTCACATGACTTGTATTGTTATGGGTTTGTGAATTCTAGGGAAATTAGATTGTTTGGTTCTAAAATAATGTATATTTTTATATTTGGTTTTATAAATTAATTTATAATGGTAGAATTTTTCTAAAATGGTTATAGTTGACTTCAAAGGCCTGATAAGTGTTTTTTTGATTAGGTGAGTGTCAGAGTTGGTTCATGATGTCCGTACTATATCAATATGTTATAGCTGATAGATAATACCACAACTAGATGTTGTTGTGGAATGAAATATTCTACAAAAAATAAATTATTAAATGATTTGAGAGGGTCTTGTCAAAACTATTTATTTCCATGTTTTAATACCCCTATATAAGATTGAATTTTTGGAGTTCTAGAAGTATCATGCAGTAATTGGATGGGATATGTTGTGAGTGTTTCTCACGGTTAAAGGATCATGCTATTGAGGGAGAATCTACAATGAAAGAAAGGTGTTGTGTAAAATATTTATACATAATTTCAAGGGATGAACCATTAAGGGTTTGAAATATTCATGGCCATCATGTTGCATAATTATTTTAGTCATGACATAGATCTTTTTGCTACACCACAGAGGGATTCCATGAATAACATTGTGGTGGGACCTAGTGGGTCACACAATGAAGAAACCCTATAAGAGTGGTATTACACCATGAAACATTTATGTCATTCCACAATGTTCCTATAATATTTTTTAAAGAGGGAAAATCTATTTTATCTAGGCTGGCCCCACTGAGGGTTTTAATGAAAATGATGGCCCAAGAGTAGTCCATTCGGTCAACTCCTTCCTGCATTTTTTCTATAATACCCTCTGAAGATAGAAGTTTTTAGGTGTTTTTTATAGATATTTATGTTTGATATTCTCCTTATTCCATTTTTCTCCTCCTCAATTCTTATAAATAGATTTTGGATTATCCAGGCTAGGCTTTGATTGGATCATTTTTGGATCAAATTGAATATGTGAAATTTTTCATGGGTTTGATAAATGTGGTCCCATGATGATAATTACCTGGGGGATAATGCATTTTTAATTATGGTAAAATATGACCCTAATTTATTGTGTCTTATCTACATTATTAAGATGTAATTATTCAATTTTTATGTACAGATCTAGAAAAGTTATGTAGAAGGTGATTATGTTGATTATAGGAGTGATTTTGATCTTGTTACTTGTGGATAATTCCATGGGTGGCTGCATGACAAGTATTCAAATTATTGTGACTAGTAAGTTACGTAATAAATTATTATTTATTTAATATTTTTATTATTTATAATTATTATATATTAAATAAAAAAGTTTATTATTTTGAGTTAGGGCCTCGTATTGATGGCTGATGACTTGTTGAGATTATTCAGTAATAGTGGTCAAATATTTATAAAGGAAATGTATTTTTTTATGTAAGTTTTCCCAAATAATTATCTATATGTTTTAAATATTTCAATATTTTACTTGTTATATTTTTTCCCTACGAATGTAGTTAAAAACCCATATGTTAAAAATAATAAGATATTATTAACCCATATATGGGAAATAAGTGACTTATGGCTATAATGGACCATTGATTATTAAGGTTTGATGCCTCAGTAATTGATTTTCATGGGATTTTATAAAATCTTGATGTAATTTAATTATGAATTCAAGAGAGATATGTCCTTAGTGTAATAGGAAATAGTAAACCTTGGTATATTTTCTTTTATCCACTTTGTGTAGGGTAATGCGATGGATTGAATATGGATAAATTAGGGGTATGCCATATGGGACATTGTAATACATTATAGTCGCATGGATTGTTTTTTTATAGTGGGTAAGAATTCAACCCTCATTGACATGTATTATATTTGTGAGTCTATATTGGATTTTGAACTAGAATAGATTGGAAATAAGAGGTCCAACCTAGTGGGACCATAGTAGTGAGATGGATAATATTCCATCCCCTGCATAAATTTCATATAGTATGTTGTCTATTAATTTTAAAAAATTATGATATGAGTGATTCTATGTAATAGGACAAAAAACCATTGAGTAGTGATCCTTGACAATTTATCTTAGAAATGGACTAAGGTAACTCATAAGGGGTTGTTCTAATTATGATTCATTATTATGGGCCATGTATGTACTTTTTTTATTTATTTTTAACAGATATGATTGATTAATTAAGAAAATATAGATATATATTTTAATATAATGGATATACCTTAGATTCATGTTTATGAGTAGCCATGCAAGGAAATATATGTTGGCACTGGGTGAGTTTCTAACCCCTTGTGGAATTAGTGAATTGTGTGATGTTGACATGGATTACTAATTACTTATTTAAATATGGTGTGATTTGAATATCTAAATTACTATACTTTAATTGATAAATGTTTATCGATTGTATTACTTTTTGTGTGTTTAAGTAATTATCTGTTGTAAAATGAATTATAAATGCATGTTAGGTTCCAACCTACCAGAAATGTGAACGATATGATAGAAGGAGTTATGTGGGATAGGTTGGGAACCATTCCAACCATTGAGGGATTCCTTTAATGGTTGGGATATAATTATGACCACAAATATTGATTCATGATGATTTAGGTTCTATACAAATTATCTTTAATGGATGGTACAACTTTCATATGCTACGAAAAATATTTGAATCAATGATATGATATAGTACTGAGGGAGAGTTCCATTTAGAACCAAGGTTATTCAGAACATGAGTTGGTTATAGGAGTGGGTTTCATTATTACTATTGGTCATTGAAAACATGAATTTGTTCCTAGGTTAGGCACCATTAAAAGATTTGGGTATTTACAACATAAGATGATACCAAAGCTAGAAACCATTCTGACCCTTGGGTGTTGATGATATGAGATGGTACTTGAAGTGAGTTCCATTATGAACACTCGGAATTGATGACATGATATTTTCCTAAGGGTGGGTTCCATTTTTACCCATTATAATAGAAGATATGATATGGTACCATGGGTGGGTTCCACTATTTCCCCTAGCATCGAGGGATGAAACAATTCATACCCTCAGTGATTAGGATTGTTTTGACATAAAATCACATGGATTGAGGATTTATTTTTGGTGATTGAATGTATTTGAAATTTTTTCACACAGCCTAATTATTCCTTTTTAGATGGTTTGCAATAGGATTTCATCATGGAGAAGGATAAAACAAATTACTCCCACTATAATGATCGGTGATGTTTTTATGAACCCACATTATAATGGATGATAGCCAATGTGGTTCAATACCAATGATTCTTAAGACTTTATATTAGTTGGGAGGATGAGAGGATGATCTCATCACACCCAAATGATGGGAATTATTTCCTACTATGGGACTCTCTTTTGGATTTAGGTAATGTTGATGGATCCTAATCAAATTTTGAGAATGATATTGTTACTTATGTATTAATTACTAGTTTATATCATGTAATATTGGTAACAATTTAAATAAACACAAGGTTTTCCATATTAATATACTTATTCATATATTTTATGTTTGAATAATTTGGTTTAATCCACAAAGCTAGGTGAAGATAATTTTATCATTGTCCAAAGTGATAGTTGGTATTTATATAGGTGGGATCAAATCTATGAATCTAGGTACCTACATATCATAATGAATAGAAATAAAACCCACATAGTTAAGAGTCACTTATCCAGAAACATCATACCCTTCATGATAGATTGAAAAGAACCAATCTAGGCACTTTAACAAAATTACCTAAGGATTTACAAGGTAGTGATTCATGTCAATGGTTGGTGTAGGACATACACATTATAATCCATTTCTGATTGAACTTGGAGGGAATGTTGATAAACAAGGATTAAATACCTATAGAATGTATCAAAATGGAATAAAATACGATAAGAAACATGATTTAAATTTGAACTTATAGGTATAAAACATTCATATTTATCATTTATCAATAAGGACAATAATCCCTAGGTAATGTGGCCTAGGAAAATTAGAATACCGGACCCAAAGGGAATATGGATCAATGAGTACGGTCATGAATCATCCCATGATAAATATGTCCCAATAGGGATGAAAGTTGGATATTTTGACTTTGAACCTAATAGAGGGAACCTATGTATCCTATTTTAACATGATTAAAATTCCACATAGTTTAAGACTTATAATTTAAGATCATGTGATAGGACCACACAATACATTTTTACATCATGTGGTAAGGACATGAATAACCCAATTTAGAATATGACCCCAACATGATGGTTATTGGATATGTCATTTTAGACAATCAAATATGTGTATTTAATATCATTTTTGAACATGATTCAGATACCATGTAGTTTGAAGGGCAGATATTGGGGTACTGTGAATGGACCACACCATTAATTCTAACATCACATTATAAATATATTTTCCATGCAGTATAGTTTCTCGATGTTTGGATGTTTGGGTCATGAAAGGAGAAAAATGATTCTGAGTTGGGATTGCATATTATATATTTTTTGGGATCCATATCCTAATAAGGCCTTATGTTAATGTATAAATAATTGGGGAGTATACCTATCTGACGGTCATTTAGTGGAGATAATTAATTGTTCTAACATAATGATTAAATAAGATCTTTAAGCCCATGTTATTCATCTTCATTATGAAAAAATTGATTAAAAAAGATCAATAAAACATTATTAAATAATTAAAAATTAACATTGAGTGGGACATTAGCACTTTGGATTCCTTATACATGGATCTCGGTCTTGATAATGACATCGCTAATTGGAAACCACTAGAGTCTTATTCTAAAGAGGAAATCCAATCCATCCATCATCATTCTTGTTTCATGGGAATGGTGGAACACAAAAGAACTATGAATGTACTACCCTACAATAAAGTCAATTTTAATTCTTAATTAGTTTTTCCCTTTTCTTTTCCAGCTCAATAAATATAGAAAATATTTGTCATCAAATTTGGGGTCACTAATCCAGTGTCTTCAAGATACTGAACAACATTTTCAAAGGCATCCAAAATTGTTATCCCCAAATGGTTTTACCAATCTAAGATACTAATCATAAGGGTTACTTATATAAAGGCATATTTCATTCTAAGGGGTTGACATAGATTTGGATTCCTTGATCATATATATTGGGTAGCCTTTTAGTGCTCTACCACTGAAGCCAAGGTGAAAATTATTTCTTGGTGTGGGAGAAGAAGAGAATGGATTTTCATAACAAGGGTTTATATAGGATCGTTACCGAAATTATTCTAGGGAAGATAAAAAAATTTTCCCATGTGATGTAATAATGGGAGAATAGCCTCACAATGGGAAATGAAAAACAACCTAGTGGGAGGATAGATTTAGTGATTTCTCCTAATAAATGGGCAGTGAAATCAATTTCCCTTGAGTATATGAAATAAACCCTTAAGAGATCCTATGACACATTATTAACTTAGGGTAGACCATTGTAAAGTTTTTTTCAATAGTTCTTTAATTATAAGGTATATGTGATCCCTAATAAAGGACCTTTTGAAGATCAGACCCTTGTCTAAATCTTCCCAACTATCATAGTTATTCCACCATGGTGTTTTTATCTTTGTCTAAAATACATAATATTAAGTCATATCTTTGAATAAATAGATAAAACTTTATTATTACACTTATAAAAAATCATATATTATGATGACCAAATATGTCTAATTTATAGGGGATCATGAGGGCATGTGCATGTAAGAGGTGGAAAGTTGTTGGTGGGAATCATCAGCTAACATGGGAATGTTAGTAATATATGAGATTGTGAAAATAGTAAAATAGAATATGGATTAATTTATAGAAAGAAACTTTGATTCATGGAATATTGAAGGGATGATAACATGATGTTCATGGGTGAGGGATGAGAATATTTACAAAATGATTGGAGGCATGGGGTAATTTCATGGATAATGTGTTTTTAATGCCTAAATATACAAGATCATTCCAAGGTCATTGAATCATTGATAAAAATTCATTAATCAATTCTTTAAATAAATATCCCAGATACTTCCTTACATCTTTTCACATTCACACAAAGAAAGTCTTAAATAAAATAGCTCAAATGTTCATCTATGTTGGAACAAAGCGGAGGAGGTTCAGAGGTGAACGTGATTATCAAGGGGACCATTCTTCTAAATGAAAATTATTTTTATTGATAGAATGAGTGGAAAATACCTCATACAAGTATAAATAGAAACTTGTGTATATACAAGTGCACTTCCTAATAAACACATTAGAATATCTTGTTTTCTCCATCACGTGGGGCCATTATTTTAGAAATACTGGTGTCCCCTCCACTTTCAACACAATTACTTTAACCTAAGAGATCCTTGAAGTTCCAAACTACCTAATTACATTGGTATTCTATGACAATAAATTTTAGAACATTATTTTTTTTGGCTCACATTAACCATCTATCCAAGCCATTACAAAGATGATGTGGTAAATATAGTTGGGTGAAGCACTAGGGAAATTTTCCAAGGTGAAGAAGAAAGGTGAATCCCTAAGGTGAATGGACTTGGATGATGTCACTAGGATGGGTAAACTTTGAAAAATTCATTCATAAGAGGTATTTTCAGGCTTTATTTGTTTATTTGATGACATTACCTTATCATTTTCCCTTCCCTATATATTTTCAACAACCTTTTACTGACTTCACCTCATACATAATAAAAATGTTTTGGGGTTTGAGTATCATTCTTGAAATTGATGATACTATAAATAATACGAATATAATAGTGGAAAAAAGACATGATACACTAATTTTATTACACATCTACTCTTGTGAAAACCATCCAAAAGAACCACCAATAATATCCATAATTATCCTTCCTCCATTTGTATTACCATGGTCTCTAGTTGGATGTGGAAATTATTTGGATACACATTAATATTCCACACATATGAAGTTAATTTTTTTAAAATTAAAAAGTGAAAACATTTTTATAAAGGGGTTATCCATATCCAATGGGAATACTACACCTACCCACATTCTTCATCATATGAGAGATTCTCATAACACTTGATGTTATATATATGAAATCGAAAAACATTTTTATTCCTAAATAATCTAAAAACATAAAATGTATCAAGAGAAATAATTCATAGAATACTAGCACACATGCCCACGATGTGCTGTGAAGGATGAATGGATGTCTTAATTCGAGGTCCACCAAACTACCACTATGTTCTAGAATGAGTTCAATGTAGTAGATATATAAAATATGTCCGAATTTCACAGATTGTTTTATAATATTATTGAATTTTTTAATAATTTATTAATTAATGGATTTGGGTTACAAAAACCTTCAACCTAACTCATGATGAAGTGTGGATTGGTCATTAAGACAAGTAAAAAGTCTTCGAGGTTGAAATATTTGTGTAAATTCTTGAAGAGTATATTTATCACAATGTTCCCTTAGAATACCGTTAAAGGGATTCCAAAATTGCACACTCTTAACTATGTATTCTTGTTGACATTGTAGACATGGATCCTTTCCCTTTAATTGAAATCTATTAAAAGGACTAGATAAGGAAAATTGTTATCAATAAGGGAGATATTATATCTTTAAAAGTACTCGTAGTGTTTCCCAATGTATAGAAAAGTGCATTTTTAGAAACCAAATGGATTTATTTTATAAATTGGTAGTATAAGGATTGGGGTTATCAATCCCATCTTTCCTAACCAGACTATACTTATAGAATTTTTCCTTGTTTTTGAGAGGATATCAACTAACTTTGTTTGATCATAATAAATGTTTCTATCCATGAACTTCCATAATAGCATCTATAATTTTACAATGAGATAATGTGGTTTAATCAGTTCCCTTAAATTTATGATTTTAATGGTGTTATTTGGGGTATCATAATAGAAAGTTACCCTTGAATATATTATTAACATTTTTGATTTTATAGTACTTAGTGGTAAACCATTTCAATCTATTTGAAATGATCAAAATGTTAGAGGTTTATCATGGAAAATTGAATCCATATATCGAAGTTGTATATAGTGTCAGGCCTTTACCATTGGGGGATGAAATAATTTTTAAAACATTAAGAATATACTTATTATTAAAATGGTATACATGTAGTAATCTAAAAATAAGCCATATTATCGATGATGGTGAATAATGATATGAAGTGAAGTCTTATATGATTTCTTTATGAGACACTATACTAAAATCTTGGGTTTAATAAAAAATCTTATAAAAATCATACACCCAATATCACATTACTCATCAATTTTTATAAATATGGATGTAATATGTGAAATAATTAATCAATATTAAAATAAAAAACACTATATCGTGGAGAGGAATATGTGGATAATGATTTATCGTTATAATACTATGATAAAAATTCAAAAATATCAGTCTTGGATAATTTCATGAAATTCTTTATCCTGGTTATCATTTTATCACATCATAACTTCGAAAACTAATGTACTCATTATTTCACACTCTACAGTCAAAAATAAATTGAATAAAGTGACCAGAATGGTCCACTAGAGAATAATTTAGAGTGGTGTATATTTTCTTAGGTCCTCCACTCCCCAAAAAAAAAATATATATTTGGGGCCACAGAGTAGTCATAATCAAAATTTGAGTTTATACGGTCCAATTAATAGCGACAATCTAATTTCCCCTTGAACACCAGGAACACGAAAAAAAACTAATAAAAAGGACCTCGAGGCATCCATAGAGAAATGAATTGAGCATTCAAGTATCGGTTTAGAGGATCTCTATCTAAAGGCCATTCAATTCTGATGGAGTAAATTATATATTGTTCAAACATGGGACCTATGTAAAATCCTCCAGAATGGTGTCCAAATTCCCCATATTGGGAATATGAAGGACTTGGTGTACTATAATTTTGACTGAAATATAATATAGGTGGGGATAAAAATATGGGAGTTGGAAATACTTGTCCCAAACACTAATGTTTGGGTCCCTAAGAAAAAGAGGTTTCTGAGTATTTTTAATAGAGGAACCCTATTAAAGCCACTTATGGATATTATCAACACCAAGGTGGTGAATCAGTGTTGGAATATTTTTATTCAAAATTTTCCAGTTCTCCCATTTACCTATTTGAGATATTAGGATATATATTTAATAATTTTGTTAAATTTCCTTCATTTATTACTATACAAACAATGTTAGCAGGATATTTACTTGGTTCAACTATCAATAAAAATGATTAGTCTTTAGAGCCTGTGTGAAACAACCTCGACCATGCGTGATGCTATAATGATATAATTGTTATAGTAGGTTGGATAAAAAAATAATGATCATAATGTGTGGTACACTAAATTCAAGAGGTGGTGAAAAATAGTCCAATGTCAAACATGATACTTCCTACTAGATCTTTATACAACTCATGTCGATAGATTTTAATTATTTAGTTCTTTTTATTTTTTAAGAGAGTCAAGAATTATAGAAAACCTATAAGCTCATACATTAACCAGAAATTTAATTTATGGGAAACATAAAATATTATATAGATAAACACACAAATACACAACCAGTCTAGTACCTTTGGAAACATGGAAACATGAAAAATTGTCCATTAATGAACTACATCATCTCGCCCGAGGATCTTCTAGACTTGAACCATTCATAGACACAAAAAAACATGATACATATCTTCATAACATGGAGAATAAAAAAAATAAAAAGAGTTCACCTCAAATGCTTAGTAAGTGTATATAACGGAGATATTTAAGCATACTATTAAGCATATGGGTATGAGAACAATACCATGAAAATAAAATATCATACTATTTATATCAATGAAATACTGGAATTTAATAAGTCACGAATCTTATGGAAATAAAGAATATAATCCATAAAATCATAACATATGATTAAAACATGGAATTTTTTAACACAAAACCATATATAATAATTTCAATAGTAGTCAAGAAATTTATATTGGGAAAATCATAGTGAAAAAATTCTTTTACTGAACTTGTTCCACACCCCATTCCATCCTTGTATTACTAAACCATGTCCACTACTTCTTCCAGCCTTATAATGCTGAACAAAGTTCAGTTCCCTATTATAGTATGGTATTACTAAACCAAGTTCATTTCTCGTTCCATCAATGCATATCCCCTGAGATATAAAACATCACCCAACATATTGTTGGGAGATATAGGTCCCACCCATGTCATAATGAAATCATACATACATGTTCCATAAAACAAATAGCACCCATAAACCATGATATGAAATGGGTATTTTAAAAATTTATTCAAGTCATAACCTATGAAAAAAATACATGATTCAAAATCATTTCATCATAAACATAACATAAGAAATGGTTTTTCATTAAAAGTCATATAAACATTGAAAGGTAAATGGGTTTCATAAACATCATTCCATCAAACCATAATACATTCATAGGAAGAATATAAAAGTAAAGTTATAATAATTTTCCCATAAAAGAATTTTTAACACCATAATATATTATATTAGATGGGAAATAATTTTTAGGGATCTTTTAAAATCATTTCTTAATGAAAATATCCTTTATTCATTTATCAATGTTTTCTAAAAACAGGAAAAGTTTTCAAAACATATTTTGTTGAATTTTTTCTTCAAAACATATCAAGGATGATATAAAAAAAATTAAACATTTATAAAATACATTTTCCCTAATTTTTTTTACCAAGGATCATTTGAAAACATTTTTAATATTATATTTTAAAATGCGGTGTTTGAAATAAAAAAAAATATCTTAATCACGTGGTAATTATTGTTAGCTTTTTCTTAAATTAATTTCCAAAATATTATTAAGTAAAAAAGAGTAGAAATATTCAAATAATACATTGATTTATCTTTAATAATGTGTGGATAAGAAAACTAATTAGTGTTCATGAGATATGGATCATAATATTTTATCCAAGATGTGAAATCATTAAGAATCTCAAAAAACGATGAGATTATTTCAATAAAATCATACCATGTGGTTACATGGGATCATAATCTCAATATAAGAAAATAAAATTAAATGATTCATAAAATATCAGGAAAATATGTATCTTTATGATATAACATGTAAAATATAATCATATGCTCCTAGAAAAATAATTTAGGTGTATAACCATACATGAGGCTCAAGATAAGAAAATTGAGAAAAAAATAATTTTATTGATTTGGTATCTTTTGAAAATTAAACCCCATGAAATAAATACATTAAAAGGGATATTAAAATACCAATAATCACATTTATATGATATATTTAATTTGTTAATGGGAGATACATGAACCACAGAAAATAAAAGAGTGGTCAATAAGGCAAGTATCTCATTGAAATAAAAGTGAGATGACGTTCCCTTACATTGTGCCTCGACTCCCTTCACAAGAATACAAGAATAATATATAATAAATGTATATTTGCTATATATATTTTAAAAAATAACATTTTTATATCTAATACCAATTTTTTTTGATTATGACCTCATATTACCTTCTTGTTAAACATTTTATGTTATGGTTTCACTACGGGTAATATCCTCGTAGTTTTTCACATGTTCCTTAATTTTTTTATATATTTTGTCCTTATACATATATAATTATTTAAATAATGTAATACATGATTTATATATAATTTATTTTTAGTTTAATTCTTATCATATAGAGGTGAAAGATGAAAAAACCCGTTCATGGTGACGGTTGGCTGTAAGTAGATATGAATGTTTTTTTCATTTAATTTTATTGTTGAGAAAAAGAAATTAAATGATATATATACATATATATATAGTTTTTAATGAATATTTATGATATAATATATAATATATATTCACTGAAACCATCCTTAATACATTCCATGTCATGTATGAATGAAATACATCACTTTGAGGGGGTGGTAGTCCACCCTTCCTCCAACGAAATAATTATAGTAACACAAATTGAAATAAATAAAGATATGTGTTTTCAAAGAAATAAATAATATTAAATTCATATGAAAAATAATATATAACATATATAAATATGTTTTCCATCATAATGTCTATCATGAAAGGAGGTAGAGGAAAAATGAAAACTCGTCATTTGGTGAGGCCGTAGTTCGTCATACATGTAAACAGTATATTTGTTACCCATTAAGTGGAAGTTTTTATAAGTTTAGGATAACAACCTAGAAAAAAAATATAATAGAATTATTTTGATATTATTTTGGTTATAAAATCATGGTATAAATATTGTGGATAGGGTGGAGATCGAAAATAATATAAAGGATCTTGAGAGAAAACGTTGCCACTAAACTGGTAACTCATTTTGTTTTGTGCCAAAAGGCTTCCTTGGAGTGCCTTAAGAACACAGGAAGTATTATACAAGGAATTTATGGATTTTGGGAAGTGTATTTGGTAGATATTTTCCGAAAATAAGTGGTTTTATGGGTGTGAAGAAGAGGGGGACATGGTGTCCTTTTATAGGGATTGAAAAATCACACACTTGCCATTTTCGAAAACAAGTTAGTTGTACGAATTATTTTACATAAAAATATTCATCAAAAAACAACCAAACTCAATAATGGATTCATAATGTAAGATTTATATCTAGATAATGGGTGTTTTACAAGTGTATAGGACGTTATGTATCTTAAATTTAATGTTTTGTACTTTATTAATCTAATTTTTCTCTTAACCGTTTTAATTAATTTTAATCACATTAAATAATATATTTGGTAAAAAACTATGTTATCTTTATTTGATATTAAAAATTATGATGATTAAAAAAATTAAATCCATATTTTTCAAATCATAATCATAGATTTGGGTGTAGTTTATTAAAAAATTACTTTCATTGATGGGACAACACTATGGGTTTCTAATGTAAAAACATCCCAATATTTTCTTTGTTTTTATAACAAATTTTAAATTGAAAATAATTCCAATGAGCTTAATTAGAATAATTGAAAAAAATATTATCTATTTAAATAGTTTATAAATTTATAATATAATATAACATTCTAAATATATTATATGAAAAATAAATTTTGAGTGAAAATATTTTATTTTTCACGATTCGTCAAGAAAGAGGATTCTAAAAAAAATCCAAAAATTTCAACCTAAAATAATTTCAAAATTTTAAATTAAAAAATGAAGTTTAGTTTATCAAATTAAAATTATAAAATTTTCAAACGGTAATTTTTTTTATAGAAGTACATGAAAAATAGTTTATTTGGGTAAATAATATTTTTTAATATATAACGACTTTAACAAAAATAACATCCTTCTTTATCAATATGTTTTACTTATATATAACCATTATAAAAAAATATTTGAAATTTACTCATTAATATTAATATTACAATGTTTATGGGCTAGGTTATAATTATATTATTTAAATAATTATAACCATAAAATGATGTTTCGTAGAAACATAAGTGTTTCGTGTAACATACACCAAGTCGTTGTTCTGTGTAACATACACCAATTCAATTTTTCGGGTAATTTAAACCAAGTCCATTACATTTTACAATAGTGTATTACTAATTTAATTGAAATAAATAAATATAAATTTTAATTTATTCAAGAAAAAATTGACCATAAAAAATACAGGGGGTATATTCTACCCCACATAAAATGATTTTCACTGATGAAATTCATCACTTAGGTAAAAAAGAGAGGATAAATTTGATTCAACATATCCAAAATTTATCACATAGATTCCTCAAACTACTGATTTTACTAAAAAAACACTGACCAAGTGAATTTGTCATGTCTTATTGAAATTTCTTTGATCAGTCCATAATTACAACTAGTTGTTATTTATAAGAAGGATCCTGCTCTAGCCGTATGACCAATGATTTAAATACTTGTAAGGGTGACGTAATTAATTTCTCAGGAAAGACAAATGGAACACATCTTGCGCTTTATAGAGATCTAAGGTATGTACTAAGAGATATTCTACCATCTTGATAGGATAATATTCTCAAAGGGATCGATCTACATATGGCTTAGTTTTTTTTTCTTCATGATTCTCTTAATCATCTTCCAAGGTGAGATTTATAGAAACACAATTTCACTAAATTCCAATTTCAGATCCACCATCAGTTACCATCATAAATTTTGTACCTTTTTTGAGAAACCTTGATATGTGGTGGAATGATTCTAACCTTCTTAATACTTTCTTAAACAATATTAGGACCCAATATAATTCTTTATACAACCTCATACCATCACGTTGGATTTCTATACATAATCCCTTAGAGGGATTCATAAGGTTCAATTTTAATTCTTGAGTGAATGATATTATTGTAACAAAATTTAACATATGATGGTGTTGATCCCAACCACCTTTGAAATCTAATTAAAAATATATCAAAAAGTCATCTCAGGTTTCAATTATAATAATAGTTTGACCATCTATTTGAGGATGATAAGCAGTCCTGAAACACAGTTCTATATCAAGTACAATTTAGATACTTCATCAATTCATTTAGTTGAACATCACATCCCGATATGACACAATGGAATGTGGTACTCCATGAAAACATACTTCATCATTAACATATATCATGGAAAGCTAATCCCCATATATGTCTTCTCTGAAAGCGTTTATGTTTACTGACTTGGTAAGGATAACAACTAAAACCCATATAGAATGAAAACCATTAGATTTTTTTGGTTACTCCAATGAAAATATACATAGTGATGTTCTCAAATTTCCATTCATGAATGGGTAATGTATACAACATTCCTTTAGAGTTTTTTATTTTAGGATTAACTTCTAAAAAACAAGCATCTAGAAAAAATCTCTACAATATTTCTCTTTATTCCATCCCACCATATTTTTTTTCAAGTCCCTATAAATATTCATACATACATGATGAATAGAGAATGATAAACTATGAGGTTCTTCTAATAGTATATTCTTCAAATCTGGTATGGAAGAAAAACAAACCTGGTTCTTGAACCTCATCAATCTCTCCAAATTAATGTTAAACAAAGGACCATTTTTTACATTCTTCTATAGATCTTCATATATCTTCTGCACATCCTTCATCTTCACATGGATAGAGGGGTAAATATTCTTTAGAGGAAGATAATAACTTTTTCCCTTCCTTCAGGATTTATACATCAATAGTTTGGAAATCTATAAATATTGGATCTTCTGTGATCCTTATAATGTAAAATCATGATTTATACTTCCATATAAAGCATTGGATGTCTTATTAAATTACCAAGAGTGTTAATGCATTGACCAGTACTAATCCTTTATCAGATATAACAATATTATCTTGAACATGTTGAACTCCTTCTGTGTGAATATATATTTTAGACTTTTATTGTTGGAATATATAACACACTTTTCTTTATAATGAAAATTCCTCAATATCATTAATGAAAAAATTTCCATTCCTAACTCAAAATCATGAAATGGGAAATTTGTTATCTTGAATCATTATCTTTCTTGAGGTGTAAGTGATAACCATGTTATCATACACAAGAAGACATCCCAACCCCATCTTGGATGCATCACTATAGAATACAAACACTTCTATACTATACACTAATGTAAGAACAGGTGCATTGACTAATATTCTCTTCATTTCCATCAAATTTTCCTCACATTAAACTTTCTATAAGAACATGACACCCTTCTAGTTTTACATTTTTAGAGGATTAATTAGTCGTAATAAATTATGCTTGAAGTTTTTATAATATCCATCAAAACCAGGAAATATATGAATCTCACTCACCATGGTAGGTCAATGATAGAATTCAATAGCCTCCATATTTGATGGATATACTACCATATCTAGATATTATGTGACAAAAAATGAATTCTTTTGCATCCAAAATTCTCATTTTATAATTTTTTTCATATTAATTCTTCTTGCTTCCGGTATTTATTACAATTATAAAGATATTTTCATTCTCTTACATGATCTTTGAATAGATATGAATATATACTATAATGAAAACCAAAAACATGTTGAGGTAATATATAAAGACTATCTTCATCAAATCCATGAAGATAATAGAGGAATTAGTAAGACCAATAGGCATTACTATATATTCATCATTACTATTCCTTATACTAAATGGAATCATGGGTATATCCTCATTCAGGACCCTCAATTACTGATATCATGAATGAATTTCAATCATGGATAATTATTGAGATCATCATATTTTATCAAACAAGTCATCAATACAGGGAAGGGATATATCTTATTTCTTTTGATATTTTTAAAATACTGATAAACAATGAAGTTTCGCATTTCTTCCATTTTAGTTTTTCACAAAATGAATGGGATGAATTCAATGTGATAGAATGGATCAAATGTATCCCTTATCAAGGTTTTATTATAGTTTCTCATTCAATTCCTTCAACTCAATGGGGGTCATTCTATACGATTACCTCAATATTGGTGTGGAACCAGGTATAAGTTCTGTTGAGAAATCAACTTCATGTTTTTCTAGAAGAATATGAATGTATTCTAAAAAAACATCCACATATTCTCAAAAAATAGGCTTATCATCTATGTAGATTTTGTCGCAAACCATTAAAGATAAATAACTCATTTGAATGGAATTTAAGAAAAATTATTTAAATGTTTTTCAATATAAACATCACGATTATCAACACATTGATGGATGATCATAAGAGGATTTGAAATATAAAATATAAAATCCTTTACTTGAAAATTGTTATGTGATTTATGCAATGAAAACAAATACATGCCTAAGGTTACATCAAATTCAATGAAAGGAATAATGAAATGGTTTGTAGGAATCACATTCCCATAAACATCTACTTGAATGGAATGATATATATGGGATTAAATCACAGTACTATTAGGGGTTTTCACTCATAATTCCACATCTAAATTTTTTTCTTTAATATTAACACTGTTAGAAAACTCTTTAGATATTAAAGAGAAGGTGGATTTATAATAAAATATGACAACATAATTTATAGTCTGGGTGGTAGTGTACCTTTCATCACATCATTATCTTTCCCCTCCTCATAAATAGTGATCAAATAATATTTATACCTATAACTCAGCATATGTCATTGATGAGGTTGATCATCATCATTGGCCCAATGTTTTGTGTAGTGGTTAGCATAATTCCCATTCTCCGCAAACTTGTAGCACTGAATCGTGGGATGTTCCTTCTATGCAGCCTTTTCTACATTATCATTTTGAGTAATCTCCTTCCCATAATTTCTGAAATCAATTTCCCAATGACCTTCCTTTCCAGACATAATATATTTAATAATTCCTTAGGAAAAATACTTCTATGATTCTTCCTATATGTAGAGTATAAGGAAAAAATGCCTTTTGTTCTCCTCGGTTTTTTAGTTTCCATTAAACTCCATCTACCTTTTTTTGTCAAAACCATGACGTTTATTTCTGACTCCAACCAATATTTCAGCCTTCATTTCCCAACGTACAATATCTACATTGCTACTAAAGTTTCTTTGGGAAAACTCCCATATATGACTTGGCATTATTATACACGGGAACCTATCCACTTTACTTTCATGTTGGATTATAATTCAGGAATTGTACCTCTCATGTGTCCTGAAATTATCCTCATAGGTACCGACAAATTCATCATCCATTTTCATAAAGTCAATGAACTCTTTCTCCAACATGGTACAAAGAATCTGAAAAAATTACATCTTGAATAATATGTTCATAAACTCATCCGATTTCATGGATTCAATCTCATCGTGCAGCCTTTTCTACCAATTTAGAGTCTACCACTTGTCTGAATCACCTTTAAAATGATAAACATGAAGAATAACATACTAATATTCTGAACATGAGAGGAAGAAAAATATATTTTTCAGTGGTACCAAACCATTTTTTAGAAACAATTGAATCAAAATATTATCTGAAATATGGTGATGGTTTCCCCAAGAAGGACTTCATTGAATGTTGTTCCCATATTTTCTCATTTGTAATTCATCCATGATTCATAGCTTGAGAAAGCTGTGTGGGATTACCTACATGATTTTTCATTCCATCCGTCATAACATGTGGTTTTTTAAGAGAAATATTGTTTCATTTTCCATTGTAATAACCATTAATGTAGTTCTTTCAGATTTAATAAATTGACTAAAACCAAATAACGTAAAGTAAGAAATGGTTATCATAATGAGGAAACACATAATAGGGAAGTTAAATTATATTATATCTTTATTATGAATAATTCATTAATCTATGACACCTTAGGTTTATCCTAGGTTATTTATAGATATATTATATATTAAATCCCTCATAATGCTTCATGATAATTTTTGTGAATTCTCAAAGCTTATCCCTCAGGGGATTCGAACCATGTGTGCATCAAGGGCAATTTTCATGTACTAGATTACCCTAATCCAGGCCTAAAAACATCTCTCCAATGTTATAACCCATTGGTAAATCTATTCTAGATCCACAATCACTTGTAGTATCAAGATAGGGATTCATTTTAAGGAAACCACTCACTCTATCTTTTAAAAAATTTCTAGAAAATGTTTCTAATTATTAAATAATTCTAATACTTATCAATAGATACATGACTATACATATCCTATAGATACAATAAATTTTCATATATTAATATTTCATAAATATTTTAAAATATTTAAAACATTATACAAATAGATTCCCAATGACAGTAATAGTCCATTGCATTTGGAAACGTGGAAACATACACACTATTACATAAATGAGAAACATCATCTACAACTTGACTCTTCTTTACATTCACCCTTCTAATACACATCACATATAATACATATATTTATGACATGGTGGAAGTAGACACAAAACGTGGTGAGCTCAGAGGCTTAATAAGGGTAATGAAGGGAGATACGTAAGCATAATCTTGAGCATAAGTGAATGAGAACTTTATCAAGAAAATATAAGATCATACCATACATTTCAAATAGCATTAACATGAATAATGGCATAAACAGTGGAAATCAATATGACACGAATCATAAGGAAATAAAAAATTGAATCCATAAATCATGAAAGAGGAATAAATCATGGAAATGTGGCATACCCATAAGAATATATAATTTTTTCCATTATATTCAAGGAATTTCTTTCTAGACCATCTTAGTGAAAATATTCCTTTATTGAACTGATTTCACACCCCATTCCAGCACTATATTACTGAATAGAGTCCACTCCTCGTTTCATCACTATAATAGTAAACTGAGTTCATTTCTCACTCAATCCATTTAATACTAAACAATTTTTATTTATCACTCCATCCATTTATATCTCACTATATATAAATGTTTACCTAATACATTTTAGGGAGATAAAGGTCCCACCATTCTCATAATGTAATCATAAATACATGTGTTAGAAATTTAGAAACAATCATATCATAACCCATGAAATTAAATGGGTATTATAAACAAGTAATTATATAATTACATATGAAAATATACTTGTTTCATAATCATTTAATAATAAATAAAACCCATGAAAAAGAAGAGATTTTTGAAAGCATATAATCCACGAAATAGAATCGGGTTTCATAAACATCATTCTATCTAACCATAATCAATTAAGAGAAATAATATGAAAGGATACATTGAATAATTAGCCCAAAAATTTACAATTAACACCCAAGGATGTTATCCTATATGGTAAATATTTTTGTTGGATTTTTAATAACATTTCATTATGAAAATATCCCTTCTTCTTTTAAAATTGATTTATAGAAACAAAAAACATTTTGAAAATATTTTTCCTTGAATATTTTTTTGAAAACATAAAAGAAATATTTGAAAAAAATAAAACATTTTTAAAATCCTTTTTTCATTGAAACTATTCCTCCATTATTATTTTAAAATATTTTTAAATGATTTTTTTAAATCATGTATTTTGAGAAAAAATAAATTTCCGATCAAAGTGATAATTACGGCCAGGTTATTCTTAAAAATATTTTATAAATTATCATAACTATCAAAGAGTGTAATTTTTTTCTACTAATATATGGGTTAATCTTGAATTAACTAAGGAGAAGGATATTTATTTGGGTTTTGGAGATATGTATCATAAGATTTCATTAAAGAAGCATAATCATTGACAATCTTGAAAAAAGGATTATATTGTTCTGATAAACTCTTACCACTTGGTTACTTGTGATCATATTATCCATGTAAGATAATGAAATTAAATTAAGATTAAAATATCATTAAAATAATAATATTATTTATATAACATGGAAAATGGAATTATATAAACCTTGAAAAAGAATTTAGGTGCACAACCAAACACAAGTCTCAAAGAAGGCAATTTAGAGAAAACTAATTTATCAATTTGGTATCTTATGAAAATTAAACCCCATGAAAGAAATATAATAAAATTGAGATTTAAATACCCCTAAATTATTATATGAGATATATAATTCATTAATGGGATGTATAATCACCACAAAAAACATGTGAGTTGTGAATAAGGCATGCATCTCATGATAATTAATGTCAGAAGAAATTCCCATACCCAAGTTATTGAATCACTTCATACTTGTAAAATATTAATGTATAATTATTTTAATTTTATTATAATTTTTTTATAGAATCATATTATTATGTATAATAACATGTATTTTTTGAGTAAAACCTCATATTACCCACTTGTAAAAAATTCAATGTTAAGGTTTCACTTCAGGTAATTTCTGTTTTGTTATTCTGATGTGTTCTAACTTTTTATAACATGGATACTTATACATATATGATGATTTACATATTTTAATTCATGATTTAAATATAATTTATTTTCAGTATAATGAACATAATACTAAAACATGAAACAAAATACACTGTTCATGGAGACGGTAGGCCGTAAGTACACATGAACACTATTTCCATTTAATTGTCATATTGAGAGTCTAAAAGTATGTGACATATATTTATATATATGTATAAATATAAAATTATTAAATTATATTTATTACTTATTATATATCATATATATTCACTAAACCCGTCCTTAATACATTTCATGTAATGTATGAATGAATGACATCACTTTGAGGGGGATGGTACACCACACTTTCACAAACAAAATTATCGTATTATCACAAAATGAAAAGTATAATGTTATATGTTTAAAAATAATTAAATATTATTAAATAAATAATAAGTATAACATATATCATATATAAAAGGTGTTCACATCATATTTTCCACCTTAAGAGGAAGTAAATGAATAATTAACAATAATCCTTTAGTGATGATTTTGTTTAACATACACATAAACAATATGTTCATTACCCATTAGATGGAGGTTTGTGTAAGTTTATTTCAAAATAGTATCATAAAAAATCCTTTTATATTGAGGATACTGGTTTTTTATTCAATCGTAGAATGACATGTGTAGATGGGGTGGATAATGAAAACAAGTGAAACGAGATTAAGAGAAATGATACCACCTAATCGAGTAACTCCATTTGGTTTGTGACGAAAGGATTCCTTGGATTTCCTTCCTCCCATGATATGGATTATAGAAAGAATATAGGAATGTTTGTATGTGTATTGGGTAGATCTTGGCCAAACCTAATAAGATTGAGTAGTGTGATGAAGAGGTAGAGGTGGTGGCCTATTATAGGGAAGTGAAAAGACAAACATGGCATTTTTGAAAACAAGTTTGGTGTACCCACATTGTTACCTAAAAAAAGGCATCAAAATAACAAAAATAAATAATGTAAGGTGAACTGAATAATCTTGGAAATACAATGGGTGTTTAACAAGTTTTATCCCTTTTGGATACTAACTTTATAGTTTAGTACATTATTAAACTAATATTTCTCTAATCTGTTGAATTTATTTTTAATATCATTCACAATTATTTCTTATAAAAATCAATTTTATTTTATTAGAAATCATATAATATTATGATTTAAAATTTGAATCCATTCATCCAGATTAGTGTCACGAATGTTGTAGAAATATATTTTAAAATTAATTCCATTGAAGGGAAGACAAAGCGAGTTTTATGTTAAAAACGTCCAAACTTTTGGTATGTTTTTAACCCAATTACAATGTCAAGTTGATTACATGAAATAATTTGGATTAAATGATAAGAATATCATATAATTAAACTAAAAAAATTAAAATATAATTTTACCATATAAATAACTTAGATGAATAATCAGTTTGAAATAAAATCTTCAATTTTTCAGTATTCATCTAAAAATTAAGATTATTAGGGAAATAAAAAAATAACCCTAAGAAAATTTTTACATTATAAAACTATAAATGAATTTTATTTTATAAAATTCAATTTTCAAATGTTCATAAAATTAATTTTATTATTTTTTACAAGATGATGTTTAAAGTATTTTATTAGAGAAAATAGTTTTTTAAAGATGTAATGAGTTTAAAAAAAATTCAATATTTAATTATCAATATGTTATATTTATATAAAAAAATTATAAAATATAATTTAAAAATAGTTATTACTGTTCATTACTAATTTAATTCCCAAGTTATAATTATCTCCTTTAAATAATTATAATAATAAAAAGATGTTTCACACAAACATTGGTATTGAATGAAATGTATGCCATATCATTGTTCCGTGTAACATACATTATTTAGATGTTATATATACAACATTACAAGTTCATGAAGTGTGAGAAGAAAATTTTGAATTATTGTATCAAAATACATAAATGAAAATTTAATATATTCAAGAAAAAAATGCCCATAAAATCTTGGGATGATACATTCATCAGATGTGACTTTTTTTTTAAATTTGTAGTGCTAAATTATTTAACTCATTTTATTCTATTACATTCAATATAACATCTAATAAAAATCTTATTATTTTGAATGAAAAATAGTTCACACAACTCTATATTAGTATGTTCAAGTACTACTACTTCTTTCTCTGCTTCTTATGTAAACACATATACACAACATCTGCTTCTATTATTATTATTATTATTCTTTATGTGTAATAGATTTTCACAAAACCATTTCATGTAATATCTTCTAAGTTTAGTTCATTTTCTTTTCACTAGATCTTCTTCTCAACTCATAAACTATAAAAGATATATATATATGATTAGAGTCTAGTCTCCATATTTACTTCTTTGATAATAATAAAATATATTTTTTATTATATGATGAGATTAATTTTACCTTAAAACCTATAATATATAGGCATAAAAAATCTATAGAACAAATTTTTTTCTCATCTCACTCTTCGTTGTTAATATATTTTCAAAACCATATAAATACATGATTTAAATTACCATGTATTATGGTAATTCAATCCCTTTTAAATCATCACAAATATACATTTACTAGATCCACTATTATTAGACTCATTGTCTTCTTATTTAAACTATATCAAATTTATGTTATATGTGACTACACTGATAAATAATAACTTCCACAATATTTTACATTACAACATTTTTAAATGGATTAATTAAAAAAGATAAATGAATCTAAACATGAAAAACTTTTTTAACATATCCCAAAATCTCAAAATAATCTTCTTTAATCTATGCTCCACATTGTAGAGTTTTGATTATAGAATATCATTTCACCACGATTATATATATATAATTTAATCATGAATCACGATTTAAAAATTGTGATATTTTATCTCACTTAATAATTGTGTACCTGACATCATCAAACTTAAAATATCAGAACAAATTGGTTCTCTTAAATTTATCCATGTGGTTAATAAAAAACAATATTTTTCTTCATTTAAAGATATCTAACTCTAAAAAAATATTTGTTGCAATAAACTGATCCTATATAGAAAATATCTTTATCTCCATGAATAGACATATGCATGAGTACAAATTCCCCAAATGTTTGTGGTTTTTCGATGAAACATGTAATGTATTGTTTTCGAAACACTATATAATTCATTAATAAAAAGGGCCATATCATTTCTTCCCAAAAATAATTATATTATCTCACAAATACATACATGGAATGATTTCTTTTCTTGGAAGTTCATGCATGTTGAGTTTCTATTGATTTGATAAGTTTTTATTGCTTTTATAATGGATGAAGACTTTAGGATAACATTTAAATGCTTTTATTTTGTTTTTCTAAGATTTTATTAATGAACTATGATGGTACATTCATTTATCTTCTTCATCTCACATGTCTAGATGAATTCTCATATAAAAAGTTTTCTTTATATGAATGGATAATTCATTCCCTCAATTAATTATAAAATATGGCCTTCATACCATGAATGATCTATTATTGATTTATCTCTTCTTGGAAGATCTGTGGACATTTTTTATAAGACTATATAGAATTATTTTGATCATCCCATCCCATAAAATATTTGGGTACGTCTCATTGGGGATCCTCACACTCATGGAAGATCTATTTCTCTTTAATGTTTCACAAAATATATCTGATTTCATAGAAGTGAAAACAAAGTAGTGTTCATGTTAAATAAATACAGTCATGTCAGATCCATTCACTTCATCATGTTGGCTCTATGCTCATGAAATCACAACATATGAAAATTATCTCAATACCTCACCGAATATCCATTAACACGTGGAATATATTCGTTGTATAATTGCTTTTATTCTTGTGGGTTTCCATTCAGATTAGTGATCTTGGAATGATCATATAATAAAATATATTTGGTCATGGGATGTATATGTGACTCAAAAAATGTGGAAGAAACTTCAGATATGTCCATACATAGTGAACAATTATGATGATAGGTAGACGATAATGTAGGATATTGATCATATGATGTCGATCAATTAAATACAGAAACAATATTTTGTATGTATATTTATAAAGAGGGTGACAATATCCTAATAGTTTTGATGGAACATCGTAGGCTCTCATGACCATGGGTTCCTCAATTATAAAGAACCCTATTTCGGTACCCAGAAGTGAGTATCTTGGTTTTCTCTGGGAACCCATCCATCTTCCACCACTCTTACACACATGGAGGTTCTCTGTCACTCCTCTAGGTTCCCAATTTATTCCCCCTCTCTTTTTCACCTGTATATTTAATCTCAATATTCTTTCCACCATGGGATGTCCATGATTATGGCCTCCCATATGTGCAGTTGAGCTGTCCCCTCAACATTCTTGGGTTTATAATTTTTTTACAAAACTCTTCTGAAAAAGTGTTAAAAAATTCTTCTGATATTTATAGTTAAAGTCTCTTCATGAAATATTTTTTCATATAATTATTTATCATTTATTATTCATACAAAAATATTAATATTTTTATATGTACTTATCAACTCTTCAAATTGATTTTTAACGAATAATAAGAAAATATTTCAATTCATATACTTGAATGATCTTAAAAATTATTCGAATCATTTCCTTTTAATATTAACAAATACATCAACATATTGGTATATTGAAATCAGAAAAATCATTTAGAACCATTGAAAATAAAAACAATACACACAAAAAGGGATCTGCAATCCCCTATTTTTTTGTTTTCAATTGTTTCTAAATTAATAGTTAATATGTTATATGTTCATTCATATTTGACCTTTTATGAATAAATATTTCATTTAAAATTCCCTCCCCATTATTTATAAGTAATAAAATGTTCTAGGAAAAAGGTTATCAATTCTTTCAAAAAAAATGCATCATGAATCCTCTCACTCTAGGTCCATAAAATACTTGATTAGTGGAAAATGTGTATACGAGCTATAATTTTTTTCTATTTCAATATAATTTGATACGAAAAGATATGACCAGTCCCAAAACGTTTTTCCAAGGGATATAGGATTGATAAAATTAATATAGAATGTTATTATAAATATTAACATTTTTTTCTCTAATCATACTTCAACAAATAGTATAAATATTTTTGTAAAAAATATAATGATTAAAAACCTTAATAATTATTAAAACATCTCAAATTATAACATTTAATAATTTAATTTATCCCCTCTATTATAGGATTTAATTTCTATTTCAAATAATGAGAGAGTAAAAAATACACACCTTTTCAATGTAATGTTATTCATTTATTATCTAGAATAAAAGGGTTTTTTCTGAAATCATAATATTTGTTGCTTCTTAAAAATTCTTAACTTGCTATCTCATCAAGGATACATGCATCATGATCTTAAAATGGTTGATATAAAAATACTAAGCACACGATTGTTCATATAAAAAATTTACCAAAATGAATCATCTTAATGTTCCTTTATAGACATGAAAATTCATTTACCGTAACTAAGAATGATATTACATAACACATATTCATTATAATTCCAAAAATATGAGATGAAACTATGATGATATACTCTTAAAATTTCATTAATTTTTTGAAAACAACTAATTTTTTCGACTATATCAATGATGATCCAATAATAAAAACAATTTTAAATATTAATTAATAGATCAATATTTTTAGGTTAAATCAAAATCTGGGTTTTAAAAAATGAACAGAAAACTATTTTTCTAAGGTTATCTCCATGAGATCATGATAAATATTAAATTAATTTCATTATGTGTATAAATAAAATAAATTGAAGATAGTGTAAGAAGGTTCGTCTCCATGATCATTCATCGTGAACAATAAGGTTTAGATGATTTTTTTACCAAGTTTTATCATTTAATCAATTATTTATGGTTCCAAGTATATTATCCATTCTAATATTTTACATTAAAGCATAGACCTCAACACTTACACAATTTCATTTTGTGTGACATTTTACTTCTCAATAGTGTTTATGATACTTTTATAACCTAGGGAATCTTTCATCATCATTAGAAACACATATTCTGGTACTATTATGGCAAATAATCCTATAAGGGTATGTACAAACACCTTAAACCTCCCACACATAACTTTTCATAACCACGTGCTATCTTTTTCTTAAAAATAATGATGAAATTTGAGATATTCAAGTGTAATATATTTTTTTCCTTCAACACTAACTTTTAGTTATTCCTCTTTTATTTTTATTTATCTTTTAGAAAATCATAATCAAATTTATAGAGAACTTTTAAGAACGTTATAACTATTCATGGGACCCTAACATTAAATATATAAAGAGGAATTATTCATAAAATATTTTCGATTTTTCAGTCATCCTGGTCTTCTTATTATTATTACCCAAAAATGAACCAATAACCATTCAAGATATTATCTAGTAATTATTATTATTTTAAGAATAATACAACTTCTTTATTAGGGTTGACACTTCATATCCACAATTAGTTTTGTTATTTTATTCCTACTAAAATAATACACTTGATTATATTAGAATATAACACTCTTGTCAACCCTACATCAAAAAATATATGATTTTACCATGTAATCAATATCTTCTTGAAGTATATACAATGTTTTCTCAATATATTGATATTGTTTCATTATCCTTGGATCTACCCCCTTTAACTTGATATTTTTTTATACATTGTATTTTGTGGAATGTAAAAATCGTTTAATAAAAAATTCTCAATAATATTTTAGAACCAACATTGACCTACAAAATAAGATATTATTTTCTCTACTGCATATAGTCCAGAATTTCTAGCTCAATGTGTGTTCTATTTTGGGGTATTCAATACTACTTTTTGGGACCTTATTGTGGATTCATCTTATATAATATATTTTTTATTCACTATATACATGGTTTTTGGATTCTCACCATGTTTATTTGTCCATAATTTATTATATTTTTTTACAGCATTCTATTTTCATGAAAAATATGTATATAAAATATTAAAAATGGTATGGATGGAACCTATTTCTTGAAAAATGATTGAGAATGATTATTAAGAGATATATTGATATTATTTTCTTATTATTGATGTAATTTTTTATATAATCCTCAAAGGAACATTTTGTATCATAATCTACTTTATACATTAATTGTGAATACCCTATATGTGTCTTCTCAAAGTTAGTTAATTTAATATTAAATTCATTCTATTTCATATTGATATAATTTTTCTTGATCTAAATTAATTTATCACTATTTTAAAAATTATTCTCTACCCTTTTATGTTCCTTTAATGAATTTAATTTTTTTCTTGATATAATTTGTCATGTTCCTCAATTTTTATTTATTTTTCCCAAAAATTAGATTAATTAACATTAATAATATCTTTCTATTTTTGTTTTTTGTACATGAATCTTAATTTCAAGAGACTTATTGATCTCTTCCTTCTATGTAACATATTTGAACCATTTCTATTCAGATTTTTATTAACATATTTCAAGTACTTTATATCTTCTTTCTATGTATCCAACCAACTTGGAAATCATTATACATTTAATAAATATTTTTATAAATCATTATCCATGTTATTTACTTAATATTTTATTTAATTGTTTTCTTCCAAGATTATTTTAAAAACTATAGGCATAACATATATTGTCTCTTTGTGAATGGAATGAAGAATATCATTCAATCCACTAATTCATGGTTCTTATTATAATGGACTATTCGTGAAATAATTTTCACATATATATTGATTTTATGAATCCGTTTAGGTGGAAGGGTTATCCAAATATATAGTGAATATATGTACTTGTTATTATTATTATTCCAAAATATATATAAATTATTTTATATCTTATTATGTAGAATCGTTTTCTAGGAAAACGATATATTCTATCTTTATCTTTAATTTCTCTCACGTTTTCTTTTTCAACATAGTAATGTATGCAATTTTTTTTGTATTTATAAAATAATATTCCCCAAAATGCCCTTAAATATCAATATAGTAATGAGACCCAAATAATAAAAATATAACATTCATAATATATACAATATAATAGAGGTGAAAATATCTTTAATACCACATGTGAGGGCAATATATGGACGTTCTCCTAACACTATGAAGGACTGAATTAGAGTAGAATATTTTTTGTTCCAATTTTATATTTTAATTCCATTACATTTCAGAATTATTAGGTTTTTTATTATATCAATATAATATATTTTTTTATGCATTATCAATAAAATAAATTGGATAATATATTTATAAGTTTAATATTTCAATAAAGAATAAAACTTGGTGAAACTATGAAACAATCATCTATTACATATTCCATTATATTGAGTTTCCAAATATTGGTAGACTTATAGAAAATAAACATAAACATCAATTTTGGGACCCTACATTCAATAGGGGAACAAAAAATAATCCGGAGTCTATGGTCTAGTGATAAGATAGTATAACATGAATCTTCCAACTATGTCATTATAATTACTATGTGGATTTGATTTTGCATCTTCTGGTCTTTTGTGATGTCAAGTGTTTCCTCCCCACTATTTAAATTATGATGAATATCTTAGTGTTGAAATATTATTTTCTTATTATTATTTTACTTGAACAGTCACATAAAAAAATCCATCTTCATATATATACACAATGTTGAACACAACTCTATATTAGAAAGTATGAGTATTCATTTTTCCTTCTCTTCTTCTCATATAAATAGATATACAGAACACCTTTTTCTCTTTATCTCCTCTCTAATCTTTTTTATTTAGTTAAATTAATTGTAATAGAGATTCATGTCAATTGTTCAACTTTTTACGATGTATATGAATGATTAAATTCTTATATATCTTTTTTATTCTATAATACTAATAAAGTATTTTCATCAGATTTCGTATTGTATCATAATATTCATTTTTCATCAACAATATACTATATATCCACATAATAATAATAATAAGAAAATAAAATTATGATCTCTTATCCACTATATATTATTCATTTGAAAATTTTAAAAACCACATAAATAAACTAGTTAAATTACACAGTATTACAGTAATTCAAAGAATCATGGATCATCTATAACATCCCGTGACTTTATCCATGATTCAGGGTCTCATTTTTTATCATTAGAAACACTTCAAAGTTATGTTACCTTTACCTGCATGAATGTAATGTAACTACCTTTTTATACTACTTTATACAAATCTTACATGTTTAAATTATCAAAACTACATGAATTTATGCATCATAACTCCTTTTCACGGATCCATAATCCTCAACATCATCATCTTTTATCCACACTACACATAAATTATTTTGATATTTAAATATATCTTCACCCATGCAATCAATTTATAATTTATTATTTAAAAATGATATAAAAATTTTCAAATTTTTTTCATACATGAATGTTATCCCTAATATGATCACAATAAAAATACCCAAAATTCTCTTATTTACTTCACTAACCCATTAGGTTTATAGATAGCTTAATTATTCTCATTCGTTTTAAACTGCATAAATCCCCAGTTATAATTAAGTTATAATAATTTTTTCACTGTTGTGTATTATCTTGTTCATGCATAAATGTTTGAATTAGTATCATATGTACTATATTTCTGTGGGTTTTAAATGAGACATGCAAAATATTCTACGTGAAACACCTTATCAGTCTTATAAGACAAGTATATATCCATTTCTCTTGTGAATCATCACATTTTTATGTAAATAAGTATTTAGGATGACCTTTTATTGAATGGGTTTTCATGTACATCAGGTTGTCAACCATCCCATCTCATGTAATCTCATTGGAGGTGTCATGGAAGATCCTCATACTCATGAAATAAAAATTACCCTAAAAATATTCATAGAATAATTGTTATTATATAGTATTCACAAATGAAATAGTGTTCCTTTGGAAGTAAGACGTTCATGGAAGATCCATACACTTCATTATAGTATATCCATACTCACATAAATAACTAATACACACAGAACCTTCGTACATAAAAAAATATCCATGATACTACTGGGGTATTCTCTTCTCATACTCATGATCAATATTGGTGGGTTTCCTTCCTCGATAGTGTTATTTCTTTAATCATAGGATAACATAGCTTTGGTTAAGGGTGGTCAATGTAGAATAAAAATGGTGGAATTAACTTGATAAATGTTCACACATAGTAAACCCATCAAGATATAGAAGATGATATATAATACTGATTAGAATGTATTGATCAGTTAAATCACGTGTCAATCATTTATGTGTTTGTTTTTAAATTTATTAATAGTACCGATATATCCCTGATCCCACATAATACCATCCTATAGCCATAGAGTCTATAATAGTGAGATACCTTTTATTGGATATCATTATATGAGTATCTTGGTCTAATTCAAGTACCCTCTACTCATTCAATATTACACCCTAAATGGAGGTCCACTACAACTCCCCTACATACCTAGTGTCTCACATCTTATTCATGTGAACCTTCCTATTAATTCATTACCACTATTCCACCAAGGTCTATCTAAGAAGAATGAATCCCATGTGTTGATATTTTCTCCACATATGTGGTTGATATTGCCCCTTATATTTCAATGTAATTGACATATTTCTACCAAACTTTCTTAAAAAAGAGTTAATCAAAGTTTTCATATAATAGAAATTCACTTATCCTCATGAAATATTATTTATAAGATCAACTTCAACATTTACTTTTTATACATAAATATTAATATTTGTAAATGGACTTTTCAAATCCTAAAATATCTTTCGTCACAAATAAATGATGGTTTTTTTTATTTTCCCACATCAATAAATCCTATATTTTTTAATCTAAGTACATTTATTCATTACATAACGTTAAACATATTTACATTAATGAAAAATACTAGTTTATTTTAATTTATTTTCATAAAATAAAATACAGACATATTGGACGATTTCCATTGAAGGGTTACTTTAATTTTCATTGGATGAAAAAAGGGATAGAAAAATATACCTGAAGATGTAAAATGGTTGACCACATTCATCCTTCCTTAAAAATATGACTTTGATAGTCCATCCTTTATTTCATTACATGTTATGTAGGATATGACACCACCACAAAAATATCACAATAAAATTTCCATTTCCTCCATTATAAATATTGAAAGGATACCGGTTATGGAACCAATGGATCGTTCCCTCAGTTAGTAATCAATATAGAGGGAGATAAGAGCATACCCATCTAAAATAATCCCTCCTCACAATCTAGAATTTATGAATATAAAAAATGATCCTTATATTATGATTAAATAATAAAGGAGGGGGATTGGATGTCTTGGAACATATATTTAGGGAGGTAAAGTTAGTATCCCCAACTGATTATGACAATTTTAGAAAAGTCACATATTCACTTGTAAGTTACTCCATTATAATTTTCCAACTATAGGATGCCACCAAATTGGGGTGTCTATAGGAGAATATCAATAGTACTAATGAAGAAACCTATAATGGGAATCAGATCACTACTAATAAGATGGTTATTCCTTCAGAAAATGAGGCACTAATAGAAGATTCTATGCATGTGGCATAAGGAACATCGATAATGGTTTCCAAATAATCTTCTATTAATAAAGGTTAATATGTATCATTTATGATGAAAAAATATTAGGATGAGTTTATATCAAAGATTTAGCATTTGTTGTTATTCTAGAACAACCTTTGTTTTATAAATTTTCACACATAATGGATGATCTCCAAATGTTTAGGGATGTTATCTCCCCAGTCTGGCAAGAAGAAGGTATTATCGAATTTATACATCCTAAAGAGAGGAATGGATCTACTCCTAATTATCATTCCCACTTATAGGTTCATTTTTATCATTAAATGTAAATGGTCAATGAAGAGGGTATTAAAAATTTGGTAGATAAACATGAGATTATGTGAGGATAGAAAAATCCCATAGGATCTATAGACTGGACTACATAAATGTCAGGAACCCCAATTAATTCTTATGAGAGGGTTCCCATTGAAGAAAATAGAAATGTTTTTCTACTAATTAGGGTGATACCCATTGTGGGGAAGGTGATCATCCACAAATATTTCCTCTAAATAATAAATTTAGAGTTAGCATATATTCTCATATATCCCTATCATCAATATTATAGGAGTAAAGTCCCCAACTATTGATTCATGAGAACCTATGCCTATAGCCCTGGAAGGAGATAACCCAACCAAATCCCTATCATTCTTGGTTCTAAAATTCAACATAGTGTCTGAAAGTGATGTCAAACTATAATAGTAAACTCTTAATTACAACACGAAATTAAATGAGAAACAATGGTGAAGAATATGGAAACATTTCTACGATATCCCAAGAGAAGATATAAACATATATATGATTTATTGGTGGAATATTTTTTACTAATGTATAAAATGGGGAATATTAGTTTTGTTCGCAAATCATGGATCATTTAGGAATCTTCAAATTTGAAGCATGTGGTTTCTATAAGATAAGAAAACATAGATACAAATAGGTTTATGATTATAATGTTATAAAATTACATTGATAATGGGTAATATTCATGAATGATGTAACATAAATGGTATTTTAATCAGATTAAATAATTGTGGTTATAGAGTGTATAAATAAAAACCCATTTTTGTGAATTGATAGAGAAAATTGAGATTGGGTGTGGTATTTTGATCATTAGAATAAGAAGAAAATACTTCCAAACATGATCATGAAACGACTCATGTAGTTAAAGGATACCATTACTTAATGATTAAAACATAACCATGTAGTAACTTCATAGAATCAAATACTATTGTGTCTTTTACCATCATATTGTATAGGGGTATTTTTATATCAATCAATCCAATTAACTAATGTTTATATAAAATGGATATCCAAGAGGATGTTTTCCCAAGGCTATGAGATTCTATTGGGAGTATATAGACAAATGAAATTACATTGATGATGAATCATACATCAAAAAATGAATAAATATTAGGGGAAGAAAATACAAGAATGGGTCAAGCACTCTAAAGGTTACACAAACATATATTAGACACATTCTTGGATAGAATAGATATAATATGAATATTTTATTAATAACACTTAATTAGGTAATGTGATCTATTAAAATATTCAATACTTCCATTGGGGATATTGTACACATGATACAACATAATCCGAGTTTCACGGAGGGAGTGAAAACATGATCTATTATGGATTATGCTTATACAAAGGGGTCTTGCATGTCTAAAATGAAATTTTATTATGTTTCCCTTTATATGTTTTAAGAAAACATATGTATCTTACACTATTAGTTTGATATATTTTTATTCTGAACTTCTTATTTTATACTTAATCGTCATAAAACATTAACCAACAAGAACACTATTTAATGTTATGAATCTTGGAATTAAGAGATAGATGGAAATGTGAAAAAACTGCCTAATTAGAATTATGAATCTAAGAATACTCTAACACCATATTTAATATAGGTTGATGATATTATAAATAATGCCACAGGGTCCCTAGATCAGGGGTGATTATATGAGTGATATAAAAAAGGGATACAAATTAAACATTTTTGAATGAAATATTTCTCTTTATGGTTTCCATGGCATAGAAAGATTATGTGGAAATTTTATTATAATGAATATAAATCTCATTGGAAGAAATATATGGGGTAATGTATCAATTATCCAAATTAGCGAATGTATATATAACCATGTATAGGTTTCCCTTGAAGCAGGATATGCTCATAAATTAATATTCCATTCCACTAAGAAATTTTCATGTAGTTTTACATTACATAACTAGGATACTATTAAGATGGATGTGAGTATTGTATAAAATATTTCTTGATGAACCTTACATTTGTTGGGTGCATGATGAGTTCTAAATATATCACAATAAGGGAGTATACACTATTGGAATAGAAATTATGTATGAGATAATGGACCTATGATTTTTATACCTTTAGGGGTTTCTTCCCAAGTACCATTGATGTTATGAGTACCAACAATACCTATATATATCATAATGAGTAGAGTTTGACATTATAATTTATGTATTATACAATCTAAATATAATAGAATTTGGGATTTTGAAATGCTAAGAACATACTCTTAATGAGTCAGTCTTACTCATATAACCTCTTATAGGATTTTTATCTTATAAGAAATGTCAAAATATATAATTTTTTTGTGATGGAATTTGAACATTAATTTGTATCCCCATCTCTATTCAAAAAATAAGTGAATATTGGTTCACATAACTAAAAATGTAAGTCATAGTGAGGTAACTACATATGGAATGCTAAAGCATATCAGGATATGATTTCTTATCCTTATCCACAATCATCTATAATGTATTTTATATTTCTTGTTAATGGAATCTATCTATCCACTTTATACTACCTGATAATAGTAATAGTGGTTGAACATGATATTATATTGACAATAAAACCATACAAACATAGAGGAATAAAAATTGGTTCTATTACCGATCAATATTATGATAAAGAAACCAAATCTATTAATGATTTGGTATTTCATGATGTGGATTATTTTATTAATTCTAAACTACTTGAGTGGTATATTTTTGGACCATTCAAAGAAGTGTTCTGTGGAAGTATGTATATAAATGAATTTTCAGGCTCTAGCAGGGATACATGACCCCATGAAATCTATTCAAAAAAATAAAATTACCCATGAGTTTTTGGATTCATGAAATAGTTCTGGGGGTTGATGGATGAAGTGGGAATTATATAACAAGAATGGAACATCATTACGATCTTCCCATAACCATTGAATCATCATAAGTTAGAAATAATTTTTTTTTGATTTTATGGGAGTGTCTGGTATATGATTAATAAGAGTCTAAGGAACCTATATGCATTTCAGGCATAAAATAAATTATCTATCATCCACAAATTAATATGAGGAGGGATAAATTAATAATCCCTTAAAGAGGACCAATTATTCATTCATGTCATCGTTGGGGATAATGTTTTCTACTCAACAACAGATTTCATTCTTCTTATCTAGGTCTGATAGAATAACTCCACATTTGAGAAAACATATTATGGGGAAAATCCATCTAAAATTGGAATCATCTAAAAAGGATATTATTACATTTTCCTATGAAGAAGCATTCCTTTAATTGATTTCCTCAATGTCAAAGAAGATGATGGGGGAGACCAGAATGTAGTGTGCAATTAAAAAACTATGTTATATTGATAATGATACTGTATTTCTAGGATTATGTTAGCCAACATATCATTGTAGGAATTCTGGGAAAAATAGATTTGGTTTAGTGTTGGATCAAAGGGGATTTCTCTATCAATTTCCCCCCAAAACAATGGATGAGAGACAACCCTTATTTTTAATGCAATACTCACCATTAATATCCTTGATCAATAGCTTCAATCCAATATAAAAATATAAATAGGAAATATTATGATTCGTAGATAACTCCATGAATACAATGGTGGATCATTATTATAGCATTTTATTAGTGAATTATTTGGATAATATGAAGGAATATAGTAAAATTTACTTAGATGGGGAGATAGAGAGGATCCTCTGGTCAAATCAATTATGATTAGGGTCCTCCAACCTATAGGTATTCAGTCTTCTAGTTGAACAATAAAAATACACCTCCCATTTTTGGGGAGTGTCATGACCATAAAAATCTTCTGTCTGGGTGTTTCCAGTTCAAGAATGCGGTTTAAGAGGATTGATTCACTACAAGGAATTTTTCTAGTGGTTTTTATTGGATTTATTCATATAATACGAATTATATGTCATTCCCTTGATGGATAACTACCCATTATGAACAAATGTCATTAAACATTGGATGATTGAGGATATTCTTGACTGGGTTGATGTGAGAGACCATGTGGCCCTTATGGTGCTATAGGCAGCTTCTCAACATTTTCATTACAAAAATAAATGTAAAAAATATCTCAATGTTTTAATATTGACTCCCAATATATAGAATTTTATTAATAATATTATATATAATATTCTATTACATCACATTTATTCTCCATGAAAAGAGGGAACTAAGTGATCACACCATGGTAGAAGGATATTTCATGAGTTTATTCTATTATACTAGTGGAATCAAAAATGTTAGATGTAAGATATACCACATATAGATATTCTAGGTATTACAAAATGTATTTTTCTAATTGGAATGTTACAATATTATTCATTAACATCATGAAGGGGAGGAATTTTCCCCTAATATTTTCTAAGATATAATTAATATAGGAAAGTTATAATTAAATCCCACTAAACATATCAATATTTCAAGGTGGTGGAATTGTGAGTTTTTTCATTCTATTTTTAGGGTTAAAAAATTTTTGATTTAGGAACATCCCAATGCAAAGGAATTCTACAAATGTCACCCTAAAAGATATTATTAGGTTATTCATATTCCACCTATTACTTTTTAATTTTTAAAGACTGTTTAATGTTCAAGAACATGATCTAGGATTAATCAAAAAATATAAATCAAATAAAAAACATATAATTTCAATATATTTCCTAGAATGGAAATGATGTTTTGTGGAATGGTGTTTTGATTTGTGGTTCTTACATTCCCCAAACCATAAGGTAGGAACATGTAGCATAATATCTATTGGTGTGATCTGAATGAAATGGTATCCTCATATTCCTATGAAATCATAACTAGATTATCGCCTGAGTGGCCATAAATAATGGAATGGTCTTGTAGTCATGTGGTCACATCAATTATTATATCATTAATAGGGACTAAGAAGTCATCCTTCATTGATTTTTGGTTTGTATTCTTGTAATCAATGCATACTCTTATCTACATATTATTTTTCATAATAGAGATGATTTTGGTGAGCCTCACTGGGTATAAGACATCTAGAATAATGTTGTATTTAATAATATTTTTAATAATAGATAAAGAATTTGTGTTGTGGGATAGAAATATCCTTCTGGATGCCTTCTTAAAACCTTCTTGACCATCTAGAAATCCCAAATGAGGGATGGACACGTTAGAATCCAACCCAAAAGTCTATAAATAATTCATAGAGAACACATATAAATATATATTCTAAAAAGATATATAAATTACATTATTTTTAAAATTATTATCCAAATTTATCAATATAGCTCATATGTCCTCATATGTTACTATATTTACGTGTCTATGCTCATTTATTGTAGTATAAATTCCTTACTAAAATGATTTATGGGCGTCTATGAGGTCATTATCCTCTATCTCTATAATAATTATACTAAAAGTTAGTGGTGATGAGTTATACTTAGGGTTAGAAGATAACATGGTGGAATATTAATTACTGAAAAAATGGTTAAAACAAATTATACCCACATGAGTGTTAATGTGTAGATATCATTAATAATGATATTCTCAATGTCCTGCCACTGGTAATTATAATCATCAGTATAAAATAAGTTGCATGTTCCTAAGAATCATATGGTCTTAGAGAGTCATTTTAATTATTTTATTCTTACGAGGTAGGGGAGTTATCCAATCAAGAGTGTGAGAAAAGAAGTTGTTAGTATTTTGAGTCCAAAGAAGAAGAATTCTTGTCCATAACATTGTCATATACAGTTTCCTTCTCTAATTATGGGATCTTACTATCTCCCAGTGGACATGTATGATACTACTTAATAATTATTACTTAGATAATGTCCAATGAAGACAATGAATAGTGTCATCAATTTGGAAGTAGATTTTATCCTATGTCAAATTGATTCAAAATATATAATCATTTATAAATAATAATCAAGGATTTTTTAGGATGTTCCTAATGTATTGAGAAAAATAACACATTCATTTCCTTATGTCATCGAATAATTGACATACTTATTAGAGAATCCAAATTCAGTGTATTGGGACTCAAAATATTAAATGGGGTAGTAATCGCTTCATAATAATCTAACCTTTCCTTTAATGGGGTACTTCAATCAATGACGGTATATTGATGGCACCACTACATGGTTGTGAATAATATATCGTCCTCATAAGAAATTAAATTTTGTAGGTTTTTTCATCACTATAAACATGATATTAGAGGTAATATATCTAAGTTAGTCTTTAATGTTGACCATTCCAAGGGTTTTATTGTTCTCTCTTGTCATTACATTTAATGGTCTGCATAAATGGAGACAAATAATATTCACTATACATAAAAAATTATGTATTGGGATAAGATTTATTCCATAATAATTTTAAATCAAATTTTGAGGAATTTTAACATTTTTAGATTTCTTGAGATGTATAATGTTATTGTTTGTTCCTATTTAGAGTCATCTTGATCTAACTCAATGAATTATATAGATTCATGTAATTCTATAGAATATTTATATGCATGATATTTCTCAACTAAAAAAATCAATCTCATATACATGGGGGATATGGAGAGCCTCAGAATGTTTCCCCCCTAGTTAATTTGGTAGCTAATGGGATCCCAATTCTGATTTTTGATTAGAAAATGCTCCAACTATTTCAAAATTTCATATATCTTCACCAATGGTCGGTGTTTCCCAAAATATGGCCTATCTTTAGCCTATGTAATAGTGGATAAAGAAATTCATATGGATATATTTATATCCATGATTTATGTTTTAAAGAATTTTTTTACTAATGGGGCGAGTTGGGTTATCTACCCACTCACCAGGATTTGTCGAAATACTTTATACTTGTGAACCAATAATCCATGATAACCATATATTGGTGAACCTAATGGATTATTAGGTGTCTCAATGATCTACTTTGGTTCACTGATGTGATTTACTATAGTTTGTTACCACACATATGTTTTTAGGGTGCACAATGTTTGAGCATTAAGATCTTAAATGACTAGGTCGTCCTTGGTTCCCATGGATATTGCATCCTCTGCATTAAGATCCTTTGAGATTTTGGGGGACCAGGGTTTCCAATTTATATTTTTTATTGGAGATGTTATCCATTAATAGGGTGACATTAATAGAACAAAAAATTAATCCTTCAATCAATGTGGATTTCTATTGGTGATGCAGAATCCATATTCAAGATTATTGGGGAAGGAATTTAATGATAGTTTGGACTGATTTTGGATTCTGGCATGTATCCTCAAAACACTATATTTTTTTTCTTTCATAAGATACAAATTATTGCACATGAATGGTAATATGTTGTCTATATGGATGATACAGTGGGGGTGGTGATACAACCTAATGATTTAGTTTTATACTTTTGATTGAATGAGATTGGTCGATTTTATTCCGATTTATCCTATTTTTGTACTTTTTTCATATTTTTTTGACACTTCCTTTTAGTTACCTTCTACATTTTATTGGGAAGTGGTCACATGTGAAACTTGTTTTTAGGATTTCACCAATATCACTTCTCCAGATATATTATGTTTAGTGGATTGGTTTAAATAAAAATATATCTTGTATGCCATAAACTAACATACAGTGGTAAGGGAATTAGTAGGGGTAGTAATTGTGGATGAATTCATTAGGTATATTGGGATCATGATGCCTGAGGATATTTCTTTCCATAGGTTTGATGAAGTAACATAGAAAATATTTTGACTCAAACAAATACGATTTTATTTTATCTTCATAGTGAAGTCACTATTGAAAATTATTTTCCTCCATATAATGGATTTTTTTCAATTGTTGTCTCTATGTGGGAGGTTTTATGTGATGTGTATATTTAGCAAGAAATTGTATGACTGGTTTACTAGTTTATGTGAAATAACATTAGTTTGAACCTTACCAGACATTTTCTCAATAGTTTTGATCTTGTGATGATTTTTTTTCATAGAATAGTATCCTATAGTTATTGAACTATGTTTCTAAACTCATAGAACCCATCCTAAAATTTCAATGCAATTTGTTCTTTTGGTAGCTCATCATAAATACATTCCATGTGATTCTCTAGTATCATCTCACATAGAAGGAGAATATTGAGTATGTCTATACTTTTTATCTATTGATAAATTTAGATAGCCAATAAATCATACATAGTTTTCAATTCATGAGGTCTAAGACCATAATATTCCTTATCATGAATCTATCTTGGAATAGTTGTTGACATTTTTGGTCCTTGTAGAATATGATGGATAAAGATAGTAAACTGTTGTATGACATAAAGGATGGACCAATATTTTTTTTCATGAACTACTTGAGAATATCTACCTTATACTAATCGAGTGGGCACATAATGGGTACACATTGTGATCCAAATTGAAATATATATTTCCTTTTAACTCATGTGATATCAAATGTTTAGAATATGAGATTCCAGAAATTTTATAGAGGATGAGTTGCATCCACCCATTCAAGACATGGTTTCCTTTCATATTTCACAAGGGAAAACTTTCCATCCACATTTTCCATTCCATAAGAAGGATAATTTGTAGTTATATTATTTGGGGAAATAATATTTGAGTCCAAACCAAAAAAAGATTAATAGGTGAAGTTTTATTCCCCCCATAAACTGACTGATGATTCCCATTTCAAGCTAGGAATGGGTGACAACCCCATAATGAGGAATTATGCTATTGCAGCAGATAAATGTTTTATTTATACTTAATCACTAGGTATAAGTACAGAATATTAAAATATCCTATGAAAAACTACAACTCATACTCTAATACAAGGGTGGAGTAACCCACTCATGTAGATTGGAAGGAGAAGCATTTTGTTTAATTATGTTATTATACTCAACAGAACTGTTTCCCCTCAGTAATTCAGTGTTGATATGTTTTATATGTTGAAACATAATTTAATAAGGTTCCAGTTTCTCTTAAGTAGTAAGAACATAAAATTAATTACCGGGAAAATTTGATATAACCAAATCCTTTAGTTTTTCATTATTTGATGTGTATCGATGGGGTTCAAACTTCATATTCATTATTGGAAGTTTCTTAGTCAACCTAAGATTCTGAGTGTGGATATCATCCTAATTTGTTCTAGTATTTTTTATATATTTTTGAAAATTTTCATTATCATGTACTTAAGTATCCTCCTATTTATCTGAATTATCTATTATACTAATGTATATAATGTTTAATAATATATATTTTGTAGGAAAGACACATTTTTCACCATATAAGTAGTGATCTGACCAATCAATCACCACAACCTCATTTAAGGGTTCGCCAATGCCCTCCATTGGATCCACTATCATGGAATACCATTTTGGTGTCAATCCTGAATGGGGTTTCAACTGATTCATCACATATTCCCCCAAAAATTAATTATGGAATTGGATATGGAGGGATTCCTTGATTATCCTTATTGATCATTCCAAGAAATATATGGGTGGATCATAAGGTGAAAAAATTGTTAGGTGTTCTGATTATCAAAGCTATTCCACCTAACCAAAAAAGGATAGACCATATTAGATGAACTAATAATAATAACCCCATATATATGGTATAGGGTTTAATTGGTTCCTCTACCTACACACCTTGGTCCCATTTATAATTTGATTATTCTAGTTGTGTAGGAATGAGTGGTAAAAATTCCTCCATCACTAGGGTATGGGGGGTTTTGGGTCCCAAAACTAATATAATATTTTTATATTTTTAATTTTATGATTTTTGTTGTGGTGGTAATGGTAAACATATAAATATCCCCATTAGATAACGTTGTTTTTGATTTTATACCATAGAAATTGGAAATATGATCTTCTTTATTTGCATTCTTTCTTTCAAGAAGGATCTGGGTGGAATACATTATTAATTGGTGATTTATTTTTCATCGTAATATATGAAATTTATATATTATTCGACTTTCTCAGCTGGAATTCTTTGATGAAATTTCATAAGGCTTATCTCAAGAGCCTCTAGATGGCCAACCTTTTTTCAGCCATTCAATTATAATACATTACAGATGGGATGGTTTTTTTTGATAGACCATTTAGAACATGTATTATCTATGCATTTTAATTCCCCCATATGAATAAAATTATGATATTCAATTTTTAGAGTACATTAATTTCTTGGGGATTTCTTTAAGTGAAATGCTCTATAATCTCCCTACCCCTCAACCTAAATGTCATTCAAGGCATCATTGATGATTTTTCACATTTACCTTAGACCATGGATACATGAATTCCCCTAGTTGAAAAATTTATTATTTGAATATGGATTATGATATAGAAACAATAAAAAGGGTAATATAGAATGAGATCTAGTTCACTACATGGATATGATAATCATACCACTGATAAGTCAATTTCTTGGACTTTATTTGATAGAGGGTCACCCTAAATTTATAACACATGTAATCCATGAATTAATACCCTAAAAATATTTGGATTTTATATCTAGGAGTGTCTATATTATACTGAACTTTTAATACAAAAATATTACATCTTTCAATACTAATAGTAAATACATTACATTATGATCCATAACAAAATCATATAGTTCTAGTGTCTTTAGAAACATAAATATATAAATGACTTCTTTATAAAATTTCAACAATATCTCCCACTAAGTTCTTAATAACTATCACCATTATTATAAATACCATACTTAAAATCATTCTTCATAACCTGGTGGAATGAAATATAATAAAGGGTGAGATAATATTCTCAGTAAGGGTAAAATAGGGAGATATGAAGGACTATAAAATCATAAAATAAAAAAAATGTTTTGAAAGTATGATCTCAACATTTTAAAACCATATATAGTATAATATAGTTCAAAATATTCAGTATTTTAATAATTTTTGGAAGATCATAAGACATTAATTAATGAGAATCCAAGAACATGAGCCTTGAGACCATACAATTGGTATAATACATAAGTTTATAGTATATAAACAATCATTGAAAATGATTCCTTTTCCAAGGGTCATGGAAAATATTATCATAATGGATTGTGTTCACTCCACATTCTATCATATCCTTAGTCAGGAATCACACCATATACTATTATAATGGACCATTTCAATTTAGATCTTGGTTAAATCCTAATTAATGTACTTATTATCTCAACCAGTGAGTTGGAGAAATATATAATTCCATTACCACCAATCAAATGATCATAATCTATTCATATTTATTCCAAAATACCATAAATCATCTATCATGTATCATTACCATTATAAATGATGTTATATTCATAATCATTTCAAGATTTTTTTATTATATAACCGATGGAAAATAAATGGGTTTCACAAAAATTTCTTCATCTTAAAAATGAACCATAAATAGAAATAATAGGGATGGTATCATTTCATAATATCACAAGAAAACATTACCTAACATTATAGATGTTATCATAAATTATTATTTTTAAAATATCACATGGAATATATCATGAATAAATTACCATTTTCATTTTGTATCCATTTATTTAAAACTAAACAATTCCAAAAAGTTATAGAAAATATATCATTTAAAAATAACCATGTATACTTTAATAAGGAACACTTAGTATTTGAATAGTACTAATTTTGGGAAACTCCATTCATATCATGTCTATTAGAAAAGTGATTCCATTCAAATTTTTAATAAAAATGTCATGATTAACTCATTGAGAATATGATAAAAAGGGTTCTTTTAATTTTTTTTAAAATTTAAAGCATGATTAAAAATGACATCAAAAAAATATTTTGATATTTGGTAAAAAAATTGAAATAATTTTTATGAAAACATAAAAAAATAATAAACTTTTTCTTGAAGAAATAGTAAAAATATTTATATTTTATTTGAAAATATTTCTTTTACTCTATTGAGAATTTAATTTGGGGAAAATAAAAGAAAAACATTTAATTTGTAGTAATAAACATAGGAGAAGAAAAATTTAAAGGGATTTAATATTATATGATAAAAAAATTATTTTAATTTAAATTCAAGGATTAAAAATCCACAACAAAATGAAAAAGAATCATAAATCTCTTACATCAAGTGTGGCTTAATATGAATGAATTCTATCCTCCACTCTAATTAATTTAAATTTACTATATTTCCATACCATAATCATTTATATGATTATAATATAAAAAAGTATACAATAATAACAATTCTAAAACAAATTATTTTCAGGACATTATTAAAATTTTCACTTACAGGTTTTAATTGTTTGATTTATCATAAGAGTATCATTTTGGAAGTTATGTACATAGAATGATCATAATAGGTCCATTAGATAAAGAATATTATTAATGATATAAATATATTATATATAGAATAAATATTTATATATAAATTTCTTTTTATCCTTAGAAGGAAGGGATAGATATATTATTTACACCGCTCATGGAGATGGCAGGTCATACATACTCAGAAATTCAATTAAAATTTTATAGAGAAAATTAAGAAAGAACGGTAGATATTTTTTTATCATTCAAGGACCTTAATAGGATCATAAATAATATATATACATTAAATCAATCTTTAATATCGTATTTATAAAGAATAAACGAACAATGTATCACATCACTTTGTGAAGGTGGTTTTCCATATGTAATGATGAGAAACATTATCATTTTCCAATTATTTATAACGTAAGAGGGATAGATATTAAATTATAATTAAAGAAAAATAATTATGTTATAAATATCATATATAAAAATTTAACCCATAATAATAAATATCCATGTAAGTTGGTGGTGTAAAATGAATTTTATCTCTACAGGGAGGCGGTAGTCCATGTGTACACGTGAGTTATACATTCAATTAATATTTTGGTGAAAAAGGGTGAATAATGGTGTATCTGTAATCATAATGTTTTTACATATATTGAGGAAAGTAAAATTATTATTTTATGAATAATACCTCATATTTGGGGGATCCTTATTACCATAATTCAAGAGGACCGTAACCACTACTTCCTGACTATGAATGTTGAGAAGAGAATTTCTCAGATTTTTTTGAACTAGATTTATGAAATGTATTTATATAAGATAATTTAGGGTTTTCGTTTTACAAGTATGGATATTTCATGTCTATAATTTCCTAAAATATAAAAATACAATAATGTTATAATCAAGAAAAATGCTTCCGATTAAAGAGACAATAAAAGGTGGGATATGATGAGGACAAAATCTTTCCAAACATTATGTTTTATATAATATAAATTACCTATTATAACCTTATATATTGGATTAACCCCATATTAAACTTCTTGTAACCTTAATTTGGGTAAAAAAAATTACACATATTATTATTCATTGAGAAAAAAGATATGTTAACATAATTAACTAATATTATATATTATAATATAAAATGTGGGTAAAATATAACGAATTCATTTAATATAATTTTTAGAATTAAATTAAATATGAAAACAATGAAACACAATGAAAATTGGGTTTTTATAAAAAAAATTTCTTAAGAATAAAAAAATTTTATACACAAATATAACATAAAATTGAGTCCAATGACCAAAATTGGGTTGTTCATAATATGAATGAATTTATTATACTGTTTAAATAATTTAATTAAATTAAAAATTTTATAATGTTGTATAAATAAATTATTAAATAAAAAACTCAATTTTTTTACTATTCATTGAAAAATCAATACATTAGAAATTTTTTCAAAGTTTCCCTCTTTTTAATTTTCCATAATGATGTCAATTTTTTTATATTTAATTAATATATATAAAATTATAAACACATAATTATATTATTTGGTCACAAAATAAGAAAAACCCCATTTTTAGGATTAGTTTATTTTTGATGTGTAATGTATTCACTAAAAATTGATTACATATTTATCAATATATTTTCCATAATAACATATTTTATACATAATTTTATGAATGTTATTATTTAAATTCACACCAAAAATTTAATATGTAGGATATAATGGTTTAGAAAATAACTATATATTTTTACATGGTATTTCATTTATCAAAAGATTAAATTGAAATAAAATTTATTTGAAGAGAAATAAAACTTAAAATATTGGGGAGTTACCCAATAAATGGGCCAGAACATAGTTAATTAGATATACCTGGACTATTAATTTCATATGTATATTCCATATTCGTTATCATTGTTGTAAATTCCTTATATTTGATTTGACCATAATGGTTTCTTCCTTTGGGAATTATCTGAAAGGGAAGTGATTTCTTCCGTTGATGTTAATAATGTTGCATAGGATGTAGTTTAGGTCATGAGGTAGGCTGAACATGACCCCTTATGTGATTCTTGGAATGAGGGTGTTATCGAGGTTTATACAACTCGGGTGAATTATTTGATGTGTTGTGGGGAGGGCCTCTAGAACTAATGATCCATTTATCATTGGGAAGACCTTTTTGGTTGAAGGTAATATTAATTTCTAACATGGAGTTGACGAAATATGGAGCATGTAGTGATTTTTTTTTCATGTCTCTAAGTACTTGAATACTGATAAATTAATGAATATATACCTCCTCCTAGGATGTTACCCACCCATGGTGTGATCATTTTCATTATGTTCCCATTGGGGATGTCTAATGATTGTTTATGATGACATTTTCCTTGGATGACTCATAATCCTTTCATATAGTTGGCTGACAGACCCCTGCAACTAGGAAGAAATATTATCCCATCAATCATTTTTCATTAGGATACATCTACATATCTATTTATAATTAGGGGTAATATGTTCCCCCATTTCCACATCTAGTGAGTTGTGTTGTTGGGATTTCTCACATTTTTTGGAAGAAATAATTTATTTCGTCTTTTAATTCTCTATCAATACACTCTATGAGACCATTAAGATGGATTTAAGAGTTTGAATCCATTCATAGTTCCTGTCAAAATATACTAACCATACACTTAATGAGGAGATGGTATTTGAACCCGACATCATGAAACCGTTTTGATATTTTGATGAATTACTTCAACATTGGTAGGAATATGAATACTGGCCAATACACAAGTGATAATTATGAAACCCTATTTTACCATTATATATGAATTATTCCAAAATATACTAACATCTCTATAGGATAATATTAGATATATAAGAGTATGCATACATTTCCACCAAACAATGTTTATGGTCTTCTACAATGTAATTGGGAATGTTTTCTAGTTTAATAGTGGGAGATGGAATTTGTGCCTAATACAATAATATTTTTCCATCAAGGGATTCAAAAAAAATTCGTGCATGTATGAAGGAATATTTACATTCTCCTAGGATTCTACTAGAATAAACAGACAAAATTTATTTGTGTGAATAAATATATGATCTTACATATTGACGGATAATGTATTGAATATAAAGAATTATATTTTTTATTTAGGTTTATGGGTTTGATCCTTATAATTTACTGATCTTTATTCATGGAGGGGAATCCTATGTTTACAAGATTAAATAGTTAGGGAAGATATCTGTCATGAGGTATTCTCCATAGGTTAGTGAGGATATGTATCCATATTGAAATGGAAATGGTGATGATTTTCAAGAGCCCTCTTGGGGGACCCCTTAGTATATGTCAGGTCATGGTTGGACTCCAAAAACACCTTCCCAATATAATTATGGTACAAATTATCATGCACTAGGGATAGGATCACTAATTATTAGTAGTGGTGACAACCGTCACTAGGTTTTCTAAATATTTCTAATGTTGATTTTGGGTTATATAATTAAATGCATAAAACCCTAACAAGTGATCAAAAATATTATGATCATAATTTGTTGATGATATTATGAAACCATTACCTTCCCAAACATAGTGTTAGAGATTCTAAACTTATGACATTGTTCCCATGATCGCATTGGCCATAACTTCAACAGCTCCTATAGGATGAGAGTGCTTACGTGATGAAAGTTATAATACGTTGGATTGAAAGGAGATCTAAATAGGGTACCGAGATCCTAAAAACCACAAACAAGAACACCTATTAGTGAAACATCATAGGAAAGTGAACTCTCAACCAATATTCTTATATAGTGAGTAATGATGTTTTATATATTTATTTTTCATATTAAATAATAATTAATATATTATTCACTATCAGTTTTTAGAAAAAAGGAGTGGCCCATTATTTAATTTTGAGAGTTTAAATTTGGTTGCCCAAATTTTTCATTGTATAAATATTGTTATTTTGAAATTTTTGTAGTGGGGTGTCTTTATAAATGGATAAAAACAAAATGAATCCCATATCTATGATTAGTGATGTCACTATAGATATATATTCAAATTAACACATGGTTTTTGGGGTTTTGACCAATTAGAGGTATAAACCCTCATTGATTAAGAGAATGGGAGGTCCGGAAAACCACAAAATATTGGGGGAAATTATATTATACTCTAGTACTCTCTTATTGATTATTTTTCATGTTTGATGATCCATCACAAATTCATAGGATGGGATTTATTACTTCTATATTAGTGCCATGTTTCCGACATGATTTATTGGAATTAATATATCTAAAATGGAAATTTTATGGATTAATATAAATATTGAATAAAATTAATTCAGGATAGTAGGGATTAATGATAAAAAACTAGGTTCCCTAGAGTTTGTTATCATCTAAAGAGATTATTGGTATTTATAATGCTTGTATTTCACCCATAATAAGGGATTCCCATGCATTCATCCAATAGGAGTTCTAACCCATGTAGTTATATGTCACACAATAGGACACATCATACCAATTAATATCACCAGACAAGGTCCAATCCATGCATATTAATGTCCTAAAGAAGGTATAACTATGTACAAGGTTCTGTGAAGTTTTTGGTGTTGGATTTATGCCTAATAAGCACTTACTAATTGACCTTACTGATAATGTGACTTCGTGAGGATGAAATCCATTAGTAATATGGTCTATTGAATGAAAATATGATAAGAAAAATAAATATAATGAGGCACTCATGGAAGGGATGATTGGTCATAAATATACCCTGATAAAGATAATAATCTATATGGATTGTGTCCATAAAGAATTAGAATAATAGACCTGAAGAGAATATATCACTATAGGTGATGATGTAAATCCATAGACCCCATTATCCTAGCATCAATGGTTACCTTATTATATTTTGTTTAAATACAAGAGATCATATCCCGAATGACCAAATAGTCTACTATTCTTGGTAAACAAGAGGAATAATTGATTTTCACATACATTTGAAAACATGAAATAAAAAATTATTTTCTTTGATATCTTCATTATTCCATAAATCATGTACCTATATATCTATCATGAGAAATCACCTTGCATCTTGGGAAAAATAAACATATGAAATGGGTGATCTATAATGATCAGTAATACTATACATACAATAGAACCTATCATGAATAAAAAATACATTATTATTTTTGAATGGAAAATAATAGAAATGCATTCCATTAAATCAATAACATGAACTTTAAAAATATTATGGTTGAATAAAATAAATACAAAATAATTCACTAAGAATAATCTAATGATATAGAAACCCATCAATAGATACTATAACAAATAAAATAATCACTCGAACATTAATAATTGAATTTATAATAGTGTAATGAATAATTATGTTCATCTAAAACAAAAAGTTGATGAATTATGATATGAAATCTAAAATATTTTTAAGACGATCTATCAAGACATCTAAAAAAATGGTTAAGGCATCAGGTAATACCAACTCTAGTTTATCTCATTAGACCTACCAATTTATACATGAGCTATGGATGGTCCTATTCATCACTTAATAAGTCTAATGAATTTATCATATGAATGTGGTGAGACTAATAAAAAATATTTCACGGAAATAATAAGGATGGAATCATTGAAAAAATCAATCCTGAATAATGACAAGATTGTGAAAAAACAATTACAATATTGATAACTGTTATATCAAAATCCAAATAAAAAAACCAATTCAAATGAAACATTAAATTAATTTAATAAAATTTATTCATGATAAAACATATAAAATAAGAATTATATAGTTAAAAAATAATGAAGTGGTGAATATCTAATATGTCTTACAAATTTAATTATGAGAGGAGAAATAATTACTTCTTGTTTGATTTTTTATAGAAAAAATTTGAGAATACTTTAGAATAATAATGTTACTATTATAAATATTTTCAATTAAAATAATAATACATATTATAACATATATGATTTACATATAGTCATTTATGAAATGTTTATCAAAAAATCATTGTTAAAATAACTGTTATATGAGGTAATTTCAACGTGTTTCATGTTTGTTTTCATTAGGTAAATTCAGTTATTTTATGATGATCATGGTTGCATAATATCTATAATTCTATAAAATATATATATAATATATCATAATTATATGAATATTTATATTATTTCATAATATTTAGATATTGGAATACAAGGGAAACTGTTCATGGAGGGAATTGGCCGTACGTACTCATGAGCGATGATTCTATTTTTCAATTTAATGGTAAAAAGAAATAAAAACAATATCCTACATATAAAGAAACATTATTATATAAAATATATCATACATAATGTTTAAATATATACTTATTACTATAAATTTAAAAATAAAATGAAAATATTTTCACATTGAAATTTGGAGGCAGTAGACCACATGTACACATGAGGGACGTTTATATTTTCCATTATTTAGGAAGGTAAAATGGTATATATGATATTATAATTTAATAATTATATTCTGTTATTAAATTTAATATACATATTTTAATTCCATCATTATATCCTTTCATGAGTGGTGGTGATTGAAAATGAATTACATTAGTTTGCAAGGTGTTAGTCTACCATACACACGATCGAATTTTTTGTATCCCGTGTGATGGAATAAAATATGGATATAAGAAGTTAAATCAAAATAATAAAATCTATGTTAATGTTAGATACTGGGGTTTGTATATTGAAATTATTAATAAGTGAATTATTGTGTTATGAGGATGAGTAAAAAGAATGATCATATTAAAGAAAACTATATTTTCATTAGAGAAACATCCTCTTTTTATATAATTAAAGACCCTAGTGTTGGTAATTAAGGAATAAAAGAAACTATATAATATTTACAATGAATTTAATTGATTGGTGCATGTTTTGTTAGATACTAGTGACATATGTTATGCAAAAATGTGAGGGAATGAAGTTGCCTCTTATAATAATGGAAGAGTTAAATTTTTGTTAATATCCAAAACTATTCAATAATGGGGAGCCAGTCTCACCCAAAGATCCTAAAATTTTTATAATTAAATAGTTTTATGGTTTATATGGTCAATACACACCTCTAATATGAGAAAAATATTTTCAATCATGTTTTTCCATTATTGATAATTTTCCTTAGTTTTACCATTTTTACTATGATAACTAATCTTTTTTACAGAGAAGTTTTATCATTTACGACTAAAAAATAGACCTTATTAGATAACATCAAAAATAATATTCTAAATATAAAATAAAATTTATAAAAAAATTATCCTCAGTATTTTGAAAACTAAATTTATCACAAGGGTAAGTTATTTAAAAAACCTCATGTTAACATTAACCGTGGAAATAATGTTTTTAATATTTAGTTGTCAATATAATCACTATAATTGAAAAATTAGTTCATGAATGGAAAAAATGAGATTTTTATACATTTAAAAATAACATGAAAGAATATAGTATATTTTTTGAAATTTGAAGCATATAAAAAAATATTATTTACTATAAAATACCATTAATTAAATTTTTTATATTATTCATTTAATTTTTACTAAAAAATATAACGAAAACGATTTAATTAGAATATATTTTATTAAAATATTTATAGTATGATATATTTATTGAAAAAATTTATGAAACTCAACAATTCATTCAATTTATTTTACTTATTATTTTTTTAGTATCATATAATTTATTTTTATATTATCCAAATAATTACATCATTGGAAATGATTAAGCCTTTAATGTAACAATATAATTAATAAAATTTAAAAATAAACTACGCTCATGAAATTATTTTCATTATTATAAATGTTATAATAAATATTCCTTCATATCATTCTTTTGTAAATATGTGAAAACAGAATTAAAATTTAAATAGAATCTGGTATCTATTGGTTTATTTTCCTTAAATAAATTATTTTATTGGTCAATTTCAGGTAACAGTGTCCCAAAATAAAAGAAAAATATTTCTGAAGGACATAAGGGTCAAAATATGGGAATAAAATATAAATTTGAAAAGTTTTCTGGTCATTTTAACCCTTATATTTTTTACTTTAACCACAATAAACACATTTTTCTACAGAAAAGGGGTAATTTGTTTTTTCAATTTGTATTATTAATTATGAATAAAAATATGATAAAATTATATTATAATATTAAATATGAAAATTTGTAATATGAAATCCATTTTTCAAAATCACATTCACTTGTGTAGAATAAAATATTTAAATATTAAACTAAAAAATTCTTGAAATAAATGGGGTTTCCAAGAGAATGTTAATATAAGTGTAGATTTTTTTAGAAATAAAATAAAAAATAATATAATTCTAATTTAATAATTTTTTTAATATTTATATATTTGAATTAATTTTAATTTTATAATAATTTTAAATAAAAATGGATTTTTAAAATTATTAAATGAAAAGTAAGTTTTCAATAAAAATCATATCTTTAAATATTCATCAATACATTAGAATTTTTAGAAAATTCAAAAAAAAAACTATGTTAATTTTGATAGGTTCATTTCAAAAATAATTTTTATAAAAGTTGTAACAATTTATTTTAATTTATTTTCACAAAGTGAAATGAAAACATTTTGTAGAAAACATTCTACATTTAAAAAAATATTTCATATTTTTTCGATCATTTTTCATTTTATTTTTAATCATTAGATTACAAGTGAATTTATTTTTTAAAGTTTAAACCATATAATTTTTATTATTTAGTTATTCCTATTTATATCATTAAATTTAACAGATAGGTTATAATTTTCACAATAAATAAGAATAAATTTGTTGTATATTGTGGTTTGTTTAGGCAGAGTGTTGCATGTAAGGAAAGATTTATAAGATAATAAATTTAAAGAAATATATTTCATGGGTAACTTAAGCTTGGTCATGAATTTCTCATAATCTATCAAACAAAATTTGTTTCTTTCAATTATTTGGTATTACAATTTACCATGATAAATAAATTAAACCCTCACAATTATATTTTAGTTATCTTATGTCTAATATTTTTTAAAAAATGACATCATAAAAGGGTAAAAAAAATTCTCTCAATAATAGGGATAATGAATTATGAATATTATCTATAATAACACATAACATGGTTTAAATTTAAACTAACGTATCCGGAAGTGAATATATGAACATAGTGGAATATAATAAATAATTATGTTAATTGGTCAATATAATAGATCGTAAGAAAGTTAAAGATTAAGATTATGTTAATGAACAGAAATCCATAATTCATTGATATAAATTATGGTAAAAGGATAAAATCTTCATTTCACGAATGTTTTCCTAAATTTGATGGATTCTTTTACTATCATGATTATGGAAAATTTACATACTTGATATATGTTTTTTAATAAGATAATTTTCATTATTTTATTATTCTTCAATAAATTTACAAATAATTTCTTACTCCATGAAATAAATATTGAAGATGAATTTATTATAACACTACAACTATGATAAACATTTTATAGATCACAATATTCATAAAGTATTGAAAGTATCTTTTGTATGTATCTAAATATTTTCCAAAACCAAAATGATTAGACCAAGATATCTAATACAATACATTATTCTCTAAAACCTCAATAGTATAGACAATGTCTTACACAATCCATTTAATTCATTGTTAAATATAATACTTTTACAAAATATTTCAATCCAAATTAAAATTATAATAATTTAGAAGGATGGTCCATATGTTTCCAAAATTAAATTAACATTTGGTTCTCTAATCAAACATAATGTATCAATTAATAGAGCATAAAAAATATGTGAATACCATGGTCACCATATAAACATAATGAAATCAATCATGATTCAAAAAACCATTATCTATTTATTCTTTAAATAAATTCCCCTATTATTTAATATACCCATTAATTCAAAAAATGTATTAAACACCAGGAAAGATAAGACAAACCATAAAATCACTAAAAACATTCAAGTACACCCATACAATCATATAAACATATCATAATCATTATTATCTCAACATTTGTCATATATTAAGGATTATCTTCCCTTAATCACATGTTTAAAAAAAAGAAAAACTTACCACTAAATCAGTTTTATTGGTCAATGACACCTTCTGAAAGATGATTGAATGTCATTATAGAACACTTATATAATAATATCCATATAAAATTCGTGATTTTTATAATGATAATATTTTTTTATAAAATAATTTTACAATAGTTGGGGCCTGAAATTTTTTCATGAATTAAGAAAAGAATTAAATTAATTTAGAAAGGAGAAAAATAATAATCCCAAAGATTATTTTGAAGAAAATTAATAAAAGAATTCCCCAGAGAAATTATTAGTCCTATGAAGTAAAACTTTTGTGTATAACTCTTCTATGTATGGATTTTTTCTACTCTTTGAGGTTTCATAGAAATTTTCAATTCCTGTGAATGAATCAATGTCATGCTCGAGACTGGAAAGTGATTAATACCATTACAAATGATTGACCTCGAGCATGAAAAATCATTTGAATGTGGTGATACTATTGTCCTCCCCCATGAATGAAATCATTCATGGGCTTGATTATTCTTCTTGGGATCTTGTGGACAAAGGCTCTACAACCCACATCCATCCGAAAAACATATAGTCAGTTGCACCACACCTCTATAAAAATATGAGTGTTTTAATTGAGGAGGGGGGAATTTTGGGGAAGGTGTAGTAGAAATATTTATCTGTAGTAAAATCATGTGATCATGAGAATACCAAAAATCCATTATAGTTGACAAATTTTTCATAGTGAATCCATCACTTTGCAAAAACATGTGTGTATTACCCCTCTGCAGAATACCATTTTTACTAGGTACTGTAATTTGTGGAATGTGGAGTAAAATTCAATTTCCATGAGAACATATATTATTTCCTAGAAAGAAACTTTCCAGACAACCCTTTACAGATTCTTCTTCACAGGAAACCCTTTGAGGCCAACCTAAGTGATATGATCCTTTGCGAACACTCCATCAAAAACATTCTCTTGGGGACAATTCTGTTTTTACACTCCTTTGTGAATGATCCTTTACATATGATCATATACTTATTCTTTCCATCCCCCTTTGATGACTCTCTTAGGCGGCCAACTCTTATGTTGCAATTTCCATCATGAATGACTCTTTTCCAAAAACCCATAATTGAAAAACATTTTTAGGTGTCCCCTTTTCTGGATCCCATCGTGAATGGTCCTTTAAAAAAAACTAACTATATGTCCATACACGTGATCCAATATTAAAAATCATCCATGCATACTGTTCTATACTACATGAGTTGCACCCATGAACCCCTTCTTGGGATTATTACCCAACAATAATACTGACAATTTAGATTGGTCGCTTCAATATTATTACTAACCCCCATGAGAAATCGATTGTCTCACAACAAACCTTTCGAGGTGAGTCATTGATCTTTTGGGATCCTTCTCATATAGACCTAATGTCCACCCCATATAATATAATGAGTCGAAACATTCCTCACTCGCCTCCTGAAGTCCCATCATCCGACTCCTATTCATGGATACGCCTGAAAGGAAATCAATTACATATGTCCAACACCTACCATTTCTAAGAATATTCCTCCCAGTTGTCTAGACATCATTATGATAAACTGTATAGATCTAGTCCGTATAACATGATATTAAATTGGGATTCCATAGTACCTGAAGAACAACATTAAATTTGGGGGCAATAGTCCCCACAATAAGATGTTAAATTATTCCACCACAGTACCTACCAAATGATGTTAAAATGTGATGTAATATTCTTTGCTATGTGGTTTTAAATGATAGTATACACTATATATAAAACATATGATACCTACAGTGAAATATATTTGATTCATTATGCCTCACTAAATAGATTCATCATGTAATAATCCTGATATGATGGTCAAACATTTAAAGGGGCATCCTTTTAAGATTAATCCTTTACTATAAAATTTGAATAACTCCTAGATTAATCCCCTATTCATTAGTGTGTGAGGTGAAACTTTTTATCCTATTCCCCATCAGGTGACATAGCTAGATGGGTCACCAAATGTTTCTATCTTGGATTTCAAAATAAAAGGGGATAATACCGCACTCAAATCCCTATCCCTATACCTTGGTCTTTAAAAACCTCATCCATCTGGGGGTAGAGTGGATTGTGTGATCTTTAGATAAAAGTTTTTTATTTTTTCTCACACAGAGAATGAATCATATGGGCATAAAGCTTATTGGAGATCATGAAATATTAATGAACCCAAACATTCATAATAGTCCATCTCCATATATGTAAGCCCCAATAAAACAAAAATTGGTTACCAATATGGTATAACCCTAAACCATTCTCAAAAACATCCTTAGTAGTGTAAGCCATAATCATGTTGACTCAAATGGCACCCTTATTCAGAGTAATATCCAACATTCATAACTACATGGGATTTGATTCCAAAATTATTAGGCTACTTATGAAGCCTCTCTAATTTCAAAACCCCACACAAAAATTAACATCAAAGTTCTATGGGCCACATAACTGGTAGGGTCATATACACATAAGGGACTACATCTCATCCAGGTCCCACATGTTTCCTTGAAGTATGTACCATAATATAATTGACTAGAAACCTTTTGGTAAGGTTTCTTCGCCACATTATTTTAAACTACATGGTTAGGTCATCATCACAAGTCCTTAAAAACTGATGTGTCTTGTTATGTGGAACCAAAATATGTTTTGATTGATACCTCTCATGAGGGTACATAATAAGCCCATCTTATTGGTTTGATCCAGACTTTGAGATATCTTATTTCTCTAGGAATGAAAAAAACATCTTGGAGCCACACAAAGTGGCTTAAAACTAGAATCTTTTTAATAAACGAACAAAGAATGATTTCTCTTTACATAAAAGGGTATCACTGATGTAAAAACTGTTATACATACAGATACCATATCAATGGAGGATTTGAGATACATACAGGTGATTCTGAAACCATTCATGTTTGTAATCGATCCTTACCTTCAAGTGATCCATGTATACCTACATGGTAATGAAAAAAGCATAGACTAACATAACTAAAATATATAGGAGAGTCCCATAATATGCAATGGTTTCCTCCAAAAAGTTGTGATGATCTGAAATTCACATCAAATTGAATAATTTGAGTTCCTATGTGTCCCTGACCATGTTCCACCAACAAAAAGATACCATTGGAAAGATGTTCCATGAGTAGTTATGAATTTGACATTTTTAGGCTTCTCCAGCTCCACAAACATAACCACTTTTATACTATTCAAAAATTTTGTACTCAATGTCAATTATTGAACACAATTCAACCCCTCATAATCAATCATAAAGATCAAGTTTTTTTCTTCAGAAACAAAAATATATTTTGTTACGTCCCAATACATAAACTCATCAAAAATACATGTTCTTTAAAACACCATTAACAATGGTTCATTGTCTTTGTTTTTCATAAATTTTTTTGTGTGTTCTTATATCATTCCCGATACTATCATCATGAATATAAAAAGCATTACTCATACAAACTTGTTGATCTTATTCAAAAATTTATCTTTTCAACATCAATTATTATAATTTTTATACATTCAACATTTAAAACATTCATCCATTTATAATAGTTTAGTAAGACCAATATTACCACTCATATGGTAAACTAAAATTTTCATTTTTCCTCTAAATATTTATTAATATATTCACTTATTCCCTACACATAGAACAACTAATAGTTTAATTGCGACAATACCTTGAGTGATTTTTAATATAATAATGAAAAATAGGAAACTAATTCTCAATTACTTTGTGGTATCTACCTCCCATGTTCTTATTTAACTTTATAATTAACTTTTTTTGTGAGTGTTAGGGTTGGTTATGTTGTAAGTTATTAATCATATATCTTGAAAACTGATTACGTGTAACCAAATTATATTTCACTACAGTCATCATACCATTTTTTTTGTCATAAACACATTGTTTTCCACATCAAAATTATCTTATTTTTTTATGGTTCCATCCATTTAATAAAATAGAAAATTGTTTTGTGAATAATAGTAATCATTTTAGGAAATCACATAGTCATGACGAATCATTTATTGAATGTCTAAATCATAATTCGTTGTTTTTATTTTATGAATCCATAGGTTTAACATAGGACATTCATGGTAATAGTATATGTAAATAATTTATATTGGGTTGTTAAAAGATAAATTTTCAATGGAATTCCAACTAGGAGTGTGAACCTAGGTGCACCAAAAGGAAAAATGGTATTTACCAGGTAGCACTCGAGTGAATCTTGACATTCATTTTTTTGATTTATTACCCCTAGGTATATATATGCCTAAAACATGTCAACATATAGTTTCCACACATATATTGTTTCCAATAAAACCAGACACTCCATATCATACCAAAAAAATAGGATGTTATCCTTTAATAATTCTTTTCATCTAAGTCAGCCATATGGTTATTTTCTCTAATTTTTTTCTTCATAAAATATTATACCCAATGTTTTTTTAAACATTCCTGAATATGTACTATAAATTACCAACCCTCATATCCCAGAGTGCGTGGTTACTTTATTACATTAACAATATATATAATCCATCACATCCCAAAGAAGTTAATTGTTTAAAATTATTGGTAAAATAGATAAATACTCTAATTTCAAATAAATTTGAATGAATAAAATTCAAATTTGTTTTCTAAAATACCATCATGATTCCCTAGATAATTCCCCTTTATATCAATCATAAAATATTTCATGGATTTTTGGGGAATATAAACATAAAAAATCGTTGAGCACAAATACCGACAAGTGGTAGCATTTATTCTATAACATGAACATGAATAAAAAAATTTTATGAAAAAATGATGCTCAAATTATTCTATATAAATAAAATAGAAATCTAAAGACTCATCCCTAGATATCATAAAAACTAAATATTTCACATCGACATAAATAACCAAATTCATGATGATAGAATACATAATTCTTGAGCATTGAAACATACCATAGAGGTCCCATGATACAAAAAATTAAATATCATTGAGTCCTTGGTAAAATACATCTATATAAATTGTTATGGACTCCAGAAAAATCCAATATATTTTTCATAATGAGAACCACCAATGTTTGGGGGGGTATAGATAGCCTCAAATGTCACTTAATATTACCAATTAATTCATCATATAAAATTTCATGAACATAATCATCACATACATTTCCATTAAAAAACAAATTTTTATAATTTCCATGTTAAAAAAACATTAGCATAAATCATTAATAGTAATATTGAAAATATTATCATAACAACACATCTAGAATGACAATTCTCATAAAAAATCTAGATAAATAATAATTATGGAATCATTAGAACATATTTCCAAAGGGGAATATGTGAAATATTAGATTTTTCATTGAATAATATAAATACCCTTAAATTTATTTTAATTTCTTTGGTGGATTATTTATTTTTCACTTTAGAAATTAGTTTTAAAAATATAAAATTTTGATAATAATATGTAATAATATCTTATAAGTGTTTATTGTAATCATTTAAATAATAAATCAATATAATGAGTGTTCAATATGGTGGTAAATACTCTTCATGATGAAAAAATTTAAAAAATTATTCCATTTATTTTTTTGGAAAAATTAAACAATTATATTGTTTGGAATAAAATAAGAATAATCCATTTAGAACATTTTATAAATTGTAAATCAAGGGTAAAAAATTATTTAATACATCTTTTTGGGAATGTAAAAAATAGTTTGGAAAATATTTTTAGTAATCATTGATTTGGAAGAGAGACAATATTTGATTGAAATGAGAAATAATGTAATTTTTCATTAAAAACATTTTCTCATTTATTTTAATTACCAAAGAATATAAAATGCTAATTTTAAATTAAATGTTCATGAATAATCATAGTTTATTATAATATATTTGTTTTAGGATATCAATATCTAATAATTACACCTAGGGGGACTTAAAACATAAAAATCATAAATGATGACGAGACTATGAAATAAACCTTTACCACTTTGGTAAATTTTTTATTTCAAGACCCATGTAATAAATAACATAAAAAAAATTTTAAAAATAATAATGATAAATATATTCATGATATAACATTTTAAAGGGTCATTCTATATTTGATGTAAAATAAATATCTTTTGAATATGGTTTGTCTCATTGAATAAAATGTCAGAAAGGAAACCCTCACATCAGGTCCTCTTTCCATAAAAAATATTAGAACCCCATGAATAAATAATAAAGGTTTATTATAATTATATTACAGAACCATAATCATACTAATAATATGATATATTATTCACTTATATTATTTTATCAACTATTTATTCCCAATTCTTTGTTAATTTCAGCCTTTAAGGTTTTAATTTATTCATTTTTCATATTTACATTGGTCATGTAATTTCAGAAATTTTGTTTTGAAGATGGATAAAAAATAACCAGGATTTTAACAATTATATAAATATCATATATAATTATTATATTTATATTTATATTATCTCATAATATTTACTGATGGTAAAATGAGTTACACCATTCCGGGAGATGATAGGTTGAACAAACGTATGAACACTATTTATATTTTTCCAATAGATGTAATGAGAAAAAGGTAATTAATATTTCATCCTTAAATAACCATTATTGTATAAAATATATCATACATATTCATGAAATATATCTTTATTACCATCCATATCAAAAAAAATTAAGAACATTTCACATCGTTACGTGGTGGTGGTAGTGCCAACTTACGCATGAGCGATGTCAATGTTTACAATAGGTTGGAAAGTAAGAAGTTATATGTGATATTTTAGTCATATAAATATATAAATTTTTGAAATGTCACATAAATATTTTAATTTCTTCATTATATCATTTTGTGATACCCAGTGATGGGAGAAAAATTACATCGATTCGCGAGGTGGTGGTCCACCGTACACAAGATCAATGTCTTCATTTCCCATTTGATGGATTATAAAATGTTTATAACTTATTAAATATAGATAATAACATATTAGTTATTAGTATATATTTATATTGTAATATAATAATTATTAATACATTAATGTGGGTGGTAATTGGGTAAGTACGAATCTGAGCATAGTGACGAAATTTAACTTCACATAATGAAACACTTTATGAAGTATTATTAAGAAAAATTTGATTTTTTGTGGGAATACATGATGATATATAATTTGGATAGGTATTTTTAGAAGGGATTATAATAGGGTTATTTCTTTAAATTGTTTTATGATTTACAAACAAGTGAGGGATGAAGTTCCCTTTAATAATTATGGTGGAGCAGTATTTTTTAAAATATTTAATACTATCCAATAATGGGATGTCAATATCAACCCAAGTGCCCCAAAGTGTTATAATTAATAAATTATAGAGATTATATGGTCAAGTAAATCCTCCACCATTAACAAAAAAATTTCATACATGTTGTTCCTTAAATTATATGTTTTCTTAGTTTTACTATTGTTGTTTTTACTATGCTAACTAGTGTTCTACATAGGTAATTATTATTTTTAGAAAAAAATAACCACAATTATTAAAAAAAAATCCCCCAATTTTTATAAATATTAGATCATATTTTTTTAAAAAAAATATTATATGTTTATAAAATATTTGTTAAAACAAGAAGATTTAAGGTAAACAAACATGTTTTAACTATACGTGCAGAAACAATTTTTTTCTCATTATGGGTCAATATGGTCACAATAAAGTATAAATTGGTATATTAAATAGAAAATATTATACTTTTTCAATTTTTATAATAACCTGGTAGAAGATAATATTTTTATTAAATTTAAAACAATTAATAAAATATTATTTATTATAATATAAAATTAATGTCTATTTTTTCACAATTCAATTAATTTTAATTTCAAAATTTGAACCCAACGATGAAATTATACGATATTATGATAAAACATATATAAAATCATATATTTATCTTAAAAATTAATGGAACTAAGAAATTCATTAATCTTATTTTACTTTTATAATTTTCAAATATAATTTATATCATTTTTCAATTATTTAATAATTAGTGCATTGGAATTGATTATTAAATTAAGTTTATTATATAACTTCTAAAATTTAAAAATAAATTAACATCAATAAATTATTTTTCATATTCTCAAAATTAAAATCAATATTTTTTCACATCATTTTTTTTCACTATGTAAACACATAATTGAAATTTTAATGTTAGACTGTGACATTTTTCGTCATTCTTTAGTTAAATTAATACAGTGAACTATTTTTTGGAAATGTGTCCCAAAACCAAATAATAATATACCATAATGTATTACGGGTCCAAATATGTCCATAGAATATAACTTTTCAAATTTAGCTCATTTTAACCATTTCCTTCTTAGTTTAACCCTTATAAAACTAATTTTCACCTTAACCACAAGAATTGAATTTCACTATTTATACTAGACATTATGATGAAAAAATATGTTTAACTTATTATATAATATATATTAATATTATTTTAAATTAGTAACCATATTTCCCAAATTCCATTCACAGAAGTGGAAAATTTAAATATAATATTTAACAATCAGACACGACGAAAATATGGGCTTACAAAGCGAAAATTCTCATATGTATAAAATTTTTTTAATATAAAAAAAATCAATTTTAATATAATAAATGAAATTCTATTTAAAATAATCAATTAAACTAATTTTACTTTGATAAAAATTTCAAATAAAAATTTAACTTTTAAATTTCATAATATAAAATTAGGTTTAAAAAACCCGTGTTTTTAGTATTTATTAAAAAATTAATATTTTAATTTAATAAAAAATTACACAATAAGATAATTTTTAAATTATTATATCAAATATTAAATTAATTTTTAATCTATATTTTGTTAATGTGATAATAATTAATTTCAAATTTTTTGTAAAAGGCACGAGGATACTACCTTCTAGAAAAAGTATAGTTTTTCCGAATACATTTACACTGTAATCAAATGATTGTTATTTTATTTATAATAATTATATAACAATTTAATTCAATTTATATTTTATAAAAAGATTATTATTCAAGATTTATTTATTCCTATTCAAACACTCTAATTTAATGGCTAGGCTATAACAATCATAGTAAATACTAATATATTAATAATATATTGTTGTTTTTTAAAATATATGTTTTTTAATGAAATATATCAAACTGAATGAATTTAATTAAATATATTTCATGGATTTTCTATCCTTCATGTTGTCTGTCACATTTACAGTCCAACACAAGGCCCTTCTTTTAAAATCATGTGATGTTACAATTAAAGTAAATAATTCTTAGAAAAATATGTCTTCATAGAGATTAATATTGGGTATGTTATATTTTAACCTCAATGAGTCATAATTCATATCCTATTTTATCATTTGTCAATTCCCTCATAGTTTGAGATGAAAATTTTAATGTCATGTCATTTTAATTCACTATGTAGTTTTGAATCGTGCATTTAATATGGGAATCATTATATGAGGAATATGGACCCAATGGGGATGATATTAGATATGTTGGGTTTGAATATAGAATTTTAATACAAAGGATTTTTCTCAAATAGGTATAATATTCAAAAAATATTGAGAAACAATGTTTAATGTCCTGGTAAAAGACCACACCATTCAGTTTTACGTCATGAGGTAATGAGTTTTTCTATAATGTTTAGTATCACATTGATAAGGCATTTGTGTCATTAATGGGAAAACCAGAAGATTATGAGAAAGTATTATACATATGACGTTACCTTAGGATTCCTATCCTGACAAAAGGTTTTATGTGAATCCATGTAGAATTTTAGGTTATTTATAGCATGATTACCTTATATGTGGTCACATATATTTTCTAAAGGAAGGATCATTTATGATCTCTATAACCATGTGTGTTATTATTTTTGTGGGAAAAAACATATAATAAAAGTTAAATTACACTAGAAAATGGCGTTCAAAATTAACAATGTATAAATCATACCCACAATGTCTTCCCTATTGGTTATCCCGGCATAGTTAATGAAATAGCTGATGTGAACCATATTTGGTCTTTTACCTAATAGGGATGGTCATCCTTCTATATAAATGTTTGTCTCTATTCCATGGTGAAAAATATTAGTAGGATGAATGAACTATCCTACATAAAATGTTAGTGGATACTCTAAGAGGAATGTCATATTTATAAAATCATGAAGGCTTGAGAAAAAAACCATCATCAAACCTGGTGAGAGCATTCTAGTGTCTATTTTATGTGGATCCCCAATATCAAGTGTATCTTTAACTGTGACCCCCTAAGGGTTCAACCAATATGGGAGTCTAATTTAGCAGATGCATTTTATCAATGATGTCTTCAATTAATGGGGCGCATAAATATATGAAGGAAATGATCATATGTGTATATATGGTTGTGTTATAGGGTGTTTTAATAATTAGATTCCCTTATAATAGTCTTATCAAAATAACTATTATACCATTTAATCAATGGCTCTCATTATTCCTTAGTGTGTGAGTGGAAGTGGAAGGATTACCCTAAAATTGATTAATGAGTGTTTTCTCTAAAATGACACTAAGATATATAATAAATGTTTCCAATGTGATTGATGGCTGGGAAAATTTTCACTCTACGGAAAATTGGAAACTCCCTAGGAGGAGTCCGGGGTGATTTTTCCATAATTTATGGTTAGAGTGATTTTTTGGGATATGTTAGATAATAGAAACCCTTTATAAATGGTTTATTTGTTTTCTTTATAGGGTACACTAATAGGTAGGTCTTTCACCCAACTATTATGCACCAAGGTTTAATGTTTTCTCTCACTAAGGACCATTGGTTGTTGGGATCCTCTGTTAAATCTCCCCCAATTCATAATTAATTAATCTAAGATATTTAATCTTAGGATAATATACCAAGAGGGAAGTATGAGACTAGGGTGAATAGAGTATCAATTTCCTCTAAATATTCACAAACTATGTGTATCATGGGGAAACCATGGGTCTTATAAATTGGACATCACATGGAAAAGCATGATGTAGAGGAGGTTTGAGCTTGGTGAGCTATATTGGCTGACTATGGAACATGGAAAAGAATTCTATAGTGAACTGAAATAAAAAATATAGGGCTCAAGTGGCTGAAAAATGAAAATTTCAATGATTTAATTAATGGTTATATCATAATGATATTTTGTAAGAGACAAGAAGGATGATGACATGGGAGGAGGCCCGTGTGAATGTCTTGGAAAATGAATTTTTAATGCATTATATTATAAGGACACTATTTGGTAATGAAGTCTTAGATTACCATTCTCTAATTTGTTTTTTTACTAAATCTCCGTGATATTATCTCACATATTTATTTTTCTTATGAAGGGATCTTAAACACTAATATGGGATGGAACCAAGGGTGGGAAATATTAAATCCCTTGGTATTTATGGTATGAGATTTAATTATTGTTGAAATTCATTATGATGCATGGTATTGATGATTCAAGATTTTATTATTAGAATGCACCATCCTAACCATTGAGAGGATCTTTTGGGAGGTAAATAATTGGAAACATAGTATCGATACATGACATGATTCAACTTGACAACAATATTAGAATAGGTAGTTATACTCATTCATTGGTATAACTATTGAACACATGGATCAATGATGATTTATTTAGTTATGAATTATATTTTAAAAAATGACACCTGATTCATGAATTATATATACTAGTTATGTCATGAAAAGTATAGGTAGTTGATTTTCTAGTTCTAGTTACACCTATCTTTAGAGGCAATAATACTTTTCTACTAATGAAGACCCCTTGATTGCATGTTCTAGTAGATAAGAGGTCTGATATTTAATGGTTGATTTGGATATCTAGTAAGGCTCATGATATGGGACTAGGTTGATACTCATGACAAGATGTTAGGTGTTAATATTTTAGTTTATAGTGTATCGAGATGTGTATTATCTTCTTATGAGAGGTCAGTAATGATGTTTATTTCACTGATTTGACTTCTAAATTATTCATTTTATTATAAAATATTCTATGTTTTTTAATTTTCAATATCTTTGACTATGATGATTAGTTTATTTTATGGGTATTTTGATGACTTTATATATGACACTATAATTGTGATTTGTTGGGAACTACACTAAGGTGTATACTATCCCTAAAGTATAATAATAAATCATTGATGCTAGTGGAAAACATATTTCAAGTTAGATTTTGTTATTGATGACACCTTGTGCTTTAGTCTGTCATTCTGTTTTTGTGATCATAGTCAAGTAGCTAAAAAAATCTTTATGTTCCATTTCTTTTTCTTACATATTCTCTTACAGTGCACCATTAATCTTTTTTTTCATATCTATGTGAGATACTTAAACTTTTAACATATTTCACTAACTTAAAAATACTATAATAATCGGAAATATCATTCTCCTTTGATACTTGTGGTACCATTCCATTGAGATTATTAATGGGTTGGATTGGGGTGGAGTGGGTCACGTATATATGGTTTATGCCTGAAAAATTTGGGTCAGTTTTTGCTGTAGTTTATTTCAAGTAAAATAATATAATCTGATAAAATTTGATTGTTAGGTAAGAAAATACACTATCCAACAACTGTTATTTTAAATATTAAAATAATTCTTAACAAATATATAAAAACACTAATAATTAATAAATTTTAAATATCAAGCCTAAAATAATTATTACTTTATTTATTTATATATACATTCTTCTTATACATAGATATATACATATACATATATATATATATATTTCATAAAACTTATATATTAAAATAAATAATATTAAAATAAAAATGAAATTAACATTCCTTTTGATAGGTCCAACCCATTAATATTATTATCAACCTATTTAAGTCAACAATATGTTTTCACTAAGCTATTTAAAATGGGAAAAATGAGGCAAATTTTTCCATGTCCATCCCACCCAATAAATGTAGGTTGAGTATTCATTCCCAAGGGACCATGAACATCCTGAAACTCATAATTCTAAAAAAATAATATTATACATATGTATCCTAGAATATTTGAATGTCACACATTCATTTCATACAATCGAATATATAATATTTTATTCGTTTCATCGTTTTGATCACAAACATACTCATGACTAGAGAAATTAATATCATTCACATTGGTATGAAAAATTATCATTCATTTAAATTGACGAATCAATTTAAATATCCCATTGACCACATTTTTATAACAATACTTTGATATGAAATTTATATTTCTTAATAAAGTATTAACTTTTCTTAAATAATAAAACATTAAATTCATAAATTTTTATAGTTCATTGTTATAAAATATTATTGTAAAATATTTTTCATATTCACCATCAACTTCTTTAAATAAAAAAAATTTCAAATAAGATTACTATAACATGAAATTTAAAACACTTTAATGGATGTTTACCTTTGTACATTCCTTTCATCTTTCACACACTACATGAGATACAAGACACTAAATTTTCAAAAAAAAAACTCATCATCAATTAAATCTTTATATTATTTTCCCACTAATCTTCAAAAATTATTATATATTCATTATATAAGGGAAATAATATTTTCTTCTTTACACTTCATCATTAGAACACCTCCTTTTCTTATCTCAAAAGAAATAAAAATATTATTCAATCCATCCAAATGAAATGTGTTAATATCAATATGATTATTTACGAATAACATATAATCATTTCTATTTGAAAACATCTAAATAGAATTCTGGAAAATCATATAATATTAATGAATCTCTTTGAATATTATAATCTTACTCACCAATTAAATAACACCGATAAAAAAATCATAAATATTACCATATTCAAGGATACATACATCCTCAAAATTTTAATTCCAAAATTTTAATTTTACATTATTAACTTTGATATTCACTTTCAATATTTTCATTAAATTATACAAAATTCTATTCATTTCCTAAATCCCTATAACTTTTGTAAATTTATTCTCTAAAAGGGATAAATATGTCATATTCATATAATTACAATCACAATCAATAATTGTTTTATCAAAATTATTCATCAATGATCATTGTAACGGAGTAACATAGCCATTTCTATAAACATCAAGCACTATTATACAGATTGAGAATAGAAAAAAACAACCCTTATTTATAAATTCGATAGTTATTTCAAAAAAAATTCAAAATATCCTATTTCTATACTAAATTGATATAATCCATCATGGATATAAAAATTGAAAAAAATAAATCTGCAAAAAAATATCTTAAATCCTTAATATCCATTGAAGAATACATGGGAATTAATTTAAATTAATTTAGAGGTCCATAGAGAGTGAGAGCAGAATGAGTGGGGTGAATTATTTAAAACACGAATGCCTATTCTTCTTATATTTATTTGAAATCATCATTTGTCACATTCTTGAATGATTTATTATGCAGTAACAATACACATGTATACAGACACACAAATTAGAAGGAATCATAAAAGGAACAGTCAATACAAAAATTTCACCTTTAAAAAAATGAATACAACATTTGAATGAAAATGAAAACATGAGGTAATATGATCCACAAGAAATAATCAAATGGATGTAATGATTAGGACCAATATTTAAATTAATGATACAATATTTGTGTCTCAAAAATCATTAATGATTGTACTCTTTTTTAAATTTTAATATTGGGTTGAAATATATTATTTCCTGAAAAATCATATATAGTGTGATTATAACAGAATCAAATACAAAAAAAATTAATATGAATGCTTCAATTATTCTTCATATTCATCATCTACTAGTATTAATATCTCATCCTCCTCTAACTGACATTTTCATAATTTTATTTTTAAAAATCAAGTGGGAGGGATTAGTCATTAAGAAGGTATGCAGTATTGTATCCCTAATTAAACCTCTTATAATATAGTCTTACAAACCATAGGTAAAAAATTGATTCCTAAAAAATAATTATCTACTCTACATTGCATCCACTGGTAGAAAAAACACATCTATATATTCACATCACATAAGGAATGCATGATCTAAATGCCTTTATGAAACATTACTCTATATTTACTAGTGATAAAAATGATACTATAGTGAATTGTAGTAAGTCCCTTTTAAATCCATACAACATAGGTTGAATCCAATTTGATTACTAGAATCAAAATGTTATTCAACATACAGAATGAAAAACAAGATAACATATCACAAGCTTCAAAAATAAATGAGTTACCGTCAATATAAAAAGGAGTTTAATCCATGATGATAAAACAAAGATGATTGTGAAAAATTCGTGTATCAAACATGATTCCTTGAACACAAGATCTATCCATGTTGAGTTTGAGACCCTAAATTTGTGGCTTCCATTTCACTGAATGACTAATCCTCTCAATACAGGAAGGTAACTTTCTCTAGGTATTACTGAAGATTTTATTAAAAATAAAAACATGAAGGCAGGGGTTCTTATAGAGTATATATTAGAAAATAACCAAAAATTCAACTCTTATAGAACATGTTTTTTAGTTAATAAATGAATATTTAAAATTATAAATCCATCATTAAATTTATAATCAATTATCCTAATCATTACTTCATCCCACATATCATGAAAAGTATTTTCTTAACCTTTTATATAGTAAATAAATTTTCAAGATTGTGTTTGAGAGGCCTTTATGAGATATAACAAGACATGTCAAAAAAAACCATTGAAATAATAGTTAGAAAAAAATTATATGGAAAGACATAATAATTCTTTTACCTTATAAACATTGAAATATATAAAACTATTTTTAATACATTTTTCTACTGATACACACCAAGTTTATTTCATTTAGAATGTTCTTCATTCATGAAAACAATAATCACCACTTTTAATATTATTCCAAAAAGTTTCATAATAACTTGGGGTGTTACATTTGCCCCCATAAAATGAGTTTTTCCCTCCAAATTTATCAATCTGATACAAACAAATGAGGATACTTCTACCTCATCATATCGTCAATTTTCCACATATCATCGTGAAGATTGTGGGTTTTAAATAAAACATTGACCAGGTGAGTGATTTTATTTCATAAAAATTTATCATTATGATCTAGAATCTCCACTGGTTTTTCCACATAAGAATTATCATACTCCAATCATATGACATATAAGTTCAGTAAATGATTAGGGTTGGGTATATATTTCATCATGATTGATAAATTAAACACATAGTTCACTTGAGAATGGTTTTGGGGAAGTTATATGTGATTTGATATTTTCCTGATATGATCAATAATTTAAAGGAATCTATATACTAAGGGATTAGTATCCCTTTCTTCAAAAAATAATAACATTTTTCCATAGAAATATTTAAAGAAACACCTTATTACCAACTTTAAATTCTAGATCACACTAATTATTGTAAGAATATGTTTTTATCTGACTCTGGTCTGCCATGATATTCTTTAAATGAACATTTATTTCTCACCCATTTCTTAGCTATCTCATGTTCCAATAGATTTCATTCTCTAACATCATTCCAACATGTTGGATCTCTAATTTTCCTTAAATAAATGGATTTATAAGGATCCATCTGAATTATTGAGTGAAATATGTTATAATAAGAAAACATAAATAGAGTTAGTTGTTGATCTCAACATCATTTGATATCCAAATAACAATCTGTCAATATATTATCTAATGAATATGTTTTTAGTTTAGACGGACTATTATCTTTATTATTATATGAAATGTGGGAACAAAATTCATTATTGAGATATTTATAATGAAATCACAAGAACACCGAGGAAATCAACGAATCCCAATTAGATATAAGGGAATGTGGTACTGTATGAATCCTTACCAGTTTCTAAATGTGTATCCCTACAAGATGATATTTATAGAATAGTTCTCTAATATTTATGATTTATGGTGACTTAGTAAGACAATAGACTATCACACATTTCAAATTATTCCCTTCAAAGGTTTGGAGTGTCTAATGACAAAATCATGGGTGATGTTTCCGGATTTCCATTCATGTATGTGTAATGGATGAAACATCACATTAATTTTTTTTCTATATTCCAAAACAAGTAGACATACAATTAACTGAGATAAAAAAAAGATATATCTCTTCATTCTATCCAATAAAAATGTATTATTTCATATCTCTATAAATGTTCATACTTATAGGATAAATAGGTAATTATGATCTATGATCTTCCTCTAAAAACTACTTCAACTCGAATACGAAAGGAACACAAATAGGGTTCCTAAAACATATCATTATATCATGATCAAGGTTCAATTCAGGACCAATTCTAACATTACTTTTCATCTATACATATTTTTTATGTGCCTCTTAAATCTTTACATAGATATATTATTGAACATTCAATTGATCATGATAATATTTAACCCTTCCATCAGAATTTATAGATCCATTTTTTTCCAATCAATAAATATTTTATCATTTTTTATCCTCATCATCAAAAATCTGGAATCATACTTTTGACTTAAAGCATCTACCACCATGTTTACATTCATCGAGTGGTAATGTATTGGGAATTCATAATCCTTAATCACCACTAAAAATATTTTCTACTTCTTGTTCAAATCCATCTAGATGAATATATAATTCATGATTTTATGACTGAAATATATATAACACATTCTTCTATAATGATAATTCCTACATATCATTAATGTAAACTTTTAGTAGATAACTCTAAATCATGAATTGGGTAATTTTTCTCATGAATAATAAATTATCTGAAGGAATAAGGTACAACCATGTTATTATGTAAAAGAACACACCCCAATCCCTTTTTTGGATTCATCACAATGGATTACAAACCCATTTCCACTAGTGGGTAATGTAAGAATAGGTTCATTAATTATCTTTATCTTCTGTTCCTTGAAATTTTCCGCTCATTAATTTGATTGGAGAAATTTAGATCACTTATTAGTTAAAATGGTCATAGTATTAGATAATTGTGAGAAATTATATAGAAACCATAAAAAATATCCAACTAAACAAAAATATATGTATATCTCAGTCATCGTGGTTGGCATGGGCCTACATTCAATAGCCCTAGTCTTTTATGGATCTATTTACATATCCTATGTTGATATCATGTGACCCAAAAATGATATATTTTGTATGAAAAATTCAACAATTGAAAATTTATCATGATGTTTCACCTTCTTTGGGATCTGTAGTACATTTCCAAAGTAGTATTCATTTTATTACATGATCTTTTAATAGATAATAAATTCATCTAAAAAGACTATCATATACATATCAAGGAAACATCAAATAATATATCAACAAATTCATGAAATTTTAAGGAATATTAGTAATGATAAAAGAAATAAATAAATATTCACAGTTTCCATACCTTGTGTAGAAATATATCTTGGGTATATCATTCTTCTAGGCCTTTAGTTGATTATATCCATAATGAAGGAAAATATTGAAAAAATATTTATATATGCGGATTTGATCATAAAATTGATCAATATAAATAAGATGATAATTTTTATTAATTTTTATCTTGTTTAGATACAAATAATAAGTGAAGAGTGAAATTGATACATTTTAATTTTTCACAAAAGAACAGATTCAACCCATGATAACACACTTGTCTAAATGAATCTCAAGTCATGTTTATCCTGTAGTTGCTTCTTCAATTCCTACAACTTAATAGGGAATATTATATATGTGGGTCATTTAAATTGGTGTGGAAATATGTATGAGTTATATTGATAAAGCAACATTGTGTTTCGGTATAATTATTAGAAACTATATCAGAAATACATCAAAAAAATTCAAACAATATGAATATCATTGATGTCATGATTCTTCATAATATTTTGAGATAAATTACCCTTCCCAATGGGAACAATGGCCCTTTAAATGGATGTAATATCTATCAAATTTGTATATTTATCATCACATTTTTAAATGATCATAGGTTGGTTTGTAATGTCCAATATGACATCTATTACCCAACAATTGATGTGGGATTTATATAGAGATAGACCATCCATAAATAATATGACATCAAACTCAACCAGAGGTTGAATGAATGATTTTACAAGAATAATATTCTCACAAATTTCAATATGGGAGGAATCATAGACATGTGATGAAATGATCATACCAATAAGGGTTTTTACTACTAATTCCACATAAAATCATTTTGATCGAATATCAATACCCTTATTAAATTAATTATATAAGATATAATGGGTATATCGAAATTCAAATTTGACATTAGAAATTCTAGAGTAGATGGTATGTGTGCCTTTATCCTCATAAATATCACACCAATCATCATAAATAATAGTCACATGATATTTATCCTTTTTAATCATGTTAAAAGGATTATAACATTGTTCATACTCATTAATACTCATGTTTGGGTATAGGTTAGCATAATTCCCATACTTCTCAAACATGAAGCAATAAAGTATGGGAAGTGAATCCAATGATGTATTCTCTCTATTAAAGTCAGTATCTAACTTCTTCACATCACTTTGACAATCTATTTCTAGGTAACCTTCCCTTCACACTAAAACCATTAATGAGTCTATTCAAGAAATATTCCTCCACCATTCTTCCCACACATAGATAATAAAGAAAATCTCATCCCTTTCCTTTAATGTTTCTTAAATTTTCATTTGTACTCCATCTTCCTTTTCGTCACAAAACGATGATATTGATATATAACTCCAAAATCCATTTTCAAATTGATATTAAATTGAAAATTATCTTCTTGTCAATTTTAGTGTTGAAAGGAAATCACCTTTCAAGGAATTTTTATAGGACATTGATGAATCTATAAACCTTACATTGATGTTCATTGATAATACTATACACATACCTCACATGGCATTTTAAAATTTCATCATAGGTAGAAACAAATTCATCAACCTTTTGTCTTTGTTCCTGAAACCATTCCTCCATTTTGGTAAAAATAATACAAGGAATATACTTATTAAAAATAACTTATTTTACTCATCCCAATCCATAGATTTAATTTCATGAAATTTTATCATGTTTTTTATAAGAATCCCCCATTGATATTCTTAACCTTACAAATTGTAGGAATCCAAAATGAATTCTCATATTCCAAAAAATAGATATCATAAAATATCTTTTACAATGGTAGTGATCCACTGTTCATAAATTAGTGGAACAAAATACATAGTATGAAAGGTGGTGGTTTCATCATGATGGTGTTAATAGAATGTTGTTCCGTAAGTTTTTGTTTCTAATTACAAAATGATTCAGAGAATGTAATTTTTTTGAGAATTGCAATAAGATTTTTAATCCGAACTCCAATAACATTTGTATTCCTATAGAGACAATAATTTTAGTTTCCATCAAAATTAAAATTAACTTTCTTAATTTATTTTTTAACTACTTAGTAAAACCATAAATCATATACTATGAAAAAACAACCATAATGGTGAAGCACATAATCATGAAAATCACTTATAGAGTGTATATGTTATGACTCCTTATTTAATATATGACTCCTTAATTATATACTAGTTTATTACAAGAAATATTATTTTGAAAACCTTCATGATAGTTCATAATGTGTTAGTGAATTTTCTAAGAATATTCTTTGGAGTATCTAGTAGTTTAGTAGTGAAGGCCCATTGTTATGCACTATTTTCAAGTAATTTTTTTTATCAATTCTGTGTTTTCATTATTATTTCCCCTTGATACATATATTCTAGAGCCATATAAACATTTATTATCAATACATGGATGTATTTATAGAAATACAATTAATCTATCCTTCACTAAAATTACAAGAAATATTCATATAGTTTGACTCGTCCTTGAACTTATGCGTAGACACATTCTTAGGGATATCACTAGTGTTTTCTTATACGAGATTCCAAAGGATAACTATAACATTTCAATGATACCATGTTTATAGATCCATGATTTTCATACACATAAATTACATCTTTCTTTTTGGAAATTTTCATATGTTACATAAATATTCACCTAAGAAACTTAATATTCTGATGACATTTGAAGTGTAGAAACATAAAAAAGCATCCGTAGTTTAGCTATTTTATCTACCACTATGTTCATAATAAATTAAACCCTTATTATAAATATATCACATAATACATATCTTCATAACATGGGGAAATGAAATATAATGAAGGGTGATATCAGATGATCAGTAAGGTTAAATAAGGTAGATATGTAAACATAACATGAACATAAGTGTATGATAACATGAGTATAACATTAGAAAACCATAATTTATATATATATAATGTATTATAATAATGAGTCATGGAATAAGGATTTTCATTTAATAATATATAAGTCATTAGGGAATACAAAAAATGAGTAATTATAGCATAATACATAGAATTTGAGGAACTCAAAAAAGGATAAAAAACCATTTAAATATTAGTCAAGGATCATTCCAATGAAAATAAAAATTAGAACATATATATAATTTTTTTTGAGAAATTATTATATATGGTGTTAGAAAATTTATTACATGTCATACAGAATAAAACAATGGTTCCTTTCACATTTTAGACAAATTCCAAATAGTCATTTTTCTGGAAAATGACATGAAGATTCTTTTAAAAAAATATAAAAATTAAGACATGGGTAATAATATCTTTTCAGAAACATAAGATAGTAATAAAATATATTCAAAAATATTTATTAGAAAATATTTCAAGGAAGGAATGCTGATTTTTAACCAAAGAGGGAATTAAATTCGAATTTTCGTAAACATTTCATTTTATTATTATAGTAACAATGAGAGGAAAAATGGTACCATTACATGATGATATAATGAATAAAAATGAGAGAATAAAATTCATAAGAATTATTCAGAGTTATATCATGATATTTCCACTTTGGAGACTTATTCATAAACAATTGTAATAAATGATTATGTTATAAAATTAAATATTTTCCATTTTGCTAACATTGATTCATAACCCCAAGAAGGAATAACCATAAATGAAACAAAAATAAATTTTGGATGAATAATAGTGTTATATTATATGTAAATGGGTATTTATATACACATTATTAAATAATATTAGTGTATAACATAATATATGTCTCAAAGAAGGTAATATTAGACATAAATCCCTTAACATTAGTCTCTATTTTCGTCAAACTCATTCAAAAAACTTGTATAATAATTATAAGATTAAAATAATTAAATTATAGAAAAATAATTATATATATCATAACATATACGATATTATTATTCCTTTTTCATACTCATTTGTTTTCAATTCCATGTTATGGTTTCGTTTTGGGGAGTAACCACATTGTTTTTCATAAATATTTTGATTTGTTATATTTTCATTCATTTTAAAATAAGAATGATTAAATCATAATAAAAATATGTAAATATCATATATATTAATTATAAATGTATTTATGTTAATCCATTTTAGATTGAAATATGAAATGAAAAACAACGTTCATAAAGACGGTAGGCCATACACAGGTGTGAACAATGATTCCATTTTCATGTCGAATTGAATGAATAAAAAGTATATTATATATTATAGATACAAAATAATAAGTATTTCATATATATATATATATATTATTTTTTATTAATAAAGTCCTCAGTAAATTCCATGTAAATCAAAACTGAATCACATCGCTTCATGAGGAGGTAATCTGTCGTACAAACTTACGACATTAACGTATTCCCACAAAATAAAAACCATGAAGGTATGTGTGATATATTAAAAAATAATATTAATAAAATCATATAAATCATATATAAAATATATAAATAATTAAATTAACATTAATATCATTCTTTTTGTGGTTTTAATCGAAAAACTAATGGAATCCATTCACTAGGTTGTAGTCCACCGTACACATGGGAGATGATTTCATAACACATTTGATGGAAGTGGAGATTATTACAGGATATAAACATATAAAAAGCATATAATAATATTTAATATTATGTTCTTTTTTAATAATAATCATATGTAAATAATTTAATGGTATATATAGATAAATAAAAAAAATGCCTATTAATTAACATTTTCTAAACTTCTGGTATCCTCCATAGGATTGAAATAAAACCCTTCCATAGATGTATTTATGACCAAAATAAGGCTTCTAGGATTATGGGACTAAGCTTTAAAGGCCAATTGAATATGCATTGGATGAAACAAATATGTGTTATGTTTGGAATAAGAGAGGAGTGTGATGGATTTTTATATGTGTAGAAGAGGACACATGTAGATTTGTTTTTAAAACATTGAGTGCTCCCACATATTTTACATGGAACAAGTGTCAAACATGGATGATATTAGATCCTTAGACATTATACATAAAAATATATCTATAAAATAGTTTTTTAAATGTGTATAGGTAATGTTACCACTATTATGTTTTATTGTCTCCCTATAAATTTTTTTTACCTTTATTGCGTTAATTAATTTTTAATACATTCACTATTAAATTTAGTCTAATATTGAGTGTAAAATATATGAAATAAAAAAATATGGTGATTCAAAATGTTGAATCCATTTCAAAAAATTCCATTAAAATTTGTGGAAGAAATTATTTTAATATTAATCTTGTAGATATGTGGACATTGTGTATTTTTAAATAGAAAATGATCAAAATTTTATAATGATTTTATATCCAACTTTAATGTGAAATTGATTCCAAAGAACTAAAACAGATTAAAATATTAATAAATGACCAAATTTGAGATTAAAAATAGTTTAAAATTTATGTTTACATTAAAAACATTAAATATCAAATCATTTTTCAATTAATATTCATTATTTTTCATTACTTATTCAAAAATAAAAATTCATAGAAAAGTCCTAAAACTCAACCTTAAGACATTTTTATAATTATGAATTCATATAAGATGCTTATTACCAAGTTAAATTTTAAATTGTTTCAAAAATTATGTACACTATTGTTCACAAAAAGGAATAATTTTTTTTGTAGAAAATAGTATCTAAAAAACCTATAAAGACTTTAGTAAAATTATGTATTTTATTATAAATTGTTTTTCATAATATATTACAATTTGACATAATATTTAAAATTCAGTTATTACATTTCATATATATATATATATATTTAATAACTATGTTATAATATCCTCATTTAAATAAATAAATAAATAAATATATAAATATTAATAATATATTAGGGATTTTTAAACTGCATGTCACATGTAACAAAAGCTTAGCTGATGTTTTGTGTAACAGAAGAATACATTTTCATAACATGCACAATAAAGTACTAATAAAATTTAATTTAGTAAAAAAATATTCCAAAAAAACAAAGGATTCTGTGTTGGAACTCCATGAGACCACACCAACTCATCCATATACATCATATCAAAAACATCCACTACACCAAACTCCCAAACAACTATTATATGGGACAATTTCTTCAAATGATCCATGATCACCATGACATGATCAAATACTCCCCGAGCACACGGTAACTCTATGGCAAAACCCATCAATATATAAATATATTTCCACTCGGGAAGAGTAAAAAGATATAAAACTCAATATGTTCTCCCTCTTGTATCGCCACCGTAATAAACAACATTATTTGAAACAACATATAGTTTTGAAAATCCTTTGAACACACCTTGGGAGAATCACCGTGGACCACATGATCACAAATAACCTCTTCCTATCATCCTCCAAGAAAAACAACTCAATCATTCCCATAAATGAATAAAATATATTTATCCAAAACAAAAATCCTCTACTATCATCCACACTATCATCTATATTTGAGGCTTGAAACTCCACCATTTATCTCTATGATTCCCCAAACTCCCACCAGACATCCTTCTCGGACTTCCTATTCAATTCATAAACCACAAAATTTCATTTTCATAAGGGGTGGGAGATCTCAATATAATAATACTGACGAATCTCTATCCACATATTTTGTTTCATCTTCAAATCCTGATGATAAAATATATACCTCAAGAGACTGTGATTTTGGAAGACCACAACGCTCTCCCCAATGAAGTAATTCCACAAAAAGTTTTGTGCAAACACCACTACTTCAGACTGATGATCATGGATGGTGTAGATTTTATCATGTGGGCAGAAATTCATAGTCAAAAAGGAGATAAATTACCTCAAATTCATGAACAAAAATTCTAATCACATAAAGGAAGCATCCCAAGAGGCCTTAAACATCACCCCCTTAAGAATTCAAAGCATTGTAGCACAGAACAACTACCCGTTCAAGTAAATGAACAGTTACAAGAACTAATCATTTTATAATGAATATTTTTCCGTACTAGTAAAACCTACCAATGGAGGTAAAACATGATATAAATTTGGTACAATCCTATTCTAATTGAATATTAGACCAAGGAAACTGTGAATCTCTAACATATTATTGGGTGATACTAAAGAAAAAAATGCCTTGGATTTCTTATAGTGTTCTTCCACCTCATGATAACAAACCACATTGTAGTGGAAAAAAACCTATCATGTACAAAAAAAATAATCTTTGTAACATATCTATAATGATGGTGGAATCATGGAACACACATTATAGTTCAGAGAAAATAATAATCCTCCAGCTTTAACATCATGTATGTAAAGTTATCATCAATGAATATGAAGAGGAAATGGGTTTAAAATTAAGGGATTGTGGAGTTCATAATTTATATGAACATAACTAGTGAGTTTTTAAAACCATACGTCCTGAACAAAAACTAAATGTTCCCATACCTCTATATGAATACAATATTTGTGATATTAGCCTATTTAACCCTAAACTGGAGATATTCCAACTGCAGCTCAACCTTATAATACCAACTCCCCCTCTTAGTTGGTTGAAAATATTTTTTATCATATGATGAGGTAAATAGTTCTTTTCCATCACCTGGTTCAACATCCAATAGTCTATACATAATGAATGAAAAAAAAATTCCTCTTATATAACAACAATAAATAACCCCATGAAGACTCATTTGGTTAAATAAAATCCTTATGAATTATATCATCAATTTAAAAGTCAAAATCCTACAATTATGATGGTTTCATACAATAAGGATCCATTAAAATTGGGAAACCATGTGGATATAATTCTATCCCTAACTCCACAAAACCTTGAGGGGTATCTTCACAACCTCGATGGGTAAAACATCCAAAAAACCCCAACCACCATAGGGAACGACACTTTACCAACATTCTATAATTCCACTGATGACTCCACCACAATGGAATAAAGTGGATCTATATGATGACTCTCCACCATAGGACTCTTATACCCAATAAAACCAAAAAACATGAAATTCACATATGTGAAAATGAATCTCCTATAAAAGATATATATAATTGAAGACATGAAATAAAACTAGTTGATATTGAAGAATCCATTTGTATTTCTGTAAATTTATAAATAAAATATCACCGTGTGACTGATGTGGTACCATCACTAGTATACATCCATAACATACATCAAACCGGTTGTTCTAGCCTCTGAATAGTGTAGTAATAACCAGGGTCATATAAATACCCTCAACATATTGCCCCAATGAAAATACTACATTGGCTTCAAAAAAAGGATTGTAAAAATCCTAAATGAAATATGGAACTCTAAATGGAAATAGAAAAATTATTTGTACCTATGATGATCTATGGACTCTCTAGTTTTACTTCCTACACAACAAGCAACTGATGACGATTAAATCCCCTACCTCAATATTGATGAACACCTACATGACCATGATAATATTGAGGTTCTGGAACACAAGCAACATTATGAGATTGAAATCTACTTACTCCATCTCCCTTTGATGAATCATAATCATAATTACCATATTACTAAAACAATATAACAATAAACTACATCTATGGTCGGTTATGAACTTATCCACCATCATTAAAATGGTCTTAGAGAACTACTAGGGACCAATTATAGTGATTTTCACAATCTCCATAACGAAGACACACTATCTCAATATCTCTAGAAAAATAAGAGAAGCAACTATCCCTAGGATGGAAAATGGAAATTGATGAGTTTGATTCCTCACTAGTAAAATACTTAATGGTCCTAGTGCTTGAGACCTCATACTAAAAAATAAACTCTTCTAGGATCCCTACTGGTTCCCCTCTAATATAAAATGTCGTCATGTTTGAATTTTCACGATCGTATCCATATTCTTTTAAACACCTAGATAATTCACCAACATAAAAGGATAAAGCTCATATTTGATTAACAGATAGACTAGCTTCTCCAGAAACCTCACATGAGATCCACAAATGGAAGAATATCTATAGAAAAGTACATAAGGTATTTGAACAAGATTTCCAATTTTGACACTCACATACTCGACTTATGAAAAGATAGAATCCCCAAACTCTTCACTTCCTACATGGTTGATGTAATGAACTATACTTTGAAATATTTCTCAAATGGGACCAATGAAACATGTTCCTCCTTACGCTATCCTAGATCCAACTTCCACCACAAACATGTAGCTCTCTACATATAACTATCTTCCAATGTAAGAAATTATCCAAATGAGGACCGAATTAAACTAAAAGGTGTCTCATGCTCTACTGAATAGCACTAGGTATCCAAATTCGAATCAATAGCATCATACATCCCCAAAAAATGTCACTAAAATGAGAAATACTCCCCTAGTTTAGCTCCATCATCTTATATTAGATCAACCCTATGACGACCAACTAGATAATCCTACTAAACCATAACAACCTGAAACAAATATAGATGATGAACATGATCTATTTATAAAATCAAAGAGAACATCATAGGCTCAGTAGCATGAAAATTTATTTAGATTAATTTTTATTCAATTTTTTTTCATTCCCTAAACAAAAATATTAAATTGATAACATAAGTTATCGCGATAAATGTACCTCTAAAAGGTCTCCACCACACATGGTCATTCAATAATCACAGTGTTCATTATCTAGATCATTTGCGGTAATGGGGATAAAATCTCATTTCCTTACCAGTCTTCCCAGCTTATGTCACACAACAATGCCAAATAGAACTGTTTCCATACCAACTAATGAAATTGTCAATATCATAATTCCAAATTCCATTCTACCTCTAAACCATCTCCTCTACCACTATGAAATTACTGAATCCCTCCAAAGATACCTCAATGGGGGAAGATATATAATTATCCACCAAGTCCCACCTTTAGTAGGCCTCGGGTTAGCGACTAGAACCAAGGGTAAAAAATATAATGAAATGGGAGGAATTACCCTCAATAATAATACATTATCAAGATATACATTGATTTGTTCACAAATTACTCAATGGAATAATACAAAGAGAAACCATAACCATCCCACCTGTATGTATAAATACAACTAATAAAGATAAATGTCTCCAATGTAAATACCCAAAATAAATCTAAATCAACAACACAACAACTTTCCATGGTCTACTCCAGTAATGTCCAACACATTACATTAATCATCCAAGAAACATGAGAATAGTTTTATACATGTAGGGGGATGATGCATTTATACTCAATAGGAAAATTTGTTCTCTCATACTCATATATAACTAACTGCACCTAAATAGGTCAAGTATTCATCCCAATCCTCACCAAAGCATTCTCAATAAATAATATAGCCTTTTTAATACAATTAAAAAATTTGTCACATCAATAAAGGGTACCCCTCACCACTTTTATGATGGTATGACACTCTCACACAACAATGTCGTAGGTCATAGATCTTCCATATCATCCATATATCACACTTCTCCATAATACTATTCACAACACACCTTACCCGAAGATAACTAGGCTCACCAACCCACAAGAATGGCCATATCAATTCTCTCCCAAGGACACCTGGGAGAGAACACATCTATAACCATGACATAATAAGTAGGGTATCATAAATATGAAATACATCAACCATGTTTCCTCCTTCAACCATAGATGATCCCCATCATAAGACAAATCATCCCATCCGATCCCACCAAATGAAACATGGGTTTCATCACCTCTCACCCGAAAACACATTAGCTCACCACCCTTCATGAATGAACACATCATATATGCACTAAAAAAACGAAGGCTATCTCACCAACTATTGGTTTAACTACTTGACCTCCATACATCACAATTTTGGAAATAAGTAGCTATCCTAAAATTTAAATCATGAATGAGAGGTTCCATAGTTAGGTATCCTCATCAATGGATGTCAACAAAAAAACCCTCTACCGGAATAGACGAGTTTCAACCCATAGTTCTCAATGTGAATGTAGTGCCTATAGATATAACAATTAATATAAAAGTGTATGCATATTACCATTCAAATTCCTAATAAATGGGTTCACAAAAATACACTAACAATCTAGAAGCATCATAACATTTACTACCAACACTATTATAATAATACCACCCAAAACACAAGAAACATCACACATCCAAATAATTCCATTATTCAACTAATTTATTTCATTGTTAATCATCATCCCCATTTATAATCATATCTCATAATTTATTTGTTCAGTAATAATTTCAATTCCATTAACTATACCAACCAACCATCTAAATAATTATAAAATAATTATTCCATCACTACTCGATCACCTTTCAATAAGAAAATGCATACCACAAGTGAACAATCAACACCTTCATACCATCACCTCAAAGCCCCGGAAGCACGAAAATAAAATAAACAACTAATCACCCAAAACGAACAGCAAACAAACCACACCTCACTGACCCAAAATAATCTCCAAATCTACCCATCATCCCCACATCGCACCACAACAACACACTACTACCTATAATAATAAAAAACATCAAAACACAATCATGCCCACTATAAAAATTTAAAAAAGGGAGATTATTACATTACATATGGGTTTGGTGGCGTTATTACAAAATATATAATCCCAGGAAGCCATTTTGTAATCAAAATGTAAGTGTTTATCCAATTTCTATTATAGGGTGATATCATAACAATTACAAAAGACATACCATTCACAACACATATCATCCAAAGAAAATAATTGCGTACATAGAATCAACTTTAAACAAGGAATGCAGACCTTGAAATCAATCATATTTAGAATAATATTTAATCTATAAAATCATGTGAATATATACCCGTTTACATTGAAATTTTAATTATACAATCCATTATCATTCATGAATCTAGAAAAACCATATCCCATTGTTGTATAAGAGTAATCACATAAAACATGATATAGAATAAAGAGAAATCATTGATTCCCTACCCTAATGAATATTTCCCATCTTAATGCACAATGCGTAGAGAATAATACACATATGAAAACTTGAAAAACATATGAGAATCATCAGATCAACCTACACCACACTCAATGATGAAAAAAATGTATTCTAACTGATTCCATAAACAAAAATTTCATCAATATAGTGGGTTCTAAAATACAGAATAAGAGAAATCCAATATTGAGGGAGAATAACATACCATAGTTTTCCAATAGGGATCGACCAAAATTAAAAGAACTAAGTGGGAGGAAGAGGGATTGAAGACCCCTAAAAATTACCCATAGATTTACAAAAAATAACATGGTGGTGGGTTTTGATTAATGAAGGGAAATGGTCATGAAAATATCTAATAATATGAAAAACTACTAGTTTCATGTTTTGTAACAATTACATGGAATGATATTCCTAGGTTTTAAAAAACATTCAAATTTTTTCTAAAAAATCTGTTGCCTTGGCATTTATTTATTACACATATTGAATTCCAGTTACACAACCTATTATCCTCCCACATGATTACCATTATATTATTTTAAAATCCATTAAATAACAAGTTTCATTATCAATAAAGATCCATTACACATCATGTAATCAAAATAGAATTTAAAATTCCTATAGAAGCTCTATTGCAGCCCTAGTCTCTGTAACATCCCGGTTTCGGAAGCCACCCAGAGGTGCCTCGTACCCGGTTGGTAACATGGCCTCAAGCGCATTTCCCCAAATGCCAGAGGCTACCGAGTACCAGCGAGGGCCTTGGGTGTGATAGTGGGAAAACAATGTCGTCATTGGCAGAGTACACAACAGAAATAGAAAAACATGCAATAGCGGAAGTAGTGAATAAAAAACAATAATAAACAGTGGAAGACTAAATAAACAAACCGGAGAAAAAATGTATATATGGAATGATTTAAGATACAACTCTAGGAAAGCAGCCAAACAAGTCACAATGCTGAAAAAACCACAGTACCAAAACAACTACAAAAGAAAAGTAAAAAAATCCTTAGCATCACATTCCAAAGCCTGGTCCCATGCTCTCCTACTCCAAGCAATCAAGTAACAGAAGTCTAATGGAGCTTTACCTTCTCTATACCTGCAACAACATAGTCTTCCTAGGCCCAAAAGTATGGCCCAAACGGGGTGTGAGAGAAAATACTAATAGGAAACCACCTGAAGATCTGTTCCTAATAGTAAGTGAGTATATGGCAGGTAATTTTTACAGTGAGAAGAAACCAGTAGCAGTAAATAATCAGTGATAAACAGTAAGCAATATTAGGATGACTTTAAAGAGTAGTCAAACCACACCACAACAAGTAGAAGTGAATAAAAATAGCTAACACAATAGGAAACCCTTTGGTAAGTACCCGCAATCATCCCCTCTGGTCCTAACTAAGAAGTACCACAACCCTCTGTGCAGTGCACTCAGCCTAACCCCTCTGGTTTGGTCATATGAATTTATGACTCTCTAGGGAAGCTCACTTGGTCAATCCCCCTTATAGTCTAGGGTAGTCAGGGACTCTCTATGGAAGATCACGTGGTCTAACCCTCTTAGCCCCATGGTCAAGAGACTCTCTGAGGGAGCTATCTCAGTCAATTCCTCCTATAGCCTCAGGTATACCACATACTCTCTGAGGAAGCTCACTCGGTCAATTCCTCCTCTAGCATGTGAAGGTTCTTAAAGAGAAAACAATCAAGGTAAGACTCTCGGAGGAAGCGCACTCGGTCTACCCTCCTGTAGTCTATAAAATCCAAGGCTCTTTAGGATCTCACTCGGTCCATCCTCTATAGTCTAATGTCCAAGACTCTCTGAGGAAGATCTCTCAGTCTGTCCTCCTGTAGTCTATAATGTCTAAAAATCAATGGGAAGCTCACTCGGTCTATCCCTTATAGTCTATAGCACAAGGTTCTCTTAGTCCCATGCTAGTCAGTGCATAATAATGATATAAGGCCAAAGTACACCTATAGAGATACTTAGATAACCAATTTACACCTATAGAGCTACTCGACTAACAGTCTACAAGGCAACAAGCTTGTAATGAAAAACACTACATCCTATAGACACAAGGCATGGAAACAGTCATAACAGCCAAAGGATAACAAGACCCAAAGTTCATAAATAGAGAAAATCATAGGAAAAACATCCAAGAACAATGAATTATCCTCTAGCATGATTAATTTACCTCTACACAAGCATATAAGCAAGGCAGGAAAAACATCAAGGGAATAAAGGTAAACACACAATACCCCGTTCATGGGTATTGGTGGAATTTTCACATAAAACTCAAAGACATTGAATGGTAAGGAACAAACCACCTACATCGATCCTAGGATATTTATATACTTGAACCACGATGACTGATTCAATCTTGAATGTTGTAGATCTGACAAAACATCCAAAATGCTCAAACAATGATAACTTGAGAAAGATGAAGAATCAGGGAATGAAACTCAATAAGAAGTAAGAACTCACCGTTTCAGTTCCAACGCAATTGATAGTGGTCAAATCGACCAACAGATGGAGGCTCAGGAATACAGAGAAGTTTCGTGGACGTACGACGTCTCTCGGTCGAACCAGACCTAGAAGAAGACATTTATGGCGATCGAGCGCGACCCAGGTTCATTTAATGAAAAAAAATTACACGACATGTACGTTTAGAGTACACGGCATGTAGTGGGGTTTTCCATACTCCGCCAAAATTGGCCTCCACCTCACCCCGACTCACCGTGTGTGTGGCCTGGCCACAGCCAGCACACGAATTTGAGTGGGAAAAGAGTACACGACATGTACTCAGAAAGTACACGGTGTGTACTTCAAAAATTTCTAGAGACTTAATTATTCACAAAAACTCCAGAAAAGGAAAGACTACCTGAAAATGAAGATCTGATTTCTTAAAAACATCCCCCCTTAAAGAAATTCATCCCGGAATTTACCTAACGATGCGTAGAAGAAAAAACCCCAAACAGCTCTGGCCACTACGATTGTACATTGGCTACTCTCTCCCAGGTCTCATCCTGTACTCCCCCATGCTGCCAAAGAACCCGTAGTAATGGAACAGACCATCCACAGAGAACCTTCGTACTGCGATCGACAATCTGGATGGGATACTCCACAAATGATGCATCCACCTCGATCTCAACCTCCTCCGGCTGAAAGACATGTGATGGGTCTGAAAAGTAACACCGGAGCTTAGATATGTGGAAGACGTCGTGCATGACCTGGTACCTTTTAGGTAATAGAAACTGATAGTCAACCGGACCAACTCTTTAAAAAACCTCAAACGGCCCGTTGTACCGTGGTGAAAGCTTACCCTGTCTCCGAATCCTCTTATGTCCCAACCTTGGTGAGACATATAGGAAACTATGATCCCTGACCTCGAATGCCAAATGTCGTCTTCGCTGATCAGCACAAGACTTCGGTAAAGACTGTGCTGTAGAAATTGTCTTCTGAATCAACTCTATCTGCTCAAAGGTCTCCTGAACAAGATGAGGTCCCAGCAAAGCTGCCTCTCCTGCCTGCATACAACATAAGGGTGATCATCATGGCCTACCGTATGAATCCTTATATGGTGCCATCGGAATGGTCGCCTGAAAACTATTTTTGTAGGTGAAATCAACAAGAGGTATATGCTTCTCCAAGGAACCTCCATAGTCTATAATGCAAGCTCGATGCTTTTCCTCAAACACCTGGATCGTGTGCTCGGACTGGACATCTATCTGGGGGTGGTATGCTGTACTCAAAAGTACCTGTGTACCCAAAGCCTTTTGAAGTCCCTACCAGAACTAAGAAGTAAAGTGCACATCCCTGTCTAAAACAATGGAATGTGGAATTCCATGTAGACGTACAATCTCTCAGATGTAAAACCATCCCAGATCATCCACACATAAGGTCTCCGTGATCGACAGGAAGTAAGAAACCTTCATACGCCTATCGACATCAACCGAAACAGCATCATTCCCCCGAGGTGACTTCGGCAACCCGGTCACGAAGTCCATCATGGCATCGTTCCACTTCCACTCGGGAATTGGTAACTACTGTAAAAGCCCTGCTGGTCACTGATTCTCTGCTTTCACCTGCTGACAAGTAGAACATCTCATGACAAAACAAGCAACATATTTCTTCATACCGGGCCACCAATACTGGTGGTGTAGATCACGATACATCTTGGTGATGCCAGGATGAACTGCCTAAATTGAGGATTGAAAATCCCCCACCAACTCATCGCGTATGTCTGCTGGCACCCATACGCATTCCTGGAAATGCATGATCTCATCCTCTCCCACTGTCCATCCAGGAAGAGGTTCCTCTCCTGACACACTCTCCCGCAGTAATAAGCCTTTTGAGTCTAATAACTACCTCATCTGTACCCGATCAAGTAGTGTAGAGGTAAAAACTACAGAATATAGAAAAGTCTATCCATGTCTTTCGTGCACTTCCAAGTGCGTCTTAGAGAACATAGCCATAAGCTTCCACTCACTACTGGCCTCCGGAACTGCCTGAATCTGAGTCCTCCTACTCAATGCATCTGCCACTATGTTTTCCTTTCTCGGCGTATAGGCAAGCTCGAAATCAAAAGACTGAAGATACACAACCCACATACGTTGTATCAGATTCAGATCTCACTGAGTGAATATATACTTGAGTCTCTTATGGTCGGTGAAAACCACAATGTTCTCTCCCAGAAGGTAGTGTCTCCAACAACGTAAGGAATGGACAATAGATTCCAACTCCAGATCATGCGTCGTGTAGTTCCTCTCGTCTGGCCTCAACTGTTGAGACGCATATGCAACAACTCCATCTCCCTATATAAGAACAGCTCCCAGCCCAATACCTGAAGCATCACAGTAAACAATGTATCCCTTGCTCGGATCTTGAAATACTAGTATCGGTGCTGACGTCAACCTCCCCTTCATCTCCTGAAAGGATGACTCACAAGGATCTGACCATAAATACTTCACCCCTTTCTTGGTCAGACCTGTAAATGGTGATCCTGGGTGCGAAAAGACCTGTATAAAATTATTATAGTATCCATATATCCCTAGAAAACTCTCCACCTCAAAGATGTTCTTTGGATGCTCCTAGGAGACTACAGCTCTCACTTTCTCCAGGTCCACTGAAACTCTTGTCTCTGATATAACCTGACCCAAGAAGTGAATCTGATCCATCCGAGAGTTTCACTTCGAGGGCTTAGCATCTAACTGATGCTATCTCAGTGTACTCAGAACAATATCAAGATGTGTGTCATGTTCGTGTCGAGTGTGAGAGTACAACAAGATATCGTCCATGAAGACCACGACGACGGAGTCCATGTACGGATGGAACACTCGGTTCATCAGTTCCATAAAAACTATAGGTGCATTCATGACACCGAACGACATGACTGTATACTCATGTAGACCATACCAGCTCTTGAAGGCTGTAATAGGTAAATATGATTGTCTAATGAACAACTGATTATAATCAGACCTTAAATCGATCTTCGAGAACTCCCGGGAACCTTAAAGCTGATCTAAGAGGTCATCTATCCTCGGCATGGGATATCAGTTCTTGACTGTCAACTGGTTCAACTTCTGATAATCCACACAAAGCTGAAGGGTACCGTCTTCCATCTTCACAAACAGGATAGGCGAACTCCAAGGAGAAGTACAAGGTCAAATGAAACCCTTTTTCTGCAACTCCTCCAGTTGCTTCTTGAGCTCCTACAACTCAGGGAGATTATTTTATAACATTTGGTTTTAATTTTATTCATTTAGAATGAAATTACTAGAAAACATATTACCATATTTTCATAATTGAAATACTAATTAATATAGGGAAACTATTATAAATTTTTTTTGTTTTATAATTTTTATGAAATGAAATGTAACATAATTTTCTATTTTTTGAAACGTGGTAATTTTATGAGTTTCTTAAAAACCATTTAATGATTCCCTTTTAAATAGTATCATTAGGATTTTGATAAACACCATTTGATGATTGTTTTTTAGAGTAAAAAATCACGAGTTTTAAAAATAAACCATTTGATGTTGGTTTTTGAAATTAATGGAATGAGTTTTGGATAAGAAACCATATGATGATGGTTTTATTTTAAACTAAATGCATGTTTTGGAACTTGAAATGATGAAAAATTGAAATGATGATTGAAATTATTTAGTGCCTCATAATTCATGATTTATGTTGAAACAAATAATGACTAGGTTTTAATATATTAGGGACTCAGGATGGGAAAGTATTATATCTACCTAAAAATGGATTGGCAATGAAAATAGAAACTGAACTACATGAGGGCTAGGAGATAGTCCTTTGAGATCTTATCTTTTTATCCCTTAGCTATTTTTCATTCCTCCATTAGCCTTAAGCCTAGGAATAGTTATATGGACCCTTCTATAAAGATTACCTAATCTTGTCTTAAGACAAGAATTCACCTTGAGGATCCTTTCGGGTATAGAGTTTTAGGGAATTATCCCATAACTATAATATTTAATCTCAAAAATTAAAAAGTAGACACTTCTACTCTATCAATTTTTTTCACAATAATAAAACGCCTTAAACAATACATGGAATAATTTCTTAAAAAAATATTCTGGAATTATTGTTTCCTTTCACCCTTCCTTATAAGATGTTAAAAACTATACAGAAACATGGGTTGAGAATTAAATGCATAGTATGAGACGTAAAAAATAAATAAAATCATTAATTTAGTTAAAACATGGTAACTATTTTAATGCTTTTTGATATAATTACAAAAAATTTCACATGAATAACACTCGTACTTTTTTCTCAAATAAAAACATTAAACTAATAAAAAGAAATTGTAACTCATTTAGGTGACTTAGTGAATCATATAAAAAAACCCTCTCAAATTCCATATAATTACAACGAAAATATGGAGGACATTCAAATTGAGGATCTTTAATGGAGGTACACCTTAATATAAGCTATATCGGGATCACTTGTCTGATTAATGGGGTCCATCGCTTCATATAAGCTATAATGGGATCACCTGTGAGTTGTAATGAGGCTCAACCCTTCATATAAGTTGTATCTAGATCACCCATGAGCTATATTGGGGTACAACCCATCATATAAGCTATATCTGGCTCACCTGGGAGCAATAATGGGGCTCAAACATTCATATAAGATGCATCGGGCTCACCCGTTTCACATAATTCTCTTGTACCATTTCCAAAACATGTTAATCACAAAACCCTTTTGAAAAAAAATCAAATAATCCCATTTAAAAGGTTTTCAGTATAAAAATTATAGTTTCATTTAAGAACCCAATTTCATACTAAGATACCCAAACAAAGGAATAAGGGGTTTATTTAAAATATATTAAGGCTTATATCAAATAATAGTTATAATAGTGGAAAAGTCATTATCGCCGTATATGTTATAACAAATAACATTCCTTTTGTCATTTTTTATAGAAAATAAAATGATTTGTATGAAAATATTTTTTTAGAAACATTGAATGAAATTTTAAATAGACATAAAATATCTTTTATAATCCATTTTTGTCCACATAAATAAATATGTAAATTACTATCATGAAGACAATGATTTGAAAATTAAATCATTAAATGTCCAAGGTGACCCATTCCATATTGATCATTAAATACTCATCTCTATGATGTAATAAAAAACATTATTATACATAAAATATGGATATAAATTTGCATCCTAGTTTTATAAACACATTAAAAGACAGTAAAGGTGCATATTATCAACAAATGCCTCATTGAATAGAGATTGAGATGAAGTCTCTTACAATGAGTCTGACTCGTCACGTACAATTGTTATATTCTTGGATAATAAAATTAGGAAAATTTATAATTTCTGTAATGATTATTATGACTTTTATATCTATTATTCCCATGTTATAAAAATTACATAATTATTTATGTTCATATTGGATTTTTTGTCTATATTCGGTACATGGGTCAAAAATGAACATTTTTTAATGTAAATTGTACATGTAGTCAAAATTACATAATGTACAGAATATTATTAATGATTTAAATATCATAGATATCCATTATATATGTATTTATAATATCCATAATAATTATAGATATGAAATTTAATGCACTATTTGTAACATCTTGAATTTGGGTGTCGCACAAAGGTGCCCCATATCCATTTGGCCACATTACCTCATGCACATATCTCCTAACACCATTGGATACAGACTAGTTGTGAGGGACTAGGTTATGATAGTGGGTAAATTATTCCCTCATTGGGAGAGTAAAATTGTAGACAAATAATGTAAACAATAGCGGAAGCAGTAATACCTTACCCAAAAAGTAAATAGTGGAAGACTGATAGTAATATAAAAACTGGATCATATATAAATGATGCATGTCACATGTTCCTAGGAAAGAATCCAAACAAGTTTCAATTCTAGAAATACAATACTGAAACCAATGTATATAAAATAATTAAACTCCAAAATCATCGAAATCCTTAGCTTGATCTCATGCTCTCCAGCTGCAACAACAATCAAGTACCTAATGAAGTAGGGCGCTTTCCCTTCTATATACTTGAGACCATATTATCTATTTGGGGATAGATAAATTTCCCAAATAGGATATGAGATGAATCCTAGTTGGAAACCACCAAACAATTTGGTCCTAACATTAAATGACTTTATATATATGGTAATCTTAAATAATCAATAAATAAACTAGGAATTACTCAAAAGTAAACAGTCCTACAGTATTCTATTACATTCATTAAACATTCATTATTCCTTCTTTGGGTCATGTAACCCTTGGTATCTAGCCTAATATTTGTATCCCCTATATAATAGTAACAAAAAATGTCTCAGAAGACCATCTAAATAATCATGTATTACCGATTCCAAGCATGTCCTTTGGCTTGGATGACTCGTCCCATTATTCAATTATTCGACGAAAAATTAGCCTCTTGGGAATATTATAACTTTCTAATCCCCATGGTGTAACACAACAATAATTCATTTAATATCAACCCTATAGGTATCTATCATGCTCTAAACCTCTGGTCTAACATAACACTACTCATTTATAGATGACCACCTAGGAAGATCACAGAGTTAATACCCCTTGGTCAAAATAGCATCAATAAATTATTTACAACCACCTGGAAGCTCTAATTGTCAAGACCCCTTCGTAAGTAGATGAATAATTCATTTAATAATGACCCTTTGAGTATCTCTCATAGTTTAATCCATCTGGTCTAACATAAAAATAATTTATCCCTAATTGATCCTACCACATGAAGCTATCATAGTCAAATTCCCCTTAGTCAAACATCCAAAATGTAGGTCACATTCATCTCAAACAAATATTAACTCCATCCAAACATCACAACGCACAGAAAACACATCATGACTAATATTCATTCTAGACCAAATGGCCATAATCTATCAAACAAGGTAAACAGAACCACATGGTTTCCCATTAACAAGGTATCTAACCTCACTCATAATCAAAAACCCATTATCAATCAATGATACTATAACACATAATAACCTGGGTTTGAATCCAAAACAAAAAATACCTTAAAATTTGGTATGCTGCACTTTTATGAGAATAAATTCCAAAGACAATCAATAAAAGGAACTAACCACATCACATGATTTCATACAATCAGTATCCTTGAACGTCGCCCCTTGAATCGTCATAGAATGATGTAGATCTACAAAAAATTGAAAAACATTCAACATTTAGTAACTAACAAGAGATGATGAATCGAGAAGAAAGGATGAGGAAGAATTTTGAACTCACCTATGTGATTCTAATGAACCTGATGACATCTCAATCAGAGGTCAGACGAAGAATTGGGTGGGGTTTGGAGTTTGTTGGCCCTCCGGGTGCACTCTTATAGGAATTAAGGGAATAAGAAGATGTTTTCGAGGATGAGATGTGAACATTCTCTAATTTATCAAATAATAAAAGAAAACAACCTGATGTTTTCCTTAAATTTACATGTCATGTAGTAGCCTTAACCATCCCCGTCTTAAGCGGTCTTCTAGGTCATCACATCACCATTTACTCAGCCGTTACCCATACATTATACTATTGTATGTACCAATTGAGTACATGAAGTGTACCCAGAAGTACATGAAATATACTTAGAAAATTTCCATTTATTCCTTTTTCCTCAAAGAAACCTGAAATGATGATCCGGGTTATAAATAAATTTCCCCTTAAAAGAATTTTCCTCAGATTTCCCTTCCAAAGGAGCTGAAGAAGAAACTTCAAACAACCCCATCCACTGTGATCATACATTGATATCCATCTTCCAAGTACCGTCCATTACTCTCATGTGCTTCTATATAACCCATACCATAGGAATAGACCAGCCATGGAAAAAATTTGTTCTATGATCCCCAATCGGAATAGGGTGCTCCTTGAAGAATACATACACCTCCAACTCATCCTCCTCGAGTTGAAAAATATGACATGCGTCTGAAAAGAAACTTTATATATATGAAACATGAAAGATGTCATGCATAGATCAGTACCTCTGAGGTAACTAAAACTGATATGAACATAGCCCAACTCCCTCTAAAACCTCATATGGTGAGACGTATCTTAGTGAAATATTCCACTGTCTCATAATCATCCAGTGTCACAACCTCAGTGTGACAGGTAATAAAACATGATCCCCGACATCAATCTCCATTTTTCATCTCTATCGATTAGAATAATATTTCCTAAAAGATTGTGCAGTAGCCATCCTTTTCTAAAATAACTCTACCAACTCAGTGGACTTATGGACAAGATGAGGACCCATCATATCTGCCTCTCCTACTTCCAGCCAACATAAGGGTGATCGGAATGACCTACCATACAAACCCACATAAGGTTCCATATGAATCATTGCTTTAAAACTGCTATTGCATAAAAACTATACTATGAGAATGTGTCCCTTAATGTTCCCCAAAAATACAGTATGCATTCCAAAGGAATATCATCAAAAACTAGAATCGTACACTTGGAATAGCCATCTGTTTGATAATGGTAAGCTATACTCTGAGGTATCGGTATACCCAAATCCCTATGTAGCCCCTTCCATATAAGAGATGTGAACCGGTCATCCCTTACTAAAATTATAGAGTGAGGAACCCCATAGAAACGTACAATTTCTCAGATGTACGACCTTCCATGTTCATCAACACTGACTGTTTCCTTAATCGGGAGGATATGTACATCCTTTGTGAGTCTGTCAACATCAACCCAAACTACATTGTTCCCTCAAGAAGTCGTTCGTAAACCCATCATGAAATTTATCGTGAAACCATTCTACTTCCACTCAGTAATGTGTATTTTCTATTATGTCCCTACTGGTCACTGATGCTCTGCTTTCACCTGCTGATAGGTGAAACATCTCATAACAAATCTAGCTACATCCCTATTCATACCTAGCCACCAATACTAATGGTTTAGATCTCAGTATATCACGGTGGCACTTGGATGAACTACCCATTCTGAGGTATTAAAATCATGCATAAAATATTCATGTAAGTTTACTCACATGCATACACATCCATGAAAATAAAATTTATCATCACTGCCTATGGTCTACCCTTAGAGTAGGGTCCTCTCCTGACACACTCCCCCTTAGGACTAGACCTTCAGAATCTAACAGCTACCTCATTTTCACTCGATCTAGTAGAGTAGAGGTAATAATTATAGAAGAAGGAAAAATTTTACATTGTCAATCATGCGCCTCCAAATTCATATCAGTGAACAAATCCATGAGCTTCCACTCACTACTGGCCTTCAGAACTACTGTTATCCGAGCCCTCCAACTCAAAGCATCAGCCACTACATTGCCTTTCCTAGGTGTATTAGTAAGTTCAATGTAAAAGGACTAAATGTACTCAACCCACATACACTGTCTCACATTCAGATCTCCCAGAGTATAGATATTATTGAGACTTTTGTGGTCAGTGTATATAAAAAAAATTAACTTTCAAAATATATTGTCTCCAATAGCAGAAATCATTCATGACTATAGATAACTGAACATTGTGCATCAGGCCATTCCTCTCATGTGGCCTCAACTACTGATACCAAAACACAATGACTCCTTCCCCCTGTATAAGCACTGATGTATGCCTGATACCTAATGTATATAGTAAACATTATAACTATTTCCTAACTCTAGAAAAATATGTATTGGTGCTGAAATAAACATCCCATTTATCTCATGAAAGGATGAATTGTAATATTCTGTTCCTATGTAATTCACATCTATCTTATTCAGGCATGATAGTGGCACTGCTTAGTGGGAAATTTCCTATATAAAAAATCTGTAGTAACATTCAAACCCCAGAAAACTCAGTACCTCAAAGAGGTTCTTTGACTTCTCCCAGGAATCAATTGATCTTAGATTCTCAGGGTCTACCGATACTCTAATCTTTGAGATGACATGTCCCAAGAAATGAATCCGGTCCATCCAAAAGTGATCTTTTAGAAGATTATCATATAACTAATGATCTCTCAGTGTAGTCAAAATGATCTCAATATTAGTGGCATGGTCATGTCAAGTGTGAGTGTACACCAAGATATCATCCATGAAGAGTACCACAAATGAATCCAGGTAAGAATGTAATAGTACATTTATTAGTTCCATGAAAACTGATGGTGTGTTCATGAGACCGAACGAAATAACCAAATACACTTTTAGACCATACCTACTTTGAATGAATGTAAGAGGTATATCTAAGGGTCTAACACATAACTGATGATAATTTGATCTAAATTCAATATTTGAGAACTCATGAGATCCTCGAATTTGAACAATGAGATCATCAATACTAGATTAGGGATATTGGTTCTTGACTGTCAATTGGTTCATCTTCTGATAATTCACAAAATGGAAGAGGGTACTATACACCTTCTTCGTAAAAAGCACATGCGAACCCCAAAGAGAAGTACTGGGTCGAATGAATCCCTTTTCTTATAACTCCACTAACTGCTTCATGAGATACTGTAACTCTGATTTAGCCATCCTATATGGAGGAATTGACACCATTTCCACTCCTTGCACAAGCTCAATAGAGAAATATAAATCCCACTTTGGAGATGAACTTGAAAAGTCATCTTGAAAGACATCCTTGAAATGATCCACCACTAGAGGAATTTATATCTATGACATTCCATGGTCATCCAAATATAAAATAGAAATTTGGGCTGTAATTCCTCCCAACCAATGATGCTTGGTTCACACATTGCATGCATGGACATATTATTCACCCTTGTGTAAAAAAGACCTTCCCTCTGGTGATTTAAAACTCACCAAATAGTGATAGCAGTCAACAAAGGACTAAAGGGAGACCAACCAGTCCATTCTATGAATGACATCAATATCTTCCATCTATAAGACATAGATGAACCATAAAAAGTGACACTAACCAAACTCAAGTAGTAACTCATTTAACTGACGTACACTAGCCATCCTAATCCCCAAAAGAGTGTTGTAGATCATGAAATCATCAGAAGTAATGATAGAGAGCCCAAGAATCTTCACAATGGAAACAGATATAAAACATTTGGAAACCCCAATATCAAAAAGAGAAGAAGCTAAAACTGATGAAACTAGAATTGTACCTCTAACAGTAGTGGGTCTGGGATCCTTCACATACTAAGTCTGCTTCACTATAAATGTCTATCTAGTAATGAGGCCCTATGACCATGCCTGACTACCCTGAGATGATCCAACATGCTGACTGTAAAAACCTGTACTCTAGCTACCACGCCAATGACATCATCCTCTTCCGAAATGGCCTGATGAACTCTACTTTCCAGACTGATGAGAAACTGGTGGTCCTGGCCTGGAATGTGGAGTTACAAAAAATCCCTTATCACTCTCTACTGGTGAGAACATCTACGAAAATGCTGAATATGTCTCATCTTGCAGCATGATCACCAGATGACTGGGTCCTTCGGGCAATGTGGTCTCGTATGCCCATTCTTCCCTCATTGGTAGAATACCACTCGGTTACCTAATGAAACCTCACATCAACTCTCCGTATTGACCATCCTGCTATCTATCAAATGACTACCATCACTTTTTGATGATATACCCTGGCCCACAGCTCCCAACTCTCTCAGAATGTGCTCAGTTATCACTACATGGTTTACTAAAGTAGTAACCAAAGTCATCCTAAACACATTCACCTTCAATCGGATGTCATACCTATGAAAATTCAAAAATCTACAAGTAAAAGATAAATCTTCACCTCCCAAATCAGGTGTGAAAAATTGAAACTCTCTAACGTGATAAGTATAATCCATATCCGTAAGAGTGACATGGTCCAAATTCACAAACTCTTGGGCTTGATCATCCCTCAAAATCTCTGGGAAGAATGAATCATAGAAGGTCCTATGAAACTCATCCAAATAAATATTTATCTGAAATTCCACCTATGATATAACATCTAACCATCTCTTGGAATAATCAGGTATCATGTACTTCACGAGAATCACCCTCCTCCTTAGAGGGCTCTCTAGAAGCTCAAAGATAGCAAGCATGGACTCAAACCATGAATTTATAGCCTGTGGTCCTCCATACCCATAAAAAGTGGGAGGATGGTTCATCTAGAACACCTTCAACAACATCTCCATAACTAATGTAGGATGCAGTTCTCCCTATAACGTTTCTATTATCCTCAAAATCTATCACATAAATTTTCATCTGCACCTACATCCAGTATAATAACTAGTTCTAAGACAGGCATGACGGGAGGATATGATGGTCATCCCCGATCTACCATTTCTATTTTCTGATCATCACCTTGTACCTTGAATACAATAGGAGGATTTATTTGTGGAATAACTCTTCACATTCATTTGATAACCTCAATACACGATTATTAAGGATAGAAACATAGAAGTGCAAGAATGAAACGTGAGAAATAAATCCTTCAAGTCTTACCAAAAATGGATTCACGGAGTTTATAACCACTACAAAATGTGTTCCGTTAAAATTTTAATTGAGTGTATACCTCTTCTAACCTAGTCATGTAAGACTCCATACAGATGGCATGTTCATACTACAACACGGTGTGTACTTGAATTTTCCATCTTGCCCAGGTTCTTCTACACAGCGAGTACTAAAGGGTTCTCTCTTGATGTAACACTACACAACATGTTCACCCTAGATATGGAATGTACTACTTATGTTCCCAACACCCATGTCATTAGTCGCATGGAAGGATACACGGTAGATATTTACATGGTGTGTATAATTTAAACACGGTGTGTAAAACCCATGTTTCATCCACCTATGTCATTGTTCACATGGTTGGATACGTGGTGTCTTACAGCATGACATGTACTCCTAGTACACAGTGTGTTCTACCTAGATGTTATCAACCCCATTTCACTTCCAACATTGTCATTCACATGGTCAGTAACTCCAAAGTGTGTACATAATATAAATGTCTTGTACGTAAGAAATGTTTTTTCTTCTAGAATAGAAAAACACATGGCCTGTGTTCATAACATCACACCACATATTGTCTGGGTTTCCGGTCAGTAGGCCTCTAAAAATTTTCATGAACCATTAAAAAAATAAAATTTGACCAAGAAATGAAATTTTATGATCCTTGTTAGTTAATACTCCCCATTAATAAAAATTTGGAATCCTTATTCATGTTATATAATGCTAGAATTAAATTAAAGTTCAAACATGATCCACCCAATTCTGATCCATGAGGGTCCACAAAAACTCACGGACCAAGCCTCGCATCTATCCAAATGAAACTTTAAATATACTAATTTCCTATAAAAAAATAAAAGGTATTCTATTAGGGAATCTATCACAACCACATGCACATCTTTCACAACACCTATCAGAACAGCATGCACTCTGTCATGCATCCTAATTGGCATAACAAAAATGCAAGACATGTGATCTCTAGTAAGATCCTATGTTCTGCATGAGATGACATAACCTCATCTCATAGATTCTAAATATAAATAGAAAAATAATGATATCAACCATAATAGCACCAATCAAGTGAATCATCCAATAGTGAATCAAATCAAATGTAATAATTGAAAAACTAGAAAAATTACAATATTCGAGGTAACATGGTTTTTCCCAATACACAGGTTATCTACTTCTGATCACAACTTATTACCAACAACACATTCCTTCCTATATTAGTTGGTTGGATTCAAATATTAATCCAAATTAGAAAATAAACCCCTTTGATACCACTTTGTTATGTCCTTGATCCGAGTGCCGACCAATGGTGACCAGTATCCAGTTGGCCACATGGCCTCAAGAACATTTTCACAAACTACAAATGCAACCGACTATAAGAGAGGGAATATGGAGTGATAGTGTTGAATATATAACCTTAATGGAAGAGTAACATAGTGGAAAAAATAGTAAATAGTATCAAAATTAGTAATACCATACAAAAAAAGTAAACAGCGGATGACTGATAGCAATATATCAACGAGACCATATATAAATGATGCATTTCGGATGTTCCAATAAAAGTATCTGAACAAGTCACAATGAATGGAATTAAAATCTAAAACCAAAGTATAGTAAGGGAATAAACTCCAACCGCATCTTAAGACTTATCTTGGTCCCTTTCTCTCCAACTCCAATAGCAAGAAAGAGCCTATTGAAGATGGGATCTTTCCCTCATCTCAAACTAAAAACATATAATCATTTTGGGTCAAAAAACATGACTCAAATAGGATGTGAGACAAATCCAAGTTTAAAACAACCAAAAGATTTATTCCTAACTATTAGTGAATTTATATAGTAGGTAATATGTTGAAATGAAGCAAAAAACTAGGATGTAGTCCAAAGTAAATAGTTCAACAGTTTTCAATTACAATTATTTAACATTCATTATCCATTTGTTCGATCATGTAAACCATAGGAAGTAGACTATGCTATGTATCCCCTGTGTAATAGTAACAACATATGTCTCAGAAGACCATATAAAAAATCAAGTATGTTAGAGTCGAATATTGTGTTTTGGATTGGTAGAATCGTCACATCATTCAATTATTCTAAAAAATAACCTTTATGCAAATGTTCTCATAGTCTAACCCCCCTAGTATATCATAAAAATATAATTTAATGTAGACCCTATGGGTAGTTCTCATGGTCTATCCCCTCTAGTATAACGTATAACTAATCATTTGAAAATTACCACCTGGGATCCAAAAAGAGTCAATACACCTTCGTCGACATAGAATCAATAAATTATAAATGACCACCTATGAGATCTCATGGTCTATATCCCATGGTCAATGTGAAAAAAATTCATTTAATAAAGACACTATTGGTAGATCTCAAAGTCTAACCCCTCTTTTATATCATAACAAAAATTCATCCATAAATCACCATACCATGAGAATCTATCACATTCAAAGTACCCATGGTTAAACTTCCCAAATACATATCAGAGGCATCTTAAACAAACACTAACTCCATCCTAATAGAACAAAGGCATCAAAAAAATAGCAAGACTAACATGAATTCTATAAAAAATGGAAATAATCAATCAAATAAGGGAAATGCACCTTTGGGATGACCAATAAATAAGGTATATAACCTCAATCATAATTGACAACCCATTATCAATGAATCAAACACTAAAATATGATAACCAGTGATAAAATCCAAAATAAGAAAAACCCCAAATGTCAGTATGAAACACTTCAATGAATTTATAATCCAAATACAATAAATGAAAGGCATAAACCACATACAGTGATGTTTTATGGTCAATACTTTTGAGTGTTGACCCATGAATTGGGTTAGAAGGGCATTGATCTAAAAAAAGGATAAAAACCATAAAACGTGAACAACTCATAAGAGATGTGGAATCAGGAATAATGGCTTTAGAATAATTGATAACTCATTGATGGGATTTCAACGCAAAAAAATAACATCTCAATCAGAGGTCCGACGGATAATTGGTAGGGGTTCGGAGTTCGTCGACCCTTTTGTTTCTCTCTGATACGAACAAAGGGAAGATGAAGAAATTTCCAAGGATGAGATGTACCTCCAATAAAATTTATCAAATAAAAAATAAAAATACACGGTGTGTTTATAAAATGTACATGTTGTTCAATAGCCTTAACATGACCCCATCGAAAGCAGTCTACCGTGTCATCAGACAACCATGTACTCAGCCATTACATGGATAATACACAGTTGTACGCGACAAGTGAGTACATGATATGTATGAATAAGTACACAGAATGTACATAGAATATTAAAAATTAAACCTTTTCCTAAACAAAAACCCTAAAAGATCATCCATACCTAAAATGATGATTTGGGTTCTTACAATGTTCATGGAGATGGTAGGATGTTTGTACACATGAACACTTCATTCATTTTTTTAAATTAAAAGAATAATAATTAAATTATATAAAATTATATTACAATACTATTATTATATTTATGTCATGTATGTATCATAGTATTAATATAACCATCCCTTATAAGTAACAAGTATAGCGGGAATGATTCAAATCTCATTGAGGGGTTGTAGTCCACACTTACTCCAATGAAATTATCATATTTACATGAAATAGATAGCATAATGGTATGTTCCAAATAAAAATTACTGATTCATATAGAAAATATAAATATAATATATATCATATATAAAATAGTGCCATCATAACATCCACCATGATATGTGGTAAGATAAAAATGAACTTTCATCTTTTTGGGAGAAGGTTGTTCATCATACACAGAAATAGAATGTTAATATAGATCATTAATATGAATAAAAAGAAATAAAATCATTTTTCTTGTTACAACATGGTAACTGAATTAATTTTCTCTGATATAATTGAACAAAAACAATTCACATGAATAATAGCCATAGTTTTTTTTCAAATAAAAACATTAAACTAATTGCTAGTAATTAAAATTCATTTAGGTGAATTAAAGCATCATATATATATATATATATCCATTGGAAATAACCTTAAATTGAAATGAACATATGGTCATCATCCTAATTTATGATCTCTAATGGGTTTCACCCATCGTATAGAAATATCGGGCTCACCCATGAGCTATAATGTGGTTCATCACATATATTAATCTATAATAAGCTCACTCATGAGTTATAATGGAGCTCAAACCTTTATATAACCTATATCAGGCTCACCCCTAAGAAATAATGGGTATCAACCCTTATTATTTTCTATATGAGGCTCACCTATGATCTATAATGGGGTTCAACCCTTTGTTTAGGTTTTAGTGGGATCACATGTTTTTTATAATTCTTGAGTACCATTTCAAAAACATGTTCACCACAAAACCCTTTTTAAAAAAATCAACTAATCCCACAAAAAAATCAATATAAAAATACAATTTTTATTTAAAAGCCCATTTTCATCATAAAGATACCAAAATGAAGGAATGATTTATATATTTAAATTTAATTAAGGGAAATAGATGTATCCAAATATTAAATAATGGGTAAGGTGGTGGAGAAGTTGTTAGCATCATATACGTTATAACAAAAAACATTCTTTTTTTCATTTCGTAATGAAAATAAAATGATTTTTATAAAAAGGTTCCTTTAGAAAACATTGAATTAAATTCTCGAGAGACATAAAATTCTCTTTATTATCATTTTATATCCTTATAAATAAGTTTGTAAATTAATACCGTGATGAAAAATATTTGTGAAATAAATCATTAAATGTTCAATTTGTCCCATACCACATTGAACATTTAATTATTAATATACATGACATAATAAATCACATTAGAATATATAAAATATGGATACAAAATTTCATAGTGAGTTTATATAAACCATATAATATAAATAAGGCTCATAATATCATGAAATGCCTCAATGAAAGGAGATTGAGACGAAGTCCCTTACCTTGAGTCTGACTCATCATGTAAAATCGTAATGTTCCTAAATAATAAACATAATTTAATTTAAACATGATTTAGAATGTTTTCATCGTTTTTTACTTTCATATCATATATTTCATGGTTGAAAAAACTACATAATTATTTATGCTCATATTAGATGTTTTGTCGATATTCAGTACTTTAGTCGAAAAAGAACATATTTTGGTGTAAATATTCCATGTAGTAAAACATCCATCATATCCAAAATTTTATTCAAGATTTTAATTAAAAATATATAGAATATATATAGATATATAAAATATTAATAATATTTGGATATATAAAATTAAATGCACCGTTCATGGAAATGGTATGCCCTACGTATGCATGAAAGCTACTTTCATTTGTTTGTCATATTAAAAGAATAATAATCGAATGACATGAAATTATATTATAATAAAAATGTTATATTTATTTTATTTATGTCTCATTGGTTTCATAAAATAATCTTATATACCTTTCGTGTATAGCGTGAATGTGTCATATCGCTTTGAGGGGGCGGTAGTGTACACATCCTGAAACGAACGTGTCATAATAATACTACATGGAAAGAATAAATGTATATTCTAAATAAAAAATAATTGATTATATAAAAAATATAAATAAAATATATATCTTATAAAAAAATATTCCCATCATAATTTCCACCATGAGAGGTGTTCTGAAAAAAATGGGCAATCATCATTTCTTGAGGTGGTAGTTAGTCGTACACAGAAACAGTATGTTCGTACCCATTAGATAGAGGTGTGTGTAAGAGTATTTATAATCCTAATCAAAAATATATCCAAGAATATTGATTATAATATTGTTTTTATGTAATAATATAATAATAAGAACATCGATAGTGAAAGGGGAAAATAAAGGTAAGTAACTTGAGAGATGATGTTACATCTAAATTAGGTAAATTCTTTGGTTTTGAGCCAAAAGGCTTTCTCTAAATTAATTATGCACAAGTTTTGGTTTATAGGTTTAAGGTAGGGATGATGAGATCTTATTTGATATTATTTTTGATGAGTCAAGGGTCTTGATAGGTGTGTAGAATTCTGTATAAGTGATTCCCTTTTATAAAAGATAGGAGGGGAACTTTAGGAAATTCGTCAAATATTATTTTTTTATAAATAATTTTCGTATTATAATACATCAAATGTTATATATTTCCATGATCAGAATAGTATGGGTCTAAACACTCTCTACCAATATATTTAATATATTTTTAGGCCATAAAAGTAACCTTATATTTTAGCTGTAAACATTAATTAACAACATTAACTCTAACCATGTCTTATTCTATCTTCATAATATGTGGTTACTATAGTTACAATAAAATTCCAAGAGAACCCCAAATGGATCATTAATATAATTTTAAATATAATATAAGAAAATTTTCAAGATCTTATATTTTTAGGAATATTATATCATTTAATAAAATTTCATTTTTTTAAAAAAAATCAATTATGACAATTTTTTCAATATTTAGTAATTTATTTTTGTTAAAGTATTAAAAAATTGATTCCGTTGAACCAAAAGAATTTAACTCAAATATAACATGTCATAATCATAAAAAAAATTATTGGATGACACCAAAATGTACAAATTTAATTTATTTTAATATTTATAATATCCTTTATTTAAATCTTTCATTAATAATGTAATAACTACATTATCATTGTGTTATAAATAAATTAAGTTATTTAATGAATAAATTTTTTAAATAATCTACCATGATGTAGAAAATATTTTTATCTTTCTAAGTAATATTTATGGTCATAAAGATCTTTTATATAACCCTATATTAATTTTTTTTTGTAAAAGACACCTGTTTATATTATATTTCTATTGTATTTAAATTAAAAAATATAAAATGACATCTTCATACCCATGTAGATCCCAATTTCCAAAGGATTTTTCTGATGATGCACATGGTCATACATATCTCATCTAATAGGATTAGTACACATTTTAGTGTACTTTTATATTATTATAATATAATATTTTTTCACATTTACCTGATTTACCCTTTAACCGTGGTAAATATAAATAATTACTAATGTAACTATTAATAATGTCCAAAAATAAAAGGAACCTATTTACACAATTTTTAATTTATAATTCCAAAGATTAATTCCAATTTTTCAAATTCAAAATAATTAATTGGATTAAATTAATTTAAAATGAATTTCCATTATCAAAATGAGAAAGATTGTTTTTTTAACATAAATCATTGCAAAATATTGAAATGTTTTTACATTTAAATTCAATATAGAATTAATAAAAATGTCCTAAATTGTAATAAAAATAAAAATATATTCCATTTTAATTTTACATCCATTAAATAATATTATTTATCTAAATAAATTATCTCAATGGAAAAATTTGTTTTCAATTAAAATTTAGCGTATTTTTAATATTCATCTAAACATGATAGTGATCATAATAATTTCAAAAATTCATCCAATGTAAATTTTGATGTCCCACATCTAAAGAAGAAGTTTATTTATCCAGAACATATAATGGTGTTAAAAACTAAATTTAAAAAGGGATTTCGATCAAAAGCTGGTAAAACTACATTTTTAGAAAAATACCACTTTTGACCAAAAAATGAATTTTTTATTATATCATATCTTGAAAAATAAATGATTAATATAATACATTAAATTGAATATATAACATTTATTTTTAAGAAAATATAAATCCACAAAGAGTGATATGATTTTATAAACACAATTATTATACTTATAAATATGTTTTCATAAAAACATATACATTATAATCAATCTGTTTTTATAAAATTTTCTAATAATTCGGAAAACAATGAATCATTATTTATACATTAGTAAAGTAGGTTTTCATAATTTTTTTCATACTCTTCATTCATGTCATTACAATGGAAAGGCATTTACTACCATTTAATATAATAAAATTATTGTTTAATTTTTTTAGTATAACTCAGTGTTGTGTGAAACATACGATATCTGATAAAAAATGTTGTTGCATGTCGAGTATGGTACCATACATAGTTTCCCCTTTAAACTAAAATTAATATTTAATTCATGAATTTTAATAGATATTAAAATGTATTATTTTATAAATACCTGGTATGTTACATCATTCCTCCATTTTGGATATTGTGTCCTTAGAATTTTAAAATTATGCTCTGAAAAATCATTTGAAATCCTACTTTGAAAAAAGATCCTATAAAACTATCTCTATAAAGAATGAAAGATAAGTAAAAAATGTCCCATGAGATAACACATACTATGATTCCTTGTTGGAAAACACATATATTGAAGTAAAACTAACCATATTTTTTTGATGGGGACTGAAAGAAAATATGATCAGGAAAAATTTAACACTAGAAAACCATAAACATGTGACGGGTTAAACAGTCATTGATTTCCCAAGAGGAAAGTTAAACTGAAGAAGTATTTTTTTTATTATTCATTTAAAAAATTTGAGGAGTTATTTTACTTTTTAGAATAAAAATATAACTAATTATTCATAAATGAATGGTAGAGTATGATCCTTTAATCAATTTCAACCACACACTCATCTTTTTCGTCAAACGATAAATATTCAATATTAATTTTTTTCATGTAGGAAGCACAAAAATCAACTAATAAAAAATCATATCATCCAAAAAAAGTTAACTATCTACTTCTACTACCATTAAACATTAACCAAAACCAAAATGGTTAACAAAAGATCAGATAATCCCCCAGAAAATAATAATATTTTAAAAGGATAAGGACAACTTTTAATATCCAAAATTCAACAATAATACCCAAGTTCAACATTTAACATTCAAAAAAATGTCCTTAAAATTCATCAAAATAATATAAAGTACAGTTGAAACTAAAAATTAAAAAGTATTTGATAACATGGTCTTCCATGATAAATCTTATCGTTTATCTCCAAATAACAACGACTATTCTTAAAGTCCCATTCATAAGAGTAATTAACCTAATCACATATTCTACATGATAGGTTAATCATTTACATAAATGACCCAAATCGCCAAATGTATACAATAATAACATAGATTCTTTTAAAATAAAATTCAACCATTATATCTCAAATGAAATCCTATAGTACTCTGTTTTCTTTAGGCATATACAGTTCCCAAAATAAAAAACATCTTCCAAAATAACATTTATCACTTAATCAACAAATAATTTTCCTATAATATTGATATACATTTGATAAATAATATGGTAAAAAAGTCAAATTATTCTTAATCCATAAATTCATTTAACTAAAAAGAATAAGTCATACAAACAAGTGACTTCATGTAGTCCAGTTGTAGGTGATGAATCCCAATCGCACTTCGGTTGTCTGATCGATTACATCAGCATTGTCTGGCGCGATGGGTTGTCACATGGTCTCTATGTTTTTTTCAATGTGTATATTATTTTATAATATTTCTTAAAATGAGATAAAGTCAACAACAATATCCATAACATATTTTAACCTCAAATGTAATCTCATACCTCACATTTTTCATCCTAAAAATTAATAAATGATAATTTCCCAAAAGGTTGGTGTCTTCAAAAATATCATTATTTACCCTAATATTTCAGATCATAAAGCCACATAAGTGTGATTATGACCTTGAACATATGATCTACCTTAAATTATAAATTCATGATGATATCCCTAAACTGTAAGAAAACATCCTATCTCCAAAGATGTCAAAATCATACTTTAACACCAACTATAAGGAACCAGCCATAAACATTACATAGTCATGAGTTAATTAAATAATTCACATTGATGATCACTTCAAGTTTAATGTTTTACGGAATTAGTCCATAAAAATTACATTAATTTTCAGTAATTACAATGTTGACACATCTAATATATCCAATTTTTTTTCAAAATAATAAAACCCCTTAAATTAAACAATAATTTTTTTCATGATAAAAATCATATTGAAATATTCCTTTTTTTTACCCTACTCTATACCTTGTGAAAAACATTTCCATAAAATGGTATTAACATAAAAAGTTCAGAAATGGACATAAAAAAGACAGAAAACCAATAGCCTGGTTAAAACAAGGTAACACATTTAATGTACATCAAGAGAATTAAAAAAATAACATTAATTAACCTCATAATTTTTTCTCAAATAAAAACATTAATCTAGTAAAATGTAATCAAAAATCATTTTGGGGACATAGAGCATCAAATACATAAAACCCTTTCAAATCCCATTCAATTGGAATGACCAAATGACCGAATTACAAATTGATGATCATTAATGGGGATCGACCTTCGTATAAGCTATATCGGGCTCACTCATGACCTATAATGGGGCTCATCCCTTCACATATTCAACAATGGGAACACCTGTGAGTTATAATGGTTCTCAACCCTTTGTATAAGTTGTATCAGGGTCACTCATGAGCTATAATGGGGCTAAACCCTTCGTATAATCTTTATCAGGCAAACCCGTGAGCTATAATAAGGCTTAACACTTCGTGTAAGATGTATCAGGCTTAACCATTTCATATAATTCTATAGTACCATTTCAAAAAACATGTTCATCACTAATTCATTTTGAAAACTCAAATAATCCCATCTGAAAAATATTCCCATATAATAGAACCATTTTTAATGAAGATACCATTTTCAATACAATGATACCCAAATAATTGAATAAAGATATTATTTAAAATACATAAAGGCATAAAGTGAATCCAAATATCATATAATGGTTACAATGGTAGAAAAGTCATTATTAGTGTATATGTTATAAAAAAAATCATTTTTACATTTTATAAAGAACACGATCAAAGCTCAAGATTCTCAAGAGCTCTCATTTTTGAAGAATAAGGGTATATCTTTTACAGAGTCTTTCTTTGGTTCCACATACCCAATCAGGGATGATCCACCTGGATCCTCCAATATAACGAGACTCGAGAGTGGGGGCTTCTCTGTAGTTGTAGATTCGGAAACCCATCAACAACATATCATTATATGAAAATTCTTGGTCCTCGGACACGTTATCTACTCAAAGGGGGATAAGCCCTAGTCATTTGAAGATATCAAGAAGTGGATATATCATTTCTTGGGTAATCATGATTTGAGGCTAAGCCCCATTGAGAGATGTATTTTCCATATCATTATTCAATCTAAGGATGCGATGCCCACTTCCTGGAATGAAAGAAATCTACAAATGAAACCTGGGGTTCTTAGGCTTTTTGAATGGGGCATCAATTTTAATCCCTACAATCTCAAGAAATGCAATGCTTAGATCTAGGTAAAGTTTCATTGTCAAAATTTGGAATATTGGAACCCAAGGATCCTGAATAATCTCTCCTCTTGTGTTAGCATGACAATTAGAATGGACCAAAGTACCATTGAAGGGGGAATAGGTTTTTTTTCTCGGATATTGGTTAATGTCAATCCGGAAGTGAGGCGCCCTGCCAGTATATCTTTTCCTGCTAATGGAAATCATTAGGAGGTGAAGGTGGAATATGTGAATGTAACCCCCTTTTGTGGGGTGTGCAAGATGGTGGTCATTCTCTCTCATATTGCTGGATGTTACAAAATAAGGTTAATTCTCCCAAGGTCATAGAATAGACTTATGCCAATAAGAATAAGAAAACAAAAAATGTGTTTTCTGAGAATAAGGATCCTTCCAACGATTTGACTGGGACATCACATGCCCCTTTGCAGACTCAGCTTGATTCTATTCAGGCTATTGAGAAGATTAATAATGGTTCATCATAACTTATGAAACAAAAATGGGTAGACCTGGTTGAGAATGTGGAGGCTCAAAATGGAACATCACTCCGTCCACCCCCATGTTTGGGATTGCATTTATTTTCCTGTATTATCAGATGATCAAAAAATATGGTGCCAAGGATTCTTATATTTTGAAGGACATTTATAATCTCGTTCTGGAAAATCAGAAAGAAATTGTAGAAGAATATATTTTACTAGATCTATTTAATTACATAAAATATTTGGTTTATAAAATTAGAGATATATCAAAATCAAATGAAGATCGTCTTAAAAATATTTCTCCCATGGATGGATCCACTACTCTAGATAGTACCTCGGTTCCTACTGATCAAATTCATGAAAGGGTGTTGTATCTTCTGTGATGTCTCTAAAGGGATTAGATTCTTGAAAATATCTAAACACATTAGTGGAACGTGATTATGGGAGTCCTAATATTATTCTTGCACATCCAAGAAAGCTTCCCAATGAGTAGAACCAAGTGCGTGATGGCTCTAGAAAATCAGACCTTGATACCTCAATCATGAAGTACATGAATAGTCCAGATATACTAGCAGTTACATTGGTTGGTTAGAACTCCATCGGGTAGATCCAGGGGAGTGGATGGTTCAACAAAATGGGATCCCCAGATTCAATAAAAATCCATGTGAACATATCAGAGCATGATGACTGGAGGAATAATTCCATTGACTCCCACGACAATTTAAACTAGGAAAACTGGGAAGATATGGTTAGTCCTGATGTTCTAGATAAATGCATGTGTGTTTTGGCCAGCAATGGTAACATAAAAGACTTATTGAAAAATTCTCAAATTCTAAAGAAAAAGGTTAGAAGGATACCAAAAAATAGTAGTTAATAACTTGAGGGGCCTAAACACTAGCATTTGTTTTAAATGAAGATTCTGTTTTGGAATTATCACGGTATAGGCAATCCGGAAACTTGTAGATCCATCCAGTCATTTATCCGACAGCACAAACCAGTTTTTATAGGTCTATTCGAGAATAAAAAATCGTATCCTCTAATATTTGTAAATTGGAATGGTTGGGGTATCACCTATTTGACAAAAACAGGTTCCAAATAGATGTTAAGATCCTCAGGGTGATAGCTCATCACACTTTGACTAGTAGCACCATGATTATGTCAAGTGATTTACATGTGACTTGTTCTGTTAGCTTCCTTGGATCTCATTTGGAATGATCCTTTATCTATGCTCATAATAGGTATCAGGATCATTGAAATTTTGTGGATGGACATGGAATCTATAAACTCTATCATCAATAGTCCTTAGATTATCTTGGGTGACTTCAACTCAATTTTGAATCCGGATGAGAAAATGGGGGCAACCAACAATCACATCTCCTCCAGGGAGTTCAGAATAAGTATTGATCAGAATGACATGAATGAGATCAACATGGTTGGTTCAAAATATTCTTGGTATTGTAAACTCTTGAATATTTTTGTTTCTAGTAGGATTGACATGGATTTTGTCAATGGGTTTTCTCTAGACACATGGGGTTCCATATCATGCTAAACCATTTCCTGGGTTAACTCTGGACACCATCCTATCTTAGTGGATCTTAGTGAGAAGGAATCAAATCCCCCCTTCCCCTCCAGTTTCAACATGGATTGGTCTTCTAATAGAAATTGTGAGGTCATTGTTTTGATTTATTTTGATTTTTTGAATTGTAGGGATGATGCTTCTACCTGTATAACCAAACTCAAGATTCTCATGAGGAACTTGAAAATGTGGAGCAAGGCTCGCATTATCTCCCTTAACAATGATATATATTCTCTATAGGCACTATTAAAAATGTTGAAGATCTCAACACCTGCAGTGAATTCTCTGATGGTATTTCAGTTTAAGTTGATTTGGACCTTAAACATAATAGTCCTATGCTCCTAAAATATGCCTTGCAAAGAGAATCCTTTATGAAAAAATGAATAAAGGATTGAAACCGAAACTCAAAATTTTTTAATTCACTCCAGAGAATCAGGAAAGTCTTCAAGCCATATTCTTTGATTAATAATGTGGGTTTCCTCATTGATAATAGGGTGGATCTCTCAGAGCACTTCATATATATCTTAAAGAACATCTCCAATGGACCTCATTCAATTACTGATCCTATATATTGTTTGATTCCTAGGCTGGTGAATCAAGATGACTATTCCATTCTTATTAATATCCCCCCTGAGTATGGGATTAATGAATTTGTCTTTAGTATAAAATATGAAACCTCACGTGGTCTTTATGTCTTTGGTAATTTCATCTTTCAAACTTTTTGGGATATCATTAATGTAGAGTATTTTAGTCTTGTCACCCATTTCTTCATGGGTGGATCCCTCTCTAATGTTTAGAAATCCTAATTTCCTGCCCTAATCCCGAAAGTGGAGAACTCTAATGAAATTCATCTATTCAGGATCCTTGCTTTGGTTATCAACATATTAAAAATCATTTGAAAACTTCTTTCCAACAAGCTATCTTCTATTGCCTCCAAGATTGTTTGTTCAAATCAATTTGGCTTCATTAAAGGGAGATCGATTCAAGATTGTCTAATAACTACATTAGAGTGTGTGAATCTCCAAAAATGTTCCATCATAGGTGGAAATATCTCACTTAAATTCGATGTCAAAAAAATCTTTCGACACAATGGATTGGATTTTCATCATAAAAAACCTCACCATGTATGGTTTTTCTGACTCTTTCATAAATTGGGTTAAAATCATTCTGAGCTCTCCACAAATTTCTGTTCTTATTAATGGATCCCCAAAAGGATATTTTTACTATTAAAGGGGTGTCAGAGAGGGTGATCGTTTATCTGCAATCCGTTTCACCATAGTTGAGGATTACCTCTGTAGGCTTGTTGGTATCATGGGTTGAAATGGAAAGATGAAGTCTATTCATGATGGATGGGGGATGGACCCCCCCTCTTAACTCTTATATACTGATTATATTATTCTCATTAGTAAAGGTGAAAAGAATAATATCAGGAATATAAAGAGAGTACTTTTGGAATATCAAATGGTGTCTGGGCAGGTGGTTAGTTGGAGTAAGTCCTTTGTTTACATTAGAAGTAATTTCTCTCCAAACAGAAATAATGAGATCATCAATGAAATAGGAATCCTAGAGGTATTTCTTCCCTTCACTTATCTTTGGGTGCCTATGTTTTGGGGAATACCAAATGTATTCCATTTCTATAGCATTATTTTCATGATAAGAAGACATCTTTCTACTTGGAAGGGAAAATAATTATGAATTTCTTGTAGGTCTTGTCTTGTGAAGTCCATCATCAAATCCAAATTTATGTATTCTTTTATAGTGTATAATTGGTTGAACACTTTAATCAAGAGCATAAATTCTTCAATACAAAATTTCAAATGGAGTGGTAGCATATTATAAAGACATTTGAAAACATTTTCATGGAATTCTGTATGCTAGCCATATGATGGAGGTGGTTTGTGAATAAAAAATCTTGAGGGTTTAAATGATTCCATGCAGGCTGGTTTTATTTGGAGTATTATGAATGTGCACTCTGAGGCTCTTATTTTTCTGTGATACAAGGTCATTCATAGGGTCAAGTTGGGGAACCTCAATTAATTCAATTGTTCTGTGTGGCCAGCCTTCAAAAACCTCTTCTAAAAAATTGATTCTGATTCATGTTGGCTTGTCTCTAGGGATTCCTCTCTTAAATTATGGAAATGTAACTGGTTTGTGAATCATCTAATTAATTTGGATCTGAAGCTGGAATCAAATCGTATTTTTTATTTATAAATCAAATATCTGCTTGATTGTATGGATAACTTCTAGGATCACATTACTTCAAATGTGGAAAATTATTTCTGGTCCTCTAGGGGTGGCTTATGGTCATTGGAGCCTGATATAAATGGGATTCTCATGTATAATGTGTTTTATAATCTCCCTCCTAGCAGTTCATCTGAATTTAAATGGATGTAAAACCTTCATAAAATGTTCTTTAGACCATCCAGATCCATCTTTACATGGAGGATGGCTCAAAAAAAGTCACAATGGTTGATTTCATGCAAACTTACAGAATCTCTCTTTTCACCATATGTGTTTTGAGATATCAACATAGGGAAGACCGGAATCAATTATTCCTTAGTTTTAAGTGGCCTCGCAAATATGGAGGGCATTTTCAGTAATTTTTGATGTCACTATGCCTCTAGAAAACTCAATATGCGGATTTATGAAGAGTTGGGATGGCCTGAATCTATTTCCACAGATCTAGAATGTAATTAAAATTTCTTCAGAAGAATTCATCCATTTCATCTATACTTTAAGAAACAATGACAGACATGAGAATCAATCCTTTCATGTTGGCACTGCATTATTAGCTATTTTAGTTGTTGTTTATGAAGTTGAAATACTGAAAGGTGCATTCTACTTTATGTCAGTTCATTATTTATTTGTTCTCAAACTGATAGAGATGAAAGGAATCATCCAGCCTCTTCTGGGAATGATAGAAGTCTTTTGGAAGGCCCCTTTTCAAGGGTGGATTTATGTGAATTAGGATGGGGATTAAAGAGGTAACCCGGACCCCTTAGGTTTTGGTGAAATTTTTAGGGATTATCATGGTTACATTGTAGGTTGTATTAATGGTTCGTGTGGGATTACCTTTTCTCTTGAAGTAGATATTCTTGGTGTTATTGTGGGGATTGATCAAGTGGAACAATGAGGTTGGAAGATGATTTGGCTCGAATGTGACTCCACTACTGTGGTATTTGCCATACGAACTAGGACTTTACAACATTAATGTAAGCTCACCAATCGTTAGATTTTATGCCTTGATTATCTTTACTCCAAGGATCACTTTTTCACACACATTTACCAAGAGGAAAATTTGTTAGCAGAGAGTCTTTATAATAAAGGCTTAAATGGTATTGGTTATCATTGTGTGGATCTGGTACCAGATGATATCCTTCCTCATTATTGGAATGATCATTGTAAAAGTTCAACTTTCGGACTTTTTTAAGACTTTGTTTTTATTTTCCTAATAATGGGATATTTCATTTCTAGTAAATATCTCAATTTTCCATAATTAACAATATTTGATAATTAAATATTCAAATGCTCAAGGTGTAGCATACCATTTTGAACATTTAAATAATAATGTCCATAATTTTAAAAAAGATTAAAATTCATAAAAAATTGATATGGAATTTTATAGTTGATGTATATACACTATATAAAAGAATAATGGTTAATATTATTAAGAAATGACTCAATGAAAGGGGATTGAGACAAAGTCCCTTACCACGAGTTCGACTCGTTACATATAATTATTATTTTCCATAACAATAAAATTATGTCATTTTAAACATTCTACAGAAAATTTTTAGACATTATTATTTCTTTTATATCAATTATCTCCATGTTATAAAAATTATATAAATATTTAGTTCATGTCACACATTTTGACGATATTCGGTAATTGAGTTGAAAATAATCTTCTTTTGTTGTAAATTTTCCATTTAGTAAATATTCCTTCATATCTAGAATATTATTAATGACTTAAATATTATATATTTATAGTATATATGTATTTATAATTCCAATAATATTTTGGAGACATGAAATTATATACACTATTCAAGGATACAGTAGACCATACGTACCTAATAACACTACATTTTAGGGGTGGTAGTCCACACTTCCTCAAATGAAATTATCATCATTACACAACATGGAATGCATAAAAATATTTTATGAATAAAAATTAAGGATAAAAAGATACAATATAAATAATATATATATAAAATAAAAATATAGCGCCATCATAATGCCCCCATGAGATGTGGTAAAAAAAATTGATCAATAATCTTTTCTTGAGGTGGTAGTTCGTCGTTCACAGAAATAGTATGTTTGTATCCATTAGATAGAGGTGTGTGAAATTTGTGATTGAATATTTCACATAAAAACATCCTAGTATATTGACCATACTGTTTCGTTTCTTTAATAATAAAATAAGAAGAGCATAAGTAGTGGAGATGGAAAATAAAGGAATGGAACATGAGAAAAGACCTTGCCTCTAAATTGGATATGTTTTTTTGATTTGAGACAAAAATATTTATTGAATCGAAATTTACCAAAGGTATCGATTCTAGGAGGATGATAGAGATTTTTGGAGTTTATTTTTGTATATTATGCATGAGACAAGAGGCTTGATAGGTTTTAATAAGTGGGTATAAGGGATGCCCTTCCATAAGAGGGAGGAGAGGCACTATTGGAATGCCTTCAAAAATTATTTTATTATAAATTTATTTTATAATTATAACAGTTCTAAAGTGATATATTTCTAGGATATGATTAGGATTTGTCTCAATCCTATCAACCAATAGGTTTTATAAATGTATAGGTCATAAAATTAATCTATTCATTTCGCATTAACCCTTAATTAAAAACATTAACTCTTACCGTGTCTTATTCAATTTTCATAATATATGGTTACTATAGTTACTATAATATTCCAAGAGTACCAAAAGTGGATAATTAATATCATATTTAATATTATATAAGTATATTGGATGAGTTAGATATTTTTATGACTATTATATCATTTAATAAAATTGTATTTGTTTTAAAAACACATTTATGTCAACCCAAACACTATTTGTGTAATCTAATTTTGTTAAAGGCATAAAAAATTGATTCCTTCAAAAAAACATTTAAATCAAATAAAATATGTCATAGAAATTAAAAATAATATATGGATGGAATAAAAATGTTCAAATTAAATCTTATTTAATATTTTTAATATCATTTATTTGAATCATTCATTAATAAGGTAATCACTACATCATCATTGTGTCAAAAATTAATAAATTTATTTAGTGTATAAAAATTATAAATAATAAAATATGATTTAGGAAATATTTTTTTATTTAGAATTACTATTTTTATCCATGGATATAAGTTATATAACCATATATTAAAATTGTTTTAGTAAAAGATATATATTTAAGTAATATTTCTCTTTTCTTTAAATTAAAAATTATAAAATGTAATTTTCACACCAAAAATGGATTCCAAATGAAAAGGTTCAGTATAGTGATTATAATAGTCTAAAATATCACATAAAATTGTTTTTGGAAACGTTTAAGGGTACCTTTATATAATTAAAATAATGTTTGTTACCATTATTTACGTGATTTTCCCTTTAACTACGATAAATACAAATATTTCTGAAGATGCTATTCATAATGTCAAAAAATAAATGGTAACTATTTAAAATAATTATAAATTCTAATTACAAATATGGAATAAATATTTTCAAATTAATAACATATAATTGGATGAAATTAAATAAATATTAATTCCTATTGTCACAATGAGAAAGAGGGTTTTTTTAAAGTTAAAACATTACAAAAGATTGAAATGTTTTTACATCTAAATTTTATATTGAATTAATACCAATGACCAACATGATAATAATTTATAAAAATATATTCAATTAATAAATTAAATATATAAAATAATATTATTTACTTATATAAATTATCTTATTAAAAATGGTTGTTTTTAGTTAAAATTTAGTCGATGTTTACTATTTATCAAAACATAATAGTTATCATAAAAATATCATAAATTCGTCCAAAGTAAATTTTCAATTTACACTTCTAATTAAGATGATTAGTTTTTAAAACATAACATATAAACGTGTCAAAAAATAAATTTTATAATGGGATTCTATCAAAAGGAGGAAAAATATCATTTTTAGTAAAACACTTCTTCAATTCGAGAAATTAAATTTATTCTTATATAATGTCAAAAAAAAATATATGAATAATTTAAAAAATTAAATTGTTCATATATGACATATATATTTCATTAAATAAAAATCCATAAATAATGATATGATTTTATAAACACAATTGATCTCTTTTAAATTGGTCTTCATAAAAACTCATCCATTAAATTCAACTGGTTTTTATTTCAATTTCTATTAAGATTTTTTTCCAATGAATCATAATTTAAACATGTGTAAACCATATATTTGTAATTTAGTCGATTATTTTCATTACCTCCATTCCATTGGCTAGGAATTATATAAAATTTAAGTAATAATATTATTAATGTATTATTTTTTCTTTATAACATTGTGTTTTGTACAACATATGATTTCAGAGAAACCCATTTTTTCCTGATGATTAAGATTCCATACATAATGAACCATTTAAAAAAATTAATATTAAATTAAAAAATATTAATATATATGAAAATATATTATTATATAAACTCCTAAGATATTGCAATAGTATCACACATGATTCTGTAAAAATTTATTTTGTGTGAGAATACTAATTTAAACTACCCATATGTCTCTTATACATGGTGTTGTGAATGGTAATGTTATTTATATGTCGATGTTATAAAATTTTCAACTCATTTTGGTTTTTATTGAAAATATTATTCATGAATATTTTGTATTTTTTTATTAATGTCAGTTTTAGATAAATGCGAATATTCTAGCCGGTAATTTTGGAAATTCAATTTTTTACCCATTTCATACTACCCATTAAATGTTTATTCATTCATACTATGATGTAAACAGTGGAAATATTTCCATGCTAATTTTTAAACTATCTATAATTATATTAACTAATATGTATTTCTTATAAATTATTAGTAAAATACTACTGAGAAGTGTTGCTCAATCCATAGATTTTCCAGTAAGTGTTTGTAGGTTTGTTATCCAAGGTATATGGAAAATGGAATGAAGAACTCTTCAGTGGAGAGAGTAATTATTTATAGGTACTAGGGAGTTTGTGGTTACTCGGGGAGTATTTGGTTCACATTTATCACATAGTTTCTGTGAAGACATCATTATGGAAGTTTATGATGACATGGGTTAATATACCATCTCGAGAGAAATATCTTTTACTTTATTATGTAATAGTTTATATGTATTTTTCATGATGTTATTTTTCATTTTAACATTGTAGATATTGGTACAAATCCCTCACATATTATTTTATTTTATTTTTGGGTACATATTTCCATCTCATGAGGATTAGGAACACTATTCAAGTGTTTGGAAGGTCAATTTTGGAGCCAGTTTAGATGGTATTCAGTGTCTATTTGTTAAAAATTGATTCAAAAAATATATTTTTTCTACGATGTATAATATTTTCCAAGGTTCTACTATTAGGAACCAAGTTATTGGTTATATGGGGGGTTCTTGATCACCAACCTTCTGATATGGCGATAGGTTTACAAGGTATTTTTTGGGAAAACACGCCCCTAGTTTAGAATCAATCCTCGAAGACCTTATTAAACTTTATTTCTTTTATTTTAGTGTTTCATTATGTAATCATGGGTTAATTATTTTTTAGAGATGATTGTTCATTGGATGGAATTTATATGTTCACATGTTATTACATATGTTTTGGAAAATCATGCATAGATCAGTCATCAAACACCGGTTGACTCTTAGTGGACATCTCATGATTGCTGAACAATTTTCAAAACCATGTGGATAATATTTATATTGTTAATATTTCTTGAAATTTTATTTTTTTCTTATTTTGAGTTATGGGAATTTTTTTATTTTTTATTAATTTTTGGGACATTATTTTTTGAATGTAGATTGATGTTATGGTTTTTATGCAATAATTAAAAATTTAAACTTTGAGATCATTGGAAAAAAGTTTGGGTTTTCTAAATATTTTGGAAAATTATTTTAAGTTTGAAATAAAATTTTTATGGTATTTTTTCTAATAAATTTTGAATTTTAAATGAGGGATATTCTTTGCATGATCGGGTTTATTTTTCTGAGGACTAAATTAATTTTCAATGTTTTTTTGTGATTTTTAAAATGTTTAAGTTGGATATTTTAAATATATTAAATAAGAAATGTTTTATATCTATATTAAAATATTTATGTTTTCATTCCTTTTCTAAAAGTTTTTAATGTAATAAAATAATTTTTTGAAATAATGATTATTTATGAATTTTATTTTGGTAAACAACACATTTTTGTTCATAAGGAGAACTTATTTCCCAAAAAATTAAATATTTGTTATTTCTAGATTAGATAATGAATAATGTTTTGATTTTGAATAATTTGTTTTTGGAATTTATTTGATTGTTTGGTTTTCTTTTTTTAGAGTACGTCCTTGTGTATATTTTGTGGAAACGTGGATGAGAAATATTATTTTGAAATTGTTGTTTCTAAAACTATAGATTTAGGACAAAATTATCTTCCTTTCACACACCATTATTTGGTAAATGAAATCTCATAATGAAAGAATGTGGTTGATAAGGACTGATGATATCTTCATCAAAATGGATCTTCCAAAATCACTCAATTTTATGTTTACAACCATCCTATTTGACCGTTAGAGTTGTTCTTGGTGGAGATCTATCACATTGGATAAGATGATAAAAGAACACTATTGGGTAGCATTTAGTGTGAATTTATAAAAATATTTCACTCACAATTCAGTAATGAAATCAAAGGATATCAAATTTGAATATCATTTGTATAGATATTAAATTGAACTAGATTATGTACTTAGTTTTATCAAGTTATTTCTATATTATCCCCATATAATATTAGATGACTCTCAAATGAAATATTTCTTAAATAAAGGGCTCAAACTAGACCTATCAGAGAATATATATCCTTTTGATATCCAATCTTATAGTATATTGTTGGTTCATGATTACAAGGTTAAATCAAATGTTGAAAGGGAACTACAGGCGTTAAGAAACCCATCTATTATTTATTGTGATGTAAGAATATACAATAATGGAAAATGGAAGCATAAAATGTCCAAAATTAGGTGGTGTATCATTAAAAGGAACTATTGTTTCCTCATTTCATATTCCTCTAGAGAGAGGAGGTTGGCTTGCTTCCAATGTAGCAATTTTGGTTATATAATGTATACTTATAGGAATCCTACTAAATCTAAAAACATGTGTGTCAATCTGGGACACTTGAAAATATTTATCCAATATTTCATTGTACCTCAACAAGGTTAAGGATCATTGGATCCTAAGGGAACTAGGGTGGAACTGGATATTTAATGAAATTATTTGTCTAGCCATGAAATTTTCATTAATCCCTCCATGGATTACCCAATCTGAAAATGGAATTTGAGGATTTTCAAGTTGTGTTAATCCAAATTATTAAGTCATTACCATTTGAGTAATTATTTTTTCACTTGTAAAAATTTCAAATAAAGAGTTTTCTTTTTTTATATTTGGTTGTTGGGGTCATATCAAATATTTTTAGAGTCAATGTTCAATCCAACCATACAGATGTAAAAATCATGTTTTTTGGTTTTTCGTACGTTATTATGATTTTTATGAATTAATATATTTGGATGAGTTGATTTGGAAATTTTTTACAATGATTTATATTCAATAAGGTTGTGAGATGAATAGTATTTAATTTCTCATGTTGAAATGTTATTATTTATTTTTCATTGGAATATCATTTTTCTTGATTAAAACAAGTTGGATTTCAAATTTCTGATTTCATTGATATTTTTGATTTCATTTTTGTTCTATTTCAAAATAAGAGTGTATATATGACTATTAGTAGATGAAAGTATGTGTTTTTCCATTATAATTTTTGGGGTTCTTTGGAGATGATCCACTTATATTATTATTCTTATAATACCCTCTAATTGTCCCTAATATGATGGATTTAGAAGTGCATGTGCATAAATGGTTGTTTTTATTTTATTATTTCATGATAAAGAGGGACCTTTGTTAGTTAAGATGTCCCTTTTACTTGATAAAGATTTTTTTCTTGAGTATGTGTTGGGATGATCAGATGGTATTGATAAGAGTGTTTGATTTGATTGACTGGAATCTAGTTTTCTATGAATACAGTTCTTACGGGCACCCTCCCTTGATATATGTATAGAATGTGTTATTGCTAATGATTTGTGACTCTACGTGGAGAATTAACATCTTTATATATGGATATATTATGTATCCTATGGGTTTTAAATTACTCAATGTAATAGTATTTTTTATAATTATTCTGTTAACATGGTGTTAATTATTCTCTGGTTTTTATGTGTGATGCTTCTTTATTTTTTGATGTTGAGTAGTAAATGATTGTTATTTGTTTTAAAATATAGTTAAAAGATGATTTTTCTTGGTAATTTTCCTCATATATAATTTACCTTTCTCTTTATTTTTCTTTGAATTTCCCATTTATGAAGTGGACTTCTGGAATTTATTTTATGCATAGTATTTTCTATGGTTTTTTTGAAATAATTTTTTGTGTCCATTTATAAAAAATTAATTTATGCATAAATTTTGATGTTTTGGATTCAATGGTTTATATTATTTTTGATTATATATCTATTATTTAGTGACCAAAATCATTTATGCTTTCTAGGGGAAGATAGACTTATATTGGGGATAATAATAACAACATTCTTTTGATTGTCATTCAAAATCCATTTTTGGTTTTATTTTAAAATCAATTTGTTTGGGAATTAAATAATTTTAACCCAATAATTACACCTAAACATTTTATATGGGATATTTATTGGTATAAAATTAAATTAGTGATTTAAATAATGGTAAATGTTTAGTTGTAATGGTTTTATAAGGGTATAGTAGAGGTTCCACGTGCTACATAAGGGTATCGGTAAAATTCTATTACCTGAATAATGGTGAGTCCCATGGACATGAATTATTTAAGGATTAAAATTTTCATTGTAATTGTAATACATTATATATTAAGGTTACCCCAGCCACTGAATGAGGGTGATTTATCATTTATGGGTCTCCCATAAGGAACCAACCTCGCAATAGGTTCTCACACAGGAGAAACGTATGATCTTCAAAGTCTGTGTATGGGTACTCAAGGTATTGCATAAAGATACCTGATAGAAAAAATATTTTCAATTATTTTATTCTTAATTTAAATGATTTTAATCCCAATAATGTGTTATTTTAAGGGAAATTTTCACATTTTATGTTTTGGTAGTATTTTTGAGCCTAATTGAAAAAATGACATATTTTGGATTTAAACAGTTTTCTTTTATTATAATTTTTCAGCCATAATGTATTTTTAATATATCAAAATTTTAAAAAATTTCTATTATAGGTTTCCATGTTCGATGGACATCATTTTATCCACCTCCTCCCAAAGTTCAATAAATCATTCGGAAGCTCAAATCTATCTCACAAGTCAGACCTTGAAAACTGTGTATAGAATTGGAGAATTTTATTGTTGGACCCATATATCATAAATGACCAAAACATTTGAGCTGAAATATGACATGGAGATGTAAGATATCCATATTAACATGTTTAATTAATATGTAAGCACATTATTCTTTCATTTTCAAGGTCATTAATGTGTTTGAACCTGGTAAATCATAAGACAAAGAGTATGTTTCGATGAATTAAATATCCATAGTACTTAGGATATCTCTCTCTCACCATGTATACAAGGATACTAAACCATTTTTCATCCATAGAGGAGAGATAAATGAACAAATTTCAAGAAGGAACCATTTCCCCATTCTATCATTAATGAGGTCATTCATCTGCCTACATTTGGAAAAGAATTTTGGAGCCAAATTTTCACACCCTCTCCCTATAAAAGAGTGTTTCTTCTTCATTCCAAAGGGTTGGAGAGTTAGGAGTATCCTTTTTTGGCCATTTTTTGTAGTTTATTATAGTATTTTGTTTTCATTTAATTCTGTAATATCCTTTAATATTTTAATTCAAGGGTTCTTCTTTCTCTCTTTTTCTTTATCTCTTTTGTTTTCTCCCCCCGTTTTCATCTTCACTATGATCTCTTATGCTCGTGATCATGTGTAGTTAAACCGAGGATGTTCCCGGGGGAGTAATTCATTGGTGAACCCAAGTAATTGAACATTCATTCATATTGTTTTTTATATACTTAGAGTTAGGATATGTTGGATCTTAGTAGGAAAGTCACCTTTTTGTCTCCACATTCCACTAGAAGTTTAACTTTCACTTCTGCAATATTTTCTCTTGATCGAGGAGGTCAATGTGTGGTCTCTCGAAGATCATTGAGATTACCGTATATTCACAAACATATGTAGAGGAGAATGTTCATTCATACTATGGAGCATGTTCATTAAGTAAATTAGAATCTAATAATGAGACGATGAATGTTCACTCCAGGCGATGCTATCAGGAATGTCTCCTATATTCTAACATCATTCTATTTTAATTCATTATGTTTGCATTGCATTGGATGTTTAATTTTAGTTTTTCATTCCCATTTTTAAAATCTCATCTCAGGTTAGTTTATTTCATATATATATATATAAAGTGAATTGTAAGTATTTATTGATTGACTGCAAAAGGATCCTCAAGAGATCGACATAGGTCAACCACTATGTTCCACTTAGTATAAATATTTTTGTGAGTGTTCATGACATCACTTCATAAAATTGGGGCCATTAACAGGGAGACAAGTGGTATTTAATCTTTATTTTTACTCACATATTGTAAATTTTTTTCTTCTTTTCATTTAAAAAACAAAAAAATCATAATTTTAAAAAACTAAAAAAATATCATTTTTCACAATGAATTTCAAATCAAATTATTATGCTTGGACTGACCAATAAACAGTGCAATAATAAGTTCAATTTGATCCTAAATTCTAAACTAAATATCTTAAAAAAGTAATAAAAAACTAAAGGGAAATTCTAGAATGGTTGAAGAATATATCCGTTCAATGGAACAACAACCCAAACCTAAACCCGGACTTGATCCTAACCCAGAACCTGAACCAGAACAAGTGGGGGATGAGTTTTTACCAATCTTTTTTATGTCAAAGAACCTGAGGAGGGTGAGAAAGAGATTATAAAGGAATTTATCATATCACCCTAAACACAACCATTGCTCGAGGAGGTCCCTGATGTACACATTCCAACTGATTCACTTATAAGAGATCTACACTTTTTGGAAGAATATTAGAATCAATTTGTTGAAGTTAACATAAAACATGATCTTCACATTGTTGATATTGAAAAATCAACAACTTTTTACCTCTCTCTTACTTTGGAAGATTATGAAGAAAATGCACCTGCTGAGATGGAGTTGCCAATGGTCCTGCTAGAAGAGATCAATTTCTAATATGACTTACATAAAAGGGATGATTTCTTTATTGATTCACCATGTTTTAATTTTATTCAAACTGAATTGTTTTCTGACATCTAATTTACTAAAATTTATGATATATTATAAATATATCTGACCTTGGATGATACGATATAGACCACCCAAGTGGTGGTGATCATGGAAGAAGTGCCTACGAAGCTGGTGGTGGTGCGACAACCTCCTCTATATCAACTTTCATATCATATAGAGTATGAAACCACAGAAGTACACAGGGAGTACCCATATACTCTATTCTATCCCACTCTTGAACTCAAATTATATCTTTGTTCTTTCTTGGGGGTTAGGGAATTACATAGCATTGTTGGGATTCTCTATTCTCAGTGTCTACGAATGGGCACCAGGAAAAGTCACATGTGGTGTTTATCTCAAAAAACCACATCCCCCTTCTGATTGGGGATAATCCACTGAAACTGCCTGATTAGGGGTAGTAAAAACCTATCACCCACTTGGGGGGGTCAAACCAAGCTTTATCCCTTTTATATAAATTTTCTCTTTCTTTTTATTTATTTTTCTTATGTCTTTCCAATTCTTTCCTGTAGTTTTAAAGTGGTAGAAATTAGGAGCTTAACTCAGGGTAGCCACTGAAAAATAAATCAGGTTGTATCTTTCTTTTTATTTATTTAGTTTGTTTCCCAATTTAAATTTCTTCTAAAAATATATCTTGATCTAATTTGAGCTAAAAAGAGGGTATTAAATAATTCTTGAAGGGATTTTGATTCATGATTTCTGATCTTTTCATTTGATGACATTTGATTGATCGTGCGACTCATGTGCACTAGTACAGTCCAAATTGAAAATCTTGCCCATCCCGAATAGTTTCTATACATTTTAGACATATTTTTACATTTATCCTTTTCTTGAGAGTCTTGAGAAATGTTTTTTGATCTATAAATTTTTTTCTCTTTTTCAAAACTGTTTGTGTTCATGAAATGTGTTAATTATGATTAGAGAATAACTTTGAAATCCCATTTACTTTGAACTCTAATTTTGGACTACCATTACATCTGACCTTAATTAAGCCCCAAGTAGCCATGAAATACCTTATTATTCAGCCACATTACATGCCTTTTATCCCTTTTGAACCTTCTCTAAAGCTAAATGCATGATTATCGTTGAACTCTAGTGTGGGGGTGGGAAAAGATGAGATGTATTTTGCTTTTATGATATTTATTTTTTAGATGAATTGAAAGTGTTTCCATATTTATTGATTCATGTGTGGAAGAAATGTCATTATGGGAAGATGTATGGGTGTCCAAAAATAACATAACATATATGGGTTGGGTGTTCACCAAATATTAAAGATCGAAATCTTCCACTCTTTTCTTCCAAAACATGATTCTAAAGAGAAATCAATTTCTGAATTCATGCTGATGTGATGCTGCCAGTGGGGAAAAGTGGGATGAAAATCATTGATGCAGAAATTCCATGTGTGAACTTCCCAATGAAAGAGGTGTTTTGAGTTGATTCATTTTTGAGCTGATTGAGGAGCACCCCATTCATTAACAAAACTGTTTTCATTCATTTACATCACTTTAGATCTTAAACCTCCACATTCTTCCTTAGATGTTTTTATATTTTAAACCTACTAACCCTAAGCCTCATAAAAACCCATGAAAAATGACTCATTATTGAATCATTTGTGAATCTATTATGTTGATATACTAGGAGGATAGAAAGCCTATTGTTATCACACAAGTTTTGAGAATGAGAAGAACTCCACATTAAATATATTTGAGTAAAGAGAGAAATATTTCTCTTGGGAGGTAAGCATGATATACATGTGAGGATTAACATGAGATTTAATAGATTCATATGATTTTTGAGGAGTTCTGAAATTTTTTACCTTGTGTGAGGCGTGATATTTTTTTGATACGATAGCTGAGCTGTGTTGTCATTTATTCTTTGCGAAGTTTGTTTTGACCTTGGTATAGGATGAATTACTATGAGTGTAATGTTTCAGTGTGGAGGAATTGATATAGAAAATATTTTCAATTATATCATTCTTATTTTCAATGTTTTTAATCCCACCAATGTGTTTTATAAAGTGAAATTGACCCATTTTATGTTTTAGGGGTATTTTTGAGCTTAATTGGAAAATGGAATATTTTTGACTTAAAAAGTTTTCATTTATTATAATCTTTCGGCTATAACGTTTTCTTCACTGATCCAAATTTTAAAATTATTATTTTTAAAGGTTCTTAAGATTGATGGACGTCATTTTATCCATCTGGACCCAAAGCTCAATCAATCATTTGGAAGCTCAAATCTAGCTCACAAGTCAAGCCTAAAAAACAATGCACAAAATTTGAGAATTTTTTTGATGGACCCATATATATTAAATGGAAGAACCATTGGAGCTGCACATTTACATGGAGCTATAATTAATCGGTATTAACATTTTTCATTAAGATAAAAGTGCATTATTATTTCATTTTCGAAGTCCTTACTGCATTAAAACCCTGTGAATTGGATGACAAAGAGTTTATTTGGTAAATTAAATATCTAGAGTACATTAGTAATATATCTCTCTCCACGTGTCCAATGATGCTCAAATTTTGTGAGTCTCCTTAAGAGAGATATACTAACAACTTTCAAGAAGTAATAGTTACCAAATTGTATCATTAAGGATGTCATTCAGGCACCAACATTTGTAGAATATTTTTGGAGCCAAATTTTCACACCCTCTCCCTATAAAAGAGTGTTTATTTTTCATTCCAAAGGGTTGGAAACTTAGGTGTAGCATTTGTTGGGCATTTTATGTAGTTTATTATTGAATTTCATTTTCTTTTTATTCTAAAATTTCAATTCATATTTTTATTCAAGTGTTCTTCTTTCACTCCTTTTCATTCTCCCTTTTGATCTATCCCCCCGTTTTCATCTTCAATGAGACCTCTTATTATCGTGATAATGAGTAGCTAACCTGATGAAGTTCCCAGGGGAGTAATTCATTGGTAAACCCAAGTTAATGAACATTCATTCGTATTTTTTCTTATTTACTCAGATTTAAGTTTAGGAGGATATTAGTGGGCAAGGCACCTTTGTGTCTCCACTTGCCACCTGAGGATTAACATTCACTTTTGCAATATTTTCCCTTGATCGACGAGGTAGATGTGTAGACTCTCGACAATCATTGAGAGTGCCATATATTGACAATCATATGTAGAGGAGGTTGTTAAATCATAAGATGGAGCATGTTTTTTATGTAAATTAGAAACTAATAATGAGACGATGAAGGTTCACTCTAGGCAATGATCTCCGAAATGTCTCTTTTCTTCTCACATAATTCGGTTTGCATTCCTTCTATTTTCATTGCATTTTAAATTTGTTTTTAGTTTTTCAATCACATTTTCTGAAATATCATTTCAGGTTATTTTATTTAATATATATATATATAAAGTGAATTATAAGTAGTGATTGATTGATTGTAATAATATCCTTAAGAGATCGACCTAGTTCATCCACTCTACTATACTTAGTATAAATTTTTTTGAGAGTGTGCACAACAACGCTTCATCTGTAACCCATATTTTACAATGGATATAAAATGGAATCTTCTATTATCACATAATTAGAGTATAGAGTTGTATACATTTAATCTAAGGGGTCCTTATGTTGAATAAGGGAAATGCTATGTTTTAAAATGTTATTTAAGGGTAACGTAGTACCCTTATTCCATAATAAATGGGTTTTAACGGTAAATCCACGCTAACCTTATTCAATGATATTTTTATAGAGAAATAAATAAAAATTAAATTTTCAACTCTTTATTAGAAGAATGACTTATAATTTTTTTAATTATTTAGTAAGATATAAATCATGGATTTAATTATTTTAAAATCATTAATCTTTATCAGTCATATATTTAATATTTGTTAAACCTCTTCAATCAAAATTTTATAAAGAAAAATTTTATTTAAATTTTATGTTCTATATGTTTCTATTAGTAGTTTATTTATTTTACCAAAATTGTTTACATATTGGATTTGGGATTTCCTCTAGATGATTCTATGGTTTCCAACTAATGGTTTTTTGTTATAAGGGTGTTATTGAATTTTTCCATTGATTCTTGGGTCTAATCCTTCTCTTATTATATTTTTGAATACGTTATTGGTTTTTAGATCTTATTTATTATTGTGATCTCATAAGGAAATATTCGTTATTTTATTCCATTAAATCTAATATAATTTTTATTTTATTTTCCAATAAAATTCCCTTTCTTTATTTGGGGTGTTGATAAATTTTTGGTAAAGAATATATCATGTGTGATATAAATACATGGAATTGGCTATTTAAAAATTAAATGTTGAGTCTCCTTAATGGTTCTCTTAAAAATTATAATAAACTAAATTTATCAAATAATAATATTAATTTTCTATCATGTATATATTATTATAGATTGATAAAGTATTATCTCATGTGTTTTTTATTATTTCTGAAATATATTTTTGGCAGACACGTTGGTATTTTTTGACAGTTCCGAAATTATCAATGTGATTTAATCTTTTATCAAATGTGTTTTATAACAATATTTTGATGAAATAAAAATGATACATATATTTAATAAAACGAAATGAGATGAATTTATGTATTATCCTAAAAACTAATTGATAAATTTTTATTTAAATAAAAGACATGTGGTTTTAATGAAAATAATCTGATGCTTGTTTTAAATTATATAAATGTCTTCGGTTATGATAAGAAATTATTTGATATTGTTTTTTGAAATTAATTTCATGATTATATAATCAAAACCTATTTTTTTGTTGGTTTAATAAAATAATGGAATTTTTTGTAACATGAAATTTGGGCTAAATAAAATGATGATTGAAAATATTGAGGCACTTATAATGTTTGATTCACTATGAAGCACATGGGATACTTGTTACTTAAGAGGGAATAACTAATTGTTGGAATATATTCTCTCTTCCTTGAAATTTTTTTATGATGAAAAAAACTAAACTTCTTAACGGTAGGGATATTTCACCTTATGTGTTTTCTCCTTTTAATCCATAGTGGTGTTCACTTCCTTCATTAGGCTTTGGAAAAGTAATATGTTTTTACGTGAATCCATACATGAACAAGTTGTGTGAGAATTCATATTTAACCTATCACCTGGGTCTCCCAACCATGGTTTCCAGATTGTAAATGACCTCTAAATTCTAATGTTAAGAGATGTTTTACTCATTTCAGTTTTTTGGAAATTTTTATACGTTCATCTTTTGAAAATAATGTTACATTCATTTCAGTTTTTGAGGATGATTCTTTATATTTCCTCTATTATTGGAAATTCAATTTTATTATTTTTTTATTGGAAATTTAATTGTTTATTAATGCATGGATAATAACTCTGAAAATATTACCATTGCATGTCTCATTTTTAACTAAGCATAATTGCTTTAGCTGATATGGATTAATTATAAAATTATATTCATGAAATTATAATTATAATTTTTAGTACATGTTACCTTTTCCTTTATGAATTTATATAATAATTTTTCTAGTTCCTTGTAAAGTTAATGTACCACTAAAAGGTCATGAGATATTTCTTTTATATTGAATCATCTGTTGGTGGTGACAAATGGAGTATATAGTATACATAGAACAAACAATTTCTACGATGAAAATAATATGGACTTCTCGTATGACATGGGCTCACATAACATCATGATATATAAATGTTTTTCATTAGAATGTCTCAACATATTAGTTTATTATTTTTCCCTTTTTATTTTTTTCTCATTATTTGGAGAAATCGTTTCCATCTTTTTGTTTCTGATACTCAAGTGCATGTTGCATGTCTGATGGGATCACGAATGCACTTCTGTTCAGTAGAGGATCATTTAGTTTCCCATTTTATGTGGTATAAAATGTTGGATTAATAATATATATATATATATATATATATATATCTGATATAAATATTATTTTGGAAGGATTTTTTATTTTACCATTCTTTTATTCCATCAACCAGAACATGAAAACTGAGATCATGGGTACGTATGACCTACCATCTCCATAAATGGGGTAATTCATTTTTCTATCACTAAATATTATATATAACCCTAAATATATATATATATATAATAAATTTTAAATTTACATAAGGATAAAAATTTATTAGATGGTGGAATGATGACCAATGTCCAAGGACCTGAATAATATATTCGAAAAGATCAGGGAAAAAATAATTAATATAAAAAATGATGACTTTAATGAGAAATTATTAATAAATGTGAATTGAAATGTTTTATACTTACCACATATGATATTTTCATATATTAAATTATTTTTTTAATCGATTTATAAGAAATATAAATTTATTATAATGATGTTTATAATGATTTTGAATTAAGTTGAACTTGAGGTGAGGAATTTTCATCGCATATTTATTTTTGCGAGACACATTCCATATTCACCAATGGTTTCTTTAATATAATGTATATAGCCTAGGAATGTAATTTTTGATCAATAACATGAAATTATTGGGTATTTTCATATCACTATATGGTTATATCTTTCATGAAGTATTTCAATGAATGTTTCCAAAGCGGTATGTTTTTAATGACAAAATATAATATTCTATACGAATTATTTATTATTATGATTATAATAATGATATTTTATTATATACCTATAATTTATATAATTATTTTTCTTCTACTATGGTTAATTACGGTGAGTAAATTATTTATTTTTATTTTATTCTTTTTTGGTCCTTTAGAGACAAAAAATGTTTTTAATGGAAGAAATATTTTCTCCCCTATTGAGTCAAGAATAATTTTCCACATACATCTATGTTTTCAAACAATGATTTCATGTGTGTTTTAATTTTGTTCTATTATTTTTTAAATTAATTTTTATCAATGGTTTAAATGTTAAAAACGATATAAATGGAATTTAATTTCCATTTATCGAAAGTGGTAGTTTTGATGTTTTATAGAAAACTTGTAAGGAATATTTGTTTTAAGATACACATCGTGAAAATTATTTCCCATTGTCATTCCTACTTAATGAATTTATGATTCATTTTCATGTTTCCTTATTTATTTTTAAAAATAATGGAATCCATAATATTCCTATAATTTTTAGATATTAAATACTAATTTAAATGTTTATAGTGTATTTTTGACATGAAATAAACCAGTGTTATTTTTATGGACATTTCTATATATGATAAAATTCTATGAGGTTAATTCAAATCTACTATTGATTTGATCCAACAAAACCATAAAATTTCATTTTTAGGATGTCTAATAATGAAGATGATTTTAGTATGATTCTATAAAACCTATTTATTTTTTATGTGTTTAACTTAATTTATAATGAATACCATCTAAAATAAATATAATTTCCATGGGTAATAAATTAATTAAATGAAGAAATGTTTATACATAACTACTTTCATCTATGAGGTCATTCAATGGTATATCTTTTATGATCATTTATCACCAATATATATTATTTTCATTATGTTAATGATGGGTTTGTAAATATACATCCCTATGATGGATTGTGTAGACATGAATATCTCAAATGATAAAAAATATAGGAATGGATAATTAAGCAAGTTGAGTAAGATACCATGTCCACTATGGTAGTCTTTTAATTAAACCACGATTAATGATATGATGGAATTGTAGTGAACCCAATCCAAAATTATATTATTATGAGTAAACATAGACTAAGGATATGATGGAATAGGGTTCAAACCAAGTCCACTAGTATTGGGGGTAAACCATGACTATGAATATGATGGAATGTAGAGTGAGCCAAATCCACTATGTTAGGCTTGACGATGATCCTGGACAAAGGAAATTAATATAAATGATTATATGTATGCAAAATACTTATTTCTTATTCAATTTTTATTCTCTAAGATCTCATGTGCATTGATTACATTAGGATTCATGTCTTATGAACAACCAAGATTTATGCAGCGATTCAATATTATGATATATGATATAAAAGGTAACTATATTTATATGTGAATTTCCTGTTCTCAAATCATTTTTATCATTTAATGTTTACATGATAATAAATATATCTCTGTATCACCCACACAGAGGTTACGAGCTCACACTTTATTATGTTTCCTTTTTTCCATGGTTATGAAAAAAGGTTATAAGTAGAGTGTGTCTATAAATATTACTATATAGAATTAAAGTTTTGGGTGATTTGTATGATCCTTCATGGATTTAAAATGAATTTATGTCTGGTATAAAAGACAGTAAACCTTATGGTTATAGTGTAGATCATAATGTTAGGTATTGAATATTTAAATAATAAGATATAATATATGTGTATTGAAATAATGGGTTAGTATATTTTGTATCAGAGAAATGTTTAGTTACATTGGTAAATATAATGATAAATATTTAGTGGAAACCCCAAATATAAATCTATGTATTGGGTAACACACTAATGTTTTAGTAAGGTTGAAATAATATAGCGTTTATAGAAATAAATTTCTCTATGGATACTGTAAGTGTATGTTGTTTTTCAAAAAATTAATCAATGGGTAACTAACCGAAAATGAGTTGGGAGAGTAAATTTTGACCATATTTCTAGTGTACGATGAATATATCCTTACAGTACATCTAGTTTGATATGCCCATGGTAAATGATTATGTTAATTAAAAATTTCCTTATGAACCATTGTGATTTATTTCAATATATAATGAGAATATATTACATAGAATATACATATGGTGTCATATATTGATATGTTGGTATCACGGTTTAAATATCATATGAATATTTTTTTATCATTACATGATTAATCAATGTGATTATTATTTCTCACAATATTCTTTTTGATTTTTTAATCAATTCATTGAACAATGAGGGATTGTGTTAACCCAAAATGGGATTGATAGTGGAAATAATGTACCCCTTAGAAAACATATTTAATGGGATATGATATGTGAAAGTTTTTTTTTGTTTCTAATCATCAATCATGTTATAAAATAAAAAAACTTACCTAGAGTAATACTATTGACACATCTAATAAGATAAAAATATATTTTGATGAATACCATATATGAATAAAGAATATACTTTATAAATGTATATAACTTGTGAAGAATAACTCAAAGGGAATATATAATAAGAATTTGAAGGTGTTTTCTCTTGATAAAAGTAAATATATAATGAAACATATGACGGAAAACATTCTTTTAGGTTTCCACCATGGATGAGAATAATTTTTTTCTATAAGGTATCTGTAATGGTTGAATGTTTCAAAGGTTGAATGTATGGAAATTATAAAAATAGATGTCCTTGAGGGAATACACAAGAGGAATATTGGAATGGTTGTAAAATTTATGGTTCCATTTTTTATGATGAATAGACTAAATATTTAATATGAAATGGAAGATTTATTAATGAATAAGAGAAATAATCCTAGTTAATTGTGAAATAGGATGTGAAATTAGTGAATTGTTTATGTATTGGGATTTGATAATTGTTTCCTAATAGAATTTTTATCAATGGTATTCTTGTTTAATGAAGCATGAAACATTTAAGGGTTATCCTATAGTCAATTTACATTAATAATTTTCATGAAAATGTAAAATTTTATTGATGACATAAAAAATGATTTATGGATAAGGATATACTTTTTTAGAAAATTCTATTGAGGCAAAAATATCCCATAACATGTGTGAAATGATTATATAATTATGTTACACTGACAAAAATAGATGTTTGAAATTAATTTAGTTGATGGGATTGTATTGGTGACCTTGAAATTATATAGTGATTTTTTATTTTGGTTAGTGATTTTATGAAAAAGTGATTTAGATCATCTTTAGTTAAGTTTACAACATTTGTTAATTATGTAATATATTATACAAAGTTAATTTTAGGGAAAATTTATGTTTTGATTTAATTTTTATGGTTATTCATATTACATGGGGAATATAATATCATATAATTGGAGAATATATGGTCATGGTATTCACATGTTTTGAATTTGACATAATGAGAAACATCATTTTGCATGTGCATAATGAAATATTGATTATGGTAAATAAATCATGTTATCAAATCATTCATATTGATTGGTTTTGAATTTTTTCTTTTTTTTGAGGTTTCATAAGGTTAAATATATATGTAATTGATTATATTTAACATTAGATTTTACTGTTTTGTTTTTAAGGACTGACGTATTAATTCATATTTTGAAGATTGTCCTTATTGTTAAACATGTGCTGATCATTTTCATTTTTATAATAACTAAAGATAAATGAAATGATTTATAATTCCTTTATGGATCTTATTATCTATCGATATTTCATTTCATTTCTTTCGTTATGAAATTTTTTCCTTTAATAGTCAATTCACAATGTAAGAGAAGATGTGGAAATTAATCATTCTAGGAAAAATAAGAAGAAATTATTCTTATGGAATTAAAATAAATTAAGTATTGGTATTATTCATATGTCCTATATATTGATATTTAATGAATTTCTCCAAATTTGGATATATTTTTGGAACTAAAAACATATTATTCACCTTCATTTTGGATGAATTGATGGTCTTTTACCCATTAATAATTTATGGTTTTGTTGTTACTAACATTTTCATCTCCATGTTTTATATCTATCTCTAACAGTCCTTAGATAGTAGTTTACTTCTCCGGGTATTATTTTTTAACTTCCATAAACGTCATCCTTATATCAAAACATGATTATTTGTTTTTTAAGAAACCATTATTCTTCCCACATTGCTTTATTATAAATATTTACTATTATCCCTTTGTATGATATGCATACTAAGAAAATTTATATTCCAATATTATGTCTCTGATGAATAATTTAAAATTGAAAGGTAATAATTATTTGGGGAAGATATGTATCAACCTAAAAATTTATTTTAAATGAATAATATTAAATATATCTTTTTTTACATTCTACACTAGAATTTAAGAGAATTGAGATATATTTTAAAAATATTATTATTTATATATAACCATTACAATATATCAATTTAATTAGAAGGTATGAATGTGATTAAAATTAGTATACAATAGATATATATTTCATTTTAAAAATCCTTAAAATATATTGATTAATTTTTATAAAATTAGAACTCAACTTTTAATAATGACATTTAATGCTTCAAAAGAGAATTTTATTCCAAAATGTTTTTTATTTCATGTTTTGAATATAAATTATAAATAATATCTTACACTTTTATAAATTTCATTTTTTGAAATTTAAATTATTTTTTAAATAATCATATCAAAATTGAAATTCGGTGATTTTTATGATATTTTTGAAATGATTGATGTTTTAGTTAATTGAGGAAATAACTTTTTTTTTCAAATATAATCATTTATTTTCATCTAATAATGTCATTTAAAATTATTATTACAATTTTAATTTTTTCATAATGTAACATATTATCCATTTTATTTATAATATTCAAATTAATTAAATTTTAAGTGGAAAACTGATGGAGGTGGAGACCTCCAACTTTGAAGCAGATCACCTGAAGCCTGTGGAGGGTGCAGTGGTTGAGGATGTGGAATTTCCAGGTTTGAAGAATCAGTGTTTAACCCCTATCGACTTAAATCAAACTTCCTTGAGGGATGGAACAATGGAGTCAGGAAGGAATGATTGCTTCAAGGGATTGAGAGAAGCTCCTAAGAAGGGGGGAGATGTTTCCAATGGAGAGAGAGAAAATGAGAGGGAGGTGCTCAAAGCCTCTTATAGTGACATGGTTCGAGGAGAAAAGGAAGGAAACCCTTGATAATGTGATTGAGAGTATGGGGGCAGGAACAGATCCAAAAAAGAAGAAGCCAAGAAAAGACTACTCCAACATGCCGAGGACGGTGTCTATTAGGTCCTCTGCCAAGAATGGAAAAGGGAATGAAGTAAACTCAAAGAAGGGACAGAATAAGGCAGTGATCAGGACATCTATGACTGAAAGAGAGTTATGTCCTAGGGAGCAATACCTCAACATGTTCAATCAATATGCTCCATCTGAGTGGGAGTCGGCGGATCCAGATGATTCGGAGGATGGAGATGTTGGAGATTTTGACACATTTTGACTGGCACTGTTGTTGGGGGTGTTTTCATATCATTTCATTTTCTTTGTACTTTGTACTGATTTTTCTTTAATAGATTCTCATGGGACCAGGCATTCGGCCTGGGCCTGCATCTTTCTGGTTAAATTAATTAAATTTTAAATAGAAATATTCCCGATTTAGATTTATTTTAAGTTTATCCTTAAAATTCATTAATCTAAAAAATAGTTTTCATTGTATTTTATGAATTTATAATAAAATAAAATTCATCCATATATAGTGACTGAATTTTAAGAAATTTATATAATATTTGGAATCGAGTAGCTCAAATTTGGTAAATATGTCATTTTAGACCATAAAGAATAATAATTGTGGTAAAAAAGTTTCACCTTGATAAGGGTAGAATGTTTAAGACATGATTTAAATCATGGGATAAGGTCTCAAAATCTTCCCATTACAGTTATAAATTTAATTACATTTTATAAAAATGAACTATATCCAATCCAATTTATAATATAATTCATTTTGACTCTAGGTCCCCTTGATAATCAAATTAAAATAATTTTAGTTATAGAAATTTCAAAAAGATCATTATATTGTATTAAATATCACAAAAAATTATATTTAATGAAAATGAGTATAAGATAAATTATAAATTTTTATTGTAAACATGAATTAATAATTTAAGACATTAATTTATTTTCAAATTTTTGTGATGAAATAATTGACATAAATACATACAAATAGTGGACATAGGCCATGTGTAAGTAGTAGAAAAAACATGTAAATGATTTTAAAAAATTAAAAAGTATATTTTATTTTAAGGTTTATATTTACCCATGGCATTTATATATTAATATAAAATAATAGGTATGTTTAAATAATTATGATTCAAATTCCATTTTATCTTTATTCTTTTAATTCCAAAGGATGTGAATAGTTTCAAAATGATATTAATGAAATTTTATGAAATATTATACGCCCAAAAGTAATTTTATTTATCATTTATCAAAAAATTGAAATTGTTTTCATAATATATGTTACAAAATTTAACAATGTGGACATTTTTATCCAATTTCTACATTCAATGTAAAATTATAACCCTTTAGTATAGAAATATCTTTTTCAAAAGTTAATGTTAAGGATAGTTATTAAAGAGGTTAATAGAAAAGATAATGCTTCATATTATATCTATACTCGTCTTAATATTATTGGATGGTTATATTAGGAAAAATTAATCCTTATATTATTATTAATGATATGTGGGAACCATTTTTCCATGAATGTGACTATTATATTTAATTTTAATAAAAATTAAAATAGTGGACCTCCAATCCGTTATAAAAGGACACCACATATCTCTTTTTTTGTAACTGTATTGAGTAGCATAGATTGAAACAAACATAATTTATTCTCTTATTAAATTCATTTTCCATGCATTAGAGGTTATATACTTCTTAAAATACCCTTACATGTTTCCTTGAGAAGGGTTAAAAAGGAAGTCTACCAATGAAGTGGTAATTTTCTTAACCAAATAATTCAATTTTAATTTTTTATGAAAAATAATATAATTATTTTTTACCCCAAATAATATGATAAATATACTATAAAAATATATTAATATGTTTTTATTAAAATGATACAACCATTTTTAATCTCTTTTTTATCCAACTAAATGTTAAATCATCACTAATGTGAACGCATCACTTACCATCTCCACAAAACGTTGAAGTTCATTATTCTTTAAAATTCTTCATGTATGGTTTTAATGATCTTACAACTAAATATATATTATATTTAATAATTAATAATTCTTAAATAATTTTAATATCAAATCTACCATTATACCTTCCAATCCATAAGAAATAAACAATACTTGTCGTGTACATGTGTGGACTACCACCTCCATAATGTGATATGACCTATTTGTCATCAATGATTTATATGGATGGTATTAATTATATTTTTAATAGATATATATGATATATAAGATATCATAATTATTCTATAAATGTTAATTATTATTTATCTTGGTTTGTTTCCACACATATAAATGAAAAAAACTATATTCATATATACAAATTACCTACCCTCTGTAAGAATGGTGAAATTAAAATTTCTATATATACATTTTATATATTTATATATATATATAATTGATATTTATGTCATGAATAAAAATATTTAGATGATTGAATAATGATAAAACTAAAAGTATAAGAACTAACAAACCAAAATATTAGAAAAAAATTGAAACTGAGAACTCCAAAAAACGTCGATTTTAATAAGATGTTATTAAAAAAATGGGTGTTTAAATTATATCAGTGGAGAATATATTATATTATAAGTATTTTTATTAAAGAATATTATAATTATAATAATTTTAAATTTATTATACATTGTGATAGTGTGCTTTTTTAATCTAGTCAAACATGAGGTAAGGTATTTTCCTCTCACATTTGTTATTGTGAGACACAATACATAAACACCACTAGTGACTTTTATATGGTGTATATATAACCCATTATTATATTTGATGATTCATATCATTAAAAATATGGTTATTTACTTATCTATATAAGTTTATCTCCTTTATGAGGTTTTGATTTTGTTGCTACTAATAGGGTAAGGGATTTATGATACAATCTCATCATTTATCGGGATAGTTTATGATTATGTAATTGTGGATGAAATTTTATGATCTACCTCTCAATAAAAATATTTATACTATTACCCAAAGGTTATTTATAGAAATAACATATTTTGTTTTATCATTTTCCTCTTTTTAAAATCGAATAGACTAGAGGAATGTTTTAAAAAATTAATTTATTTCCCTCTTCGATTGAGAATCCATTTTCTTCCATATCCATGTTTTATAAATAAAATAAATAATGTTTAAATATAATCATATTAAATTTTTAATGTCATTTTTAACATGATTTATTTTGTAATAAAATATTTAAAAGGATAGTTTTATTTTGATTTCTGAACGAGGTACTTTTTACTTATAACTCCTTATGTGAAAGGAATATTTTATTAAACATAAAAAAATGTATTTAATTTCCCACGATTTTGAATAGTAAATGTATTTAATATTCCATAAAATGATTCAATATTTATATTAAAAAAATCCCAAATTATTTTGATGTTTTCAATTTTATTGAATTTATTTTAAAGGAAAAAGTATTATTTTAATCATGAAATGTTGGAGTGTATTGTAAATGATTTTTTATCTATGATAACCTAATTTGATGTTTCTGATTCTTTATTTTGGATATTTTCAAATGATACACAAAAATTTCATTCTTTATGTTGATTATGATGATGATATTTTAGGGATGATTCTATGAAACCTGTTTCTTTTACATGGGTAATATATGCTCTATTGAATCCCTAATGAAACCTATTTATTTTCCATGGGTTATGCAATGATGAAATGAATATTTTTTATGAAACCAATTTGCACTCCATGGGTTACAATATGGTGAATGTTTTATGGTATTTGTGAACACACATTTATGATTTTTATTATGTAAATAGATGACCCAAAATTATATAACTCTTTAATGTATAGGGTAAATATGGATTTCTCATGATATAATAAGGGATGGAATAAGGAGTGAAACTATTTCATTTAGGGATTATTTCCACTATTATAGAAATGGAATTAAAAATTAGATAAGTATATGATATATTGTGTAGTTAACCTAATCTTTAATTAAAACATTCAAAGTAAACAATAAATATATATATGATTGAATGTGGAGTAACACAGAATCTATGGAGTAAACCATTAATAAGGATATTTTAGAATTTGGATTAAACCAAGTCCAATGTGATAGTGTTTTATGGGAGAATTTAATGTTGAAATTATTTTCAATACATATGTGTATTTGATAAAGATATCTTCTTTTCTGATGATATTATCTGATAGATCATCTTGATTCATTTAATTGTGATTCATGTCTTATGAAATTAAAAACAATACGCATTAATTAGGGATTATGATCTATGATATACTTGGTATCTATTCTCAAATTCTAAGATCATGTTTGCATCCCCTCATGCCTTGTTATGTTAATGTGTTAATTTATACCTTCCCTTTTTGAGATTTATATAGAAACTAATATTACACTAACGTTATTTTTCACCTGGTTATAATGAAAAGTTTTAGGTAGGGTGTGTCTGAGATGTGTACTTTCATGGAAGATCTATGTGGTAGACATTAAATATATTTCATGGAATAAAAATATTGGGTATATAGCCTCCAATTAAACTAAACCATTATAGTTCCATCGTTGCATACAATTCTAGGTATTGGATATTCATATAATAAAATGTAATATTTATGTATGAAACATAATGGTATCTATAATAGTATACTCATGAGAATAAGAAAAAATGTATGATGTATTTATACAATTGAAAAAATTTACATAGAAAATCATTAAATTCATGAGACCAATAATCATTTACTTTCTATATGAGAAAATTTAATATACTCAAAAATAAATTTCTAAGGTGATTTAAATCCTTATAAAATGCATTGGATGGTAATACTAGACCCGACCCATCATTCGAAAAAACATACATGTGCCACATGAAAATTATACCCATATAACATCATAAAGAACTCATCCAAATAAAATGGTTATAAAAAATGAATATAAAATCAATGAATTGTTATAAAATAAAGAACACATGTAATGAAAATGGGCTTCATTCAACACATCATAATGAACTCAGGGAAATAAAATAGGTTTCATATAATTTTAAAATTGATTCATATATTTAAATTATTAATAATTCTATAAATAATAATAACATGATAATATAATGGATAATAAATGGGTATCCAATGAAATCCTATAACATTCTATAAAAATTTCTTATAATAAATAAAAATTAAAGATGATATTCAGATTCTATAAAGAAAGGGATTAATATTAAAGAAAACTAACTATTCAATTGATGCATGGGATCATGGTGAAAAATCTTTAGTCTAATTAATTAAAAATAGGGTACTCATAGAATAACGACATTGATTTAAAATACCATTTTATACACAAAAATATTATTAGAAAAAACAATGCAATTGATCAATCATTTCTCCAAAATAGAATGTGGTTACATGATCTATCCCAAAAAAAGGAGTTAGAAGGATGAATTTGAATAATATTATTAAACAACCATAATTTAGGTTAATATACAATGAAATATAAATGAAAATATATTTTTAGAGTTCTATAAAAATTACATCAGAAATAAGAAATATCCATGGTATTTTTAATTCAATCTCAATTATATATATTATTTATCGAGGAGACAGAATACTTTTAAAAGTCATTAATATGTTTGGATAAATAAATATATAAAATGAAAAATTATAATTAAATATTTGTTGACATGTAAATGTTAAAAAGAGATACTTTAAAATTTTGATGAAAATGACACATAGGGAATGATTTAAAAAATTCATAAATACTGTTATAAATAGGTATAGAAGAATATAAGGGCCTTAAATATTTTTAGGGATATATAAGGTCATTTGAAAAATTATCAAATGAATACTCACATAGAAGAAGTGGGGATCCCAACTGAGATAATGAGACATTGAATAGTTCATTGAAACAAAACTTCGGGCAGTATATGATTTATGTGTAAATGAAATATTTAAGGGACATAAAAAAATCAATGAATATCCAATGAAAACTATGAGATATTTTTGGAAGAAGACTAATTCCATATTTGTATTATATTTTATAAACAATATTAACATTAAAATAAAATTGGATACTATACTTCTACTGATTGTGAGACATTATAATAAAAAACCACCGTAAAATGGTAATATTTTGAATCAATGTACTTTTAATGATAATAATTGATATTACTATTCATACTACATGAATTCATGAAAATGGTAATGAAATTAAATATTAAATAATCACGCCATATAAAATATATCATGATTCAGAATATGAAATATATAGATTAAATTAAATTTAAGATAAGGGACTGCTTACCTTTAATTCATGTTGAGTCGAATGTGATAAAACATCATGTAAGAAAAATTCAAGTTATTTAACATTTATTTCATAATATGTTTTTTAATATATCCTTTTTCAACTTTATGTTATATTTATTCATATATTGTATATTTTTGTAATTATCATTTTTTTAAATATAATGTGTGAGTATTTTTGACCTTTTTCAACTAGTTTCAAAAACAAAATTTAATTAATTTCCAAAAGTTCAACACTATAAGATAATAAAATAAAATTTTATTATTTATTTATAAAAATATCTAGCTTATTAATTATAAAATATTATATTTTTTATTATGATCATTAAATATGAAATTGATGGCGATCAGGTATCTATGATTTTTTTCAAAAGATGCTGCTATCATAATTGATGAGATTAATATTAATTTTACCATTTGAAAAAAATAATACCTTTGTTTTCCTCTCAAAAAAATATTTTACCATAAATTAGATTCCCATTTTCTTTCATGAAATAAATTTATATCATTTTTTAAATATGTTGACAAGCTAACCCAAACAAGAACGTACGAGAATTAATGGATAGAAATGATGTGGTTTAGTTGTAATATTGATATACCAAAAAACGGATGAACACATTTAGTGTTTATTAGTGGTATATATAATAATTTTAAATAATTACGAGTATTATATTACCTATGTGAAGTTTTTAAATAACATGAAGAAATCATGTTTCCCTCCCTATATGTTGTTTTAGTATGGTTGAATTTAGAATGATTGTTTATGACCCTTATTGATAATAGGTTTTCCAATTGAGTGATTAAAAACTTCAAAAATTACATAAAAATAATATTTATACCTAAAAATAAACCTTATAACCATCCTTGATTAGTGGTAATGAATGAAGGTATACATTTTTCTGTGGAGCCGGAAGTATGCACAAATGCATGGATGGGGATTTTCTATTCTATAGAGTGGGTGCCATAAATAATTTTTTTATATGAACCTAAACATGTTATTAATAACATAATATATATATATAATTTCCCATTGATAATAACTTTTTATTCTGGTGAATAAAAATGAAATATATTCTGATGCGGAGGAGGTAGTTCACACTTACATATGATTGAGGGCTTTTCTTTTCCAAATGGGAGTGTGAAATAGAAGATAATGCATATACAACAAACATGGGTACGTTTTTTCATATAGTAAATATTGATGTTATTATATCATTATAGGAATTGTTGTTCTAAAATAAAAAGTTATATAATGCGAAATGATAGGGAATCAGAAATATATACTTTGAGATTTTGAACATTCTCTTGATATACATCCTAGAAATGATTGGACTTGAAGTATATGTTAAGGGTGAAAAATATAATTTGAGTAGAATGAATGAATTAATAGTTTCAAGAGGAATAATATTTTTTTGTTCTTGATTGGATGGTGAGAATCCCCTTTCGTAAGTGGTGATAATGTTTTTTTTTGTAATTATAACCTCCAAATATTAAGGGAGCACATGTTAAACATGTGATGGGGCATAAAATGAGAACTAATTGAGGGTAAGTAGAGATATCATCTATAATATCAGAAAAAATCAATAAGAAACACGTATTCATTATTTTTAATACCATTTTTCCTGTATATATATATATATATAAATTTTACAATTTTAAAATTTACCACATTAACTAGTTTTTACATGTTTATTTTATCCATTATACTTAAAAATGAAGAGGATAATATTAAATAATATGGAAATTATAATTATAATTATTAAATAAATTTTAAAAGATTGTCTTTGTAAAATTTAAAAAATAAATTTTAAAAAAGAAATTGTTTTATATATAAAAAACATTTTTAAATAAAAAGTATCATAAATTGTAAAACATAATATTTAGGTTAAAAAATATTATTTTTAAATATATAATAAAAAATATAATATTTATATGTGGTCCTAAAAATGTTTTCATATGTCTCGTTTTTTAGATATTTATAAATGTTCAAATAATTTTTTTTTTCATTTTTAAAAGTGGTATTTTCCCTATTCGACTAAAAATCAAATATTCCTGAAAAATATAAAAATTTCACCGTTATCTAGGATTTCTATTATAAATATAAAAATTATGTTAATTATATGTAATTATTTATGTATTGATTAAAATTTTATGTTTTGGGAAAAAAATAAACAATATAAGTATATATTTCATTTTATTGAAAACAAAACTTTTTAAACATTATATTCATTAAATATTATATCATATAAATTTATAAATTAAATAATCTTAATATAAAATATTTGAAAGGTGATGAATTTAACTTTTTATGTTAAAATATTAAATATTTAATAAAATTTGTCATTGAAAAAATATAACTTTTATACTAATTACACTATAAAAAATTATAATAGAATTAATTATTTATATTATAATATTAAATTTTTATAGTGAATTGATGAGTAAATTTTTATTTGTATTTTATTTGCAGATCATATAATATTTCAATAATAGTATTAGTATTAATTATATGAAAACTAAATAAATAAATATTTATTTAATTATTATATTTTAATATAATATTTTTATTTAATTCAATGTAATAATATTTTAAATTTACTACTACATAATAGATGACATATGTTTACTTATAAGAATCATATCCAATGACCTTATTATCAATAACCAAATTTACAATTACCATATTAATTTTAGTAAGATATTATTCTTTTATGTCTATACTTAAAAAATAATTTATTCATTCCACAACCACTTCACAAAGAATAATATTTATTTTTTAATATAAATTTCACATATTGAAATCTTATTTCTTAGTGATATTCCCCAAAATTTTTTTGTTTGAGCTATTGGTGGTCCTCAAGGTTGAAAATAGTAAATACATTTTCATAGTAATGCTTATTTTGTACATTTATATCTATTATCCACTATTTAATTATTATATATTATTGGATGTTTTCTTGTATGGGGAATAATGATACATGGTGGGAAATAAATTTGTTATATTCATTAGTCATAATTATCCACATAAGAGTGAATAACGTGTTGTTATAAAAATTCATAACATATATGAATTTATTCATAGTCAATTTGAATTCCTATTAACAAAAAATTGTTTTTTTAAATTATACTCTATAAAAATAATATTTTTTCTAAAAACCTTTGGTGTTTCATCCTTCCTAAATTCAATGATTCCTTTGAATTTCAACTATTCCCCACTACGAAATATAGGTGAGGGAACTCTTAACATATTCATCATTCAGTATATAACTTCACATATACCATCTACCATACACTCTTAGGATATATCATTTTACTAATACTTCCCAAAATAACTTTATTTATTCATTCAATCATACACCCAATATCTAGATAAACTAATCATTTATTCTCTATAACATACCTTTCCAAAAAACCCTTCAAATATCTGAGACATTAAGCCTGACTGATAAAATATATTCCCTAAAAATTAACTATATATTTATCACATAAATGTATTAACTAGTATTACAAAAGGATATAAATCAGTTAATATATATAACAATCCATATAATTATTTAAACATGACTAAAAAATCATGTATCAATTTTTTATTATTTGAATAATAAATTACATGGATATTAATATTATCTAACATAGTTTTCTAAAAAACAACAAACATTTTATTACTTGAAAATCAAGAACAAGTTATACCAAAGAGTTATACGTACGTCAATAATGTGTTATTAAATATATATAACTTAACATAAAATATTTTTATTATATTACTTTTGAAGATTACTTACACCATTACATATAAGTTTCTAATAAATTATAAAAAAATACTAATGAAAATTCCATAAATGTTCTTTTAAATATGGATACAAATCTGATGTTTTATTTATAAATGAAACATTTATTTCTTCATTTGTTTACTTTTAGTTTAATAACATTTTATATAATTTTTACTTTTTATTACTTCACGACAAAATACCTTAATGTAATAAAAAAATAAATCCTTAATATTTGTTTATAAAGTGAATATAAATGACCAAAGTACATCCCCATGGAGTCTCTAGATAGGTGTGCAGTATTAAGCCAAATAATATAGAACTAATGTAATGTTTAGGTCAATACTCAACCTAATTTTTTGGGGAGATTATATATAGGTTCATTTTTGTCATAGATGCATCATCTTCATCGTATCTATATTGGGATGTGATTTCTAGGAAAACCAAAATTTCCTTAATTTTCCAAATCATCATGATGGTATCCTATAAATAGGCACATAGTAAGGTTTTCTTATAAATGATATGTTATAATAATCCTCGAAATATTCAATATTTCCAAAATTATACAAAATTTGTATCTATAACATTGAAATTATGATAAAACTTAATTTATTAAACATTGATGAAATTTATAATTCACTAATTAATCAGATTATGTAGCATATTCATATCTAAAAAAATATAAACCCCATTTAATTACCAAAATAGACCACAAAACCATATAATCCATTATAAAACATAAATTATACTCACTACAAATCGAATTTGATACCATATATAATTTAATTATATTTCTAATATAATTTCAGAATTACATTCACCCGAATGTTTTTAGTTTATTAAAGAATTATAAAAAACATTTCACTAATGTAACCTATGATATTTTTATAAAATGAAATATTTTCACAGTATATAAATAAATAAATAATTTATATCTAGTCTTTTAAGACCCCTTTAAAACTACAACATAAGACACTCTTTTATACATTTCATACCGTACTTACTATCCAAACATGTGGATGTGGAAACGTAATAATGTGGTGAGATCATATTATTATTATGGTAACCTAATTTTAATGAAATATAAATAAATAGGTGAACATAAGTCTATTATAAGGTATAATCAAAATGCATAAAGAAACACAATCCAAAAATATAATTGATCATAGATCATGGAAATATTCATGAAATAAAATAACACACAAATAAAAAGTGTGATTCAATAATCACGATCCACGAGTGAATAACATAGTTATAAAAATATTCATAAAACAATGAAATTAATAAATTATTGAATGGAATGTGACATGCATCCCCACTCAATATTCATCCAGACATACTTGTTCTACATGAAGAATAATTATATTATCACATCTTAATTATCCATGGTAAAAACCTGGTTTTCATTAAACACTAAAATTTATATTATTCACTTTTTATAATGTAAATAACCAGTGGAAATAAAATTTATTTCATTCAATACATAATAAAAAACCGTGTAAATAAAATGGGTTCTAGGCCATTTTCAAATGGGTACCCATTAAGAAATTATTCAAATTCAGTTTATATTCATTAAATTCTAAGCACAAGAAAAATAAATGGGTATACAATGACATCATGTAACATTCAATTTAAGTACTATTGAATCAAAATAAAATTGCATATATTATTTACAACATATAAGAAAAGTGTATAGGATTTAGAAAATAACATCCCCTATTAATCAATGTATATAATCTAAGTAAACAACATTTTTTCAATTTAATATGAAATAGTGAATTAATAAAGGAAAAAGAATAGAAAAAATTTATTGTAATACACAAAATAAATATTAGGAATTATAATAGAAGTGATAGGTCATTTATCAAAAAAGAAAAGTCATTACATATTCCATCAAGAGAATGAAGGTGTACTATTTAATTTGAATAATATATTTGATCAATAAAAATATATATGAAATGAAAAATACTTAATGAATGAAAATGATTAACATATTTAGAAAAAACACTTTGGAAATAAAAAATATCATTGATATTTTGAAATCATTTTATTAGATATGTTTTAATAATCATGGGGAAAAACTATAGTTTTAGAAAAAAATAAAAAAATTAGATAAATATTCATTTAATTGGGAAACTGTGGTCAAAATAAATGTTTAAAATCAATGATAAAATGAGAATAATTTAAAATTTTGATGGAAATTATCCAGATAAATAATATTAAAAACTACTTTTAAACTGTCAAAATAAGGTAAAATAGTATAAATTGGTTTTATTTAATTATTTATACATATATGTGGACATTTAAAAAAAATAAAATGAATATATATATATATATATATATATATATATGGTAGGTTCCGAACTAAAAATAAGGGATGTAGTTAGTTTAAAATACTAGAAACACTATATATATAATATGAGTGAAATAAAATAATATTTTGAGGGGACATATAGATAATGATGAATATAATAATAAAATTATGAATGTTTTTTGAATGAAAAAAATTTCCTAGATGTGTTATTAATTAAAAAATATCTCTTACAGCAAATATAACTATAAATGAAACCCACAGTGTTTCAATAATATTTTAATAAAAAAACCTTATAAATTTGATATATTTGAAAAAATGTTTAATTTATATAAATTAACAAATAAAAATCTCAAATCACCATGAATTGATTGAATATGGTAAATAATTTCATTAGGAGTAAATCACACTATATCAAAATGATTATGGTTGAAAATTTTAAAATATGGCTTAAAAAATTAAATTTGAGACAACAATCAAATTAACCTGTATTCTTGGTTATTTGGATGCACTATAACCCCTTATATAAAAAATTTAACCCTATTAATATTTTATTATGGAAAATTATTAATAAAAATAACCTATTTAACTAACATATACAATTATTCTCTACTTCCATATTAGTTAGTTATCTTACAGTTTCATTATTGGATGTGGGTAATCTAGATTTTTGGAACTAGTTTCATCTTAGAGGGGTTTTCAGTCATTATATTAGAAAATTGAATTATCAAAATATCAAAACAAATTACTAAAATTTATTATTTTATTGAAAAAATTAATGTGATATATTCATTATATGTGAGTATTCATTAATATTCTTAAAGATAAATCAATGATGATCTTGTTTCTGGAATTTTTAGTGAATATATCTTGGTTTATTAATTGTTGAGAATAATATTACTGATAAAAATCTCAAACAAAACCCATTATTTACTTATTTATATAATATATTACTAGGAAGATCATTCCAATAGTCATATAATATATAAATTCATAGAATTATTCAAGTAAAACCAACCCAAACCAGAACATACCATAACTAATAGATCTTTATAAAATGGATTAGTCATAATATGATTATACAAAAAGCATAATGATATTATTTAGAGTTTATTAGTTATATATATCATAATTTAATAAAATTAGATGTATGAGATAAAAAAAGAATTTACTACATTAATTTAATAAATCATCTTCCCCAAAGTACACTTTTTTTGGATTGTTGAATTTAGAATAGTTGTTTATTGCTCATATTATTAATAGGTTACCTTTTTGGATAAACCAAAATAATAATAATTTACTAAAAATAATATTTATTTATTTAAAAAAATTAAAACCATCTATTAATTGTTGTAATGATATATACAGTATACCATTCCACAGAGGTGGTATTCTTCATTTATGCATGGTTGATGATTTCCTTTTTCCATAAAATAGAAAAAAGCAGATAATATTGTTTATTATTTAAGAACATAAAACATGTTATAAATAATACACACACACACACACACACACACACATATATATATATATATATTAGTTTCCCCATTTAGATTCACATTTTAAGGAATTAATGGAAAATCAAACTCATTGCATCTAGGAAGTAGTCATCCATACATACCTAAGATTATGGCTTTTAAATTTCATAAGTGAAGTTGAAAAAGGATGATATCATATATCCCATAAACATAAGAAAATCATATATAAGTAAAAAAAATTCATCATGTCATGATGTATAATATATGTTCAGAGTTATATTTTAGTGAAGGAATAATATTTGAGAGTGGGATGAAATAAATTTGATAATTTGACCTTTCTCTAGATGTTAATCTTAGGAATAAGGGGATTTGACTAGTATATTATATCTATAAGCTTACATGAGTGAAATAGGATTCTAATTGAATGAATGAAGTAATAATTTCAATAGAGTAAAACTATATTGTTCATCATGGGGTGGTTAGAAACCCCTTTTATAAATAGTGGGAATGAAATTTGTGTAATTACAACTATTCAGTATAATAGTAGAACATGATAAATATGTACATTGGCTCCAAATATAGCTAATAATGGAGATATGGAAAAGATAAATTTAATAATATGAAAATAAATCTACTTAAAAACGTTTCTGGATAATTTTGAAGCCCATTTTATCAATATCTATTACTTTTATTGTTTTATATTTTAATATGGTTACTTGGTTTTGAAAAAGTAATTTATCATTTGTTCCAAAACATTAAGGGATTTACATTACATAATATGATCCTTATAATTCTAAATTTTAAATAAATTTAATTATAGTCAAATATTAAATACACATTTAGTCAATAAAAGGGATTTCTAAGTATCCAATTGATTCTAATAGACTAATAATATCATAATATTCAGGGTATTTGAAAAAACGACATTATTCACTATTCATCTAAAAATATAATGACTCAAAAAAAACCTAAATTATAAGACTAATATAATTTTTAACTATTATTTAATTATTAAGAATAATTTTACCTATTTTTTTGAGAATTACTAATTTTTATTTTAAGAAAATAAAAAATATATGCAAAAAACTGGTATTTAAAATGAAGATTTTTTAATATTTTGAATTCCTAATAATATTGGAATCAAATTTCTAATTTACATATTGTTAATAATATTATATGGTAAAAAAGATCAATTTAATTCGTTAAGATAAAATATACAATACATAATTAAATAGTTCATTGAAAAATATGACTTTTATACAAAAAACATTTATAAATTTAATGTTAGATTTTATAATTTATTTTCCAAAACATATGTTTACGTGTTTGTTGTTATATATATAATTAATGGAGTTTTATATACACATCATATCATATTTTTTTAATATTATTATTAATATGTATACTTATTGAATATATAAACACATGTATATATATATAATATCATATTTAAATTTCATTGAGAGTTATAATTTCACAACACACACCCTAAGAGATACTTCATTGAAGGGAGAGAGATATTGACCACCTGAGTCCAACATTCAGTAGGCCATAGGTTGGTGACTAAAATAGAGGGTATATAAAAATCCCACAAAAAGAAGACATTTCCATCTATAATAATAGAATAAGAATGGGAGAAACAACCACAAGAAACTCCAATACATAATATAAATTAAATTCAAATCCATTCCATAATTTAGATATATAATGTGATCAAATAAAGATAAATGTCTCCAAATGGAGTACCCCAAATTAATATAAAGCAGTTACATGACAACAATCTAAGGCTTGAAGCTAGTAATGCACAACAGGACCCACATAATCCATATGGAAACCTAAAAATCAATTTATATAGATGGGGTAACATTGATGTATACTAGGTTGGAAAAGTAAAATTTTCTAGAAATTTTAATGAATAATACCAATGTACCGATGGAAATGTATAAGAACCAGATATCTATTAAACAAGTTTACAATCTCAGCCCATCCTCATAATAAAATTCTCATAAAATAACACATCCTGGTATAGTAACATAATGTGATGCATATCAGTAAGATGGTACCATGTGCGACTTTCCCACTGAGTGACCACCCTCACACCCTAATGTCGTACACACTTGCTCCCCCTTCTCTTTCATATAGTATATACCAACACCCCAAAACATGGTCATATCATATCACACCATTATATACCTAGGATATCACTCAATAGAACATTTACCACTCATCAAAACCCGGAGACAATTTGTAAATCACATCCCTAAATTAAAAATATTATAGGGAATCAAAAACATAAAGGAAATAAACCTTTTATCCTCATCCTACCAATGACACCCCCACCATAAGATACACCCCCACATGGTCCTATCCCAATGTGTCTAAGGAAACTAGGGCCATCACACTACACCACTGCACAACAAAGACACATCACATCCATCCTACAAACACTTCACCAATCATTATGTATTAATACAAAACTCTACCCATTATTACCAATGCATATATAATCAACTGGAAGAGATATTGGGAATTTTTGTGTATCTATCCATCCATCCAAATCACTGGGATGTTGATAAAAACATAGACGATGTGAATATACATGTATGGGGACATATTTCTTAATGTGGGTGGGGTGCGTATCGAAATAAAAAGGAAATTAAATGTCCCTATATTTATCCACATGTTATCCCAAACCATGAGATCAAAAAAATCGCTAATAAAATCAAAACATTCCCACTTTCACTAGAGCCTCTAAATGCTGAAAAACAAAGAAAAAAATATAAACCAAAATTCACATTTCCAACGAATGTTTTTTTAAACAACCAAATGCATTCATTTTTCATCAATGACCACATTTTACCACACCACCAATTACATATTCATTGATTAATAATATCTATCCCATTTTACAAACTAGACCATATATATTTCAATAATTATTTATCTATTCAATTAATACATTGGAAACTAGAATAACGCATTTCAAAACATGAAAAATAAACATTGCATTATCCTTACTAGTCCAACCAACCACAAATCACCCCCATCTCACAACCACATCAAGAACCACCTTCCGTCACCTCTACCCACAATATGGAAAAAACCCACATCACTACCCTATATTATGACAAAAAAAATCATCACATGATAACGCACAAGAATTTGTTTTGTCGATTTTTAAAGGGGATATTTTATCACATTCAACTTTTTATTTAGGGAAATATCCAAAGAAAAATAATCCACATAAAACCATTATATTATAAAACTATCAATCAGTATCCAAATTCCATTTCTGATTATATCACATCAACATGAAAAACGTTTCCATATCACAACTACTAAAAAAATCCCAAAAAAACCACCCTTTTCTGTCAATTGTTTGGCCCGTATGATAAAAAAAACATTATAATTTCAATGATAAAAAATCATTCGAATAAAACCCATTTCCCCCTCTATTATAATAAACCGATTCATTTTATTAGTTATGAAGGCACAAAAATTCATCCCAAAGATGAACATAAGCATACCACTCCCAAATGATATAGTAAAATGAGAAATTTGGGATTCCCCAACTAACAAGGTGATTTTCGAACACACTAAACATCGGAGGGATAATATAAAACACCCTCGTACCACATACTCACATAAGAAAACACTTATCATTATATAATACATCTAAGTATAATCAAAACATATCACTAATAACTCCAAAATCCAAAACCCCCACACTTCGAATGATATTTGAGAGAATAATAAGAGAAAACAGCAAGAAATGAAAAAGTACATACCACCAATAGCCAATATAAATCCACCAAAACCAAAAAATCAATGAGAGGGGATGAGGAAAAGACTATCCTCAAATATGTTCTTGAGTTCATCTAAAAAACAGATAGCTAGGGATACGAATGAAAGAAATAGATCACATAAACAAAAAGGATTCAAAACATAGATCTCACCAATTTAATTTCATGAATTCCATTGACAATATGAATTCCATTGGAATTACAAAATACTACATTTAATGCTTAAAATTTAATAACCTTGGCCTAATTTAATTAGAAAATGTTAATTCCTTTCATTAAGTAAACTAGTTTCATAAACTCCCCCCAAACCACACATAAAATATTTGAAATGAACTACCTCACATTCCTGGAATTTCTAACACACGACATGAATCAATTTCATGTCATGAAACTCCAATTTTAGTACTCATTCCGCTCCAGTTTCACTAAACTCTATAGGTATTCCTTGAATAAAACATATACACTACCCAACCAAAAATATTCATGGATTGGACCATTACAACAGATACCTCTAAAATGATTATCATATTCTATAATCAATGAAAAAGTGATAAAATAAAGGGGCTTGAATAAGAACATCATGAGATACCTCTCAGGAATATTTTCATACCATAAATTCTACGCCAACTGAACTCACTTACGAAAACAACCAAAAAATCCCACCAAATCACTTGAACACATAAAAAATCACCACTTCTCACTAGGAACAACACCACATCATTGGGTACCTTCCATAAACTACTATAACCCCACAAAACCAACAAAAAAACATTAAACTTCAATGATTCCAAAATCAAAAACCACTAAAACTAAGAAACCACACTATCCTAAAGACATGAATCAGAGAATTCCATCCTCAATGTCAGGATACTATCTATATTGGTAATCACAGACTCTTCTTAAAAGGTTTAATAATGTTATTGTAAATTTCATCTATATTTGGAATCAGGTCTATCCAATTAAATATTTTTTATTTTTATTGAAAATCATAATTATAAAGTAAAAAAACAACACATAAAACATAAGGGTCAAAGTATCACATCAAAAGAAACAATTGGGTCGTAGAACTGAAATAGCTCCAGGTACTGGGAAAAAATCCACGTCTCTCACTCTCATGTATTGTCCCCTAGGACACCATGACTCCAAAATATAGGAACAAAAGGAATGGAACACACACTCAACACCTTATCCTATTGATCCTGGATCTCTACTGGTGGCTTCCCAAATGCCTCATAAACCTCATTATATGACTCTCTCTAGACGAGGATACGGGAGTAATAATGAAGAGATAGCTGAATCTTAGACACATGGATGATTTCATGGATCCTCTATAGTTGTGGTGGAATCTCCAACTAATACACCACCTCACTAACTAACCCAATGAACTAAAGTATCCCAAATAACCTAAGAGAATGATTCCCCAACCAATCCTATGCTAACCTCGTCAAAGGGAGACAATTAAGAACTCATGGTATCCGATTTATATGTCCATGGGATCATCCTATGAGTATCTTAAGACATATATCAATAATGTTATGATTTCATCTTCTCATTTAATATTTTAAACGTCTCTATTATGCTCTAATCCACATTTGAACCAGGAATTTATACCTCTATAAACTCCATCCTACACAAATAGAGAAAATAATAACCACTCATAAAAAATTAAAATGAATCCATTCTGATAAATAAGTGATAGATTTTTCTATATTTAAAATCATTAAAAGGATGTTGAATTTCCCACAACGCACCAAAAACAAGGTTTGACACCCAAAATATGTCCTCCATCATCTAGATAGTACACTTCATCTACCCATATATTTGAGGGTGGAAACCTATGATTAATATTAGTAATTAAAAAAATCATTATGTAATTCCATCTATATATGTGTTGTAGTAAAAACATCCTGATGAAAGGAAATAAATCATTTCCATAATATCATTATCAATAAAATGCCTAATTGTTAGGAAGTGGGATGATTTATTTCAAAAAAACAAAATTACCAAGATAACATCGCATCCTTATTATGTTTTGGGTAAACCTTTGAGAAAATCCATATATATGTAATTCCATTTCTACTACGGAACTTCTAAAAGCTGTAACAAAACCACCAAGAAAATTACAATCATCTATTTCCTATTGTAAAACCCAATACTTCACCACAAAATATTCCACCTTTTTTCACCTCCTGCCATAAAAGCTATTTCATCTAGCCACAATAAATCATTCATACTCCGAGGTGTAATGCCATAGGTATACTATAAAAATCAAGAAGGATTCCATTATGAATTACTTAAAAAAAATATCTAACGAAAGAATATTTGTTTTCGACCAAAAATTTACGATACCTCTGGAGAATCATTATCGCTAACACAATCACTACTAATGTCTTCCACTAAGTCACCCCAATGAGAGTTCTCCATAATTATTATTATAGGATACTGTACTATCATATAGAACAAAAATAACCTACTATGACCAACATTGATTATAGTTTCTAAGATTCCAGCTCCTCCATCACATTCCAATAATCCCATGAATGCTAAACAATAACCTTCCATGACTTCATGATCAATTCATTGGACACAACTTTTACCATTCCTATAGTTTATGAGATTTTAAAATTATAATAAAAAAAATCTATCAACCTCCATAGTTAGATATTTAGATCATGATGAGAAAATATATACAACAATCTAATCTAATTGGTTAAGACTATAATGTTCTCTCCAATAAGATAATACCACCCAAAATTTAGCAAAAACACCGCTACTTATAGATATAGGTCATGTTTATCATGTTTAATCTCATCATGTAGTAACTTCCAAGACAAATAAGATATTATCACTTTCTACTACATCAACACTCATCCTATTCCCAGATGATAAGCATAAAAAAGAACCTCAAACATCACCTAATATTATGGAAATGAATCACTAGAGAAATATCAATTTTACCCATTAGATAACCAAATGTTATATAGAATTGATGAATTATAAAATCTTATTCCTTCTATGTTAGAGATATAAATAATGTATAAAATCATGTTATATTCGGTAAACTCAAATGATAATATATTGTGTGACCATAGAAACTATTAACATCAACCATGTTCTTAGGTGTCTCCCAAGAAACAACTTCCTCAACCAATGATGGGTACAGTACTACCCCTTGCTAAGACACCCAATTCAAATGGAAATGCACCTACCGAGTAAAAAATGTATGGAAGGACTATTTCCTTAGAGATGGTGGCATCAAAGGACATTTTCGAAAGATCTATTATTATTATAATGATCCTCCTTTAAATTCTAGTCAATCAAAACATAATTTATGAGAAACTATATGAAACGTACTAGGAATCATTGAAACACTGAGTTAATGAGACACATAAACACAGTTTGTGTATTTTGTGACAGTAAATGTCATGAATAAAATCTGAATATTCCCATGCCTACATATAAAGGTAGTATTTAAATTATCCTCCACCTCAAGAGTCAACTTGTGATAACTATACTGCTGATCAATCATAGAAAAAAAATCTCCACTAACATTTTTTTTAGAAAATATTATTTATCCTCTATAGTGGGAAATGATTCATGAATGTTACCTCATTTATCCTATAGTAATCTATTCATATCCTTATAATACCATCCACCTTTCTAGATACCACCACTAGGGAACCCCATATCGACACATTAGTTTAAATGAACCCTTACGCACCAAATCATAATTCTAAATCCACAACTCCAACAACATCATAAGTTCCATATAATAAGGAAAAATCAAAATTGGAGATGCACGAGCTTGCAATGTTATCCTGAAAACAACTTCAAATCATGGAGGTAGCATCACCAAATAATTGGAAAAAACACAAAAAAACTCTTTAAAAATCATATGATGATTCACTATCCTACTACATATTGATTTTATAAGGAAAATTTCCATCAGATAAATAAGGGGTTCCACACTTCTAATTCCCACAATATAGCCTAAATCTCCAAGGAAAACAACGTGCTAACCATACACATTTATTAATATGACTATCCTTTGGAAGAATTAGATTAAATAATGAAAATAATATTACCATTCAAGGTTGAAGATGAAATTATATGACTATATATATAATAATGAAATATCCCCATGGGACTAATTTTGACCCGTCACCAATTTACACTATTAAAATGAATCATATAATATAGTATGGTATCCAAATGGAATAGTCAACACCAAGTATATGAGAGCCTCTATATTTCTCATCTGAAAACACAAAATAGTGTGGAAAAAATGAATGTTTGAGAATTTCATAAATTAAATAAGGCACAAATAGAGGTAGAGGATTAGATGATCATATATAAAATGTTTTTTGGCCCCTCTAGAATTTTCTACCTATAAATCATAAATGTAACCACACCCAAATAATTTACCAATATATTAATGTCCAACACTATGAAATCACTTGTGTAGAGGTCCTTGAACTCATGGAATGTCTTGTGGTTGACATCTACCTACCCATCCCTACTCGAAGGTGAAAAAACCTACTTCACCTTCTAGTAATAAAGCCTCACATGAAACTGCTATTGAGGATACTGTTAAACATGACCTCCTCTACTAAACTAATATTGATAAACCACTAGGAATTAATACTAGAAACAAAAATGAACTCTGCAGACAAAGAACACCATCATGAATTCCCCAGTAAAACCATGAAAACCACTGGACCCAAGATGTTGGTATAAAGAATATTATTTCAAATCCTTTCTAGTCGAAATCTAGATCAAAGTCACCATATTCTGAACCTCATGTTATATAGTAAATATAAATGGTGTATTTTTATACTATGTCAATTGATAAAAGTATCCCTCATAGAATTTCATATGAGACTCCTTTTCATGAAAAATATCTATGAATAAATATAAAAGTTCATTGATGTTAATTCCCAATTCCCACATTGACATACACTCATTCTAAATAGAATGAATCTATTTCCTGTTCACTTTCTACATAGTAATTGAAAAAAATCTTCCCATAACACATTCTAAAAGCATAAAAAAGATCTTCAACCTACTTATTCCATCCGAGATACAGTTTCAACCAATGATATGCAGCTCCCCACCTCTTAGTAACTACTAGAGGTCCCTAACGCTCCACTAGGGATTAGATCAATTTGAAGGAAATAAAAAGATCCTCCACCTTTATCAATTTATCTACATCAGAATCATTTACCATAGACATTACATTATCTTGATTCTTAATAGAACACAATATAATCTTCCAGTCATCATCACCTAAATGGGATCTACATTCTAGTGATCAACTAGATCAACATGTTGTATCTCAGCTATCAGATCCACATGAGTAAAATGACTTTGATCAATTCATTAAAATCAGGTAGAATATTCTAATCCACATAACATGAAATTTTACATTGATTAATGTAATTTATTTTACATATTTTTACTTAATTTAATCTTTCCTAGATTACCCAATTCAAATAATAAAACAAGTCATCATAATGAATTTACCACCTCGAGTCTCTATATTACAAACTATCCCATGACAATTGAACATTCATTATACTTAGAGATTTTACACCAGATCACAAGGAGAAATAAAACCCTTGTTCATATTAGTATATATGTTCTATATACAACTATAAGAACAAAAAAAACTATTTCCATACCATCACATGTATACCTCATAATTCATAACATCAAAATTCATCATATCACTCAGCCATCACTGTTGATGCTAATTTTTCATCACTGCCTCCCCTGAGAGATTCTACATTGAAGGTAGAGATATAATTAACCCTAAATATGACCTCTAGTAGGCCCCAAGTTGGTGACTGGAAATAAGGGTGTATAAAAATATCTAAAATTGGAGGCATTACACTCTATAATAATATGAAGGAGAGATATGGTAAATCCACCACAAGTAACTCCATAAAATAATTAAAAATAAATCCAACACCATCAAAATTTAATGTATATTAATTGAAAATATATAAATAAAAACATCTAATGTGAATATCAATAATAAATCTAAGGCAGCAACCCAACAATGATATAGGTTTTTGATATTGTAATGTCATAAACTGTCCATGTAATACACCTAGAATTTAGAATATTAATTTATATACGTGGGGTGATCTTGAAAATACATTAACTAGGAAATCCAAAGTCTCTCTTTCACATGTAAAATATTCATTCAAATGTACATGAATTCATTTTTTGAATGAAAGTAATTTCACAGACTCCACCATTAGTCAATATAGAAGCACTAAATTCACTAGTTTCACATTCTTGGAATCATCATGTCAGAACATCCATATAGTTCACATCATGAGCCACCACCTGTATTACTCTAATGACACTAGATCAAAATACCATTTGTGAAATCCTCTAATTCAATCTCAAAAATACATATCCCGTAAAACTAGAAATTGAATTGGTTGGGAATAAATGGTCCACTACATATTATATTTTAAATTTACCACTAAACCAAACATGGCCTGATGTTAAATATTTTATATATAACCAAAACCAATATTCTCAGAAACATTACATGACAAGATTTTACTTATACACAATGAAAAAATATATGAGGCCCATTTTCATTCTCTCATATATAGACATAGAAATCATCCATTCATTCTACTCTCACATTTATAGAAATAGTATTAAATTCATTTATTAGTTTTTGTATAATTGTATCCCCTTCCATGGTGAAGTGCCCGGATCAGTGTGAATCACTGAGAGGGGGAGGGGTGAATCAGTGATCCCTTAAAACTTTTTACTAAATGATTCTTTATCAATTAAACCTCTATGGCTTGTTAAGGCCTAGATCCACTCTTACTGTATCTCTCAGCCTTTCCTCAAGTGATGCAGTAAATGTAAAGGCATAGGACACAAGGATTTACAAGGATCGGCCCCAATGGCCTACGTCCTTGCCATGTTGGTTATACGCCCAAACATGGTTTCTCCATTATAATTTGTTAGAATTACAATGGTCAATACAGAGTCCCACTGTATCTCTCCTGAGTCCCACAGGAGGGTCTTTGTACTGCGTCCCACAGTGTTACCAGAGTCCCACTGGCCTGCTCCAGAATCCCACTGAAGACTTCATCCACCCTGAGTCTCACAGGGGGCTTCTCCTAGCTGCTCGAGTCACACGAGTAGATCTTCTTCACTTTAAGCTTCTTCAAGTATCTTCAGCAGTCTGGGATAAAAACTACTGGCCTTGCTCTGTACCTATTCTCACTTGTGATGAATAGGTCTTCTCGTCTTGCTCAGGATTTATCTCCTTTCTCTTAGGATGACCTGGCCTCTCTCTTCAAGAATCTTCAACAGCCTCTGAAAAGGTCTGTTGGTCTTGCTCAAGACTCCTGATCACTTCTGTTGATCAGGGTCTTCTCAATCTACTGAAAACTCAGACAAATGATTTCTTTATCTTCAGTCTGGCTTCAGTTTGACTTCAACACAACTTCATGAACGGAGTGCATGAAATCTCTTCATCCTCGTGCACTGACAACATGGCTTCTCAATAATCTTCAAGAACTTCTGGTCTTGGTCAACTCAGATGCACACAACCAGATTTGAGCTTGTTCACGTGTGCACGTGCATTCATGCAAGCATGCACTCCCCTTCTTCTTCTTGGTGTGATAAACCCTCAAAGGGTGTATTCCTTTTTAGCACACACCTTCTTCCTTCACACACTATGTTCAATTTGTTTACACACTTAAATGTGTGTTTTTCTTTATTGTGAGAGTCTCCTGCCTCTTCTTCTAAGTGTGTACACACCACTTATGCACACACTAAGGCTTCGGCCTCTTCATGTTCCTTTTCTTCTTACACACACACAATTATTAGGTATGGTCTTCTTTGTTTGCACAAGGCTAGGCCTTTCTCTTCTTTGCACACAAGAGCCTCTAAAGGCCTCAGGTCTTCCTCCTTTGCACACCCACTGCCCGTAGGGAGTTCTCCCACTTTGCACACACACGGTCACAACCCTCGGCCTCTTCAAATGCACACACTTAAAGTGTGTTCTTCTTTGTTCAAATTCACAACCAAGGCTATGGCTTATTCAATTCTTACACACACAAAAAGTCTGGTCTTCCACTTCACTTGGCACACATCACTTGGTGTTGTTCTTTGTGCACACACATGGCCTCGGGTCTTCCTCCTCTTACTCATACCCAAATACCAACACCTCCACTTCCGCGTAGGGTCACAAGAAAGGATCTTCTCCACTACCTCACCGTGAAAGGTTCCACTGGCAGTGGGTCACGCAAGCCACACGGGGCATGGCGCGCAAGGTGCTACCGCGCAAGGGGGAGCGATGCACAGAGGGGGCGCGCAAGGTCGCGCTTCCCAACCTCTTCTTCTTGTCACACAAAGGTTTAGCACGCAAGGGACTCCTCCAACATCTTTCATGCAGGTATGCGCAAAAGGAACACAACCGCGCAAGTGGGTTGTGCATGGCTTCAACTTCGCGAGGCACAAAGTGCTCCGCGGGACTTCGAGTTTTCAATAAAACTTCAGCAAGCATAAACAGAGCCTCGTCCTCTCCTTTTATAGGTAGAGATATGCCTCACATGATCCGCGTGATTTCAACTTAAATTCCCGAAGATTTCGGATCTTTGAAATCTTTAAACGAGCCGCAAATCCCATTTTTTTTTATTTTCTGTTTTACGCAGGATCACTTCTCTTTGTTTTCCTCTTCACGTGCATGTGACATAGAACGCATGCACGACCTTCCTTCGGTCCAAACCATGCAGAATATAATCCTCATGGCCTCGCACCTCCGGTTGCTTTGGCCAACCTCGAATTCTCCCATACGTTGCATGCATGCCCATTTTTATGCATGGATATGTTCAGTAGGGACAGATGAACCGAATGGAGCCTTCGGTTTGATCGGAGGTGGCTGGGAACTCAAAAACATTGCTCGGAGGCGCCACTGGTTCAGCGGGGATGTCGGGTGGCCTTCGGCTGTGCTCGAGGAAGGAGACGGATGGGGAGCCGTCGGATCAGGCGATCAAATAATCTTCAACGGCCTGGATCTGAAAGGGTGCGGCGCGATGAGATGTGCGGCCGAGATCTGGCGCGCGATCAATCGTGCGGCCAGGATCCGCTCCTAGAGATTTTTCCACGTCCCACATCTTAATGGCTCTTGGTTTTTCCGCGGTTTATAACCCAAGCGCTCCCTATCACTCTCCAATTGAACTTCCCCCTCCACGGTGCCGCCCCGCACCGTGTTCTCTCTACGGGCGTGCTCTGCGCCCACCCCTGCAAACTCTGCGGGCGTGCTCTAGCGCCCACAATGCACTCCGGGCGCGCTCCATTCGCCCCTTCCGCGCGGGCGTGACACCCCTACGTGGCCCTGCCGCCCTGGGCTTTCCCCACAGGTTCCCCCATGGGCGTGGTGCCTAGTGCCCACATGCCTTGGGGTTGAACCCTCAAGGTGCCCACACCTGGCCTAATTTTTGGCTAAGTCTTGAATAAGACTTTGTCAAAAACAATGTCCTCCATGAAATCAAGCCATATCAAGAGAGCCACTTCAAGCCTTCTTCCTCATTTCTTCTTCTTAATAATTCCTCTATTCTCTTTTCATATTATTTTCACTTAGCATATTGAATTCTTAAGTTCTTCATTAGAATTCCTCCAATTCTTCTTCAACAAGAATTCAATGCTTAGGAATGGAATTCTTCTTCAACAGAGCTCCTGAATCACATAAATTCTTCAACGAACTTCATTGATCTAATCAGAGATCATGTTGGCTCATCTTCCAATTCACATGCACTAAGAATTAATGCATGGACTTCTTCAATCCACTTCATCCACTTAGAACTTATGGATGGATCACTTTCAACTCCTCATGCATTGTCACTACAATTCATGGTCTTCTAATCAGGTTGTGACTTTGTATCCAGTTGATACAAGTTCTTTGAACTTAAAGATCAGCTCATCAATCGTCTGATGTAATGATGCTCCATCATCATTCATTCTTCAAATGTTGTCACTTAGTATAACCTTGATACAAGTATTGAAACATTAAGATCAGTTCTACAATCGTCTGATATTCATAGAGAATGTTTCAACAACAACATCCTATGTCACTTAGTGAATCTCCTAAGTGACATGCATCTTAGTACCATGGCCATTATCCTTTCCTCACCAACACCATCACATCCTTTGTCATTCACATCTTGAAATTCCTTAACATCCATTCATCTTATGACAACATCATGCCTTATCGACAACAAATACAACACAATGCACTTCAATCTCCCCCTTTGTATTTGTTGTCAATACACTTCTTCAGCACATAGGAATGGGTCAATATGTGTGCCAATCTTTTCTACCCCTTATTGGCAATCAAATTCAAAGGTGTGGTGTGGTTCTCTTTCAAAAATATCTTCCTCCCTTTGAAAAGTATTTTCTTGAAAAACACTGAGAGAGGGATGATGTCACATGTTCTCTTTAGCAAAGAACCTTTAGTAAATCAACTCTAAGTCTACTTGGGCTAACCCGGTGTAGAAAACAAGAGTGATGTAACCAAGGTACTCAATGATGTCCAACATTCACTGTACATGTGAGATCATGCTCCAAGGGGTTTGAAATTTTTCAGATATAACAATGAATTGCTAAATCCTGTACATACTTCACAAAACTCATTAGAAAGTTCAGTGGAAAGATAAAGCTCCCCCTTTCATCCATTTGACTTAAATCAATACTCCCCCATAATTGACATTATGAATACAATTAAGAAACAAGGGATGAAAGTATGATTGGAATACCTTCACTTTTCTCAAGATGGTATTAATCTCAGAATCCCATCTTCTTCAGATTGGCTCCCCCTCAAGGGGTGCACTCCATTCTATCCAAACCATCCTCCAATTGAGAATGATCATCATCTTCAATTCCCTACAATGTTAGCACATGTAAATACAAGTGATTAGGGAATAAGATGGAACCTCCTTGGTTCATCAATGTGAACAACAAGGTTGAGAAGATTCTCTCAACCGAGATGTCCCATTTTCACCATTCTTCACACTTGCACATCTGATCTTCAATGAGGTTTGTGCTGGTGTGGATCTCAACACCTCCTTAACTTCTTTGTGTGTGACTCCTCTATTTCTAGGTGCTTTATGAGCACTAGAGTCTCCTGGTGCAATCTTCATTCCTTTGAAGAATCCCTTCTAAGATGGAATGAATATCATGCATTTATCACTAGTATGTCCAGCTTGATTGCACCTCACACACAGAACATGATCTTCATGTGAAATCTTCTTCTTCCCTTTTGCCTTAGCAATTTCCAAAACTTCATCTTCAACTCTTTGAAGATCTTTGGCAAGTTGCAACTGATTTGGCCATATGACTAGTAAGTCACTTGGAAGTGTGGCCTCAGTTCTGGAAATTCCACATGGTTCCTTTGATGCTTTCAAGATACCTTTCTTAGGCAACTTGTTTTCAATCATCCCCTTATGATTCTTCTGGATTGATTGTCTTTTCGAGTCCAATCTTCTTCTATTCAATTCCATGGCTTGTTCAAAAAGATCCATGGTGTGTCCTTTCTTTCCACAGTAGAAGCATGTTTTCTTGGTGGTCCTTATGGATGCATCACCCTTCTTGGATTTAGACTCCAAGGACTTCTTTTCCTTTTTCAAAACCTTCTTGGGAGCATCTTCAACTTTCTTCTTGCTTCCCAAAGATTCCATTTTAGCTAGGTTCAGTGATCTTCTCTTCTTTTTAGCTCTGGATACAGTTGGAGATTGACATGTATTGTTCTGACCACTTTTTCAATCATCCCAGATGTTGTCAAGTAATCCAAATCTATTTGCAGTAAACAGATGTCTCTAGACCTGTGGATGCTGCTTCTTTTCTTCTGGCTTGCTCCCCCTTGGCATGGGATTCCATTGTGCTTTGACATTCAGTGGATTGTACCAACAATCCTTTTCACAATGCCCATACTTATTACAACACCAACACTGACCCACAAATCTTGACCTCTTCAGTGCTTCTGATTGTTGGGTACTTTTCTTGACTTGCTGTGTTGTTTCAGGAGAGCTATCTTTCTTCATTGTCTTCATCCATACTTGTTTGGAATTATTCTTCCATCCTGCACTTTTTGTGGAAACACAATTAGAAGCATAAATACTATATGGTATGGATGGTACCTTCTTTTTAGAAGATGTTGCCCTTTCATTAGAGGATTTCTTTCTTTTATAATCATGCTTCTCAAAGCACACTTGTGTAGCAACATTTCTACTTTCAGCTGGCTGGGAGGATTCAGCTTTGGGTGATTGCAGATTTTTCAATATCACCTCTAGTTCTATGCATTTCATGTTAAGGGAGTTCTTCTCATCCTCAACAGTTCTTAGCCTTCCATCCCATTTCTCTTCCAGCTGCTTTATCTAGTCTTCATGAACCTTTTTTATTTCTAGCACTGAATTGTCCAGCTCCTTCACCCTTTTGACTTTGTCTTCTAGTTGAGCATCTTTGACAACCATTGAAACTTCCAGTGCATGAAAAACTTCTTTAACCATTATCTTAAAGAATTCTTTCTCAGAAAGGCTTCTTTGCAATTCTTCAGTAGTGTCTTCATATATTTCATTGCAAAGGGAAACCGTTTCATCCTTGGCATTCACCAGCTTTCTGAGAGTGTTGGTCATGCCAACCCTTTTTGCCAATTGGACTTCCAGAGAATTGGCTTCATCTTCTAGCTGTAATTTTTCTTCGTGAAGATCAAGGACGCCTGTAGCGATACATATTGACACTTCCTTGGGGACTGTCTTCTGAAGATATTTGATTGCATTTAGAAGATCATTGTTTCTTCCATCTTCATCACAGCTAGAGCAGGATTCATCAGTAGAATGATAAAAAGAATTGTCATCTGATGTGACTTTCACATTTCTTTCCATAGAAGGAGTTTCTCTGATTGCAACAACCTTCTTTCTCATATTCTTTTCCTGTTTCTTCATTATGTTTTTTAGAGTCTTGGAAGATATCTCCATTGGAGGCTGTTCTTTTATTTCCCCAAATCTGCACTCCATATAGACTCCCTTGGATATTTTAGAGGAAACCTCCCTCTGATACCAATTGAAGTGCCCGGATCAGTGTGAATCACTGAGAGGGGGAGGGGGTGAATCAGTGATCCCTTAAAACTTTTTACTAATTGATTCTTTATCAATTAAACCTCTATGGCTGGTTAAGGCCTCGATCCACTATTATTGTATCTATCAGCCTTTCCTCGAGTGATGCATTAAATGTAAAGGCATAGGACCCAAGGATTTACATGGTTCAGCACCAAAGGCCTACGTCCTTTCCATGTTGGTTATACGCCCCAACATGGTTTCTCCATTATAACTTGTTAGAATTATAATGGTCGATACAGAGTCCCACTGTATCTCTCCTGAGTCCCACAAGAGGGTCTTTATACTGCGTCCCACAGTGTTACCAGAGTCCCACTAGCCTGCTCCAGAATCCCACTGAAGACTTCTTCCACCCTGAGTCTCACAGGGGGCTTCTCCTGGCTGCTCGAGTCACACGAGTAGCTCTTCTTCACTTTAAGGTTCTTCAAGTATCTTCAGTAGTCTGGGATAAAGACTACTGGCCTTGCTCTGTACCTCTTCTCACTTGTGATGAACATGTCTTCTCGTCTTGCTCAGGATTTATCTCCATTCTCCTAGGATGACCTGGCCTCTCTCTTCAAGAATCTTCAACAGCCTCTGAAAAGGTCTGTTGGTCTTGCTCAAGACTTATGATCACTTCTTTTGATCAGGGTCTTCACAATCTACTGAAAACTCAGACAAATGATTTCTTTATCTTCAGTCTGGCTTCAGTCTGACTTCAACACAACTTCATGCACTGAGTGCATGACATCTCTTCATCCTCATGCACTGACAGCATGGCTTCTCAATAATCTTCAAGAACTTCCGGTCTTGGTCAACTCAGATTCACACAACCAGATTTGAGCTTGTTCACGTGTGCACGTGCATGCATGCAAGCATGCACTCCCCTTCTTCTTCTTGGTGTGATAAACCCTCAAAGGGTGTATTCCATTTTAACACACACCTTCTTCATTCACACACTATATTCAATTTGTTTACACACTTAAAAGTGTGTTTTTCTTTAGTGTGAGAGTCTCCTCCCTCTTCTTCTAAGTGTGTACACACCACTTATGCACACACTAAGGCTTCAGCCTCTTCTTGTTCCTTCGCTTCTTTCACACACACAATTATGAGGTATGGTCTTCTTTGTTTGCACAAGGCTAGGCCTTTCTCTTCTTTGCACACAAGATCCACTAAAGGCCTCAGGTCTTCCTCCTTTGCACACCCACTGCCCGTAGGGTGTTCTCCCACTTTGAACACACACGGTCACAACCCTCGGCCTCTTCAAATACACACACTTAAAGTGTGTTCTTCTTTGTTCAAATGCACAACCAAGGATATGGCTTATTCAATTCTTACACACACACAAAGTGTGGTCTTCCACTTCACTTGGCACTCACCACTTGGTGTTGTTCTTTGTGCACACACATGGCCTCAGGTCTTCCTCCTCTTGCTCATACCCGAATACCAACACCTCCACTTCCACGTAGGGTCACAAGCAAGGATCTTCTCCACTGCCTCACCGCGCAAGGTGCCACTGGCCGTGGGTCGCGCAAGCCACACAGGGCATGGCGCGCAAGGTGCTACCGCGCAAGGGGGCGCGCTGCACAGAGGGGGCGCGCAAGGTTGCGCTGCCCATCCTATTCTTCTTGTCGCGCAATGGTTTAGCATGGAAGGGACTCCTCCAACCTCTTTCGTGCAGGTATGCACAAAAGGAACACAGCGGCGCAAGTGGGTTGCACGGGGCTTCAGCTTCGCGAGGCACAAAGTGCTCCGTGGGACTTCGGGTTTTCAATAAAACTTCAGCAAGCATAAACAGAGCCTCGGCCTCTCATTTTATAGGCAGAGATATGCCTCACATGATCCGCGTGATTGCAACTTAAATTCCCGAAGATTTCGGATATTTGAAATCTTTAAACGAGCCGCAAATCCCGTTTTTTTATTTTCTGTTTTACGCGGGATCACTTCTCTTTGTTTTCCTCATCACGTGCATGCGACTTAGAACGCATGCACGACCTTCCTTCGGTCCAAACCATGTAGAATATAAACCTCATGGCCTCACACCTCCGGTTGCTTCGGCCAACCTTGAATTCTCCCATACGTTGCATCCATGCCCATTTTTATGCATGGATATGTTCAGTAGGGACAGAAGAACCGAATGGAGCATTCGGTTTGATCGGAGGTGGCTGGGAACTCAAAAACATCACTCGGAGGTGCCACTGGTTCAGTAGGGACGTCGGGTGGCCTTCGGCTGAGCTCGAGGAAGGAGACGGACGGGGAGCCGTCGGATCAGGCGATCAAATAATCTTCAACGGCCTAGATCTGAACGAGAGCGGCGCGATGAGATGTGCGGCCGAGATCTGGCGCGCGATCAATCGTGCGGCCAGGATACGCTCCTGGAGATTTTTCCGCGTCCCACATCGAAACGGCTCCCGGTTTTTCCACAGTTTATAACCCAAGCACTCCCTATCACTCTCCAATTGAACTTCCCCCTCCACGGTGCCACCCCGCACCGTGTTCTCTCTGCGGGTGCGCTCTACGCCCACCCCTGCAAACTCGGCGGGCGTGCTCTAGCGCCCACCATGTACTCCGGGCGCGCTCCATTCGCCCCTGCCGCACGGGCATGACACCCCTGCGTGGCCCTGCCGCCCTGGGCTTGCCCCACGGGTTCCCCCATGGGCGTGGTGCCTAGTGCCCACATGCCTTGGGGTTGAACCCTCAAGGTGCCCACAGCTAGCCTAATTTTTGGCTAAGTCTTGAATAAGACTTTGTCAAAAACAAATTCCTCCATGAAATCAAGCCATATCAAGAGAGCCACTTCAAGCCTTCTTCCTCATTTCTTCTTCTTAAGAATTCCTCTATTCTCTTTTCATATTATTTTCACTTGGGATATGGAATTCTTAAGTTCTTAATTAGAATTCCTCCAATTCTTCTTCAACATGAATTCAATGCTTAGGAATGGAATTCTTCTTCAACAGAGCTCCTGAATCACATAAATTATTCAACGAACATCATTGATCTAATCAGAGATCAAGTTGGCTCATCTTCCAATTCACATGCACTAAGAATTAGTGCATGGACTTCTTCAATCCACTTCATCCACTTAGAACTTATGGATGGATCACTTTCAACTCCTCATGCATTGTCACTACAATGCATGGTCTTCTAATCATGTTGTGACTTTGTATCCAGTTGATACAAGTTATTTGAAATTAAAGATCAGCTCATCAATCGTCTGATGTAATGATGCTCCATCATCATTCATTCTTCAAGTGTTGTCACTTAGTATCACCTTGATACAGGTATTGAAACATTAAGATCAGTTCTACAATCGTCTGATATTCATAGAGAATGTTTCAACCACAACATCCTATGTCACTTAGTGAATCTCCTAAGTGACATACATCTTAGTACCATGGCCATTCTCCTTTCCTCACCAACACCATCACATCCTTTGTCATTCACATCTTGACATTCCTTGACATCCATTCATCTTATGACAACATCATGCCTTATTGACAACAAATTCAACACAGTGCACTTCAATCTCCCCCTTTGTATTTGTTGTCAATACACTTCTTCAGCACATATGAATGGGTCAATATGTGTGCCAATCTTTTCTCCCCCTTATTTGCAATCAAATGCAAAGGTGTGGTGTGGTTCTCTTTCAAAAATCTCTTCCTCCCTTTGAAAAATATTTTCTTGAAAAACACTGAGAGAGGGATGATGTCACATGTTCTCTTTAGCAAAGAACCATTAGTAAATCAAATTTAAGTCTACTTGGGCTAACCCGGTGTAGAAAACAAGAGTGATGTAACCAAGGTACTCAATGCTGTCCAACATTCACTGTACATATGAGATCATGCTCCAAGGGGTTTGAAATTTTTCAGATATAAAAATGAATTACTAAATCCTGCACATACTTTACAAAACTCATTAGAAAGTTCAATGAAAAGATAAAGCTCCCCCTTTCATCCATTTTCCTTCAATCAATACTCCCCCTTAATTGACATGATGAATACAATTAAGAAACAAGGGATGAATGTATGATTGGAATACCTTCACTTTTCTCAAGATGGTATTAATCTCAGAATCCCATCTTCTTCAGATTGGCTCCCCCTCAAGGGGTGTACTCCATTCTGTCCAAACCATCCTCCAGTTGAGAATGATCATCATCTTCAATTCCCTGCAATGTTAGCACATGTAAATACAACTGATTAGGGAATAAGATGGAACCTCCTTGGTTCATCAATGTGAACAACAAGGTTGAGAAGATTCTCTCAACCGAGATGTCCCATTTTTACCATTCTTCACACTTGCACATCTGATCTTCAATGAGGTTGGTGCTGGTGTGGATCTCAACACCTCCTTAACTTCTTTGTGTGTGACTCCTCTATTTCTAGGTGCCTTCTGAGCACTAGAGTCTCCTGGTGCAATCTTCATTCCTTTGAAGAATCCCTTCTGAGCTGGAATGAATATCATGCATTTATCACTAGTATGTCCAGCTTGATTGCACCTCACACACAGAACTTGATCTTCATGTGAAATCTTCTTCTTACCTTTTGCCTTAGCAATTGCCAAAACTTCATCTTCAGCTCTTTGAAGATCTTTGGCAAGTTGCAACTGATTTGGCCATATGACTAGTAAGTCACTTGGAAGTGTGGCCTTAGTTCTGGAAATTCCACATGGTTCCTTTGATGCTTTCAAACTACCTTTCTTAGGCAACTTGTTTTCAATAAACCCCTTCTGCTTCTTCTGGATTGATTTTCTTTTCGAGTCCAATCTGCTTCTATTCAATTCCATGGCTTGTTCACAAAGATCCATGGTGTGTCCTTTCCTTCCAAAGTAGAAGCATATTTTCTTGGTGGTCCTTCTGGATGCACCACCCTTCTTGGATTTAGACTCAAAGGACTTATTTTCCTTTTTCAAAACCTTCTTGGGAGCATCTTCAACTTTCTTCTTGCTTCCCAGGGATTCCATTTTAGCCAAGTTCAGTGATCTTCTCTTCTTTCTAGCTCTGGATACAGTTAGAGATTGACATGTATTGTTTTGACCACTTTTTCAATCATCCCAGATGTTGTCAAATAATCCAAATCTATTTCCAGTAAACAGATGTCTCTGGACCCGTGGATGCTGCTTCTTTTCTTTTGGCTTGCTCCCCCTTGGCATGGGCTTCCTTTGTGCTTTGATTATCAGTGGATTTTACCAACAATCCTTTGCACAGTGCCCATACATATTACAACACCAACACTGACCCAAAAATCTTGACCTCTTCAGTCCTTCTGATTGTTGGGTACTTTTCTTGACTTGCTGTGTTGTTTCAGGAGAGCTATCTTTCTTCATTGTCTTCATCCATATTTGTTTGGAATTATTCTTCCATCCTGCACTTTTTGTGTAAACACAATTAGAAGCATAAATACAAGATGGTATGGATGGTACCTTCTTTTTAGAAGATGTTTCCCTTTCATTAGAGGATGTCTTTCTTTTAGAATCATCCTTCTCAAAGCACACTTGTGTAGCAACATTTCTACTTTCAGCTGGCTGGGAGGATTCAGCTTTGGGTGATTGCAGATTTTTCAATATCACCTCTAGTTCTATGCATTTCATGTTAAGGGAGTTCTTCTCATCCTCAACAGTTCTTAGCCTTCCTTCCCATTTCTCTTCCAGCTGCTTTATCTGGTCTTCATGCACCTTTTTTATTTCTAGAAATGAATTGTCCAGCTCCTTCACCCTTTTGACTTTGTCTTCTAGTTGAGCATTTTTGACAACCATTGAAACTCTGTGCAATTTTTCAGTGCATGAAAAACTTCTTTAACCATTATCTTAAAGAATTCTTGCTCAGAAAGGCTTCTTTGCAATTCTTCAGTAGTGTCTTAATATATTTCATTGCAAAGGGAAACCGTTTCATCCTTGGCATTCACTAGATTTCTGAGAGTGTTGGTTATGCCAACCCTTTTTTGCCAATTGGACTTCCAGAGTATTGGCTCCATCTTCTAGCTGTAATTTTTCTTCTTGAAGATCAAGGACGCATGTAGCTATACACATTTCCACTTCCTTGGGGACTGCCTTCTGAAGATATTTGATTGAATTTAGAAGATCATTGTTTCTACCATCTTTATCACAGCTAGAGCAGGCTTCATCAGAATAATGATAAAAGGAATTGTCATCTGATGTTACTTTCACATTTCTTTCCATATAAGGAGTTTCTCTGATTGCAGAAACCTTATTCATCATCTTCTTTGCCTGTTTCTTCATTCTGTTTTTCAGAGTCTTGGCAGATATCTCCATTGGAGGCTGTTCTTTCATTTCCTCAAATCTGCACTCCATATAGACTCCCTTGTATCTTTTAGAGGCAACCTACCTCTGATACCAATTGAAGTTCCCGAATCAGTGTGAATCACTGAGAGGGGGAGGGGGTGAATCAGTGATCCCTTAAAACTTTTTACTAATTGATTCTTTATCAATTAAAACTCTATGGCTTGTTAAGGCCTTGATCCACTCTTCTTGTATCTCTCAGCCTTTCCTCGAGTGATGCAGTAAATGTAAAGGAATAAGACACAAGGATTTACAAGGTCCGGCACCAAAGGCCTACGTCCTTGCCATGTTGGTTATACGCCCCAACATGGTTTCTCCATTATAACTTGTTAGAATTACAATGGTCGATACATAGTCCCACTGTATCTCTCCTGATTCCCACATGAGGGTCTTTATACTGCGTCCCACAGTGTTACCAGAGTCCCACTAGCCTGCTCCAGAATCCCACTGAAGACTTCTTCCACCTTGAGTCTCATAGGGGGCTTCTCCTGGCTGCTCGAGTCACACGAGTAGCTCTTCTTCACTTTAAGCTTCTTCAAGTATCTTTAGCAGTCTGGGATAAAGACTGCTGGCCTTGCTCTGTACCCTTGCTCACTTGTGATGAACAGGTCTTCTCGTCTTGCTCAGGATTTATCTCCTTTCTCTTAGGATGACCTGGCCCCTCTCTTCAAGAATCTTCAACAGCCTCTGAAAAGGTCTGTTGGTCTTGCTCAAGACTTCAGATCACTTCTTTTGATCAGGGTCTTCTCAATCTACTAAAAACTTAGACAAATGATTTCTTTATCTTCAGTCTGGCTTCAGTCTGACTTCAACACAACTTCATGCACTGAGTGCATGACATCTCTTCATCCTCATGCACTGAAAGCATGGATTCTCAATAATATTCATGAACATCCGGTCTTGGTCAACTCAGATGCACACAACCAGATTTGAGCTTGTTCACTTGTGCACGTGCATGCATGCAATCATGCACTCTCCTTCTTCTTCTTGGTGTGATAAACCCTCAAAGGGTGTATTACTTTTTAGCACACACCTTATTCCTTCACACACTATGTTCAATTTGTTTACACACTTAAAAGTGTGTTTTTCTTTAGTGTGAGAGTCTCCTCCCTCTTCTTCTAAGTGTGTACACACCACTTCTGCACACACTAAGGATGCATCCTCTTCTTGTTCCTTTGCTTCTTGCACACACACAATTATGAGGTATGGTCTTCTTTGTTTGCACAAGGCTAGGCCTTTCTCTTCTTTGCACACAAGAGCCACTAAAGGCCTCGGGTCTTACTCCTTTGCACACCCACAGCCCGTAGGGTGTTCTCCCACTTTGCACACACACGATCACAACCCTCGGCCTCTTCAAATGCACACACTTAAAGTGTGTTCTTCTTTGTTCAAATGCACAACCAAGGCTATGGCTTATTCAATTCTTAGACACACACAAAGTGTGGTCTCCCACTTCACTTGGCACACACCACTTGGTGTTGTTTTTTGTGCACACACATGGCCTCAGGTCTTCCTCCTCTTGCTCATACCCAAATACCAACTCCTCCACTTCCGCGTAGGGTCACAAGCAAGGATATTATCCACTGCCTCACCGCGCAAGGTGCCACTGGCCGTGGGTCGCGCAAGCCACACGGGGCATGGCGCGCAAGGTGCTACCACGCAAGGGGGCGTGATGCACTGAGGGGGCGCGCTTCCCAACCTCTTCTTCTTGTCGCGCAAAGGTTTAGCACGTAAGGGACTCCTCCAACCTCTTTTGTGCAGGTATGCGCAAAAGGAACACAGCTGCACATGTGGGTTGCGTGGGGCTTCAGCTTCGCGAGGCAAAAAGTGCTCCTCGGGACTTCAGGTTTTCAATAAAACTTCAGCAAGAATAAACAGAGCCTCGACCTCTCCTTTTATATGAAGAGATATGCCTCACATGATCCACATGATTGCAACTTAAATTCCCGAATATTTCGGATCTTTGAATTCTTTAAACAAGCCGCAAATCCCGTTTTTTATTTTCTGTTTTACGCAGGATCACTTCTCTTTGTTTTCCTCTTCACGTGCATGCGACTTAGAACGCATGCACAGCCTTCCTTCGGTCCAAACCATGCAGAATATAAACCTCATGGCCTCGCACCTCCAGTTGCTTCGTCCAACCTCGAATTCTCCCATACGTTGCATGCATGCCCATTTTTATGCATGTATATGTTCAGTAGGGACAGACGAACCGAATGGAGCCTTAGGTTTGATCGGAGGTGGCTGGGAACTCAAAAACATCGCTCGGAGGAGGCATTGGTTCAGCGGGGACGTCGGGTGGCCTTCGGCTGAGCTCGAGGAAGGAGACGGACGGGGAGCCGTCGGATCAGGCGATCAAATAATCTTCAACGGCCTGGATCTGAACGGGAGCGGTGCGATGAGATATGCGGCCGATATCTGGCGCACGATCAATCGTGCGGCAAGGATCCGCTCCTGGAGATTTTTCCACGTCCCACATTGAAACGGCTCCCGGTTTTTCCGCGGTTTGTAACCCAAGCGCTCCCTATCACTCTCCAATTGAACTTCCCCCTCCACGGTGCCCCCCCGCACCGTGTTCTCTCTGCGGGCGCGCTCTGCGCCCACCCCTACAAACTCGGCGGGCGTGCTCTAGCGCCCACCATGCACTCCGGGCGCGCTCCATTCGCCCCTGCTGCGCGGGCGTGACACCCCTGCGTGGCCCTGCCACCCTGGGCTTGCCCCACGGGTTCCCCCATGGGCGTGGTGCCTAGTGCCCATATGCCTTGGGGTTGAACCCTCAAGGTGCCCACGGATGGCCTAATTTTTGGCTAAGTCTTGAATAAGACTTTGTCAAAAACAAAATCCTCCATGAAATCAAGCCATATCAAGAGATCCACTTCAAGCCTTCTTCCTCATTTCTTCTTCTTAAGAATTCCTCTATTCTCTTTTCATATTATTTTCAATTAGGATATGGAATTCTTAAGTTCTTCATTAGAATTCATCCAATTCTTCTTCAACATGAATTCAATTCTTAGGAATGTAATTCTTCTTCAATAGAGCTCCTGAATCACATAAATTCTCCAATGAACTTAATTGATCTAATCAGAGATCAAGTTGGCTCATCTTCCAATTCACATGCACTAAGAATTAGTGCATGGACTTCTTCAATCCACTTCATCCACTTAGAACTTATGGATGGATCACTTTCAACTCCTCATGCATTGTCACTACAATGCATGGTCTTCTAATCATGTTGTGACTTTGTATCTAGTTGATACAAGTTCTTTGATCTTAAAGATCAGCTCATCAATCGTCTGATGTAATGATGCTCCATCATCATTCATTATTCAAGTGTTGTCACTTAGTATCACCTTGATACAATTATTGAAACATTAAGATCAGTTCTATAATCATCTGATATTCATAGAGAATGTTTCAACCACAACATCCTATGTCAGTTAGTGAATCTCCTAAATGACATGCATCTTAGTACCATGGCCATTCTCCTTTCCTCACCAACACCATCACATCCTTTGTCATTCACATCTTGACATTCCTTGACATCCATTCATGTTATGACAACATCATGCCTTATTGACAACAAATGCAACACAGTGCACTTCACATGGTGCTCTACCAAATTATTTGTTTTGTTTATCTATTATTGACAATAATGGTTGAAGTTGATCTATGATATTTCTTAGACATCATGATTTTATTCTTTTATATATATTATCCCATATTGATATATCATATTTCAAGGGAATTATTAATCCCTAGTATGTAATAATCCATAATGTGAAATACAAAGATTTATATTACATTATTATAATTATACATTTATGAGTGAATAAATTGTTATTAGTGAAATTAATATATCTTGTGACATATTTAATAATCAATTTAAAATTCATTTATATATTTTTTTAAAATTATCATATACATTATAAAAAGAACATTATTATTAGAAACAAGGGACATTACATCCCCCCCTAAATATATTTTTTATCATGACCTTAATTATTCCAAAATATTGAATATCAGTGAGGTTATTCACAATATATTTAATATTCAAGATATAACTTGGAATATGATGTATTTAATACCCTCTTATTCTATATCATGTTTCTTATCATTATGTAAAAAAGTGTAAATCATTCACTCAAAAATATACCCTTTTATATTAATAACCTTATCATATATTCTCCATAACACACATTTCTAAAACCCAATTGAATATATAAGAAATTAAAACACATAAAACTTATGTATTATATTAAAAAATTTACTTAATATTTAACAATTAAATGTATTAATCACTAGTTCATAATATTATATAATTTTCAATAAAAATCAAAATTTCACAAATTAGAAAAACATCACCAAAATTATCACATATCACTATTTCAATAAATAAACAATCAATTATAATGTTGTCAAAAAAATATAACTCACATTTCTCAAAATCATTTGACCCTTTATTACCTCAACATCAATAATATAATGAACAAAACAATTATTCATTCATAACTAGTTTTTTCTTCAATAGTTATCCCCATAAATCTAAAAATATCATAAAATCAATTTATATGTTATTAAAATTGTTAAATATTTGTTTATAAAAAATTAATGTGTAACTAACTAATAATAATCTCTAGATGATTCACATATTACAAATAATTTTTAGTATATATAAGAATTTCATCGATAAATATCTCATAATAATAAAATAGTTAATAGTATTGATAATTAATTTCAATTATTATATCATCCTTATTTCCATATATAACAATATGAAACTTGTAACGCCCCGACCCCAGTTACCCAGAGTCGGTGCATTATTGCGTAACATTGGCATGATCACAAAAGATCAAGTCTCGAAATACCGATTAGTTTAGTAGCCTTGTAAACACTAGATACATTCATAAATGTTACATTACATCATAAAGTGAAAAACTACAATAACAAAGTCTCCATAGTCCACACTCATATCCTCTTCTGACTATCCGTGCAGGTTATTCATAAAATACTTCTTCACATCCTAGAAAATATTAAAACATTGAAAGGGGTGAGCTCAGATGCTCAGTAAGGATAACAATATTGCAAAAGCTTTCATAAATAAACATTAACATTTAAGGCAATGTATAACTAAAAAAAGCCTTTTTAAACTTGAAATTCATAATGATATAGCAAAAATAAAATTAAATAATGCCATTTACTTACTCACATGGATATTATACTAGTCGAATAATCCAATGCAATATCAATAACCACTTTCATAATGATGGAATGCATAATGCCAGACTATCATAACCACGTAGTCAAGGCCTCGTGCCAAGACCACAAATAAGATTTTGTCAAGGCCTCGTGCCGAGACACTAGTTTGTCTCATGAGACCTACCGATGCATCGAGGATCTATAGCGGGCTCCACCAGTCACTTACTATGTCCAATGCATTCCTCATATAAACAGGTTTAAACATATCATAAACCATAACATAATCGTATAACATAAAACGTGCTATAAAATTTCCACATTTCAATCACAAGATATCAATACAACACATTGATATAATAAAAACCTTATCAAAACCATTTTCAATACCAAAATAAAAGAAAATTAAAAATTGGTATTTATTTTTCATTTAAAAAAAGTTATGGCTTGTAGAGGAAGCCGAAACTCAAATAATGGTTATGAAGGTGGAGAAGTCGTTTTCGCCGCATACGTACAACAAGAAAAACATTCCTTTTTTTTGTTTAGTAAAACTCTTCGTATAAAAATATTCCTTTTGAATAAACTTAAAAGTCAAAGGGGGTTATACACCATATAAACAAAATTTGTGTATAAAACAAAATATGCCTCAATGAATGGATATTGATACAAAGTACCTTACAAAGATTATTTTTTTTAAATAAAATAGATTTATTATGTGTATTAACTATAAGTAAACATAATGAAATTACAAATACAAGATAGGATATAATAATATCATGAAATAATTTCAAAGTAAGAGATTAACCCAAAGAATAGAAATTGGGTTAAGAAGTTCCCTTACCTTGCGTTCTGTCTTGACTTGACCATTCTTTAACCTCCTGAATAATAAACTAGAGTTAATTTATAATTGTTTAAGAACAATATTCAAATTTTTTATTCCTTTTATATCACTTATTACCATGTTATGAACAATATGTAATTATTTAAGTTAATAACGGTCGTTTTGTCGATCTTTGGTACTTGAGTGAAAAATAAACCTCTAATAATTACAAGTTGTTCATGTGGTGATATATCCATTATATCCAGAATTATATTCATGATATATTTCTCATATATCTCATATATTTCCAGTATATACATGCATTTATAATATTCCATAATGTTTATAGGTAAGAAATGAAATGCACCGTTCATGGAGATGGTAAGCCGTACGTACGCATGAACGCTACTTTCATTTATATTTCATATTTAATGAAATCATAATGATATAAAGGTATATTATAATTCCAGTATAATATCATATATAATATCATTTACTCCATCCTTTATACATCCCACATATGGGATTAACGATTCAAATCACTTTGAGGGGGCGGTAGTCCGCACTTCTAAAAATGAAAATATCGCGTTTACCCATAATGGAAACAATAAAGGTATGACATAAATGAAAAATAAAGAACCTTAAGTAAAAAATAAACACATTATATATCATATAGATAAATATAGTGACATATTAATGACCACCTTTGAAGGTGTTATATGAGTGTTGAAATATCATCATTTCGTGAGACAAAAATTCACCATCCACAGAAACAATATATTCTTCAACCATTAGATGTAGGTGTGTGAAAGTGTAGCTCGAATAATTATTATAAAAACATCCTAGTATATTGAGGATACTGGTGTTGTTACAAAAGAAATGAATAAAAAGAGTTTAGGGGGTTGGATAAGAAAAATAAAACAAAATAACATAAGAAAAGACATTACCTTAAAATCAGGTAACTATTTTGATTTGAGCCAAAGGATTCCATGGGAAGATTTCTTCTCATTGTGAGGATTCTATGAGTAAGGTAGGGATGTTGGGAGAGTATTTGGGCAGAGGTGGGCTGAGTGAAAAGGCTTTGAAAGTGTGAGTAAGGGGGTAGTGGTGGGGGCCTTTTTTGAGTGGAGAGGAGGGGAACTCTTGGAAAGTAATGAAATGTTACTTTATTATATAATGAGTTTCGGATTTTAAAGGTCCTAAACTTATATAATTCGAGGATAAGGTGATAAGGGTTAGAAATATACTCATCCAATAGGTTTTTGACAAGTTTAAGCCTTGGATTTTACATTATCTTTTCATTTTATTCAAATCGTTAATTAATGAGGTAATCGCTGCATCATCATGGTGTCATAAATAATTTAATTTATTTAATGTATAAAAATTATAAAAAAATATAATGATGTAGGAAATATATTTAGATTTCTAATGAATACTTATAGTAAAAAATATGACTTGTATATCCCAATTTAAAAATTGTTTTAGTAAAACAACTTATGTTTGTGACATTTTTATTTTAACATTAAATAAAAGTTATTTATGTCATTTTCCTACCAATGTGGCTACATGGGGTCCCCAAGTTGACCCATGGATTGTCTTGGTCGGAAATGACACATAAAATAGGGGTAGGACAAGTGTAAAGGTATTTTTGATATATTTATAATATCATTTTTACCTTAAATATCACTAATTACCTTTAATCACGATTAATTAAACTTAAAAGATACTATTCACCAAAAAATTATTGTAATCCCATTGAACCACCTTTTAATTCCTAATGAAAACCATGAATGTCGGATTTTTGAAAATCAAATCATTGAAGTGGTAATGTTTCATTTAAATGAAAAATCAGTTTTTTTAACTACCACTTAGTGGTTTCACTATTCATCAAAAATTGATGTTTTTCAGAACAACGCCAAAATTTCACCCTAAGATATAATTGATATTCCGAATTCAAAAATGATGTCTATTTTACAAAATTCCAAACATATAAATTTCATTAATTAATTTTATAATTAATTCCCGCTGTCACAAAAAATAGCGTGTTTTTAAGAAACAATATATATCAAAAGACTGACAATTGTTTATGTCTAATTTCAAAGTGAAATTAATTATAATGAACACCATTGGATAAAATGGTAGAAATATATTCTAATTATTCATTAAAACCACTCAATAGTATAATTTATCACTAAAAATTATTTTGATTAAAAATATGTTTTTAAATATTTTTCACTATTCATAAAAAATTGGAAGTTCATAGAAAATTACAAAAATTTCAACTTAGGATAACTCTGATATTCCGAATACAAAAATGAAGTTCATTTGGAGAGATAAAATTTATAAAATTTCAAAAAGTAGGTATTACTATTCATAACAGCTACTTTGATTGGTTGTGGTGTGTGTTAGAACTCGAAGTTGCGTACAACACACACTACTGTATTATTCAGAGAGAAGTGTACCGCGGAATCTTGGGGTGTTACATTCTCCCCTCTTTCAAATAATTTAATCCTCTAAATTTCATAAAATATCACTGTATAAAAAGACTCGGGTGATTCTTCATCATAAGTTCCTCGGGTTCCCACGTTGCCTCCTCCATCTTATGGTTTCTCCATAGAACTTTTACCAGATGAGTCGTCCGGTTTCTCAGCACTTGTTCTCTTATATCATGAATCCTGACGGTATCTTCACAATAAGACAGATTGGGTTCCAGTTCCAATTCCTCATAAGTGAGTACATGAGTTGGGTCGGGCATGTCTTTTCTCAACAGTGATACGTGGAATACACCGTGAACTTTGGAGAGACTTGGCGGCATTGCCAAATGGTAAGCTATAGCCCCAATTCGTTATAGAATTTCAAATGGTACGATGTAATTGGGACTCAATTTACCCTTCTTAACGAAATGTACAACTCCCTTCCATGGTGATACCTTCAGGAAAACATGATATCCTGCCTGAAATTCCAAATCCTTCGTTCGACTGTCAACATAGCTCTTCTACCTACTTTGAGCTGCTTTGATGTGTTTTTGGATTACCTAAACCTTTTCCATTGTTTCCTCCACCAGTTCTGGGCCTACAAGTTTTCTTTCACCCACGTCATTCCAATAGGTTGGTGTGCGACATCTCTTTCTGTATAACGCTTCATATGGTGACATATGAATACTTGAATGGAAGTTATTGTTATAGGAAAATTCTACCAGAGGTAAATATTGATCCCACATTCCTTGAAAGTCAAGTGAGAATGATCTCAACATGTCTTATAAGGTTTGAATAGTTCTTTCTAATTGTTCTTCTGTTTGATGGTGGTAAGCAGTGCTCAAAGGAAGTTCAGTATCCAAAGCCTTCTGAAGACTTTTTCAGAATCTTGATGTAAAGTGGGGATCACGATCCGAGACAATCGATAGGGGTAGTCCATGAAGTCTCACAACTTCATTAATATATAGTCTTGCTAGATGTTAAAGTGGCAGATCTTCCCTTATAGCAAGAAAATGTGATGACTTAGTGAGACGATCAACAATGACCCATATTTCGTCATTCTTTCTAGGGGTCTTTGGTATTCCCATGACAAAGTCCATTGTAATATTATCCCATTTCCACTCAGGTATGGGAAGAGGTTGCAATACTCCACCAGGATGTTGCCTTCCAGCTTTCACTTATTGGAAAACCATACATCTTGACACAAAATCCGAAATCTCCCTTTTCATGTTGTCCCACAAAAAATTTCTCTTTAAATCTCTATACGTTTTAGAACTCCCAGGGTGTATAGAGAAATTGGAACTATGATCATCATCCAACAATTCCCTCTTTAAATCAGGTATATCAGGAACACAAAGTCTCCTCCCAAATTAAAAAATTCCATCTACATAAACAAAGTCACTCAACCACCCATCATTCACAGCTTTAATATTCTTTTTTAACACTTCATCATCAGACTGAGAACTCTTTACCCTCTCTAGTAAAGATGGTTTGTAAACCATTTTAAAAAGTTTTGATGTTTCACCCTCCGTGGTGATTCTCATATCCATCTTTACTAGATCCATGAAAATAGGATCCCTTTCCACTCTCATAATGTTCATAACTCCATGATCTTTTCTACTCAAAGCATCTGCAGACTTATTTGCCTTCTCTGGGTGGTAGTGTATCATGCAATCATAATCCTTGAGTAGTTCAAGCCATCGTCTTTGCCTCATGTTGAGTTCTTTTTGTGAGAAAATATATTTCAATCTCTTATGATCAGTATATATCTCACATTTTTCACCATAGATATAATGTCTCCATATCTTCAAGGCAAATATTACAGCAGCTAACTCATGATCATGAGTAAGATTGTTTTTCTCATGAATTTTTAGCTGTCGTGATGCATAGGAAATAACCTTATCATTCTGCATAAGGACACAACCAAGTCCTTTCATTGATGCATCACTACAAATAACGAACCCATCATTCCCTGATGGTAGAGTTAATATTGAATCATTGATTGATATTCTCTTCTGTTCTTCAAAACATTCTTCACACTCTTTTGTCCAGAAAAATTTACCCCCTTTATGTGTGAGCTTCGTTAATGGGTTATCCAATCGGGCAAAATTCTGGGAAAAATGCCGATAATAACTTTCCAAACCAATAAAGCTATGTACCTCAGTTATACTCATCAGTGCTAGAAATTCTTGGATTGACTTGGTTTAGAAGGATCAACGGAAATTCCATCATTAGAGCCAATATGGCCATGAAAAGGAATCTCCTGAAGCCAGAATTCACACTTGCTAAACTTCCCATATAATTCATTCCTTCTCAGAGTCTTCAAGATAATGCACAAGTGATTTTCATGATCTTCATAGCTTTTTGAGTATACCAAGATATCATCAATGAATAACACCACAAAGTCATCAAGATATTCCATGAAAACTCTATTCATTAGATCCATGAATACAGAGGGTGCATTAGTCAATCCGAATGGAATTATTGTAAACTCGTAATGCTCGTATCTTGTTCGAAATGCTGTCTTCGGATTGTCATCCTTCTTCACACATAACTGATGGTAGCCAGATCGAAGATCAATCTTTGAAAAGTATTGAGTTCCATGAAATTGGTCAAATAAATCATCAATGCGAGATAGGGGATACTTGTTCTTTATTGTTATAGCATTGATATCCCTGTAGTCAACGCACAACCTCATAGATCCATCTTTCTTCTTAACAAAAAGGATAGGGGATCCCCATGGAGAAACACTAGGGAGAATAAATCCCTTATTACTCAATTCCTCTAGTTGTTTATTTAGTTAAACTAATTCCATGATGGCCATTCTGTAAGGGGTCTTCGATATGGGCCTTGATCCAGGAATTAAATCAATGGAAAACTCAACTTCTCGTTCTGGAGGATGTCCAGGTAAATCTTCCCGGAACACATCTACATATTCTTTCACAATAGGTACATCCTCTATTTGAACATTCCTTTCCTCGCCATTAGTCATTTAATTCTCTTCCTCCCCAATAATTGAATTTAGTTGAGCTACTGGTGGTGGATCTAAATAAGAATTAGGTGGTGACGATTCTGCTCTAAAAATAAGCTGTTCTTTTTCATCATCATCATCAAAAATCGTAACCTCCTTCTTCTTACAATAAATATTTGCATCATAGTCCGAAATACAATCCATACCAAGGATTATATCAAACTCAATCATAGGTATGAAAATGAGATCCGCGGATAAAGAAGAGTTATGTGCTCTAATAGGGACTGATTCACAAAAATTTGTTGCAATAATACTTCCATTAGGAGATTTGACGGAAAATTCTCTTATTAAATCAAACTGGAAATATCTAATTTTCTTAGCAAACTGAGAATATATGAAACAATGCGATGATCTAGAATCAAATAATTCATTTTCTAAACTTGAGGAAACCATTAAATTACATGCCCCCACATCTTTCAGAGCTTCAACCTCAGTAGTAGTGATAGCATAAGCTTGGCCTTGATACCTTGGCCTCTTCTGAGTTACGTTCCCCTGACACTTTGGACAATAATTTGAATAATGCCCCATATCTCTACAATTATAGCATTCCACATTGACAACAACTTTCTTTCCCTTGCAATCATGATCTTGGTGGCCTTTTTCACCACACTTGTAACAGACTCTCATTCCCTTCAAGCAAGTACCGGGGTGTTTCTTTCCACATTTACTGCAGGACTGATATTCAACTCTTCCCTTCTTCCCCTTATTTCCATTTCTAGATTGATCAGAAGATCTCTTCTTTTCTTGCTTTGCTTTAAAATCATGAGACTTAGAGAATTCCTTTTCCATCTTGATAGCACACGAGACAATATCTTCGTATGACGAGAAGGTTTGTGAGACTAATTCTCGACGGATAAATGGTTTTAACCCATCAAAGAAATGATCAATCTTACTTCTTGGGTTACATATATAATCTGCAGCATGCCTCGCTAACCTTGTAAAGTTAGCCTCATACTTTGCGATATTCTCATCCTCCTTCTTCCTCAGACTCAGAAATTGCCTTTCCATATCTGCTCGATGGTCATTCAGAAAGTATTTTTCTAAGAAAATTTTCTTAAACTCCCTCCATTCCATACTTGATACTTCTTCATCTTCCTTTGTGTTTTGAATCAACGACCACCGTTGATCAGCATCTCCAGTGAGGCGGTAGACTGCCATGACAACCTTCTCCCTTTCGCTACTCCCCAAGGCATGTAATATTTTCTATAAGGAGATTATCCATTTCTCAGCTACTAATGGATTTGTACCCCCATTAAATGTTGGCATTTGTTGCCTCATGAAGTGGTCTAACATTGATCCTCCACGTTGCGGATCAGGGTGCTCCATACGAGTAAAGTTATTATTAATAACCTGAGTGAGCTGTCCCAGTATGGTAATAAGTTGATCACCACCAGTTGTATCTCCAGCTCCATAATAATTATCTTGAGCAGGAGGGAAATCCCTACACGAAGTGCGTGCATTGATACAGTTTCCATTCCTTCCACTAGGCGCCTTTTCTAAACAATGGCATAAACTAGATTATTTTATGAATCAAAATACATAATTCCATACTTATAAAATACTTAACATAAATTGAACTATTTATAGATATAATCCATAATCATAAAAATGATATATTTGAGGAAGTATATACTCATAACCCTTCATAGTGGTTTGTAAAGAAAATGAGAATTATCCTAAGCATATCCCCTAGGAGTGTCATAACCAAGAGTGCATCAAGGCCCGTTGTCGTGCACCAGTTCCCTTTCGAGTCTAGCTCAAAGCGGTGTTTTTGGGTTTTACCCCTAGGTACATCTGTTCCAGAGCCACCTCTACCAGCTCGTATCCAGACAGGGATGTATTGCTCAAAAAACTCACAAAATCACTATAATACCAAAATTCTAGGAAGTTATTCTATACTAATCCTCAAAGTCTATCTTTGGGCTATGTGATATAATCAGAGTTTATCTAAATATAACTTCCAAGGTTAGTACTAAATTTACTCTGATACCAACTGTAACGCCCTGACCCCAGTTACCCAGAGTCGGTGCATTATTTCGTAACATTGGCATGATCACAAAAGATCAAGTCTCAAAAGACCGGTTAGTTTAGTAGCCTTGGTAACACTAGATACATTCATAAATGTTACATTACATCATAAAGTGAAAAAATACAATAACAAAGTCTCCATAGTCCACACTCATATCCTCTTCTGACTATCCCTGCAGGTCATTCATAAAATACTTCTTCACATCCTGGAAAATATTAAAACATTGAAAGGGGTGATCTTAGATGCTCAGTAAGGATAACAATATTGCGGAAGCTTTCATAAATAAACATTAACATTTAAGGAAATGTATAACTAAAACAAAAGCCTTTTTAAACATGAAATTCAACATGATATGGAAAAAATAAAATTAAAAAATTCCATTTACATACTCACATGGATATTCTACTAGTCGAATAATCCCATGAAATATCAATAACCACTTTCATAATGATGGAATTCATAATGCCAGACTATCATAACCACATAGTCAAGGCCTCGTGCCAAGACCACAAATAAGATTTTGTCAAGGTCTCGTGCCAAGACACTAGTTTGTCTCATGAGACCTACCGATGCATCGAGGAGCTATAGCGGGCTCCACCCGTCACTTATTAAGTCCAATGCATTCCACATATGAACACGTTTAAACATATCATAACCCATAACATAATCGTATCACATAAAATATGGATAAAGGAAACATAACATTTCCACGTTTCAATCACAAGATATCAATACAACACATTGATATAATAAAAACCTTAACAAAACCATTTTCAATACCAAAATAAAAGAAAATTAAAACCTGGTATTTATTTTTCATTTAAAAAAAGTTATGGCTTGTAGAGGAAGCCGAAACTCAAATAATGGTTACAGCGAAAGAGAAGTCGTTGTTGCCGCATACGCACAACAAGAAAAACATTCCTTTTTGTCGTTTAGTAAAACACTTCATATAAAAATATTGCATTTTAATAAACGTAAAAGTCAAAAGGTTTTATACACCGTATAAAAGAAATTTGTGTATAAAACAAAATATGCCTCAATAAATGGAGATTGAGACAGAGTACCTTACATAGATCATTTTTTTAAATAAAATTGATATATTATGTGTATTCACTATAATTAAACATAATGAAATTACAAATACAAGATGGGATATAATAATATCATGAAATAATTTGAAAGTAGGAGATTAACCCAACGAATAGAAATTGGGTTAAGAAGTTCCCCTACCTTGCATCCTATCTTGACTCGACCGTTCTTTAACCTCATTAATAATAAACTAGAGTTAATTTATAATTGTTTAAGAACCTTTTTCAAGTTTTTTAATACTTTTATATCACTTATTACCATGTTATGAACATTATGTCATTATTTAAGTTAATAACGGTCGTTTTGTCGATCTTTGGTACTTGAGTCAAAAATAAACTTCTTATAATTACAAGTTGTTCATGTGGTGATATATCCATTATATCCAGAATTATATTAATGATATAGATATCATATATCACATATATATCCAGTATATACTTTTATTTATAAAATTCCATAATGTTTAGAGGTAAGAAATGAAATGCACTGTTCATGGAGACGGTAATCCGTACGTACTCATCAACACTACCTTCATTTCTATTTCGTATTTAATGAAATCATAATGATATAAAGGTATATTATAATTCAAGTATAATATCATATATAATATCATTTACTCTATCCTTTATTCATCCCACATATGGGATTAACGATTCAAATCACTTTGAGGGGGCGGTAGTCCGCACTTCCTAAAATGAAAATATCGCGTTTACCCATAATGGAAACAATAAAGGTATGCCATAAATGAAAAATACAGAACCTTAAGTAAAACATAAACATATTATATATAATATACATAAATATAGTGACATCTTAAAGGCCACATTTTAAGGGGTTATATGAGTGTTGAACAATCATCGTTTCATGAGGCAGAAATTCGCCATCCACAGAAACAGTATGTTCTTTAACCATTAGATGTAGGTGTGTGTAAGTGTATCTCGAATAAATATTATAACAACATCCAAGTATATTTAGGATACTGGTGTTGTTACAAAATAAATTAATAAAAAGAGTTTATGGGGTTGGATAAGCAAAATAAAACAAAATAACATAAGAGAAGACATTACCTTAAAATCAGGTAACTCTTTTGATTTGAGCCAAAGGCTTCCTTGGGAAGAATTATAACCAAATTGAGGCTTCTACGAGTATGGGATGGAATTTGGGAGAGTATTTGGGTAGAGGATGGACGATCCAAAAGGGTTTGAAAGTGTGAGTAAGGTTGTAGTGGTGGGGGCCTTTTATAAATGGAGAGGAGGGGCACTCTTGGAAAGTAATGAAATGTTAATTTATTATATAATGAATTTCGGATTTTAAAGGTCCTAAACTTATATAATTCAAGGATAAGGTAATAATGGTTCGAAATATACTTATCCAATAGGTTTTTGACAAGTTTAAGCCTTGGATTTTACATTATCTGTTCATTTTATTTAAATCGTCAATTAATGAGGTAATCGCTGCATCATCATGGTGTCATAAATAATTCAATTTATTTAATGTCTAAAAATTATTAAAAAAAATCATGATATATGAAATCATTTTATCTTTATAATGAGTATTTATAGTCAAAAATTTGACTTGTATAACCCCATTTAAAAATTGTTTTAGTAAAACAACTTATGTTTGTGACATTTTTATTTTAACTTTAAATAAAAGTTATTTATGTCATCTTCCTACCAAAGTGGCTCCATGGGGTCCCCAAGTTAACCCATGGATTGTCTTGGTCGGCCATGACACATACCATATGGGTAGGACAAGTGTAAAGGTATTTTCATATTTTTATAATATCATTTTTACCTTAAATATCACTAATTAACTTTAATCACGATTAATTAAACATAAAAGTTACTATTCACCAAAAAATTATTTTAATCCCATTGAACAACATTTTACTTCTTAATGACAACCATGAATGTCGGATTTTTGAAAATAAAATCACAGAAGTGGTAATGTTTCATTTAAACGAAAAATCAGTTTTTTTAACTACCACTTAGTGGTTTAACTATTCATCAAAAATTGAAGTTTTTCAGAACAATGCCAAAATTTCACCTTAAGCTATAATTGATATATCGAATTGAAAAATGATGTCTATTTTAAAAAATTCCAAACATATAAGTTTCATTAATTAATATTATAATTAATTCTCGTTGTCACAACAAATATTGTGTTTTTAAGAAACAATATATATCAAAAGTTTGACAATTGTTTATGTCTAATTTCAAAGTAAAATTAATTACAATGAACACCATTAGATAAAATGGTAAAAATATATTCTAATTATACTTTAAAACCACTCAATAGTATAAATTATCACTATAAATTATTTTGATTAAAAAAGTTGATTTTAAGTATTTTTCACTATTCATAAAAAATTGGAAGTTCTCAAGAAATTAAAAAAAATTCAACATAGGATAAATCTGATATTCTGAATACAAAAACGAAGTTCATTTGGAGAGATAATATTTATAAAATTTCAAAAAGTAGGTATTACTATTCATAACAGCTACTTGGATTGGTTGTGGTCTGTGTTAGAACTCGAAGTTTCATACAACACACACTACTGTATTATTCAAAGAGAAGTGTACCACGAAAGCTTGGGGTGTTACAAAACTCCCCAATTCCATCATATAATATTATAATAATAAAGTCAAAATTTAAATCATCATTCCTTTATTATATGTATGACTCTGTGGTTTCAAGATAAATACATTTTGTAGTTAATTTCAATGATCTTATATCAATTGAATACTAAAACCCAAAATTCATATCAATAAAAATCATGTAAATTGTCATATAAATATGAAAAACCAATTATAATATGGCATATATAATTACAAAATTTATTCACCATGTGACACATACATTTTAATCTAATTTTAATTAATCTATGTTATCTTGAAATTCTTAACATAATCCCATTATGAAATTAAAAAATATATTTTACCTTCGTTCATAATGAGATTATGGTTGACCAAGCCATATCACCCATGAATCTCTAATATGGTGCTCATTATTAGGCCCACTCATTGTATACATGATTATTTATTGATTCAACATTCACGCCACATTTTTTAGTTTGACGACCCCATGTCGAATTTATGGTACAACCACATCCACATTCCAATATCCAAGATGGGATACAATCTCTAGGAGAACCATAAAATACATAATTTTCTAAATTTTTGGATGCTATTATATTTTTTGACTTATCATTTATTATTTTCCATATGTTTTACACTAATTCTATGTTTTCCAAATCAATTAAAAATAACATTTCCATGACTAACCTAAAGGCGTACCTATACTATTGAAATTTTAATAAACCGAAAAATATTAAATTGATGAAAATTATTACTACAAAATCATATTAAAATGATAACATCATAATCTACAATGGTATCTAAAACATCCTTTGATACAAGAAATAGATCCCCTAATACTGAATCCTAAATCCGATGATGGACAAATAGAAATTACACATTTCTTTTGATGAACATAAATTATTAGAAGATGTATATCACATAATATAACAACTAAATACCATGAACCATTTTAGGTCTTGAGGGTAAGTGAATTAGGAAAATTATTTAACTACTAGAAACCAAATTTTTTGTATCAAGGGGAAATTTTTCCTATTATATATGAAAATTTTTATACCATAAATAATACATAACATACCACCCAAACCACTCCATATGATAATTAATTATGTATTTCCTAATTTACCAATCTTCACAACCCTGAACAAGGAAAAAATTGAAATAATAGGGGATAGATGCTCTCTAAGGGTAAACATTATCTATATCAATTGAAAATCATATTTAATCATAATATTGGAAAATGGTTATAATCAGGATACATAAGGAATTTCAAAACAAACAAGTCGTATATAATATATCATGTCATAAGGGTTGGTAGAAAATAAAACATGATTCAAAAGAATGAGTAAATAAAAATGGGCCATGAGATCATAACACTCTCTTGAGATTAAGTATAAATCTAAAACATCCTTAAACAATTGCACAAACATTATCATTGTTAAAAATTACATTAATTATACACAAAATATGTACCCATTTAAATTAAAAAAATTTACTCAAAAAAATTATAATGAGATAAGAATCCTCAGCCAATGAATTTGATGGTGATATTTTAAACCATTAATCATTTTTACATACTAACATTTCCAAAAAAACAATCATATACTAATGACATCATAAATTTACCACAATAATTAAATACATTTCATACAAAATTCAACTAAATATCATTAAATTTAAATAGAATTAAGAACCCAGGGAAATAATATGGGTTTCATTAAACAAATCATAAAGAACCATGTTACGTAAAATATGTTTTATATTCATTTTAAATATATTCATTCAAGGAAATAATTCATAATTCTGTGAATTGTCATAACATGATAAACCAATGGAAAATAAATTGGTATCTAATTATATTACCTAACTATCTAGGTTAATACGAGTCAATAAAGATAATAAATAACATCTAATTTTCACTATAATTAATCATAATAAATAATAACTTTTTTAAACTGTATAGATAATGTTCATGTGGTGATGAATGAAAAATTCCCAATGATTTTTTTATATAATCCTGGTGACGACACATCAATCATATGAACAAATAATATAGTTTTTATAGAGGAATTTCATTAGAATAAAATTATTGTTTTATAATAAAAAAAATTAAGCAAAACAATGCGATTGATGGATTATTTCTCCAGAAGAAAACAAAATTAAATAATACCTATATATAAAGGAGTCACGTGGTTTCATTTGAATAATATCTTTAACCATGAATAAAATACATCAAAGGACAATGAGTTAAATGAAAAGTAATTTTTAGAAGTTTTTAAAAAATAACATTGCAAGAAGAAATATACTTGATCATTTGAAATAAAATTAAAATAAATATTTTATCAATATAAGATAAAATAATTTATTTTATAATATTTGGAAATGTGGATATAAATATTCATGTGAAATGATTTTTTTATAAGTTACATGTTCATACATAAACAATAAAAAGAGAATATTCTATAATTTTGATAAAAACCAACCAGACATAATATGACAAAAATTAATATTAAACATATAAAGGAGGGACAAGAAGTATAAATCCACCCTTATAAAATATATTTTCATAGATACAATGATTTTCAAAAATAAAAATGAATATAGACATTAGAAAATATTGGTTCCAAATTGAGAAAATATAAGAGGTCAATTTCACGTATAAGAAATAAATTTGCTAGAAAATAAGTTAAGGGGAAATAAACTGTTGATGGGGAAGTAAAAAATTAATTCATGTCCAAAGAAAATAATAAGAGATTTAAAATTGAAAAAACATATCTAGATGTATTAACATTGAAAAGTATTCATATCTTGAAAATAATATTTTTAAAAAACCGTATAGATTCTGTGAAATTTTAATCATACACCCTTTAAACTATTGAATATTTTGAATAGAATGAAATTTGATGAAATTAAAAGATATGAATATTCAAACCCCATAAATTACATCAAAATTAAATTCAAAGGTAGTAATATATCCATATAAACATAACATGTTTTAAAATCTGAAATATGTCTCATGAAATTAAATAAGAGTCAAGGAACCACATACATTATATTCCTCTCAATAGAATGCCTCTTAGCCTCATGTATGAAAACCAAAATATCTTAATCACATATATCAGAACCTTATTCACAGATTTAACCTTTTTTATCCTTCACATGTATTTATAAACTATAGGTATAACAGTTTATTGTCATTTAAATTCAATATCAGGTGTGAGTTTTCATGGCCATTTTGAACTCTATTCATAAGAGAATTATTGATATCAGTTATTAAACAATAGTAAATAATTACTTGACAAGAAAAGGTAAAATAATTTATTAATTACAATCAATTATCATGTTATATATTCATTCTAAAGGATTTTTTGTAACAATTCTTAAATACTAAAGTGATGATGATAAATTTTAGTAATTTTTTTGTGAATGAACATTGTTATCATAATTGAAGAGAACAATATTAATTTTTATACTCTAAGAAAACAATAAATATGTTATATAATTTATTATATTATATGATAATAGGAATTACATTATTATATTCATCCATTATATAAATTTATATAATTTTCAATAATGTTGTTAATCTTATAGAAATTAGAAGATAGTATTATGAATGAATTTTTTTAAATGTGTTTAGTTATAATCACATTATAATGAATAATAATAATATTATATACAATTTATTAGTATGATATATTATAATTGGAAATAACTATCTTAGGATTATGACCTATAAGTTATTTTTATATAACATTATGAAATCATATCTTCCACTTAGCTCGATCTTGTTCGACGATTGACTTTAAAAGATCTTTTATTAATCATATGACTAATAGTTTTTACAATATAACATAAAAAACAATCATATATTCATTAAAATAATATTCATTCCTTAAAACATATATTGGAACTGTCCATGAATGGTGGTGGTGAATGATTGAATATATCATTCTATGGAGGTGCTAGTCTACAAGAACTCATGGATAATGATTTTATCCCATAGACATGGAGAAATATAGTTCACGGTTTATTAGTTTAGAACAAAAAATATGTTATAAATATCATACTTATTTATTGACACCATTTAGACTACACATGTAATGTGGTAATGTAAAATGAATCATGCAGTGTCGTGGAGGTGGTAGTCTACACATACACCTGATTTAAGTTTTTATCTTTTCATAAAAGATTACAGAAAGGGTAGATAGTATATATATATTATTAAAATATAATAACATTATTATACATTCAATAAAGATTTTATCATGTCATAATGGGAAATAAACGAAAAAGGAGAAATATGATGAAAAATATTTGTGAATGAGAAGTATGTACATTTAGATGTTGATCTTTCTCAGGAAGTACAAATTTGAAATAGATGTATTTGGTTAGTATCATCTTATAATAAGAACAAGTGAGTGAAATAGGAATCTATTAAAATTAATTGCATAATCATATAATTTTAAAATTCTTTTTTAGAATGGTGTTATAGGGGTGGTGAGAGGACCCTTTTATAAATGATGATAACGAAATTAAAAAATTTATAACCCCAAAATATTATTAGAGAACATGTTATACATATAAAGTTGATACACAAATAGATTTTATATATAATAAGATGTGATAATTATTGAAATATATCAACAGCACTATTATAAGTTTTTTAATATGTTTCTATCCTTTTACCCAAAGATTTATAACTTTTAACATTTAAATTGTATCATGGTAACTAATGTTTACCAATGTAATTTATCATTTATGGAACAAAAAAATGTTAATCATATTATATAATATGGATCATATAATTCATAATTTTAAATAAATATTATTATATTACCATTCTAAAATTGTAAAAAAATAATATTAAAATAATAAATTATTAGTGTGTTAATGAATATTTAGTAGATAATATAACATAAATTAGAAAAGATCAAACAGTTTATTGTCATAAAAAATATTTTTAAATTTATTATTTTACATAAAAACAAATATTTTGTTAATAAACGGTTTTCATAAGTCTCCAAGTTAGTGTTTTATAATTTTAATTTCATAAATTTCATTGGATTTATTTTTAAAAATTAATCTTCATATAGTAATCGAATGTTTTAGGAAAATCTCAAAATTTCAGCCAAATATAATTTTCATGTTATAAATTTAAAAATTATATTCACTAAATTTAATTCAAATTAAAAAATTCTATATTTCTAATATTAATAAAATTAATACTACTTGTTTGAATTTATTTTATTAAAAACAAGTGTTTATTGATTTATTTGTTTTGTATATTATTTCATATAAATTTATAATTTAAATAATTTTATTATTAAAATATTTAAATTATAGTAATTTATTATTTTAATAACATATTCATTTCACAACCAAATATTTATATGAAAAAATAATAAAATTTACTAAATACTCTTTAACAAATACAATTATAATTGACTATTGATATTCTAAAGTTTAATTATATAGTACAAAGATATTGGAATAGTTATTTAAATTATATATTTACATTATATTATATTTCTAAAATATTATTTTTAATAATTATACATAATACATTAATATGTATACATATAATATTATAATATAATATTTTTATTTCACTAAGAAATATATAATTTAAATTATACTATTAAACAATAAATGACACCAATTTACCTACTTGATGTATATATTTAAAACATATTCTCAATGATTTTATTTTTAAACACCATAATTCTAATCGCTTTATTTCATTCAATTATTTTTGGACTTATTAATTCACTAGTTCATTCCTAGATCACTTCAAAAGGCATAGTTCATGTCTTAATTATTGATTTTTCCAGATGCTTTCTTATTTCATGGGAATATTCCTCATTTTATGTTTTATTTATATAATGGTTCTTATAATGGTTGAAGATGATCTATGGTATTTACAATACATGAATATTTTATTAAATTAAACCTATTTCTATCAATTTACTGATTCACTTCTAATAGATATTTTCATTAATGGTAAGTAATAATCTACTTTGTGAAAATCATTGTTTTTTTAATTTTGTTTAATGTTTTAGTTATTTATAAAAAAATTATATTTAGTTTAATTCATATTTGTTATAAATTATTTATTTATATATATCAAATCATTTGAAAAAAGTTAAAATATAAAATTCATATAAAACATTGTTTATTATAATAGAGATGAAATAAAATATTATGGATACTCATCTATGGTAATGATTTACAAATATCTAGAAAGGGCCTCAAAATATTATCAAAATAAAATATATCACAATTTTGGAAAAAATAAATGAGTCCTTAGAAAAATATTTTTATAATTTAGGATTAAAGTGGTTTAGTGTTGAAGAGATTAGTGGGAACATTAGTTGTCGATGTTGATTCCCATGAATACACCGATGAAGATTATGAAAATTTTTGGTTAGTACACACATGCTATCTATTAAGAAGGGATGATTTTTGGGAGAATAATATCATTAGTGACTAAGAAGAACCATCATAAACATGAAGAATGATGTCTATACAATAAAATTATATTGATATTAGCTAAGGAAAAAGTGCATTGAAGAGGCGGCCAAATATAATAATCAAGTCCTTGTAATAAAATAAGATCATGAGAAAATAAAATAGAATTATAAATGGGAATTTTTTTTGAGTTTTATTGATAAAAACATCATTGTAAAATAATTGTGAATCCATGAAAACCTATTTTAATATTCCATGTCGATTTTGAATGAGGAATGACTTCTATGAAAACAATATTTCCATATAGAATGTATTGGTACACACAATGAATTTTCTATTTTTTATAGGTTAAAAAATTAGTTATTTATAGTCATAATAGTGAAAATGAGGTTTAGGGATTTCCATATGGATTTAAAATACATATTACATAATTAATTAAATGAAAATGTTGTGTCAACAGATTATTTAAATTTTATTAATTTTCATTATGAAAATAAAAAAATCTACCAGTTGATGAAGGAATATAATGGGTTAAATTATGAACCATGGTCAAGGTATTGTAGTGATGATTTATTTTCTAGGAAACTAAATTTTTAGTATGGAGAATTTGATCATAATCCTAATATTAAAAATAAGTGACTAAAAGATTACTATTCTGATTTATAAAAATGACATAATATTTTTTTTGATTAAATAATGAATAATGGAATCAATATGTAGAATTCATAAGAAAAAAAATTTGATTATTAGGGAGTTAATTTTTATTATGTTTAGATTTTATACAATTAAGTAATGGAACATTCATTTAATAATTTAGTTATGCCAATGAGGTTACATAATATTTGTTAATGGAAGATTCCAATAAAATGAAAAAAAAAATCTTTACCCAATTAGAATTTACTAGGGATTGTGATGGAACGAAGAAATAAATACTGTGTATGGTTATATAATGTAGATAATATTATAGATAATACTGAAAAGAGACAATATTTTGATTTTCAATTGTCAAGACACAAGGTAGTATTATATTACTATGAAATTCCACATGAATGATATAATTATAATACAATGGTATATTAAATAAATAATGGATTTTAGTTTTATTTATAATAATAAATCACCAAATAAGTTATTATAAAATGAAAATATATATTGAGATACTTTTATAAATGGTTTAATGTCAATATTAAGTAGATAATTGTATCTCAAAGTATTATTAATTTCATAGAATAATAAGAAACATGATTTAATTTTATTTAGAAATATTTTATATGAATATATTGAGGCTACTCATGATTTAACATAATTGATATGGATGAAAGAAAAAACATAAAAACATAATAGATAATGTGAAGTCTTATATTAGATAAAATGATAATAATTTATTTTCTATAAATATTATAAAATATATCATACATCACTTAAAGATTAAGCATGATGAAATGAAGTATCTATTAATTATGGGGAATGTTGAGTAATTATTATAAAAATTTGAGAATGTTACTCTATTTCATGTTACATATATCATGATTATGGTCATACCTATGTAGACTCATGACTAGTTTCATATTTCCCTCAATCATAAATTCAATTCAATGCACTAGTTTTTATTCAGGTCTCCCACTCCCTAAGGAATATCAAGAGTTTGCACATGGGATAGATATTTCTTTTCATGGTGTATCCTATAATGGATTAATATTTGGGTTTATTTTAAAAAGAGTGAAATATATTTATATGTAATAATAGAGACTATTCAAGTGGGTGAGAATAATTATTAAATTCATGAGGGGTGTAACTTGTTGAAAAACTGTGTGTAGAAAAGGAACATGTGTGGTAATAATGTACCATTTGGTGATTGAGATGAATAAAATGTTTTATTGATAAAAACTACATGTAATTATATATTCTATCACAAATAATGACTCGTATTGGATTAGATGTCGTGTGAAGGGTGTACTTATATTAAATCATGGATTGAAAAAAGAGGATGGTGTTTTAATGAAATTATGAAATGTTTTTTTAAATAAGGTGGTTAAGAGGATTAAATTTTAAAATGGCGGTTATTTTTATAAGATGTACTATAGATATTTTTAGATATTTTCGGTTTTGATATATAATATTTTTTATTTTGGTCAATATTGGTCAAGAATGTGAGGTATTATTAAAGGAAAGGATCTAAAGGGGTTCTAAGTTTATTAATTAATAATGAATAAAATTTATACAAAAGGAATAATTTTTATTACTACCATGTGTATTCTTATATAATCATGTTTTCCTATACATTAAGTCATTCATTAACTTAGGGGTTTCTTTAAAATATTGAAATATATCCAAATGTAGGGTTTTTTGTACATTTTGACAGTAGATATGGATCTAATCTATTATTTTTTTATAAATAATGATTGATAAGAAAATCAAGAGATCTAAATGCTCTATTTTCCCAAATGAAAAAGGTTAAAAAATTATAGAAGATGGAAATTACATGACCAATAGATTCATGTTGGATGGAAATTTTTTGAATAATAATTTGTGTGAACTAGCCATACAGAAACATCTATTATGTGAAAATTGGGTTTCTAAAAAACATACTGATATTTTATGGAAATTATATGGTAATTTTAAGTTATAAATTTGAGGAAATAAATGATTCATAACACACCAAATTTAGTGTAAATATATTCTATATTATTTATATTATGAATGTTTTTAGTGAACTACGAGTAATGATTTTTTTGTGGGATAAAATATATCTCAAATCAGGATTGGTAATGAACAATGGGGATACTAATTTGGCTCCGAACAATTTAAATAAATGTGTTCATTATTTATCACATTACCATTGTATTCTCTATGGATATAGAAATGTAGAGTCTTAAGAAAAGTATTTTTTTAGTCAGCTTTAATTATTTAATTTACATAATTAGTAGATGGTTGATAAGTGATTTAATTTTTTGAAAAATTAATGAATAAAATTATGAGGAAATTATTCTAATTAGTCATACAATAATTCACACATCGTCGTAGGTTATTTAATTTAGTGTGGGTATAATAACATTCTTCGTGGAGTATTTTTTTAATGTCTATATTGGGGGATTTGGTTTCTTTTTAAGTATCTCCCTAGTTGATCCTATTTATAGGGTTGAGATCATGGGGTATCGAATCATTAATGATTATATTTTAATTTAAGTCATCAATTGAAAATAAAATTCATTAATTATAGAATCTCGATTTTTGTTTTCAATCATCCAAAATGTTTATTAGATCTATATGCTTATATTTTACATTTTCTAAATCCTTTTGAATCTAACTTCTTATTGTCATCCTGGGATTCATTCCACTTTCTTCATCATCAATATTTATTCTCAATTTAATGACTTACCCTCTAATTGTAATGATTCATTAAACCCTTTATATGATTTAAATTTTCAATATAATAATAATCCAGACATTTTATTCCACATTTACGATAATTCCAACAACTTTCTACTGCTTTTTTTATTTATTATATTTAGACATTTAAATCATATACATCAACTCAATTTTTTTCTTATTATTTCTATATATAATATATGTAATAATTTCCCAAAAAATTTAATTTCTTAATTTCACCACACTATAAATAAATTTGATTAATTATATCCCCTAACTCTTCTAGAATAATAATAACGTCATCAAAATTTTCTTATTCACCTTCAATATTCTGCACTATTTTATTATTTTTCAATGAAATCATGAAGAAAATACTTATCTACTTCCTTGAAATCATGAATTTATATAGATATTATTATTTTTTTGACATCTTTTTTAGAATGAAATTTATTTCTTAATGAAATTTGTATTCCCTTTTACAACTAATGGATACATAATCATTGGATCTTTATCTTCATCTTCATCTCAAAAATTTTTATTCAACCTACAAAAAAGGTTATTTAAATAACTATAGTTTATAAATGATATTATTTTCTTGATGTAAATGTGTGTTATATTATATAATATAGTATATTTCAAATAAAACACTTTGAGAAACCAAAAATATGTTATTTCATTAATGAAAGTAACTACATTAGTATTATATTACCCACCTTATGATTCCAAATATCAAAAGGGGAAAACAGAATATATAAAAACTAAATTTGGAAAAGTTAGTTTACCCTGATATGATAAAACAACCCCTCTCATGAAAAAGTATATAGAAAATAAACTAGAAAATTGTAAACTAATCATCATTATTGAAAATTAAAATGTAGAACCTTGGGTGGGATTATAGGTGATTAATGAATTATGGGATAAATTAGTATTTACAAGAGGAAATTTTACATATTGAAATGTAATGTGACCATTGGGAGTAGAAATATATCCATAAGGAATAGTAATATTGCCAATATGAATAGTGACATTGTTGTTGGGAATATTAACTTGGATTTTGGAAAAGTTATTTCACTACAAAATAAATAAATGTAATATAAAAATATTTTTTATTTTTAAGTGAAGTAAATATAAATATTACAATTATATAAAATAAAAAAGATTATTTCAAACTCAAAAAAATTTGATCACCTTTTTAAAAGATAATATTTTAGGGTATTTCATAAAAAATAATCATATTTATAATAAAAATTGTAATTACATATTATAAAAAATTAATGTGATAAAATTAATTTCATTTTTTATATCATCACATAGGTATTATCCAAGTGATATTTTTATGTAATTTTATGAATCGCTTCATTTTTCCTATGAATTGTAAAAAAATAGCCTTTTCCATAATAGTATTATCTTTGATTACATCATTCAGGATGTAATAATAATATAATAATTTTTTCAAATGGATTATATTATAGAAAAAATTTAATTTCATGAATGATTCATTAAAATACAACAAGGATGTTTTCTGCATCTAAAAATTACATTCAAAATTTTAATTTCAAAGTTGAACCTCAAAAAAAATTATAATTTCTCCACATTCCATTTTAATAAGGAATTAAATTCAAATTATAATGGTAATTATATTCCTCAATGAAGTATATTTTATTTACTTGTGATTCACAATGTTAACAATACAACTATTAGATGGTTTACAAAGGATATATTATTTTAGTAAATATTTTAAATATAAAATATCCCTCTACTTATGTATAAAAATCCCCTCCCCCTACTAATAGAAAACCACTACCCTGACACATAACAATTACCAATATATTTCACCCATAGTTTCAAATACCTTATGATTAATTTATGATTTTTGTTTATATAAAATGTTTATGATTTGTTTTTGGTAGTTTGGGGACGTTCAGGAATCATATAGATGATTTTATGGAGGCACACGGTTTGAGCATTGTGATTTGAAACTATAAAACACCTCTAGGAAACTATGTAATGGGAAAATCTTGACACTAGGTAAGTGAATTTTTAGATATTGGTTTATCTAAATAATTGATATTCTTTGTAAAAACCATACTATTTGAGACCATGGGGAAAGGCACTATTGACACATAGTTTTCCTAACTTTGTGTTATAAACCAATAAGGCCTAGTTTGAGGTAGTTGCTTGTGTATTATATGCACATATTTTTTCTTACCATGAAACCTGACCGTGCATTGTGAAATTTAACATTAAAAATTGTGTATCTAATTCGGTTTAATAGTTAAGAACACGTTAACCCCTAATCTAGATATAATAAAAAAACCTTTTTATCATAAGGAATGAGAGGAAATTCTATGTTGTCTAAGAAATTTTTTAGTGATCCAATGTTCATTAGAGATCTATATTCACCAATAAGTTCTTGTTATTCATCAATTTCCTTAGATCCATTCTCCTACACACTCTTAGAAACTTATATATAATCCATTAAAGATAAATATTGATTGATTTTTTGTTTTCATGATAATATCTAATTTAATTTGTTGAAGGGAAGATGATCAATGTTCGGATGTAGGAGTTCTATTCTTGGTTTCTGAGTTTATTGAATTGTGCGTTATTTTTTGGAATAGTTTGAGGGGTAAGAGTGTTTTTTTTCACTCTCAAATTACAAGAACATGATATTTCTTTTAAAATTTATTGAATTTATTGAAATATTTGGCAAACCCTTATGTGATTTGATGCAATCCTCTTTAGTAATGATTCCTTGTAAAATTGTATAAATTTGATATCTACTTGGAAAGTGTTTTGGGATCATGATTTTAAAATTATCCATTTAAATTTAAGGATTTTATTAATGTAAAAAATGTTTTCTGAAATATTTTGAAGGAAAGTTTTTTGTAAAATTATTTTGATACTGTTTTTCAGAATAATTAGTGGTGTGATTCCATATTTAATTTTATGAGGAATGGTTGAAATATGACCTGGTGTTGAGTTACAATGTTATAATGGAACATGGGATTGATTCCCTTGTGATGACATAGTATATCGACATGACACATCAAATGATTATGGAAATATCTAATGGGAATAAAGGTATTGATATATGAAGGTATGGGATTATGGAATGGTTATGAAAAATGAAATTGAGAAATGTTTTAAAGTATTTAATTATTACATTCCATGGAAAAATAGTTTTTATATAATCCATTGTAAATTCAATGCTTCAGTTATATATTTATGTGAGATCACGTTTTATCCTTGTGGAGGGACATGGAAATATATTGGTGAAATCATATTGAGTTTAGACTCTCCCCGATATTTGGGCAATGTTGTGCATTTTCATATTTCATGTATGGAGACAGAGATAAGGGAAAGGCATAAAAATTCTATACTATAGCTTTTTTTACTGGGAACAAGGAATGTGTATTTAGATCTTGGACTAGTTTTGTAATGACCTGTGATTTTGAACCATATTAAAAAAATTTAAATTTTCCACATTTACTATACACTAAAATTTTAAAACCAGGATGTGGAATCTAATTTAGAGAGTGGAAACACTACGATGTTTTTTTAGAGAGATTAATTTAATTTAATTGATTTTTAAATTAAACTAATTTAATAAAAATTTAATGGGTAATAAAAATAAATAAATGTTTTAATAATGATAATAATATAATTATAATTCTTATAATTATAATGAAGATAATAATAATAATTATTATTATTAATGTTTATTATAGGTTTTAGGAAAAAAGGAAAGGGAAACCAAATGGTTTCCCATACTCTACAGATTTTATGACACCCCCTCCATAAGGCCCTCAAATGTGACACACCCATCCTTAAATCCCTTTTCATCATTTATCAATCCATCTTAATTATTCATATTTCATGTTAAAATCTTCAAGGTAAGAGATTTTCCTCCCTCCTCTTTATCTTTTCTAACATTTATCCTTCTTTTCACCACTAGATGTTTTGTGGACCAAGCATAGGGTATCTATTAAAATGAGTTTTGTTTCTATTAAATTATTAGGGTATATTTATGGTCTCTTTGGACCCCATCATGTGTGTTCCATAATCAACCACTGATTTCGAAGTGGATTGGTCCTTTTTGGTTTTCCACCATTGACGAAGGCAAGTCTTATTTTGGCTTCCTTGACTAGCCAAATTATATTTGTGTTATTTGGTGTTTTATTTGGTTCCTTCTTGGATAGTTAGAATATTTTATGGCCTCTAAAAGACTTGCACTCACATACATGGGTATATATATATATATGTGTATCACCCTTGTACATGTTCCTACATTGGGGGAGGAATGTGTACTTTGGATTTGGAGGTATATTTATAAGAGGGTATGTGTATAAAAGTGTTGAATGATATTATTAAAAGTAATGGAGTTCCAAATTAGTTCATCATGTTCTACTGTTGAGTATGGATCCCTAACCTTGACCATTTAAATTTAACAATGCTTTAATTGGTTCTTTAAATAAGTCGAATTATGTTCTGCATTGACAAATTAAACTCTAGACGATGAATTAAATTCTCAGTTTTGATAAATGATTATCTTGATAATATAAATCATGTTGTTATAATGAAACCCATCCAACGGAGGTGCACTATATTATAAGTTAAAAATTAGTGATAATAAATTTATGCTTTATTGTCGTATTTCATTGGTGTTTCTTTATATGATGATATTATTATTGTCACACCCGTTTTTTTTTCTTTTCATGACATGGTTTTGATCAGTTTCATTGAAAATCATGATCATTTTATTGGGTTTTTGGTAAAGATTAATTTTGAGTTTGGAACTACTATATTTTTTCAATAAACCTAATTTGGGTTCCACATTTCTTGTATAAGATTTAATGGAGAAAGGGTGGTTATTTCATGATTTGGGCCAACCGTGAGCCTATTTCTAGTTTTAAAAACAAAATATTTGTATTTTATTAATTCTTTTTTTCTCATCATTTGGCACCCATTCATCAACATAAATTTCCTCCACTAACATATTCAAAACACCATATCATTTTCGACCCTATAAGAATTCAGAAACATGGTGAATTTCGGTTACTTATTTAGTATAAGGCCCCAGCCTTAAACCTTACTTAATCTTGAGTTATTACAAGATTACACATTGAGGATATTTTCGGGTTTAGAGTTTTAGTGAATTAGATCATAAAACTTGCATTACATTCCACATATAAACAAAGTGGTTACATAAAGATAGTATTCTTCATTCCCATCAATGGAAACACATTTAAAATAAAACATGGATTATTTCTTGACACATCCTTGACTCTATCATCTTATCATGTACCTTTCCCTTGACCTGTGAAAAACATTTCAAAAACTTGGGATGAGCGTAAAAACTCAGTATGGGTTATAAAAACATGGAAAGGAAACATGAGTTCATATATACATAAGAATGAAATCATACTTTACCCATAAAACATAGGCACTTTAACATACCTCATAAAAACATGAATAAATCATATAAATCATAATACGTAAAGGTAACTTGAGGCATTCATAACATTCTTACGTAGGGGGTAACCCTCTTGGTTACGTTTGGAATACCCATCATAGTATATTCCCTAAAATCTCTTCGGAGAAACCTTAACGTTTCACTCCTTCGCGTTACCCAATGCATTGGAGAGCTATAACGGGCTCACCCGCCCTTAGTTTATCACGGAACCACCCGTCTTCATAATAATGCCCAAGAACCATAACATAATCATATCACATAAAACATGCATAAAGGAAACATAACATTTCCACATTTCAATCACGAGATATCAATACAACACATTGATATAATAAAAACATTATGAAAACCATTTTCAATACCAAAATAAAAGAAAAGTAAAACATGGTATTTATTTTTCTTTTAAAAAGAAGGTATGGCTTGTAGAGGAAGCCAAAACTCAAATAACGGTTACGACAGCGGAGAAGTCGTTGTCGCCGCATACGTACGACAAAAACATTCCCTTTTGTCGTTTAGTAAACGCTTCGTATAAAAAAAGATTCCTTTTGAGTAAACGTAAAAGTCAAAGGGGTTTATACACCGTATAAAAGAAAGTTGTGTATAAAATAAAATATGCCTCAATGAAAGGAGATTGAGACGAAGTCCCATACAAAGATAATTTTTAAAATAAAATAGATACATTATGTGTATTCACTATAAGTACACATAAATAAAGTACAAATACAAGATACGACATAATAATATAATGACATAATTTGAAAGTAGGAGATTAACCCAAAGAATGGAAATTGGGTTAAGAAGTTCCCATACCTCGTATCTGACTTGACCCGACCGTTCTTTAAACTCCTGAATAATAAACTTTAGTTAATCTCTACTTGATTATGAATCTTTTCCAAGTTCATTATTCCTTTTATACCATGTTATGAACATCATGTAATCATTTAAGTTAATAATGTTCATTTTGTCGGTATTTGGTTCTTAAGTCAAAAATAGACCTCTTACACTTACGTGTTGTTAATTTGGTCAAAGATTCATTATATTCAGAATGTTATTCATGATGTAGATATCATATATGTCATATATATCCAGTAAATACATTCATTTATAATATTACATCACATTTAGAGGTAAGAAATGAAATGCACCGTTCATGGAGACGGTAAGCCGTACGTACGCATGAACGCTACTTTCATTTCTTTGTCATATTAATGGAATTAAAACTAAATGAGACTTATGTATATTTTAATTCCAGAATTATATTCATCATTTAGATATATCATTAATTATATATATCCATTATATACATGTACTTTTAATAGTACATTACATTTGGGGATAAGAAATGAAATGCACCGTTCATGGAGACGGTAGTCCGTACGTACGCATGAACGCTACTTTCATTTCTATCTCATACTTTAATGGAAATAAATGATAATGATATATATAGGTATATTATAATTCCAGTATAACATCATATATAATAACTTTAAATCCATCCTTTACACGTCCCACATATGGCATTAACGAATCACATCACTTTTAGGGGGCGGTAGTCCGCGCTTCCTAAAATGAAGATATCGTGTTTTACCCATAATGGAAACCATAAAGGTATGCCAAAAATGAAAAAACAGAAGCTTAAAGAAAACATAAACATATTATATATCATATATAAAAATAGTGACATCATAATGGCCACCTTTGAAGGTGTTAAATGAGTATTGAACAATCATCGTTTCGGGAGGCAGAATTTCGCCATCCACGGAAACCGTATGTTCTTTAACCATTTGATGTAGTTGTGTGAGAGTGTAGTTCAAATAACTCTTATAACAACATCCTAGTATATTGAAGATACTGTTGTTGTTACAAAAGAAGTAAATAAAAAGAGTTTAGGGGGTTGGAGAAGCAAAATAAAACAAATGAGCATGAGAGGATGAATTACCTTAAAAAGTGTAACTCCTTTTGATTTGAGCCTAAAGGCTTCCTTTGAAAGGATTATGCCCAAGGGGAATCCTCTAGGATGAGGAGAGGGATGTGGAGAGAGCAAATGGGCAGGGGTTGGCCGAGCCAAAGGCTTGAGAGGTGTGTGAAATGAGGTAGAGGTGGGGGCCTTTTATAAGGGGAGAGGAGGGGCACTTTTGGAAAGTAAAGAAACATTACATTATTTGAAAATGTGATTCGGTTTTAAAAGGTCCCACATTGATAGAATTCGTGGATAAGGTGATAAGGCATCGAAATCAACTCATCCAATTGGTTTTGGCCATGTGTAGTTCATAGATTTTACATTATCTTTCTATTTTATTTAAATCGTCAAATAATGATGTCATCGCTGCATCATTAGTATGTCATAAATAATTAAATTTATTTAATGTCTAAAAATTATAAAACAAATACTATGATATAGGAAATCTTTTTATATTTCCAATGACTATTTATAATCAAAATTTGGACTTGTATAACCACACTTAAAAATTGTTTTCGCAAAACATATTATGTTTGTGTCATTTTCACTTTAACATTTAATAAAAAGTAATTTATGTTATTTCCCAACAAAAGTGGATACATGGGGTCCCCAAGTTAGGCCATGGCTTGTCTTGGTCGGCCATGACACAACCAATGGGGTTGGGACATGTGTCTAGGTCATTTCATATTATTAAATCATTATTTATACCTTTAACTACACTAATTACCACTAATCGCGATTAAGAACTTAATAAGTTACTATTCACCAAAAAATTATTTTAATCTCATTGAACCACATTTTACTTCTTAATGACAACCATGTATGTAGGATTTTCAAAATTCAATACACATTAGTGGTAAACTTTCATTTAACTGAAAAATCAGTTTGCTTGATTACCACTTAGTGGTTTCACTATTCATCAAAAATTGAAGTTTTTCAGAAAATTACCAAAAATTCACCCTAAGCTATATTTGATATTCCGAATTCAAAAATGAAGTCTATTTTACAAAATTCAAATCATATAAGTCACATTAATTAATTTAATAATTAATTCCCGCTGCCAGAGCAAATAGCGTGTTTTTACAAAACAATAAGTATCAAAAGATTGACACCAGTTTAAGTCTAATTTCAAAGTGAAATTGATTCCAATGACCACCATTGGATAAAATGGTAAAAATATATTCTAATTTCACTTTAAAACCAATTCAAAAGATAATCTAATCATATAAATAAATTAGATCAAAAAGAGGTTTTGAATTAAAATGCAACATTTTACACTATTCATAAAAAAAATGAACTTTATCAGAAAGGTACCAAAAATTACACAAAGTAAAATTTGATGTCCCGATTCTTAATAAAAGTTTTATTTGGTCCAAAAGAATGTATAAGAGTGATCAAAACTATATTTAATGACGGTTCACCATTAAAAGGTGATAAGTGAACCTTTAGTGAAAATTAGAGTATAAAAGCCTAAAATTGAACTCTTTCCGTATTTTAAGCCTTTATCTTTTATTGGGTAAATGTAAAAACATCTAAAAACATATCTATTCATATTTTAGTTATTTCTATTCATTCCCGCCAGTACAACGGCTACTTGTTAACTAACATTTAAAATAATATTATTATATTACTAGTGTGCTACGTAAGTTTCAAAGAAACTCATCGTTGCGTATCGGGTACGCTATCGAACATAGCAACCCCTTTTAATTAAAATTCATATTTAATTCTCTAATATTAATAAATATGAAAATTATTTATTCTTTAATTACCTGGGATGTTACATCCTTCCCCCCTTTTGAGAATTGCGTCCTCGCAATTTTATTCCCTTATCAAAATAAGTGGGGGTATTTAACCCTCATAGCATTTTCAGATTCCCATGTTGCCTCTTCAATCATGTGGTTTTTCCACAAAACCTTTACCTGGTGAATCACCTTATTCCGTAACACTTTCTCCCTGTGGTCAAGAATCTGGACCGGTTGTTCCTCATAAGATAGGTTCTCTTCCATCTGAACTACCTCTGGACTCAAAACATGAGATGGATCTGGCATATACTTTCTCAACATCGAAACGTGAAAAACATTGTGTACCTGAGATAAACTCGGAGGTAAATCCACTCGGTATGCAACTGATCCAACTCTTTCCAGAATTTCGTATGGTCCAATAAACCTTGGACTCAACTTTCCTTTCTTACCAAATCTCATCACACTTTTCCAAGGAGAAACCTTGAGAAAAACATGATCACCTACCTCGAAAGATAGATCCTTCCTCCGGTTATCCGCATAACTCTTCTGCCTGCTCTGAGCTGTTCTCATGTGTTTCTGAATCAGCTGAACTTTTTCTGCCATCTCTTCTACCAATTCTGGTCCCATCAACTTTCTTTCACCCACTTCATCCCAGAAAGCTGGAGTTCGACACCGCTTCCCATATAATGCCTGAAATGGTGCCATCTGTATACTTGGAATGAAAACTGTTATTATATGAAAACTCAACCAAAGAAAGATGCTGGTCCCAACTTCCCTGATAATCCATAGAACAAGCTCGTAGCATATCCTCCAATGTCTGAATTGTTCGTTCTGACTGCCCATCTGATTGAGGATGAAAAGCTGTACTAAAATTTAATTCAGTACCCAACGACTTCTGAAGGCCTTTCCAAAAGTTAGAAGTAAACCTGGGATCACGATCCGATACAATGGAGAGAGGAACTCCATGTAACCTGACTATCTCCTTAAGATACAAACGGGAAATTTGATCTAGATAGAAAGTATCTCGTATAGAAAGGAAATGAGCAGATTTGGTCAAGCGATCAACAATAACCCAGATTGCATTATTACCTCGAGATGTCTTTGGTAATCCAACAACAAAGTCCATGGATATATTCTCCCATTTCCACTCTGGCACTGGTAAAGGATGAAGCATCCCTTTCGGTAACTGCCGCTCTGCTTTAACCTGCTGACAAGTCAAACACTTCACAGTAAAATCAGCAATGTATCTTTTCATTCCATACCACCAGTAATACTCCCGCAGATCTCTATACATCTTAGTACTGCCAGGATGAAAAAAACAACTCATTCTTCAACTGTGAATCACAAGGCACACACAATCTCTTCCCAAACCTCAAAACACAAACACAAACTTATCCAAGAACTCATGGAAAATTTTATTCATAAGGTCCATGAATACAGTAGGTGCATTGGTTAACCCAAAAGGCATAAATAAAAATTCATAATGGCCATATCTAGTACGGAATGCAGTCTTCGGAACGTCTGCTTCTTTTACTTTCAACTGATGGTACCCCGACCTCAAGTCAATCTTCGAAAAATACTGAGCTCCCTGGAGCAGATACCACTTCATTCGATGGCCCAACATCTACTGAGGTTGCAAAGGATTTCACCACCCCTTTCTGCTTGTAGTCTAACTGCTTCCCATCACTCAAGCTCTTTGTCGGACACTCATTTGCATAGTGACCCATCTCATTGCACTTAAAACATTTCACTAACTGTAAATCAAATTTGTTCTTACCTTCACCTTGATCCTTTTCAATGCAATCACGAGCCTTATGTCCCATCTTACCACATCGGTAGCACTTCCCAGAATTCAGAAGACATTCCCCAGCATGCCTTTTTCCACATTTATCACAAACTGGAAACTTAGTTATCTTACCATCAGACCTTTTTGAAGAATTCTTACCATTCTCCTGCAACCTCGGTCTCTTCTTCTGCTGGTTGTTATAGGACACTTGGTCATCGGCAAACTCCATTTCCACCTTCTCAACACATCGAACAAGCTTTTCATAACTTTTAAACTCACGAGAAGCTAATGCCCTTCGATACTTTGGCTTTAATCCTGAGTAAAAACGATTGATTTTACTATCAAGGTCTCGGATAAAATTTGGAGCATACCTTGCCAATCGAGTGAACCTTTCTTCATAGGCAGCCACTGAGTCTTCCTCTTGCCTCAATTCCAAGAATTGCTTTTCCATCCTAAGTCGAACAGCCTTAGGAAAATACTTCTCGAGAAACATACCTTTGAATTCATCCCAGTCAAGAGCATCAATCTCATCGGCATCCCTGATATTTTTAACCATAGACCACCACTGATCTGCTTCACCCTCCAAACGGTAAATAGCAAGACTAACCTTTTGATTGTCTGAACACCCCATGACATCAAAAATCTTCTCCAGTGCTTTAATCCACCCTTCAGCTAGCACAGGGTCAGATGATCCTCTGAATGATGGGGGATGTTGCCTCATGAAATGTTCCACCACTGACATGTTCCTCTGCGGTTGATCTGGCTGATCTCGTGCATGAATACCACCACCATTTATCGCTTGAGTCAACTGCGCCATTACTGCAACAAACTGTTCAGTTCCAATTCCGACCATCTCAGGTTGCTGATTTGGAAGGTTATCTTCCTCCTGATGTCGTCCCAACATAGCTGCTTTGTTTCCTCTGCGAAAAACCATTCTGAACACAGAAATATCTTAGGCGAAGCAACATGGTAATCCGTAAATGCTATATCATTTCAATCATATTATAATTTAACACTTTTCTAACTCCTAAAGTTGTCTAAACCGACCTCTGATACCAACTATAAGGCCCCAGCCTTAAACCTTACTTAATCTTGAGTTATTACAAGATTACACATTGAGGATCTTTTCGGGTTTAGAGTTTTAGTGAATTAGATCATAAAACTTGCATTACATTCCACATATAAACAAAGTGGTTACATAAAGATAGTATTCTTCATTCCCATCAATGGAAACACATTTAAAATAAAACATGGATTATTTCTTGACACATCCTTGACTCTATCATCTTATCATGTACCTTTCCCTTGACCTGTGAAAAACATTTCAAAAACTTGGGATGAGCGTAAAAACTCAGTATGGGTTATAAAAACATGGAAAGGAAACATGAGTTCATATATACATAAGAATGAAATCATACTTTACCCATAAAACATAGGCACTTTAACATACCTCATAAAAACATGAATAAATCATATAAATCATAATACGTAAAGGTAACTTGAGGCATTCATAACATTCTTACGTAGGGGGTAACCCTCTTGGTTACGTTTGGAATACCCATCACAGTATATTCCCTAAAATCTCTTCGGAGAAACCTTAACGTTTCACTCCTTCGCGTTACCCAATGCATTGGAGAGCTATAACGGGCTCACCCGCCCTTAGTTTATCACGGAACCACCCGTCTTCATAATAATGCCCAAGAACCATAACATAATCATATCACATAAAACATGCATAAAGGAAACATAACATTTCCACATTTCAATCACGAGATATCAATACAACACATTGATATAATAAAAACATTATGAAAACCATTTTCAATACCAAAATAAAAGAAAAGTAAAACATGGTATTTATTTTTCTTTTAAAAAGAAGGTATGGCTTGTAGAGGAAGCCAAAACTCAAATAACGGTTACGACAGCGGAGAAGTCGTTGTCGCTGCATACGTACGACAAAAACATTCCCTTTTGTCGTTTAGTAAACGCTTCGTATAAAAAAAAGATTCCTTTTGAGTAAACGTAAAAGTCAAAGGGGTTTATACACCGTATAAAAGAAAGTTGTGTATAAAATAAAATATGCCTCAATGAAAGGAGATTGAGACGAAGTCCCATACAAAGATAATTTTTAAAATAAAATAGATACATTATGTGTATTCACTATAAGTACACATAAATAAAGTACAAATACAAGATACGACATAATAATATAATGACATAATTTGAAAGTAGGAGATTAACCCAAAGAATGGAAATTGGGTTAAGAAGTTCCCATACCTCGTATCTGACTTGACCCGACCGTTCTTTAAACTCCTGAATAATAAACTTTAGTTAATCTCTACTTGATTATGAATCTTTTCCAAGTTCATTATTCCTTTTATACCATGTTATGAACATCATGTAATCATTTAAGTTAATAATGTTCATTTTGTCGGTATTTGGTTCTTAAGTCAAAAATAGACCTCTTACACTTACGTGTTGTTAATTTGGTCAAAGATTCATTATATTCAGAATGTTATTCATGATGTAGATATCATATATGTCATATATATCCAGTAAATACATTCATTTATAATATTACATCACATTTAGAGGTAAGAAATGAAATGCACCGTTCATGGAGACGGTAAGCCGTACGTACGCATGAACGCTACTTTCATTTCTTTGTCATATTAATGGAATTAAAACTAAATGAGACTTATGTATATTTTAATTCCAGAATTATATTCATCATTTAGATATATCATTAATTATATATATCCATTATATACATGTACTTTTAATAGTACATTACATTTGGGGATAAGAAATGAAATGCACCGTTCATGGAGACGGTAGTCCGTACGTACGCATGAACGCTACTTTCATTTCTATCTCATACTTTAATGGAAATAAATGATAATGATATATATAGGTATATTATAATTCCAGTATAACATCATATATAATAACTTTAAATCCATCCTTTACACGTCCCACATATGGCATTAACGAATCACATCACTTTTAGGGGGCGGTAGTCCGCGCTTCCTAAAATGAAGATATCGTGTTTTACCCATAATGGAAACCATAAAGGTATGCCAAAAATGAAAAAACAGAAGCTTAAAGAAAACATAAACATATTATATATCATATATAAAAATAGTGACATCATAATGGCCACCTTTGAAGGTGTTAAATGAGTATTGAACAATCATCGTTTCGGGAGGCAGAATTTCGCCATCCACGGAAACCGTATGTTCTTTAACCATTTGATGTAGTTGTGTGAGAGTGTAGTTCAAATAACTCTTATAACAACATCCTAGTATATTGAAGATACTGTTGTTGTTACAAAAGAAGTAAATAAAAAGAGTTTAGGGGGTTGGAGAAGCAAAATAAAACAAATGAGCATGAGAGGATGAATTACCTTAAAAAGTGTAACTCCTTTTTATTTGAGCCTAAAGGCTTCCTTTGAAAGGATTCTGCCCAAGGGGAATCCTCTAGGATGAGGAGAGGTATGTGGAGAGAGCAAATGGGCAGGGGTTGGCCGAGCCAAAGGCTTGAGAGGTGTGTGAAATGAGGTAGAGGTGGGGGCCTTTTATAAGGGGAGAGGAGGGGCACTTTTGGAAAGTAAAGAAACATTACATTATTTGAAAATGTGATTCGGTTTTAAAAGGTCCCACATTGATAGAATTCGTGGATAAGGTGATAAGGCATCGAAATCAACTCATCCAATTGGTTTTGGCCATGTGTAGTTCATAGATTTTACATTATCTTTCTATTTTATTTAAATCGTCAAATAATGATGTCATCGCTGCATCATTAGTATGTCATAAATAATTAAATTTATTTAATGTCTAAAAATTATAAAACAAATACTATGATATAGGAAATCTTTTTATCTTTCCAATGACTATTTATAATCAAAATTTGGACTTGTATAACCCCACTTAAAAATTGTTTTCGCAAAACATATTATGTTTGTGTCATTTTCACTTTAACATTTAATAAAAAGTAATTTATGTTATTTCCCAACAAAAGTGGATACATGGGGTCCCCAAGTTAGGCCATGGCTTGTCTTGGTCGGCCATGACACAACCAATGGGGTTGGGACATGTGTCTAGGTCATTTCATATTATTAAATCATTATTTATACCTTAAACTACACTAATTACCACTAATCGCGATTAAGAACTTAATAAGTTACTATTCACCAAAAAATTATTTTAATCTCATTGAACCACATTTTACTTCTTAATGACAACCATGTATGTAGGATTTTCAAAATTCAATACACATTAGTGGTAAACTTTCATTTAACTGAAAAATCAGTTTGCTTGATTACCACTTAGTGGTTTCACTATTCATCAAAAATTGAAGTTTTTCAGAAAATTACCAAAAATTCACCCTAAGCTATATTTGATATTCCGAATTCAAAAATGAAGTCTATTTTACAAAATTCAAATCATATAAGTCACATTAATTAATTTAATAATTAATTCCCGCTGCCAGAGCAAATAGCGTGTTTTTACAAAACAATAAGTATCAAAAGATTGACACCAGTTTAAGTCTAATTTCAAAGTGAAATTGATTCCAATGACCACCATTGGATAAAATGGTAAAAATATATTCTAATTTCACTTTAAAACCAATTAAAAAGATAATCTAATCATATAAATAAATTAGATCAAAAAGAGGTTTTGAATTAAAATGCAACATTTTACACTATTCATAAAAAAAATGAACTTTATCAGAAAGGTACCAAAAATTACACAAAGTAAAATTTGATGTCCCGATTCTTAATAAAAGTTTTATTTGGTCCAAAAGAATGTATAAGAGTGATCAAAACTATATTTAATGACGGTTCACCATTAAAAGGTGATAAGTGAACCTTTAGTGAAAATTAGAGTATAAAAGCCTAAAATTGAACTCTTTCCGTATATTAAGCCTTTATCTTTTATTGGGTAAATGTAAAAACATCTAAAAACATATCTATTCATATTTTAGTTATTTCTATTCATTCCCGCCAGTACAACGGCTACTTGTTAACTAACATTTAAAATAATATTATTATATTACTAGTGTGCTACGTAAGTTTCAAAGAAACTCATCGTTGCGTATCGGGTACGCTATCGAACATAGCAACCCCTTTTAATTAAAATTCATATTTAATTCTCTAATATTAATAAATATGAAAATTATTTATTCTTTAATTACCTGGGATGTTACATTTAGGCTTTAGGACAACCCTTTGGCCCATTTCTAGTTTTTAAACAAATAATTTGTTTCTTTTTTATAATTATCATTTTTATGATTTTCAGGTGATTCTACACCCCACTAGAATCCACAATACATAGCCTCACCCATATTATCTATTTTAGCTAGTTGGAGCTCATTTGAAGCACATATTAGGGCGAAAGTTTTTATGTTTCCTCCAATCATCTTGAATTGAGATGGTAATTTTTTTCATACATAAGTCATTAAATTCATACTCTTTTTCCCACAAATCTTCTTTCACTAATTCTTCCTTACCATAGGAGCCTCTTCAAAATGATCCAAGACATTTCCTTTTGCTTATGTGTGTAGATCTATTGGAAGAAAAAATATTTTTCTAATTGAAAATGTGTGATTCATTCTCTTTTCTCCTCCCTCTTGTTCATCCATTCTTTATTTCTAGGTTTTATAATATCCCCTAGCCATGATAAAACTAGGTTTCTTTTATAGCATGATTTTAATGGGGGTTTTGTTCATTTCGGATGGTCATCATAGGTTTAGTGTTTGTAAACCCTCAGATGGTGATTTCCCTTGTGTGTTTCCTTTCCGCTATGGAATTGAGGTAGGGTATCACTTGCACAAGACTTTATCATTTATGTTAAATCATTATTATTATGTTATAACAATATTTATATGATATTTTCTTATGTAAAACCTTTTTTTAAATTGTTTTTTATGAAAATGATGTTTTATGACTTATTTGGTTAATAATATTGTTTTTTTGGTATAAATGTGCACTCATCTGGTTGGATAAATTATTCCATCTGCTTTCGATCTTATTTTATTGTATTATGAATATGTTTTAGTTGATTGAATATATTTATGGAATTAAAATGGTATTTTATCCCTTTTATGTGATTCAAATAATTTGTTTGTTTAAAGAGTATGTTCTATGTGTTTGGTAAATTGCCCGGTTGGATTTTATGTGTCTAGTGACATTTAAAAGGATTTGTTTGGATTTATAAATAAATTGGAAGCATGGAAAAAATTATTTTTGGATCTTTTATGGAATAAGTATTTGTATTTGTTTTCACAAACAAATGTGTTTTAGTTTACAATATTTCTTCACATGAGTTTCCATGAAATGACCTGTTTCACATCCTTAAAAAATGGTTTTGTTTTTAATATGTATCCTGAGTGTTTTAAGAGATATATGATTGTTATTTTCTGCTATAAATGGTTTGTAAACACCTCCATAATTAAATTTAAATGCATAACATTTTCAAATTATAGTTTTCAAAAACTGGTTAAAGGCACATTTGGGCTTTCTTAAAAATGAAGAATTAGTTGTTTACATGTATATACCTTGTTGTGTCAATTTTTATTATTTAATGGTATATGAAATTAGTTTATTAAATGTTTATATGTCTTCAAAATATGGTTTGGTATGGTTTGGTTGTGTTTTTATACATAAAATAGTATTTTTGAATGGGATTTATGTGCAAATCCTCGGTACACTCTATGAAACTGTATTACGAAATTTTTTTAGAGCTTTATTGTTTTGTGAAAGAAATGTAAAGAAATTTTTTGGTATTATTGTGTGTTTATTTTTTGTAAATGGAGTTTGGATGTGAAATTTGTTTTTTATAATTTGTGTAACTTGATTGAGCAGTAAAGGGGATCATGAGAACCATGGTGGGAAAGGTATACAAGTATGCTAGTGATCCTGTGGGGTTTGGCCCCTATTTCACCTAGCAAGTTTGACGATGACAACAGTAACTAATATATGATGACGATGTTGTTGGGGGCACTAGGTTATGTGTATTGTCCTTACTAGTGTCTCGTGTGCTCAAGAAAAAATATTTATTATAGTTACTTTCACCGAGATACGAGGTACTCGGGGCTCACAACTAACTAGTGACTACGGATGTTCCCATGAATTTTCCTCATTGGATATTTTTTACTCACCATTAGAATACATTGTGTCTTGTTGGTACATTCAACAAAGTTTGATTTATTTAAAAGTTTAAAATCATTAAATCATCCCTCATGAAAACTATTTTCATTTTTATGTTTCACCTCTTTGAAAAATTGGTAATAGAATTCTTGTTTATAAAACATGCATGTTTTTTATGATAAATATTATATCATGTAATATCATTTGAAAAACATAATTTTATATCATTTATTTAAATCATGAAATCGATGTTTCTTTTATCTTAAAAGAAGTGCATTGGGAATAGAATATCGGGATAACCTACTGAGTTTTAATACTCACGCCTATAGTCTTCTTCTAGTTTTAGCCCTTGTGCAGGTTTCAGCATGAGTTCAATTGATTTGGGATATGTGTGATCATTGTGTTGGAGATTGAAAAGTGGGGTCACATAGAGTATTTTTGTTATCATGTTTGTTCAATTGAGTTGTTGGTTTAGTTGTACATTCATTTTCTTGTACAAATTATGTTCATTTCAATTTTTATATAAATGTATTTTTGATTCGCCATTTCTTTTTGCTAGTTGTTTGGTTGATTATATATGGGAAAAACCATTCCCTTGTGTAATCTATTGATTCCTTCATTGCTTGTCGCAATTCATAAAGGATAAGGAATGACTCTTGGGACTTTTCGTGGTCTGGCCTGGGTGACCGGCTCAGGGTCGACTCAGGCTGCTTCATGAAAAGATGGTATCAAAGGAGGTAGGCTCTAAGAAGACCTTTATTTTTATAGATCCGTTGTTATTTGGGAATTTCATGGTAGATGGAGTTGGATTTTTGGGACTTTAGGGGTATTTTTAGGAAGAGCGTCACGAATTCTTTCTCATTTTGATCCGTATGTTTCCTCAAGATGTCTAGGTTTTATTAGTGTCTTTTATTCTTGCTGATTGTTAGTGTTGGGATATGACAAGGGGAGTCTGACTAATGTCCTACATGAGCTCGCAGGGCCTGAAAAGAAATTTGGAGCTAGGGAATGGTCCTAATAAGCCTTTTTGTTAGTATTGTGTTTGACATATGGTTGTAAGCCATATAGTTAAGCCACACAGAGACACTAGTTCCCTTTTGTGGGTTTCTAGGACCATTATTGAGTTCTGAATTTTTTTTGACAATATATATGTGAGAATTATGGAAATGAGTTTTAATGGAAGGATAGGATTTTGAAAAGTGGAAAATGGGATTTCAAAAACTAAATATAAGAATGGTTTTGAAAGGTTGGGGTTTTCTTGAATAATTTTTTGGTGTGGAAGTGGAAATTTTTTATTATGATTGGATTTTCCCTAATCTAAACTTGTGGTTTGTTGAAAAAAAATGTTTTGAAAGTGTGAATAATTTTATGGTGATTCTGAATCATTATTTTAGATGGGTTGTTTTAGAAAGGTTAAATGTGTTTGAATCTACTGAATTGGTTTTGGGAAATGTTTTTAAGCGGTTGGTGTTTTCTAGAAATGGTATTGGTCTATATGGCCATCATATTATGAAAAGGCACAATAATAAATTATAGAAAATGATAATGGGTTGTTCGAAGTATCTTGGTTGTTTTAAAATTTGTCAAAAATGAAAAGGGGTAGGATTTTATGAAAATTGTTCTTGATGAGGTGTGGTTTGTTTTGTGAAATCATAAAAGGTTTTTTGACTTGGTGGTTGGTGTTTCTTTGGAAGGTAAATGATTTTTTAGAATGATGTTGTTTTTTTTGATCTTTTGGTGTTTTCATGGGTGCTAACATGCATGGTTTTATTTATATTTGGAAGGGTGGCCTATATTTAATAGAGGTTGGGTTCCTGGTGTGGCATGGAAATGTTAACGTGAGTGAGAATTGAAGGAAAACCATTGGTGAATGTGGATATAAATCAAGTTAGTTTGTTTTTAAAATGTGTTTTGAGATGAGAAATTGTGGAATTTGTTTATAAACTGATTGTTATATGGGTAGTTTTTATCTATGTTTAGAGAAGTTGTTTATTCAGTATGCTTCATTATGATATGGAAGTCATACTCTTGTTGTGTCTTGATATGGGATCTTATTGGTAGCTCGGCATCCGAGTAATGTTTAGTGGGTTTCAAATTATGTGTTGAATGTTGTGATTTGGATATAAATAGTTTTCTATTTGCAAGATTTACAATTGATCATCCTAAGGATTCATTCTCATGTTTCACAAGATAGATCTATCTATTCACATAATTACTCATCCCATTTATTGAAATAGTGATCTTTTTGGGTTCAATCTATCATGCCTACAGTGTTAGGATGATTCTCTCAGTTATACAGATTGTGTTCGGTGACGATTGTTGTGTTTCACCTTGTTCTGTGTTCATTTCACTTCACGATCTAAGAATTTGAGAATGGTGCTATGTATCCCTTAGTCTCTATTTGGTATTGGTGTGTTGTTTGAGCCAGTGAATTTCATGAGACAATGTGATTCTTATCTCCTTACTATGGCACAACAAATACTCCAAACATTAGGTCTCCATATATTGGTATTGTTGTGAAGCTTTTCACGCAGCCGGGAAATTGGTATAGCTGTGGGGATCTCGACTAGGCTCATATCGCTGCTGTTGTGGTAAGGTAGTTTCTATGTATATATTGTAGTTCCTCATTACTATTAATTTCACTTTTTTGCAACAAGTGTGGTTGACTTACCCCTCATACAGTGTCTCTGGTTATGCCTTCATGGATGTGGGTTTTCGATCAATGTCTCTGTGTGGACCACCTGTGAATATGGGGTGCGGTCTTGTTGTTAACTATTCATAAGTAGTGACTGTTGGGTAGTTCCTTTTTTTATTTTTTGGTTTCAATGTCCCAATTATAGGATCCCCATCCCTCCCCTCCCTGAGTGGTGGGGGTCCAGATCTATGCTGAATGTGTTGACCCAGTTCTTGTCCCCTCCGTTCGGTAGTGGGTGGTTTTGATGTTGATGTTGCAACCCTATTAACTTGGGTATATAGGTTGTTGTGGGAGAGTTTTGGTGGTCTTGTGTAGGTGATGTGCAATTATAGTTCATTTAGATTTCTTTTTTTTTGTTCATTTCTAGTTAGTCTCTAATGGTGTGGAATATAAGGACCCGGCCTTATAACATTACTTAATCTTGAATTAAAAGAATAATTCACATTGAGGATCTTTTCAGGTTTATAGTTTTAGAGAATTAGGACTTAACCATTACATATAAAAATATTACCAATTAGAAACTATTACTATAACATATTTTTCACAACAATAAAAAATAATTAATTAAAAAAAGAGTTATTTTCTTGATATAAATCTTCTTGAACACTTCTTTTCTCTTACCCTTCCTTATAACCTATGAAAAACATTTCAAAAACACGGGACAGGCACAAAAAGCTCAGTAAGGGTTATAACATAATGAAATGAAACATTAACCATCCAATAAATAGAAATCAATGAAACCATAACATTAAATCAAAACATACCTTCTGAAATCATAATATTTATGTATAACTCATAGAAATCATAAGGCATAATGGTAACACGGGTCATTCATAACATTTTTACAGAAGGAGTAACCCTCATGGTTTTGTTTGGATTGCACATCATAGTATATTTCCTAAATCTCTTGGGATAAACCATATCATTTAACTCATTCGCGTTACCTAATGAATTGGAGATCTATCACAGGCTCACCCACCCTTAGTTTATCAGAGAACCACCCATCTTCATAAAAAATACCCAAGAACCATAACATAATCATATCACATAAAACATGCATAAAGAAACATAAAATTTCCTCATTTCAATCACAAGATATCAATACAACGCATTGATATAATAAAAAAATTATCAAACCCATTTTTAATAACAAAATAAAAGAAAATTAAAACATGTTATTAATTTTTCATTTAAAAGACATTATGGTTTGAATAGGAATCCGAAACACAAATAATCGTCACGATGGCAGAGAAGTCGTTGTCATCACATACGTAAGAAAAAACATTCCTTTTGTATTTTAGTAAAATGATTCTTATAAAAAGATTCATTTTGAATAAAATTAATATTCCAAGAGGTTTATACATCATATAAAAGAATTTTGTGTATAAAACAAAACATTCCTCAATGAAAGGAGATAGAGATAAAGTCCCTTACAGAGATGGTATCCTTTGATTAAAGAAAAATCAATTACATAAATATGTGTGACAAACATAAATATACCCCATATTAGTGGATTTAAAGTGTAAAAAAATCACAGGTCATCCACACATTTTTATATCACTACGAAATAAGAATTATAGGTTTAACCCAGAGAATTGAAATTGGGTTAAGAAGTTCTATTACATAAATTCGACAGCCTAACAACGTCACTTTACAATTCATAAAATGTGATGATGAGATATAGAAGGGGTATCTAATAACTTGGAAATATAATTTATAGCAAAAAGGATATATAATAACCTATCCTAACATAAGAATATATAAATTAAAATACCTAACAAAAATAAGTCTTTTAAAAAGAGGTGGGTGAAAGGTTCCCTTACCGATTTGGGTAACTTTCGAAACGTACACCCCATGAAAGAAGGGTCATAAAATAAATATGAAAATAAACATAAATTAAATTATATTAAAAAAAGAATACAATCATTGGTATTACACACACCACACAAAAAGGAAATAGTGGTAAATGTAGCAAGAATCTCATGGGAATAAAAGTGAGATGAAAAATCCCTTACGAAAACTCGACAGCCTAACAGCGCCACTTAAAACATCATAAAAATGGATTGACAAGAACAAATTGGGTTTCTAATAATATTAACATAAAAATTACATTAATATTAATATAAAATAACATCCCCAAAATATGAAACAAAAGCTTAAATAAAATGACATAAAAGAGAGTACATGAAACGAAAGAGAGAGGTCGAATCCCTTACCTCAAGTCCGACTTGTCTTGTTCGTTTCTTTATATTCCTGAATAATAAACTTTGTTCAATTAACAATTTCATAAGGAACTCCTTTAAAGTTTATTATTCAATTCATATCACATATTATAATGTTATAATAATTAATTTATTATGTCAGTTCATATCAGACGTTTTTGTCGATGTTCGGTATATGAGTCAAAAAGGAACTTGTTTGAAAAGAATTGTCCATGTAGTTATATGTAAACCATCTCCAGAATAGTATTAATGATTGAAATATCATATATATACTTTATATATAATTTTATACTATTCTATAACATTTGGAGATAAAAAATGAAATTCACCATTCATGGAGACAGAAGGTCGTACGTACGCATGAACACAACATTCATTTATTTGTCCTATTAACTGTATTAAAAATAAATGAGAAATATATATATTATAATTACAGAATGATATTAATCATTTAGATGTAATACATATCATATATATAAATTATATATTTTTACTTATAATAGTACATAACATTTGGAGATATGAAATGAAATATACCGTTCATGGAGACGGTAAGATGTACGTACGCATGAACGCTACTTTAATTTCTATTTCATACTTAAATTGAATGAAAACATAATTATACATTATTATATTATAATTGAAGTATATTATCATATATAATATCATTAAATCCATCTTTTATACATCCCACATATGGCATTAACGACTCAAATCACTGTGAGGGGGCGGTAGTCCCCACTTCCTAAAAAGAAATTATCGCGTTTACCCATTATGGAAACCATAAAGGTATGGAATAAATGAAAAATATAGAAGCATAATGAGAACATAAATGTAATATATATATCATATATAAAATACAGTGTCATCATAATGGCCACCATGAGTGGTGTTAGGAGATAATTGAACAATCATCATTTCATGAGGCAGTAGTTCACCATCCATAGAAACAATATGTTCTTCACCCATTAGATGGAGGTGTGTGTAGGTGTAGCTAGAATAATTGTCATGACAACATCATAGTTATTGAATATACTGGTGTTGTTAAAAATTAAAGGAATAAAATGAGTGTAAGTGGTTGGAGAAGCATGATAAAACAAAAGAACATAAGAGAAGACATTACCTTTAAATCAGGTAACTCTTTTTGATTTGAGCCCAAAGGCTTCTTTGGAAAGAATTCTGCCCAAAGTGAGGCTTCTAGGAGAATGATAGGGATGTGGAGAGACAATGTGAGAAGAGTTTGGACGAGACACGGGCTTGAGAGGTGTGGGTAAGGGGGTAGAGGTTTGGACCTTTTATAAGAGGGAGGAGGGGCACTCTTGGAAAGTCATGAAATGTTACTTTATTATAAAATGATTTACTAATTTTAAAGGTCCAAAAATTATATATTTAAAGGATAAGGAGATAAGGGTTCTAAATCATCCCATACAATATGTTTTTGATAAGTGTATTTCTTAGATGTTACCTTATCATTTCATTTTATTTAAATCATTCATTAATGATGTAATCACTACATCACCATGGTGTCATAAATAAATTTATTTATTTAATATCTAATTTTTTTAAAAAAATTACCATCATGTAGGAAATATTTTTAAATTTCCAATTACTTTTTATAGTCAAAGAGATCATTTATTTAATCGAAATTAAAATTGTTTTACTTAGGATATACAAACCTTTTTTATATTTCCTTTCTTTAAAAAATAATATGATAAAAAGTCACTATCACACTAATGTGATTCCATGGGGTCTCTAAGATGTCACAAGGAATCCCATGGTCATCCATGACAGCAAAAATTTCAGTAATACACATTTTGGGGTCATTTTGTATTTTTATGATATTATTTTATTACCCTTAACTACCCGATAACTAATTCATCACGGTAATTAAAGATAATTTCTCTCGTTACTATTCATAATCTCCAAAAAACAAAAGTATCTTAATTAAATAATTTGGAACTTATGACTCCAAATATGGAATCCATTTTACCAAATTCAAAACACATAAATTGTATTAATTAATTTATAAGTAAATCTTGCTGTCAAAACAAAAGACAGGTTTTTAAGATGTAATATTTATCCAAATATTGACTTGTTTTTACATCCAATTGAAAATAGAAATTACTTCCAATGAAAAAAATTGCATTAAGTGATAAAAAAATATTTCAATTATACTTCAAAAACAATTAAAATTAAAATCTAACTATATAAATAAATTGGATGAAAATGTAGTTTTGAATTAAAATGCCGTATTTTTCACTATTCATTAAAAAATTAGCATTGTCATAAAAAGAACAAAAATTTATCCAAAGTAAATTTCAATGTCCCAATTCTAAAGAATAAGTTTATTTTGACCAATAGAGATTATGAAATTGTCAAAAATTATATTTTAAAAAGGTTCACCATCAAAAGGCGGTAAAACATATTTTATAAATATTAAAGTATTTATTCTTAAAATTTGATTCATTTTCATTTTAATCCCCTAATGTTTATTTAATAAATTTAAAATTATTTAAAAAACATATATAATCATTTTTTAGTTAGTTATGTTCATTGTCTCCATTAAAATGGCTAGGCGTTAACTATTATTTGAAATAATATTATTATATTATTAGTGTGCAACGTAAGATTTCAATGAAACTCGTTGTTGCGTATTGTGTATGCCATCGAGCATAAAATTCCCTTTAATTTAATATTAAAATTTTGTTCAAAAATATTGATAAATATGATAATGTTCTATTCTTTATTTACTCGGGATGTTACATGATTCCCCCTTTTTGGAAATTGCATCCTCGTAATTTTAAAATTAGGCTCAAAAACTTCATTGAAAGCCCCACATTGAAGAAGGGGTAAATTAAACTATCACTTTAAAAGAAATAAAGAAAATTAAAATGGTCACCCAAGACAACAGATACAATGATTCCATGAAAAGATGGATATGGAGGAGAAAACACACCATCAAGTTCTGATGGAGAGTGATAGAAAACAAGTTTAGGGGAAATATAACCACCAGAAAATCACAAACTTGTGATGGGTTAAAAGGTATTTGATTCCCTAGTTGGAAAAGTTAAAAGACAATATTTTGGTATTAAGTTTCTTTTCAATGAAGAATTTATTTATAGTCTTAACTAAAACATAATTAAACATACATACATTTCATGTAGACTTCATCTTTTACTAGATTTATAACCCAAACTCATATTTTCTTCAAAAGACGAGTATTTAGGATGACTTGTTCACATTAAGAGTTCTATAATCAACTTATAGAGAATAAACTAATCCAAAAAATAGAACTATATATTTCCCATGACTTTAGACCAAAACCAAAACAAAAATTGTTACTAAGAGATTAGATAATACCCAAAAAAGGATAATCCTTTATGAAAAGAAAAGCTACTCTTAATCTCAAAATTTTTTGAAACATTATCCAAATCTCAACAAAGACCAATCAATAAATAGCTATCCATAAAATTATTCAATGATAAACCAAACTGTGATTCAAACCCAAATATCTAAAGGATTTAACCACATATTATTCTAAGGTAAATCCTAACATTTATCTATAAATAAAATCAGTTACTCTTAATGTCTCATACTGAAAAGTAATTAACCTACTCACATATCTTCCTTGATAGGTTAATAATTTCTTTAGATGACCTAAAATAAACATATTACCGATTCCTAAGATCATCTAACTAAAATGAATTAGTCATAATAACCAGGTACTTCACATAGTTCAGTGGTAGGCGATAAATGCCAGTCGCACATTGGTTGTGGGTTCGATTCCCGCAGCTTCTTCTGATGCGACGGGTTGTCACATGGTATGTGTGTTGTCCTTTTTCCAAAAACTATATAATTCATAAAAAAATTTCTAAATAGAGATAAAATCTTCAAAAATAACCATAAAATAATTAACCTCAAGTTTATCTCTTGCCTTAAATTTTCCATCATAACATATAGTAACCCATAATTACCTCAAAAGTAAGGATCATATAAACCCTAATGGTTATCATTATAATTATTAGTTGAACTTCCACATCGTGTTGGTTATATCATACATGATTCATTAGAGAACTCACCAATGTCCAAGTGGTCAATCATGACTACTTATAGTTGGTTGAGAATAACCACAAGAGTTCTCATTGAAGCTCCCATATCATTTAGTTGTTCTTTCAGAAAACCGTCACAGGTTTCTTCACATACACTATAACATTGGTGCCTGCTAGACCCTGCCATTTACTAAAACCAAAAATGTCAACGTGAGAATCTCATTAGTATCATCATATAATATCTTATGAGTAGGGTAAATAATAAGATATAATTATTAGTGTTATCTTAAAGTCATTCACTTTATCTAAAACTATGACTCTTTCTGAAATCCTAACCATTATTATTATGTCACTTGTGCTTAAAGAATACCCTAACATCTAAAGTCATCTAAACCGACCTCTGATACCAACTATAAGGACCCGGACTTATAACATTACTTAATCATGAATTAAATAAATAATTCACATTGAGGATCTTTTCAGGTTTAGTGTTTCAGAGAATTAGGACGTAACTAATACATCTCAAAAGATTACAAAGTAGACACTACTACTACAACAGATTTTTCACAAAAATAAAAAATCCTTAACGAAAACAAGAGTTATTTTCTTGATGTAAATATTATTGAATACTTTCTTTCTATTACCCTTCCTAATAACCTATGAAAAATATTTCAAAAACGTGGGATGAGAATAAAAAACTCAGTAAGGGTTATAACATAATGAAATGAACCATTAACCCGCCAATAAATACAAATCAATGAAACCATAACATTCAATCATAACAAACCTTCTAAAATCATAATATTTATTTATAACTCATTAAAATAATAAGTCATAAAGGTATCTTAAAGTATTCATTACATTCTTACGTAGGGATTAACCCTCATGGTAACTTTTGGAATACCCATCACAGTATATTCCCTAAATCTCTTAAGAGAAACCTTAGAATTTAACTCATTCGCATTAACCAATGAATTGGAGAGCTATCACGGGATCTCCCACAGTTAGTTTATCACAGAACCACCCATCTTCATAAATAATTCCCAAGAACCATAACATAATCGTATCACATAAAGCATGCATAAAGGAAACATAACATTTCCAAATTTCAATCACAAGATATCAATACAACACATTGATATAATCAAACCATTACTAAAACCATTTTCAATAACAAAATAAAATAAAATTAAAACATGGTATTTATTTTTCATTTAAAATAATTTATGGCTTGTAGAGGAAGCCAAAACTCAAATAATGGTCACGGCGGTGGAGAAGTCATTGTCGCCACATACGTAAGAAAAAACATTCCTTTTGTCATTTAGTAAAATGCTTCGTATAAAAAGATTCATTTTGAATAAAATTAAAATTAAAAGTGGTTTATACACCATATAAAAGAAAGTTGTGTATAAAACAAAACATGCCTCAATGAAAGGATATTGAGACAAAGTCCCTTACAAAGACGGTATCCTTTGATTAAGGATAAATCAATTACCTGAATATCTGTAACAAACATAAATACACCCAATATAAGTGGATATTAAGTGTAAATCAATCAAAGGTCATCCACACATATTCATTGCAAGACATAATCAATAATTAGAGCTTTAACCCAATGAATTGAAAATGGGTTAAGAAGTTCCCTTATAGAAATTCGACAGCCTAACAGTGTCACTTTAAAATTCAAAAAATGAGATGATGATAGATATAAAGGGTATCTCGTCACTTGAAAATATCATTTACAACAATAAGGATATATAAGAACATATCCTAATATAATAAGATGTAAATTAAAAGACCTTCAAAAAATAAGTCATTTAAAAATAGGAGGGTGAAAAGTTCCCTTACTGATTTGGGTAACTTTCGAAATGTACACCCCATGAAATAAGGGTCATACAATGTAGATGAAAATAACCATAAATTATATTATATTAAACAAAGAATAAAATTATTGGAAGTACACACACCACACAAAAAGTAAATTGGGTTAAATTTATCATGAACATCACAAGAATAAAAGTGAGATGAAAATTCCCTTACAAAAACTCGGCATCCTAACGGTGCCACTTAAAAATTCAAAAAAAATGGATTAATGAAATAAAATAGGGTCTCTCATAATTTGAACATAAAAATTAAAGTAATAGAAAAATAAAAGAAAATCCTCCAATATAAGAAAGTGGATCTTAAATTAAATGACATAAAAGAGCGCACATGAAAAGAAAGAGAGAGGTCAGATCCCTTACTTCAAGCCCAACTTGTCTTATTCATTTTGTTATATTCCTGAATAATAAACTTTGGAAAATTTACAATTTCTTAAGTAACTAATTTAATGTTTACTATTAAATTCAAATCTAATATTATAATGTTATAATAATTAGTTAATTATGTGAGTTCATATCAAACGTTTTTGTCGATATTCGGTATAGGAGTCAAAAATGAACTTGTTTGAAAAGAATTGTCCATGTAGTTATAAGTACACCATCTACAGAAAATAATTAAGAATTTAAATATCATATATATCAATTAAATATTCACTTCATACTATTCTATATCATTTGGAGGTAAAAAATGAAATGCACCGTTCATGGAGATGGTTGGACGTACGTACGCATGAACGCTACATTTATTTATTTATCATATTAAATGTATAGAAAATAAATGTGAAATATATATATTATAATTGCAGAATGATATTGATCATTTATATGTAATATATATCATATATATAAATTATATATATGTACTTATAATAGTACATAACATTTTGAGATAAGAAATGAAATGTACCGTTCATGGAGACGGTAATCCGTACATACACATAAACACTACTTTCATTTCTATTTCATACTTTAATGGAATGAAAACATAATTATCCATTGTTATATTATTATTAAAGTATAAGATAATGTATAATATCATTAACTGCATCCATTATACATCCTACATATTGCATTAACGATTCAAATCACTTTGAGGGGGTGGTAGTTCACACTTCCTAAAATGAAATTATCGCGTTTACTCATTATGGAAACCATAAAGATATGGAATAAATGAAAAATAAATATGAATAATGGAAACATAAATATAATATATATATCATATATAAAATATAGTGACAACATTATGGACACCATTACAGGTGGTAGGAGATAATTGAACAATCATCATTTAATGAGGCAGTAGTTCTCTATCCACAGAAAGAATAAGTTCTTCACCCATTAAATGGAGGCGTGTGTAGGTGTAGCTAGAATACATACCATAACAATATCCTAGTATATTTGATATACTGATTTTTTTACAAATGAAAGGAATAGAAGGAGTTTAAGGGGTTGGAGAAGCAATATAAAAGAAAAGAACATAAGAGAAGACATTACCTTTAAATCGGGTAACTCTTTTTGATTTGAGCCCAAATGCTTCATTTGAAAGCATTCTGAACAACATGAGGCATCTAGGAGTAATAGAGGTATGTGTAGAGACAACATGAGAGTATTTTGGTCGATCCAATGGCTTGATAGGTGTGGGTAAGGGGGTATAGGTGGGGGCCTTTTATAAGGGGGAGGAGGGGCACTCTTGGAAAGACATGAAATGTTACTTTATTAGAAAATGATTTTCAGATTTTAAAGGTCCCAAAATTTTATATTTCAAGGATAAGGTGGTAAGGGTTCGAAATCAACACATAAAATATGTTTTTGACAATTTTATGTCGAATATTTTACCTTATCTTTTCATTTTATTTAAATTGTTCATTAATGAGGTAATCACTGCGTCATCACGATGTCATAAATAAATTTATTCATATAATGTCTAAAAATTATAAAAAATCACCATGACGTAGGAAATATATTTATCTTTAAAATGACTATTTATATTCAGATAGATCATTTATTTAAACGAAATTAAAATTGTTTTACATAGGATATACAAACCTTTGTTATATTTTATTTCTTTAAAAAATAATATGATAAAAAGTCACTATCACTCTAAAGTGATTCCATGGGGTCCCTTTGGTGGCACAAGGAATACCATGGTCGGAGATGATAGCACCAATATCATTAATACAATCTTTGAGGTCATTTTGTATTTTTATGATATTATTTGATTACCCTTAACTACCCGATAACTAATTAATCACAATAATTAAAGATAATTACCATCATTACTATTCATAATCTCAAAAAAAGTGACTTAATTACATAATTTGGAGCATCTGATTCCAAATATAGAATCCATTTTACAAAATTTAAAACACATAAATTGTATTAATTAAATTAAAAGTAAATGATGTTGTCAAAACAAAAGACGGGTTTTTAAGAAGTAAAATTTTTCAATAGAATAACTTGTTTTTACATCCAATTGAAAAGTTAAATTAATTAAAATGAACAAAATTGTATTAATTGAAAAAAAATAATTCAATTATACTTTAAAAACAATTAAAATGAAAATATAACTATATAAATAAATTGGATGAAATAGCAGTTTTGAATTATAATGTTGTATTTTCACTATTCATTAAAAAATGAACATTGTCAGAAAAAAACCAATAAATTTTCTAAAGTAAATTTCAATGTCCCAATTATAAAGAATATTTTCATTTTGAATATATAGATTATAAAATTTTCAAAAGTTATATTTAACAAAGGTTCTCCATCAAAAGGCGGTAAAAAATCGTTTAAAAATAATAGAGTATTTAATCTTAAAATTGGATTCATTTTCATTTTAAGCCTCTAACATTTATTGGATAAATGTAAAAATATTTAACAAAAATATTTAATAATTTTTTATTTAGATATTTTCATTCCCTCTATTACAATGACTAAGCATTAACTATTATATAAAATAAAATAATTATATTATTAGTGTGACACGTAAGATTTCAAAGAAACTCGTTGTTGCGTATTGGGTTCACCATCGAGCATATGATTCCATTTAAATTAATATTAAACTTTTATTCACAAATATTTATAAATATTATAATGTCAAATTATTTAATTACCTGGGATGTTACAGGGTATTCCACTCCGGGTCTCTAAAATATTTCCTTTAGGATTTGTCAAATAGTAGTTGTGATCTAATGGTGGGGTTCCCATTACAACATCAACCCCATGTCACAATATTTTGTGAGTGAAATATGTTTTTGGGGATCATTAGGTTCTTTGGGAGAAAGCCCAAAAATATAGTTCTTAGCTTGTTTGTGGAGGTGGTGGCTTGATATCTCTGTTGATTCTCTGAAAGGGGTTGTGAGTTGGGGTTTTGTTTGGGTAAGAGTATTAAGTTACATTGTTGGGGAATGATATTTCCTTATATTTAGAGGTTGTATTATATTGATAAAAAATCCTTCGGTGTGGTTCTACCATTTTAAAAGAATTATGGATTTTAGAGGGGCAAAAAGCTTTAATGGTTGGGATAATTGTCACACAATGTTTTTTTTCTTTCCATGTCATGGTTTTGATATGATTCATTGAAAATACCAATCCATTTCATGGGTGTTAGGTGAGATTAGTTTTGAGTTTTCAAATTCCATATAATTATAATCACCATAATTCGGTTTCCACATTACTTTTTTAGGAGTTAACAGAGAAAGGGTTGTTATTTCATGTTTTTGGCCAACCGTGAGCTCATTTTCAATTTTAAGAACTAAAATTGAATCTTTTATAAATATTTTCTTTTTTCAACATTTTGCGCCCATTACACTTCATACATATACTCTAATGGAATATTCAAACCAAAATATCCATTTAGATACCTTATGATTTCATAATCATGGTGAATTTGAGTTTCTTATTTTGGTATTGGGCCAACCCATGAGCACATTTCCAGTTTTAACAAATTAATTTGTTGCATTTATATCATTATCATTTGTTATTATTTTTCAGTGATTTCACCTCCAACTTGACTCCAAAATAAATAGAATCACCCACTATCCATGTTACCTATTTGGAGTTCATTTGAATAGAATAGTAGGGTGAAAATTCACAGTTTTCCTCAAATCATCCATAATTGAGAAAGTAAATTGTTTAATACATAAACCATTAAATTCCTACTATTTTATCCCTAATATTTTTCACTGGTTATTGGAAACCATATTATCCTCTCTAATAAGTTCGAAGACAATCCCTTTTCTCTATGCGTGATGATATAAATGAAGACGAAGAGTTTTCTAGTTGAAAATGTGATATTCCTTCTCCATTCTCCTACCACATCTTTCTCCATTTATATTTTCTTGGTTTTATAATCTCTCCTATTCATAATAAACCTATGGTTATGTTATAACATTATTGTTATGTGTGTTTTGTCCATTTGGGGCCAATCTTCATAGCTTTAGTGTTTGTAAACCCTTGTATGGTGATTTCAAGTCTGTGTTTCCTTTCCAACATGGATTTGAGGTAAGATATCCATTTCACATGACTTTATCATTTATGTTTCATTAGTATCATTCTGTTATAACCTTATTTATATGACATGTTCTACTGTGAAACCTTGGTTTTGATTTTTTTGTGAAAATATTTGTTTTATGATTTATTTTGTTAAAAATATAACTGTTTTTGTATAAATTTGAACTGCTTTAGTTTAATAAATTATTCCATGAGATTTCAAAGTTGGTTCCTGGTATTTTGAGTTTGTTTCAGTGTCATGAATAAATTTATTTCATGAAAATGGTATTTTATCTCTTTTTAATTTCTTTAAATTATTTTTTTTGTTAAAGAGTGCATGCCATGTGTTCGGTAAATTGCCAAGTTGGTTTTTATGTGTATATTGAAATTTAAAATGATTTTTTTGGATTTATAAATACATTGGAAGCATGAAAAAAATTATTTTTGGATCCTTTGATGGATTTAGAATTTTAAATTCGTTTTATAAACTAATGGGTTTTTCTTTACAACATGTTTTGGACCATGTTTCTCCAAAATACACCTTTCCTAATCCATATGAAAATGGTTGTGTTTTGAATATGTAACCTAAGTATTTTAAGTGATTTATGATTCTTTTGTTTCTGTAAATAGTGTTTATACACCTCCTTAATAAAAATAAAATGTTTAACTTTGTCAAACCTTAGTTTTGAGAAAATGTTTAATGGCCTGTTTGGCCATTCCTAAAAATGAATAATGAGTGTTCTACATGTATATACAGTGTTGTGTCAATTGGGATTGTTTTATGGTCCATGATATTATTTTATTAAATGTTTTATGGGATTCTATATATGGTTGGCTATGGGTTTTTTGTACGTTTATACGTAAAATATTTTTTTGAATGAGTTTTATGTGCAAATCCTCAACACACTCCTTGAAAATTTTTTATGAAAATTTTTAGTGGTTTATTAATTCGTGAAAGAAATGTAAAAAGTTTTTTGGGATGTTTGCGTGTTTATGGTTCAGAAATGGAATTTTTATGTGAAAGTATTATTTGATAATATCTGTACCTTGATTGAGTGCTAATGGTAATCCAGGGTAACTAGGTGGGAGGAAGAGTACTAGTATGCTTATGATCTCGTGGGTTTTGGCCCCTACTCCACGAAAAAAGTTTTATGATGACAAAAATAGCTAAAATATGATGATGATGATGTTTTGGGACCACTTGGTTATGGTTATTCACTCTACTAGTTTCTTTTATGCATGAAAAAAGATATTTATTATTGTTACTTTCACCAAGATACGAGGTACATGGGGCTCATTATAACATCCCGCCTTTTTATCACATAAACATTCATTACATTTTACAAAACTGAGGATCTTTAAGGTTTAGTGTCTTGGAAACCAAGAACTTAATACATGAAACAATAAAAAAAACATTCTTCTTAAAAACTTTAAAGTCTTCTCCTATGTTCATCCTAGGTTCATTACTGCATCTCATAACCTGGGGACATACATCAAAAGAAAGGGTAAGCATAAGGCCCAGTAAGGGAAACAAGAGGAACATTTTACATGTGAACTTGATATACTTCAATAAAGACATGAAAAGAACTTTAATGCATGATAAAGAAATCATGAGGAATTTCATAATAAAAATAAAATTTTTCATAACATGAAGATGTGGCTGAAACATTTAATATTGACAATCGTTTCGTTTCACCAAGGTCCATCCCCAAGGTGTCGTTAAAAATTACCAAGGTTATTCACCAAGTCATCGTTAAAATTGTAATCTCTAGTGATTACATCATTACCCAATGCATTGGAGCGCTATCAGGGCGCACCCTTAAATTTTCCTTTATTATCATGTGATCCACATATATCATCATCAAACATTTCATAAATAACCCATATAGCATAAAATAAATGGGTTTCATTTCATAATCACAACGTTTTAAAAACTTCATTAAAGACATGATCTTTACGTCACCTTAAAACCCAGAGAAAAGGAAGGTGGGTCTCATGTATGTAAATCCCAGAATATAAAATAGAACATTTTGGTATATATGTGAATACCCCTTTAGAAGAAAGAGCTTTGAGTATTCACTTAATAATATAAAAGAACTTTAGAAAAAGAGAGAGACATTTTGAGACGGAAATTCTGCAGCATAACGGCTATGTTATGAGGTTTTAGAAGACATTAAAAAGAGAGGGAAAATGGGTCAAACATTCATAAATGACCCATAAAACAGTATATGGACAGAATAAGAAGGATACATGATCATGGTAGTGAAATTTCAAGGACATACCATTTGAAATGAAAAACATGGATGGAAGATAAAAATTAGATTTCTCTTATGAATGTTCGACAGCCTAACAACATTACTTAAACTTCAACAAAAATGATTTGAAAAGATCAAATAGGGTCTCTCATAATATGAACATAAGAGTTCAGTATGATAGATATAGAGATAATTCCCCAACATAACAAAAAGTAATTTGAAAGAATTGACATGAAAGTAGATCTTCAAAACGAGAAGGGTGAAGAACCACTTAAAAATTCGGCAGCCTAACAGTGCCACTTAAAACATCAAAATACTGAATTGAAGAGATCAAATGGGGTCTCTCATCATATGAACATAATAGTCCAGTATGATAGATATAGAGATAATACCCCAACATAACAAAAAGGAACTTGAAATAATTGACATGAAACTAGAACTTCAAAACGAGAAGGGTGAAGAACCACTTAAAAATTCGGCAGCCTAACGGCGCCACTTAAAACTTCCAAATACTGAATTGAAGAGATCAAATGGGGTCTCTCATCATATGAAAATAAGATTCCAGTATTATAGATATAGAGATCATACCCCAACATAACAAAAAGGAACTTGAAATAATTGACATGAAAGTAGAACTTCAAAACGAGAAGGGTGAAGAACCACTTAAAAATTTGCAGCCTAACGGCGCTACTTAAAACTTCAAAATAATGAATTGAAGAGATCAAATGGGGTCTCTCATAATATGAACATAAGAGTCTAGTATGATAGATATAGAGATCATACCCCAACATAACAAAAAGGAACTTGAAATAATTGACATGAAAGTAGAACTTCAAAACGAGAAGGGTGAAGAACCACTTAAAAATTTGGCAGCCTAACGACGCCACTTAAAACTTCAAAATACTGAATTGAAGAGATCAAATGGGGTATCTCATCATATAAACATAAGAGTCCAGTATGATAGATATAGAGATCATACCCCAACATAACAAAAAGGAACTTGAAATAATTGACATGAAAGTAGAACTTCAAAATGGGAAGGGTGAAGAACCACTTAAAAATTCGGCAGCCTAACGGCGCTACTTAAAACTTCAAAATACTGAATTGAAGAGATAAAATGGGTTCTCTCATCATATGAACATAGGAGTACAGTATGATAGATATAGAGATCATACCCCAACATAACAAAAAGAAACTTGAATTAATTGACATGAAAGTAGAAGTTCAAAACGAGAAGGGTGAAGAACCACTTAAAAATTCGGCAGCCTAACGGCGCCACTTAAAACTTCAAAATACTGAATTGAAGAGATCAAATGGGGTCTCTCATCATATGAATATAAGAGTCCAGTATGATAGATATAGAGATCATACCCCAACATAACAAAAAGGAACTTGAAATAATTTACATGAAAGTAGAACTTCAAAACGAGAAGGGTGAAGAACCACTTAAAAATTCGACAGCCTAACGACGCCACTTAAAACTTCAAAATATTGAATTGAAGCGATCACTCATCATATGATCATAAAAGATCAGTATGATAAATTTAGAGATCATAACCCAACATAATAAAAAGGAACTTGAAATACTTTACATGAAAAGAGATCTTGAAAAATGAGAAGGGAGAAAGAATCTGTTACAAAAATTTCGGCAGCCTAACTGCGCCACTTAAAACTTCATAAAACGAAATAATGAGAGTAAGAGGGGATCTCTTATTATATGAACATAAAAAGGGCAGTAAGAGGAGTATAAAAGAACATCCTCCAACATAAGAACATGCAGCATAAAAGGAATGACATAAAAGAGATTACTTGAAATGAAAGAGAGAGGTCGGATCCCTTACCTTAAAACGTAACTCTTAAAACTCAAAGGTTTGGACCTTGAGGGCTTGGGGCACCTTGGGAGGACTCCTTGGGAGGTAATGAGACCAGAACTTCGTTGGGGAAGAGTGGGGAGTCGAATGGATGAGAGGAGGTCTTGGTATTTATAAGGAAAGTGAGGGGACAAGGCATTAATGGCCAAAGGACACCTCACATGTGCTTTTCTCAAACCCATGTGCTCTCCCTTGGAATTTATTATGGAGTTAGGCCACATGGGGCCCCCAAAACAATAATTCATCACCCTTGGCCGGACAACCCTTAAAATAACTCATGACATCATCATGACACATCTATGATGTCATTAAACATACCGAAACCCTAAAACTACATTTTTACTATTCACTGAAAATTCAACTTTCTCAAAAAGATCCCAAAATTTCACCATAATCAAATATCAACGCTCTGATTACAAATATGAACTCTATTTTATAAAAATAATTTTCTAAATAATTTTAATTTAATTTTTAAATAAAAACATTATTCACCGAAAATTCGTTTTTTCAGAAAAAACCCCAAAAATTACCATAGCATAATATCAGTGCTCTGAGTTCAAAAATGAAATCTGTTTTATAAAAATAATTTTCTAAATATTTTTAATTAAATTTTTAATTAAAAATCACTATTCACCCGAAAAAAATTAATACTTGAATAATAATTTATGAAACCATTATTTAACCATTTTATTGAATCACATTACTTAATCAAGGTGCCTAGATTATTTTAAAACTTTCTTTAAGTTAGATTACTAATCCATTTTGTCATATTACTAATCCTAATCATAAAATCACTATTCATAATATACTATTCATCAAAAATCATGTTGATCTTATTAGACTCCAAATTTCGTACTGAACATAATTGTAGAAGACCATTTTTTAAAAATCATTACACATTTTATGTTATTTAAGGTTTACATAAACATTTTTTTTTCAAAATATTCTTTTGAAAATTCATCAAAAATATGCATACTATTTTTATCCGGTCATTTGAAAATTCATAAACTTCATCATAAGCAGAAATCCAAATTTTTATTTAAAACAAGGATTACACAAGGCAGTTACGGTCTCGTTTCATAGCCCCTTATAATACCAGCATAGGACCAAAGAGTAAGGTGTGCTAGGGTGATAGAATCTTGGGGCGGCTCGGTCAACATTGCCCGAGTAGTAATTTTTATCAGTTTGAACTTCTCGCGAAGGCGATTCCGTTCTAGCTTCACATGATGAAGTTGGGCTTGGGTTTGGTCCAGAGGAAAGCCCAATGGTGCTACCTCCTTCCCAATCTCTGTTAGATGGGCTTCGATCGGTCCAAGACTACTAGGTGAGGCCATCGAATCTTCTTTCTATAATAATCAACCAAGATTACTTATATATAGACACAATAATCAAAACATTTTGTTCACAGCGGTCATATTGACCGATGGTGATATAACAGTCAAAACCCAATGGTATCATTCTAATTATAATCATGTTTATCAAATAAAACATTTGTTGAGTATAAAAATAACACATAAAATTAGGAAACAATATTTATTTAAAATTCCATGTCGTTACAATCTTCCCCCTTAAGAAATTGCGTCCTCGCAATTTTTTTTAAAATTGGGTTTTGAAATTTCATTGAAAGTCCCACATCGGAAAAGGAGTCAGTAAAACTATTACTTTAAAAGAAAGAAAGGGAAGTACAAAGGTCACCCGAGTTAACCCACAATAGGGTTCCATGTAGGAAAACATGGACATGGAGGAGAAAACAAAGGGTCAAATTCTGAGGGAGAGTGATAGAGAACATGATTAGGAGAAAGTTAACCATGAGAAAATCCCAAACTTATGATGTGTTTAAACGGTCTTTGATTACCTAGTAGGAAACGTAAACCAACAACGTTTTTGTTTTACGTTCCTTTTCATAATTTTGAGGAATTCATTTACAACATAGAACAAAAACATAAGGAAATATACTTATCTTCATGTAGAGTTTCATCCTTTAATAAGTTTCTACCCAAAACTAATCTTTTCTCCAAATTATGAGCATTCAAAACTCATTGGTCTCATCAAAACAGAAGAATCATCTTCATAATCCACAAAATATTAACTATCTATTCATTCTATCTTTAAACATTATCCCAAAAATAGAAAGGGTAAGGTAAAACAAGTCTTAAAAAATAAATAATACCATAGGAATGGAAACTACTTTTAAATCTTCAATGTTCCATGGTACTACCCAAAGTTCATCATAGTCCATTCCATAAATAACTGTCCTTAAAAATCCTCAAAATAAACCAAACTAAGATTGAATCCCAATTACAAGAAGGATTTGATAACATAGTCTTCCAAGGTAAACTTTATAATTCATCTCCAAACAACATCAACCACTCCTAACATCTTATAAAAAAAGTAACTAACCTAAACATATTTACCCCAATATAGGTAAATAATTTCCATAAGTAGCCTAAATTACTATAATTCCACCTTAAATTCATCGATTCTTCAAAATATAAGTCAACCCTACTCTTCAAAGAAAATACTGTAGTAGTCTATTTACCTCAATCATATAGGGTCCCCAAAATAGTGAACATCTTCCAAAATAATAATCAGCTTTTAATCCCCTAATCATCTCATTCATATTAATATGGAAATCGTTGCATTCCCTATCACATTGGTTATTGGTACATGTTCTTCCATCTCCCACCATTAACTAAGAAGAGAAATTATAATTAGAGGCTTAAATACTTAACCAATAATCATGAAAATGAGCTTAAATCATATAAGGATAACTTGTAGAAGAAAAGTATACCCTAACTTGTGATCCCCTAGGTTCCAATCTAGGTTATCCATGATCATATATTCTTATGTGAATCTTTATTTTATTTTATCTTTGTTCCTTTAGAAATGGTTCATACTAAGCTTATGAATTTACCAAAGCATATCCCCCAGGAGTGTCGTAACCAAGAGTGCAGCAAGGCCCGTTGTCGTGTACCAGTTCCCGTTTGAGTCTAGCTCAAAGTGGTGTTTTTGGGTTTTACCCCTATGTAAATCTGTGCTAGAGCCACCTCTACCTGCTCGTATCCAGGCAGGGATGTATTTGCTTGGAAACCCCTTACTCAATACTCACCAAAATACCAGGAAGATTTCCTATATTTAAACTTTTCTATAGGGTTCTTCCTAAAGTTTTCATATCCGAATTTCCACAAATAACTAAACCATCCTTTGATACCAACTATAACATCCTGCCTTTTATCACATAAACATCCATTGCATTTCACAAAACCGAGGATCTTTAAGGTTTAGTGTCTTGGAAACCAGGAACTTAATACATGAAACAATAAAAAAAACATTCTTCTTAAACACTTTAAAGGATTATACTAATGTTCATCCAAGGTTCATTACTGCATCTCATAACCTGGGGACATACATCAAAAGAAAAGGTAAGCATAAGGCCCAGTAAGGGAAACAAGAGGAACATTTTACATGTGAACTTGATATACTTCAATAAAGACACGAAAAGAACTTTAAGGCATGAGAAAGAAATCATGAGGCATTTCATAATAAAAATAACATTTTTCTTAACTTGAAGATGTGGCTGAAACATTTAATATTGACAATCGTTTCGTTTCACCAAGGTCCATCCCCAAGGTGTCGTTAAAAATTACCAAGGTTATTCACCAAGGCATCGTTAAAATTGTAATCTCTTGTGGTTACATCATTACCCAATGCATTAGAGCGCTATCAGGGCGCACCCTTAAATTTGCCTTTATTATCATGTGATCCACATATATCATCATCAAAAATTTCATAAAAAACCCATATAGCATAAAATAAATGGGTTTCATTTCATAATCACAACGTTTTAAAAACTGCTTTAAAGACATGATCTTTACGTCACCTTAAAACCCACAGAAAAGGAAGGTGGGTCTCATGTATGTAAATCCTAGAATTTAAAATAGAACATTTTGGAATATATGTGAATACCCCTTTAGAAGAAAGAGCTTTTAGTATTCACTTAATAATATAAAATAACTTTAGAAAAAGAGAGAGACATTTTGAGACGGAAATTATGTAGCATAACGGCTATGTTATGAGGTTTTAGAAGACATTAAAAAGAGAGGGAAAATGGATTAAACATTCATAAATGACCCATAAAACAGTAGATGGACAGAATAAGAAGGATACATGATCATGGTAGTGAAATTTCAAGGACATACCATTTGAAATGAAAAACATGGAAGGAAGACAAAAATTAGATTTCTCTTATGAAAGTTCGACAGCCTAACGACATTACTTAAAAATCAACAAAAACGATTTGAAAAGATCAAATAGGGTCTCTCATCATGTGAACATAAGAGTTCAGTATGATAGATATAGAGATAATTCCCCAACATAACAAAAAGTAACTTGAAAGAATTGACATGAAAGTAGATCTTCAAAACCAGAAGGGTGAAGAACCACTTAAAAATTCGGCAGCCTAACAGCGCCACTTAAAACTTCAAAATACTGAATTGAAGAGATTAAATGGGGTCTCTCATCATATGAACATAAGAGTCCAGTATGATAGATATAGTGATAATACCCCAACATAACAAAAAGGAACTGGAAATAATTGACATGAAAGTAGAACTTCAAAACGAGAAGGGTGAAGAACCACTTAAAAATTCGACAGCCTAACGGCGCCACTTAAAGATTCAAAATACTGAATTGAAGAGATCAAATGGGGTCTCTCATCATATGAACATAAGAGTCCAGTATGATAGCTATAGAGATCATACCGCAACATAACAAAAAGGAACTTGAAATAATTGACATGAAAGTAGAACTTCAAAACGAGAAGGGTGAAGAACCACTTAAAAATTCGGCACCCTAACGACGCCACTTAAAACTTCAAAATACTGAATTGAAGAGATCAAATTGGGTCTCTCATCATATGAACATAAGAGTCCAGTATGATAGATATATAGATCATACCCCAACATAACAAAATGGAACTTGAAATAATTGACATGAAAGTAGAACTTCAAAACGAGAAGGGTGAAGAACCACTAAAAAATCCGGCAGCCTAACGACGCCACTTAAAACTTCAAAATACTGAATTGAAGAGATCAAATGGGGTCTCTCATCATATGAACATAAGAGTCCAGTATGATAGATATAGAGATCATACCCCAACATAACAAAAAGGAACTTGAAATAATTGACATGAAAGTAGAACTTCAAAACGAGAAGGGTGAAGAACCACTTAAAAATTCGGCAGCCTAACGACGCCACTTAAAACATCAAAATACTGAATTGAAGAGATAAAATGGGGTCTCTCATCATATGAAAATAAGAGTCCAGTATGATAGATACAGAGATCATACCCCAACATTACAAAAAGGAACTTGAAATAATTGACATGAAAGTAGAACTTCAAAACGAGAAGGGTGAAGAACCACTTAAAAATTCGGCAGCCTAACGGCGCCACTTAAAACTTCAAAATACTGAATTGAAGAGATCAAATGGGGTCTCTCATCATATGAACATAAGAGTCCAGTATGATAGATATAGAGATCATACCCCAACATAACAAAAAGGAACTTGAAATAATTGACATGAAAGTAGAACTTCAAAATGAGAAGGGTGAAGAACTACTTAAAAATTCGGCAGCCTAACGGCGCCACTTAAAACTTCAAAATATTGAATTGAAGCGATCAAATGGGGTATCTCATCATATGATCATAAAGGACCAGTATGATAAATTTAGAGATCATACCCCAAAATAATAAAAAGGAACTTGAAATACTTTACATGAAAATAGATCTTGAAAAATGAGAAGGGAGAAAGAATCCGTTACAAAAATTTCGGCAGCCTAACGGCGCCACTTAAAACTTCATAAAACAAAATAATGAGAGTAAGGGGGGATCTCTTATTATATGAACATAAAAAGGGCAGTAAGAGGAGTATAAAAGAACATCCTCCAACATAAGAACATGCAGCATAAAAGGAATGACATAAAAGAGATTACTTGAAATGAAAGAGAGAGGTCGGATCCCTTACCTTAAAACGTAACTCTTAAAACTCAAAGGTTTGGACCTTGAGGGCTTGGGGGCACCTTGGGAGGACTCATTGGGAGGTAATAAGACCAGAACTTCGTTGGGGAAGAGTGGGGAGTCGAATGGATGATAGGAGGGCTTGGTATTTATAGGGAAAGTGAGGGGACAAGGCATTAATGGCCAAAGGACACCTCACATGTGCTTTTCTCAAACCCATGTGCTCTCCCTTGGAATTTATCATTGAGTTAGGCCACATGGGGCCCCCAAAACAATAATTCATCACCCTTGGCCAGCCAACCCTTAAAATAACTCACGACATCATCATGACACAGCTATGATGTCATTAAACATACCGAAACCCTAAAACTGCATTTTTACTATTCACTGAAAATTCAACTTTCTCAGAAAGATCCCAAAATTTCACCATAATCAAATATCAATGCTCTGATTACAAATATGGACTGTATTTTATAAAAATAATTTTCTAAATATTTTTAATTTAATTTTTAAATAAAAACACTATTCACCGAAAATTCGTTTTTCAGAAAAAACCCCAAAAATTACCATAGCATAATATCGGTGATCTGAGTTCAAAAATGAAATCTGTTTTATAAAAATAATTTTCTAAATATTTTTAATTAAATTTTTAATTAAAAAACACTATTTACCCAAAAAAAACTAATACTTGAATAATAATTTATGAAACCATTATTTAACCATTTTATTGAATCACATTACTTAATCATGGTGCCTATATTATTTTAAAACTTTCTTTAAGTTAGATTACTAATCCATTTGGTCATATTACTAATCCTAATCATAAAATCACTATTCATAATTTACTATTCATCAAAAATCAAGTTGATCTTATTAGACTCCAAATTTCGTACTGAACATAATTGTAGAAGACCATTTTTTGAAAATCATTACACATTTTAAGTTATTTAAGGTTTACATAAACATTTTTTTTTCAAAATATTCTTTTGAAAATTCATCAAAAATATGCATTCTATTTTTATCCGGTCATTTGAAAATTCATAAACTTCATCATAAGCAGAAATCCCAATTTTTATTTAAAACAAGGATTACACAAGGCAGTTACGGTCTCGTTACATAGCCCCTTATAATACCAGCATAGGACCTAAGAGTAAGGTGTGCTAGGGTGATAGAATCTTGGGGCGGCTCGGTCAACATTGCCCGAGTAGTAATTTCTATCAGTTTGAACTTCTCGCAAAGGCGATTCCGTTCTAGCTTCACATGATGAAGTTGGGCTTGGGTTTGGTCCAAAGCAAAGCCCAATGGTGCTACCTCCTTCCCAAGCTCTGTTAGATGGGCTTTGATCGGTCCAAGACTACTTGGTGAGGCCATCTAATCTTCTTTCTATAATAATCAACCAAGATTACTTATATATAGAGACAATAATCAAAACATTTTGTTCACAGCGGTCATATTGACCGATGGTGATATAACAGTCAAAACCCAATGGTCTTATTCTAATTATAATCATGTTTATCAAATAAAACATTTGTTGAGTATAAAAATAACACATAAAATTAGGAAACAATATTTATTTAAAATTCGGGGTCGTTACACTCATAACTAACTAGTGAGTAGGGGTGTTCCTGTGACTTGTGCTCATTGGGAATTTTGTACTCAATTTCATCATATAGTGTGTTTGGTTGGTAAATTCTGAATCATTTGTGATTTATTTAAATGTTTAAATTCTCTAAATTAGCACTCTGGAAAACTATTTCCATTTTTAAGTTGTTCCTCTTGGAAATATTGTTACTTGCATTTTTGGTTTATAAAAAATGAACATTTTATCTGGTAATTATTATAGATGAAACCTCATTTGAAAAAATACATTTATAACATGTATTTATAACATGAAATTAGTGTTTCTTTTATTTTAATGTAAGTCCATTGGGAATATAATATTGGGCTAACCTACTGAGTTTTAATACTCACACATATAGTATTCATCTGTTTTTATCCCTTGTGTAGGTTTCAGCAAGAGTTCAATCACCTTGGGAGATGTGTTATCAATGTGTTAGAGAGTGACCAGTGGGGTCTCATGGAGTTAGTTGGTTATCATGGTTGGTTAGTTGAGTTTTTTTTGTAGTTGTATTTTTAGTTTCCGGGACAATTAATGTTTAGTTCAATTTTTATATTAATGTTTTTTTGGTTGTCCATTTCTTTCTGATGTTTGTCTAATTGTTCATATTTCGGTGAAATCGTTCCCTTAGGTACTCTATTGATGCACTTATTTCTTGTCTCCATCCCAGGAGGATCAAAAATGCCTCTCGGGACTTGTTACAGGCTTGCCTGGGTGACCCGATCAGGGTCGACTCAGGTAGGTTCATGGAAATTATTGATATCTTTTACGTTTAGTTTATGGATTCTAATAGAATTAGAAAATAGGGTTTCCATTTTAAAATGTATAAATAACCTATGTACCATTTATGTGCTTGTACCATCTTATAATTTAATTACCTGACATGCTATATAAAAAGGATATACCCATGTAGGCATTTACCCTATTTGAACATGATCACTTCAATATACAACTTGAACCCTAATAAGTGAATTTAGTTTACTTGTTTAATTAAATGAAATGAATTTAATGCAATGGAATAACTTGATGTCTCTAATTCCTTATGTTATTTATGTTAATTCACATTAATAGACCATATTTGGTTGGTACTATAACCCCTCATGCTATGATTAAATAATTATTGTTTATGTAAAATTATTCAATGATATTACATGAATATAATAAACAAGAAACATTATGGAGGTTGAAGACATTGAAAGGAATTGATATTGGTGGTATAATGTAGATTACATTTTTTCAAAAACAATTATATATAGTAATTATGATATGTTAAATCAATATGACATGTCACGTTAATAACTAGAGAAATTGTATAATACCTTTTAAACTATAATATTATATTTTTTAAACTGTTATTGAATTTATTTATGTCCATAGACATAGAGACTAAGACCTATAGCCACCATACAGGTATTCCAGCCTTGGATTATGTTGTGACCTAGAAAGACTGAATATTGATCCTCACAAAAAATTGGATAATCTGTTTTATTCTCAGATTAGACTTTTGAATTGGAATAATTATAAATCTGTGTGATTTCTTATGGAAGAATCACCAAAGATAATTTTTCTTGACTGTTATAATAATGAAGATAGGTTCTATGATTAATTAAACATGGTTGATGTAATTATCATGATAATTAGGAACCTATATGAATTAAATTATTTTTCTAGATAGATTGTTACGTTTTTAAATTGATCATTGTATTTTATAATGATAAATAAGGTATGTTTGATACTAGACTAGTGACTTTTCATTGATAGATTATGAATTTATGTTATATTGAAAAGATTGAAACTAGAGGTGTTTATACTGATTTAATGAAGAGTCTGCCCGGATAAGACACATGATTGGTGTCAAAATCTGAGGATTATGTTCATGTTTTTGTACCGCTCGAGGGCTAGGCACACTAGTACTGAATGAATGATGGTGGAGTATAACATAATGTATGATTTCTCAGGGATTGGTGCAGTTGTATTGAATTTTTAGGGAAGATTATATGATTATGAAAGGTTCTTGAAGTCCAGATGCATAGTCACATGATTATTGAAGGAGAGATTCTAGTTATGCCTAGGGTTAAAATTTGGTTATCCAGAGGGAATTAACAATATTTTTATAGTAATTTTAGATTGATTCATCCTTTGTAGGATAATTTTCCACATATTTAGATGATCCATTCTGATGTAGGATGATCTATCCAAATACATAGATACCTGGAAGGGTGCCGAAGCAGGTATATCCATCAAGTGTCCCTTTGAAACCTAGGAATGTTTTTAACTTATTTATCACAACATATTTATTTTCCTCTATATATCTACTAACTAATTTACATTACATATCATGTACTTGATTTGGATATATACTGACGGTGTCGGCCTATATATATTATTATCTCACACCCTACATGGGCTTCCAATTCTCTAGGGTACCCCAGTAGGCCTTATAATTCTAGGACCATGGTTGTTTGCTTTTTATATTTAGCTCATAACTAGGAGATCAGATTACATGCCCATGATGGATCATGGTATACTCATAGATCTAGTATTTGGTTAATTTTCTTTAATAGATTTTACTTTTTTTTAATTCATACATCTGGCACTTGTGGAATCATCTTTCAAAAATTAATATATGTAAATTAGTGATTGTTGTTTTTAATCAGATATTAAATTATTATTACATTTTTTAGTATTGTTGTATTACTAATTCTTCATTTTTATAATATTTATTATTTGATAAATCATTGTGATACATTGATATAGGGGGTATAGTTTACCCACTACACCATCAACAGACTCACACTCATAGTCAAAAACCTCTACAGTACATGGAGGCATGTTTGAGTCCATGTGTATAATGACCAGGAATTATCTAACATGGATATTATATCAATTTAGTTGAATATTTAGTATAGTACAAATATAAATTCCCAATGACCATTTTAGTTCAGTGTCATTGGGAAATTGGAAAAAAATCTATCCAAATGAATGATCTTCAATATAACCCATGAATATATCTACCTTCTCTATTTATAATGAAAACCATTCTTTAAAACATGGGGAAACGAAACATGAAAAGGGGTGACATTATATGCTCAATAAGTGTAAAAAATGGAGAAATGTAAGCATTAAACCTGAACATACGGGTATGATAACATGATCTTAATAATAAAAGGTTAGACCCTGCATATCAAGGATCATATATATGAGTAATGCGATAAATCATGGTATTTTAAATTCCATAAATCATAAAGAAATAAACATCATGATCCATGAAATTGTAATGGATGAATACAATATAAGATATTCTGTATACATATAAGAATAGAAATTTTCTTTCAAGGCTACGTAATAAGCCATTATAACATTTTGGGATTTGTCTATGACCTATGTACTACTACCGACATGTGATAATAACTTGTGCACCCTCTTAATTTTAGGCTTGTGCTACAACCCATATACCATATTGTATTCAGGCTTGTTAATCAACCCTTGTACCCAATTTCATTCAGCCACAAGCTACAAACTATGTTCCTTATTGTTTTTTGGATATGGATACAACCCATGTGACATCATTATTTTAGGATTGGGCTACAACACATGTTCTTTCTTTTTTTAGGCTTGGGATACAATTATTTTACCCTATTTACTATATGCTAGGAATAAAACCCATATACATTATTGTTATTGGGTTTGAGATAAAACAATTCTACCATTTGAGCTCATTTAAAATATATATTTTTCCAAATAATAGGAGGGATATATATGTCCCATCCATCACATAATAAAATCATACATTCATGTTCTAAAAAACATTCATCATATTATGACCCATGAAAATATATGGGTTTTATAACCATCAATTCGTTACCCTTGAAATGAAATGGGTATCATTAAAATTTCATCATTTTATTACCTATGGAAATAGATTGGTTTCATAGTCATTTTATCAAGGAATAACCCATGAAAATAAGTGTTTTTCATTAACATATTATTGGTTAATGAGAAATATGTTTGATAATAATATAACTCGTGTATGGTAAATTGGTTTCATTAATATATTTCCCAAGAAAGAGAAACGACTTCATAAATACCATGAAATCAAGAATAACCCATTAAGGGAATGAATGTTATTGAAACCATTATATCACTTCCTAGGAATACATGAGTATTATTAAGGGATTCTATCTTAGACAAAAAATTATTTTTATAGATATTTAGAAAACATATCTTGAATAAAATATCCTTTACTCATTTGAAAAGTCATTTTTTCATAAAAAATTAGAAAATAATTTTCTTATAAAATAAATTTTAAACTTATAATGAAGAACTAAAATAATTTTGAAACACATTTTCCTTTAAAACATATAGAATAAGATTTAAAAAATCTAAAAAAACAGTTTAAATTGACAAGACTTTAAAAACATTAGAAGAAATCCTAATACTAGTTTGAAAAAAAATTTAATAAAAAAAATTTAAAAAATATAAATATGACTTGAAGAAATTTAGAAAATATTTTTCCTTGAAGAATTATAAAACAATATTAAAAAAATTTAAAAAACATTTTCATCTAAAATTAATAATAATGAAACCATTTGGAAATCCTTTTTCTATGTAAACATATAAAAGATGGTTTAATACATTCTAAAACCATATTATTTTAAAATATCTATGAAAAAATATAAATAAGCATTGAAAAAAATAAAACCCTTTTTCATTGATAATTACCTTGAAGGGTTGTTTGAATTTGTTTTATTTTTTTAAATCTTGGATTTTTTTAATAAGACAGATTTTCGAACGAATAGAGAGAAACAATGAGTTTTTAAAAAAAGCATTTTCTTAATTATATATATAACTAAAGATATAGAAATAGTAATAATAAATGGGTATATCAATATAAAATAGAGTATAATTAATATTATGAGTGTTATTGATAGATGGATCATATGATTTCATCCAAACAACCATACTCATTAACAATCCATAAAAAGAGATGATATTGTTTCATTAAAATCTTACCACATGATTACATGTGATCGTATTAGTCATGTAAGGTAATGAAATTGAAATAATAATAAAATATAATTAAAATAAGGATATTTATCATAAAAATTTCAATTTGAATCAGATACACCTCGCTAAAGAATGTTGTTGTGGAACAAAACATGCATCTCAAACAAGAAAAATTGAGAAAAATTTGTTTTACCAATCTAATAGCTTTTGAATCATTAAACCCATGAAAAAAATATCATAAAATAGATATATAAATATCCATATATATAATTATAATAATAATTTTATACATATATGTGTATTATACACACCACAAAAAAGGAAAGGGTGGTGAATAAAGCATATATCTCACGGAAATAAAAAGAGTGATGAATGCCCCTTAACTTTTGTCTTTACTCCCGTCGTACATGTTCAGACCTCCTGTAAAATAAACATATGATTATAATAAATCTTATACGGAACTATATTATTATATATAATACCATATTTGGATTTACTATGACTTTATGTTACATGATTGTATGAAATTTTATGTTAATGTTATGCTTCAGGTAATATACAATTTGTTTCTCACATCTGTCTTAATTTATTATATATTTGTTCCAGATACATATCTAATGATTTATGAAATTTAAAGAATCATATATATCTCATGTTTACACTAAATATTTAAATTATAATAATCTATGTAATATATATATATAAAATAGAATACACCATTCATAGAGATGGGAGGTCGTATGTACGCATGAATTCTATTTCTATATAATTATCGTGATGAATGAAATAATGTAAAAACATACACATATATATGGATATATATATCTATAATTATTTAATTTGCTCTATAAGATCATATATATCACATATATTCACTAAAATAATCCCTAATACAATCAATGATGGGTATTAATATATCATATCTCTTTGAGGGGGCAGTTGTCTACAATTCCTCAAACAAAATTAACGTATTTACAAAATAATATAAAGTAAAAAAGAATTATTATCTAAAAATGGAATAAATAAGATTAAAGGAATAATAAATATATTACTTTACATATATAAACAGAGTGTCCAACATAATTTCCACCAAGGGAGGTGGTAATGGAAAATGAAAAATCATCATTTAGTGAGGTATTAGTTCGTCGTACTCATAAATAGTATGTTCATTACACATTAAGTGGATGTGTTTATAAGTTTTGTTAGAAAAAAACACTAAAACTACATCCAAGAATATTTTATATACTGGTTATATTTTAAAATCATAGAATGAATACGGTGGATTTGTGTAGAAGGAAAATAAAATAATGGAGCTTAAGGGAAGTGGTTAACTCTTAATTGGGTAATTTGTTTTGGTTTGTGCCAAAAGGGTTCCTTTGATTTTATTATTTCTAGTTGAGGCTTATTAGAGGAAGTTATAGATGTCTATATTTTTATTTGAAGGACATTTTTAGATCCTAAGAGGTTTTAGACGTGTGATGATGTTTGAGAGTTGATGGCCTTTAGTTGGGAAGGAAAAGGAATGACTTGGAATTATTGAAATCAATTTAGGTGTACTCATGTTATTAAATAAATAAATATATAAAAAACAAACATATATAAAAAATGGAATTTATATAGAAGATATATGGCCATAAAATTAGGTTTGGTCATATATCTTTATCATCTAGGGCCCTAAGATTACTGTTTAGTCCCTAATTTAGCTTAATTTGACCTTAATCACTATGATTAATTTTAGTCACATTTACTAATAATTTTATTCAAAAATAAAAATGACCAAATTATAAAATAAATATTATACTAATTAATAATTATTATTTATATTTTATGATATTCAATTCACAAAAGTGGAAAAATTGTTATTAATGTTAATCCCATAGATGAGATGAAATAATTGGTTTTTTAAGTTGAAAAATGTTCAAATGATTGTTATGTTTATATATTAAACATCAATGTGAAATTAAGAATAACAATATAAATGGTAATAATAGATATACAATGTGAAAAAAAAATATATTTAATATATAATTTAACATTAATAATTATTTAATGAAAATGTATTTACTAACTAAAATGCTGTATTTACCGTTTTTTATTAAAAAATGAATTTTCAATGAAAAAAACCAAAACATCCCCCAAATATAATTTCCCAATCATAAAATAAAAAATAAATATTAATTTATCAAATTAAGTTTCAATATTTGTGTAAAATTAATTTTACTGTATTTCATAAAATGGCAAGAAATTTATTTTATTTGAGAAACACATATTTTAAAATAAATTAGATATTAACCAAAAAATTATATATTTAATTATCAATATGATTTATTTATATTAATATATTAAAAACGATAATTAAATATTTTATATTAAAATTAATATTAATATGTTTAACAGGTAGGTAATAATTATCTCATTTAAATAATTATAACAGTTAAATGATGTTTCATAGAAACATAAGTGTTGCATGTAACGAATGGAAAGTTGGTGTTGGGAGTAACATTTATCAAAATATGGTTGCATGTATCGTATGATGATATAGGTTCATGTAATTTATTCTTAGTTTGTGTCATGATAATGTAATTTTTGGCATAGTGACTTGATAAAGAAAAAAATATTTTCTATCTTGCGTGAAATGAAAAATATCATAAAATTAAATTAATTTGAAAAAAACTCAAAATATGAAGATGTTATATTCTAACCTCATAAAATGAATTTAGCCCTAAAATTTCCTCTAGGATATCAAAGGTTTAATACATTAAAGATACCTTCATACAAACCAACATATAAAATTGTATTAAAACACCTCTAAAAAATGGGAGGTTAAAACCGTAATAGTTAACAAAAGTAACATATAACAATGTTTTCAAATAGGAGTACACTGGTTGGGAGTGAAGATTGGATATGGGGAAATAGCATAAATAATTATATGGAGTGATTGAGTTCATCAATATTAAACAAGTGAATGATCATAGAAAATTTGATAGCCTCAATGTTATAAATACGTGACAATTTATAAGGCCATCAGATCAATAGAAATCAAGATATTAGGACAATATTTTTTTATCAGCATCCTATCATGGAGAAATTATTTTTTTCAACAATATTATAAGGCAATATACTTAGTTTCTCTATTTAGATAAAAAAATCATTATTTGATCTTGATTTTAACTATTTCTAATTTGTTCATTACATAAAGAAATGAATGTCTAGAAATTAACATTGATGCCGGAATCACTAAAATACACTTTTATTAGATATTAAGGCCCATAAATTAGTGAAATTTATAACTATTTATCTATAAATATTCTTAAAAATCAATATGGTCTATTATTTAATCTCTAACATAAATAGTAAAAATACTATATCATTATAAATAATTATTCATCAAAAATAATTATAAATTAACTAGGACATCGGGTAGGCCAGTGGTAGGCATGAAGCCCTTATCATCCTTCATTCATGGGTTCAAGAACCATATAATTTTTCTAAAATGATAGTTTTTAAACCAAAATACATTATATCCTTTTATAAAACCATGGTAATATAATTTCTTAAATAGATGGTCATTCTTCTAATAAGATTAATCACTAAATATCTTTTCAACAGAGGTTTTCAATACAATATAAATACATAAATACTACCTATAATGTTTAACATACACTTTTAATGAATGGATATCCTTAAAACCATATAAAGGAAAAAAATTCAAATTCATTAGAATATTAAGCATGGAATCATCTTAACATTGACCCCCCATGTATTAAAAAGTAGCTATTGGTTGTCACATCCAAAAAATGGGGATACACACATTTTAAATTCCCTTGAAATATGGTAACAACCTGAATCACCATAAACCCTTTTAAAAAACATGAATGCATCCTTATTTCATAGATTAAGGGATATATTACCCAAGAAGATTTAAACATAATTTAGGATAAAATGATCTTCTTATCAACAAATCCTTAATTAGTTATAAGGTAACAAGTAACTTTGAATTTACTTATTCACATCCTACATTTTGTTGTCCAAAGAAGAATATATTATCATAAGGAACATATTAAGGGTTGTCATTACATTAATCATGTGTTTTCTATGGACATTATCTTTCCATTAAATCACTTTTCTATTCCATTAGATCCATTCAACATACTCTTTTAAATCATTATAAAAAAACATAAAAAATGCAATCCTCAAATATTTCACATTTCATAATTTATAAATCAAAAAACATAAAAACATTGATTACTTATTCCTTAACCAATTAATAAGGCTACCTCATCCAATTATAGTATATATATTTCATTTCACATTTCTTCTGTAGCCTCATCCCCATCAGAAATATAACTATTACTCACAACACCTTTTTTATTCTCTTTAAGAACATTCATATTCATAAATTTACTTGCATAATGACCATTTATTCCAAACATAATACATTTAACCATCAATTATTTATTTGGGAGGCCAATATTATCATCCATTTCATTAATTTAACTAATCATTTTTTTCATTCCAGTCACATTCTTGGCGTCATTATTTTCAACAGTGAGAACATCTTCTTGTTCAACTAAGTGATTCATTTATGTGTTTTTTACAAAATTTTTGACAAAAAGGAAACTAGATCATATTTCCTACATGGTCTCTATTTCTCGGATGATCAGAGAACTCCTTCTTTATATTCCATGATAAGTATGAGAGGTGGATAATGTATACATTGTCAATCATGTTCTGTGAAAACTAATTAGGCATGTTCCCAACATCTTTTTCATCTAGTTATCATACCTCTTGATTCATAATCATAAAATCACCAATCACATTCATCGTTAATAGAGTACCTTCTGGTTCCCTCCATTGACTAAAACTAGTTGTAGAGTGTGACCTTAACTTATCACACATGGAAACCACATAATCATGAAAATAATAACTTACATGATGTCCACATCATGTCACATTTATTAATCTATGAAACCCGAGGTTCATCCTAGGTTATTCATAGCCAAATTATCATTTAGATCCTTCATGATAGTTTGTGAAGAGTTTTCTGAATTTCCAAAGAATATCCTCCAGGATATTCAATCTAGGTGTATAGAAAGGCCTGTTGTAGTGTCTATGATTACCCCAATATAGCATCAAAAAATCTTTTTATATTTGTTACACCTTGGAAAAACTATTAAAAATATGCATCCACTTGTATTATATATACAAGGATACTCAAAAACCAATCACTATATCTTGTACCAAAATTCTTGAACATTTTCTTATATCGTAACTCATCATTATTCTTATACATATAGACACACCTGGACATATCCTTTGAAATATACCTTAGGATCTCACTAATGTTTTCTCATCTATATTTCAAATAGTGGACAAAACATATCCATTGATACCAACTATAGAGATATGGAATAATCATATAGGGATGTCGAATCATTTAAGATGAATATTTTGTAGATTGAAAAAATATATTCTCATGGACTATAATAGATTACTGTATTTGGAAACATGGAAAACCAAATATTCTATCCTATTAAATGATATTCAAAATCTCTCATAAATATATCCACCTATATTACTTCTACCTAAAAACATTCCTCATAACCAAGGGAAAGGAAACATAAAAAGGGGTGAGTATTGAAACAAAGTAATGGTAAAAAAGGGAGAAGTGCAAGCGTAAATATGAAAATAGGGATATGAGAATGTGATCATAACATTAATAGTGAATAGCCTTCATATCAATTCTCATAAACATGCATTATGGGATAATTATTGGTATCTCAGAAGACATGCATCATAAGGAAATAAGTATCATTATACATGAAATTGTAATGGAGGTATATGGAATGGGATTTTTGGCATACAGATAAGAATAGGTAATTTTATGCCAAGGATACATAGGATGAATTTTATAGTTTGTTAGGATTGGGATATGACCCATGTACCATCTACAAGATTGGGATGAAACCCCATAAACCCTCTTGCTTTTACGCTTGGGATACAACCCATGTACCTTCTTGTTTTTAGACTTAAGATATAATCCTTTTTTCTTCTTTCTTTTAGGATTGGGATAAAACACATTTGCCTTCTTGTTTTTGGGACTGGGATACAACCCATGTACCCTCATTATTTTAGTATTGGGCTACAACCCATGCACATTTTTTTAGTTAAGGGCTACAACTCGTGTGCCCTCTTTCATTTAGGCTTGGTCTACAACCCATGTACCCTGTTGTTTTTTTTCAAGGTCTAAAACCATCATAACCTTTTATATCATTTAAAAATTATCATTACCCAATGAATTGGAGAGAGATATATGTCCCCTAACATAATAAAATCATACATTTATGTGAACAAAAACATTCATCATACTATTTCCCATGAAGTGTGATGGGTTTTATAAACCAAAATTCATAACCCATGAAATAAAATAGCTATAATTAAAATTTCCAAATAGGTTAACCTATTGAAAATAGATAAGTTTCATAACCAATTTATTGAAGAATAACATCTGAAAAGAAGTGGTTTTCATAAAAATATTACACATGAATGAGAAATAGATTTCTTAAATAAATAACCCATGAATGAGGAATGGGTCTCATTGACATATAAACCATGATTGAGAAATGTGTTCTTAAAGACCATTACATCAATAATAAACCATTAATGGAGAAAATGTGAATGGAACCTTCATATAATTTCTTATAAAGGCATGAGTAAAAAATGGATGTCATATTAGATGGAATATAATTTCGATATATATTTTAAAAACATTTCATTATGAAAATATAAATTATACATTAAAAAGGAATTCTAATGAAAAAAACGATTTAAAAACAATTTTACATGAAAAACCCATTAACACTTATAATGATGACCTGAAATAATTTTCAAACCCATTTTCCTTGAAAACATTTATAAAAATCTCTAATAAATTTTAAATTCATTTTTCTTTTTAAAAACATTTGAAACTATTAACAAAATCCTAGAATCATTTTAAAAACTATTACATTAAAAATAAAATAAAAACATATAAAGATGACATGAAATAATTTTAAAAACCATTTTCCTTGAAAACATATAAAATAATATTGAAACCCATTTGAATACAATTTATTGTGATTTCATATAAAAGATCTTTCAAAAAAAATTCTAAAGGATTTTCTGTGAAAGTAGATTTGAAAAAATATAATAGAATATTTGAAAATAATAAACATTTATAGAAACCATTTTCGATTAAAATTATATTCAAAGAACATTTGGAATCATTTTTTAAATGTTTTTTAAAACAATATTTTTGTAATAAAATATATTTCTGATTGAAGAGAGATATTTCATTTAAAAACATTTTCATAATTATATTATGTAACCAAGAGGGAAAAAAATCATAGTAATAAATGAATATATAATTAATAAATGTAGGATAATGAATATGATTAATGTTCTTGAGATATTGACCACAAAATTTCCTCAAAATAAGTGTAGTCATTAACAATCATGGAAAGGTGATCAACTTGTTTCAATAAACCCTTACCACTTTTTTACATAGGATCATAATATTCAGAAAGAAATGAAATTAAATGAAGCATATAATAAAATGAAAATAGTGAGATTAATTATATAAAATTTTAATTATAATCATATACACCTTGTTAATTAATACAGGTGCATAACGAAACATTTGTCTCAATGAAGGAAAATGAAGACAAAACTGTAATACCAATTTGTGGTCTTTTGAAAAATTCTCCACATGAAATAAAGATCATAGAATGGATATGTAAATACCCATAAATTTATATATATGAATAATTTAATAGATCCATTTTCACATACACACCGCCTGAAAGGAATGGATAGTGAATAAAGAATGTATCTCATGTAAGTAAAAAGTGAGATTAGATTCCCATACCTTATGTATTTACTGTCATCATACTCGCAAAAAAGTCCAATATAATAAATATAATTTTAATATAAATATTTTAAAGAACCAAATTCATATATCTAGTTCCATATATAGATTTATTATGACATTATATTACCCCAATGTTAAAAATCTTGTTTTAATATTACGTTTCAGGAAAAAATTTTATTTTTTTTCCAATGTGTCTTAATTTGTTATAACATTTGTCCTTATAGCTATATTTAGAATTAAAAAATTTATACTATGATATAAATATCATGTATGTATATTATATTTTTATTATAATTATCTATATAATATATATGTATGAAATGTAATAAACTGTTCATGTAGATGGAAGGATGTACATACATATGAACACTATTTCTATTAAATTGTCATGATGGAAGAAAGAATTTAAATGAATTATATGTATATATATACAGGATATATAATTATTAAAACATTTTTATGATATCATATATATAATATATTTTCATGAAAGCCATATTTAATACAGTCAATGTTGTGTGTCCATGAATCATATAGCTTTGAGGGGGTGGTAGTCTATACATCTTCAAACGAAATTATCATATTAACAAAAAATGAAATGTAAAAAGATATGTTTTTTTTAATGAATAAATAATCCTAAATACATTATTAATATTATATATGAAATATATAAACATAATTTCTATCATAATTACACCATGATAGGTGATAAATGAAAAGAGATTAATCATCTTTTGTCAAGGTAATAGTTCGTCGTACACATAATCAAAATGTTCATTACCAACTATAAGGATGTGTATGTGTAGGTAGAAACATTTTAATAAAAACATAATAGTATATTAAATTTAATATTTTATATACAAGAATGTATTAATGATAATTGCGGTGTAATGGAGAAGAAAAATAAAATAAATGAGCTTGAGACAAGAGGTTACCTCTTAATCGGGTAACTCCTTTTGGTTTATTCGAAAAGGCTTCCTTGGATTGCTTTCCTCCCAATGAGGGGAATATTTGAGTATATAAGGTATATTTATAATTTTATGGGTAATCTAATAGTCTAGACTAAGATATATCATATGTGTGATAAAGTGGGAGAGGTGGTGGCCTTTTATCGGGATGGAAAAGGGATCACAAAGAATTTTTTAAAATAAGCTGGTTTTACACATGTTGTTATATAAAAAACCTAAAAAATATCATAAATCAATTAAATCAGGAGTATAGACAAAATATTTCTAGAAAATTTGTTTTTGGAACGTTTCTAGTTCATTTTTTCCACTAGTATTTAGGTTTATTTCATAATTACACTTAATTTGACCTTACTCTATGTGATTAATTTTAATCACTTTTACTAATCATTTTTTTCAAAAAAATATCTTATTAGTATCTAAATATTATAACAATTAAAATTATGTATGTATTTTTTTTAAAATTTTAATCATTTAAATGGAAAAATTAATATTAATGATAATTAAATAGATGGGACGAAATAACATGTTTGTAAAGTATAAAAATGTTCAAAAGTTTGTTATGTTTATATTTTTAATTTCAATGTAAAATTAAATATTATTATAAAAATGGTTTGGAGAGTGATATAATATGACCTCACATTAATTTTAATGCATAAATTAACTTTAATTACTATTTAAATAAAAATTTTTATTAACTGAAATTCAGAATGTTTCACGATTCATTAAAAAATGAAGCTTCTTAGAAAAATATCAAAATTCACCTGAAGCTAATTTAGGAATTCAAATTTAAAAAAATGTATTTTATTTTATGTAATTAAATTTCCTTATGTTTCAAAAAAAATTATATTATTTTTTATATATGGATAGGAAATGCAGTTCATTTTAAAAAATAATATTTTTAAAGAGATAAGGTCTTTAACAAATATTATATCTTTTTTTATCAATACATTTTTCATTTATAAATCTTTTATAAAAAATATTCGAAATTTTTTATTTCTATTCATATTAAAATTTTTAATGTCTAGTTTAAAATTATCTCATTTAAATAAATATACAAATAAAGTGATGTTTTATAGAAACATCTATGTTGCATGTAATGTACACCAAGTCATTGTTATGTGTAACAAACACCAAGTCATGGTTGCCTTTATTATACATAAATTTGTGACCTTGTAATGTATTCCTAGTCAGTGGTGTGTTAAATTAATTTTTTAAATACTGATTCAATGAAAAAACAATTTTCAGAGTTGGGTGAAATGAAAATTGTCAAAAGATTAAATTATTTTGAAAATAATTATTCCAATAATATCAGGGTGTTATAATATAACCAACCAGTCTGTCCAATTTCATAGTGCTGATCTGGGCCTTGACATTTTAAATTTGTATTAGCAGAGGTTTTCCTTTTGTCTTTTTGTTTAGTGATAGTTTTAAGGTTACTAGGAATGTGTCAGTGTTTGGTAAATACCCATTGTTGGGAATGAGCACCCACATACGTGAAATGACTAAGTGGTTGGGGTTTGGATTTATTTTCGTGATATTTTTTATTACAGTCTATATGATTTCACATTTAGTGAATAGTTTATTTTATTATACTATTTATGTATGGATTTTTAGGTAAATTTATCATTGGACTAGTATAGATAGGAAGAAGCATTGAATGCATCAATATAGGTACATAGTTATTAACATGTCATGACCCATTCAAGCCATGTAGTTTCATTTTATTTTTCCAACGGATATGATAGTTGTCCTTGAGTGTTAATCTATTATATTGATTTATTTAGTTATTAGTTATAAATATCATTCTTGGGTAATAAAATTTAGCACGTTTTTATGTGATTCAGTTTTTATATTCCATACTTTGACACCATAGCATGTTTCTCTATGATTATTTCACAATGACATGCAAGTTTTGTCTGATAGATATAAATGGTTCCTGGATGTTTTTTGAATGTAAAAGGTTACTAATGTTTATTTTTTTAAGTGTATTGGTTGTGATAAATGAGATCCATGTTTCAGTTTTTTATGTGTATGAGTGCTTCATGAATTTCGAAATGAAAACCCATATTAAATGTAAAGGAAAGATGTGTTTTGAAATGGTTTAATGTGAAATATATTTAGTTTTAAATCTAGAATGAAATGGTTTACTCTTACATTTTTTTTTACACAAGTAGGTTAGTTGGTGCATGTTTCTTACTTGACAACACTCTATGGCTATTCGGAAAGATAAATTACTATTAAACTAATATTTGGTTGCATTTTGATGAACCCCGGCAGGCTTAGAGGTATCCTCGAATTTTTTCATTCCCTATGTAACATAATATCAATTTTTTTTGTTTGATTTCATAATAAATATAAATTCTCTCTGTTTATTTAACGATAAAAAGGTTTTTTGATCTAACTTCTATATTTTTTCCTTATGGGGTATTGGTTGAAAACCCATTTCTTCTGTTTTTTGATTTAAAATGGTAATTGATGTTTGAAATTAAATAATTTAGATGATTAATGAGTTAAATATTAATCAATATAAAATAATTAAAATGGAACCATATGTGGTTTCATTATTTATAACACTCATGTAAGGGGAGATTAGAAATTCCATTGATTTTCCTTAAAATGGAATCATAGGTATTTTTTCATGCCTTCTTCTTTGTTGAAAATGTTTTAGATTATTGTGTTTTTATCCAACTATATTTTTTTGGTGTGGACCGGTGTTAGGGTCAAAATTTTTACTTTCATAAGTGTCTATTCTATTGTAGGTGTAACCCTTAGAGCTTCAATAACTTTCTAGTATCATGATCTTTCTTACACTTAGTATCATTTGGATGTAATTATCCCTTGTAAAAACCATTGTTTCTAAATTAAACCCATGCATGAACATGTGGGCATGTGTTCATAATATTTGTAATTGCATGAGAAAAATACAATTCTTATTTTAAGAAGGTTATACATGCCAATGGAATGGACAGCCACTTCGTAGCTCATGTGACACCTTCTCTTTCTTTGTGTTGGATGACATGGTATGTCAACATCCATGATTGTGGTCATATGGATAAATACAACATAGTGATAAATCTCTTATGTGTTCCATAAGGTACATGAATGACTTGGCCAGAAAACATATGGGTAGTATATAGGATGTTTCGTTTTCTTTTGAAACCTTGGGATATTATGAAATCATATACATGATGACTGTTGATTGTTAAATGATGCAATAAATTGGTCAAGTTTAGTGGAATCATTGAAACATGTTCTATTGAAAGAAATATTGGGTCATCTATAAAGAATAATGACCTAGGGGGTAATGAAATCATGTTTTTCCTAATGTTTGGGATGAATTTCACACAATTGAGTACTTTAACACACCAGTTGTTCTAGTTTTTGTTTTCATGATAATTTCATTGATGTTTTTGAGCGTGGATTAGGTAAGTATCACACATTCTTTTAATATGATTATGATCGAGCATTCTTATGAGTGTATAGTCTATCTCATTCATTGATGAAAAGGAATCTCTTATTGTGGGGTGTTTCATGATAGAATAGGTAAGTGTTTTCTTTCAAAGTAGAAGGATCAAACTTACATGGACTATATGAAAATGGTGAGTCTGACTTTAATTCATTTGAGGCTAGAAAATTGAAAATATTTTTGGTGATTGTTTGGAAGCATGAGGTGTACATGATTAGTAATTTATGGATCCAATGAGAAAGTCCATTATTTGTTGGTGGAATTAAGTGGCCATGTTTAAATAATCAAGGGATTCCTCAGGTGGTAAATTCTAAATGATCAATTAATGACTTGTGTGTCAGCAGGTGCAGTTAATTTTCATTAAAGGTATTCACAAGAAGTGGTTTGGTAATTTTCCTTCTAGTAATATTTAATATCCTCTTAGTTTACTATTCCTTTAGAGATGATAAAGTACCCTAATTTGAATTCATTTTTGATAACCTAAGAGATCATTGGTCTTACGCCAAACTATTCTATAAACATTGTTGGGTAGTTTATGTGGTGTCTGATTGATGCATGTTTAATACATGGTTTTTATTGGGGATTATTTAGTCATTAGTCACCCATGGATTCCCATGTAGTAATGAATTAGATGAACTCTTATACACCAGTTGTTTCATCTGACATGACTGCCAGGTCGATTCCACTCTAGGCGCAATCAATGTTCTAATGTGGACATTTTATCTTTGTATAAATGTCTCACTAATAAACATAGAGTATAGACTACCTTGTGTTAGTTCATTACACTCCATTATTTTCAATATGAGGTTATTTCGACCTTTTTGTTTGGCTTGGAGGAGATGTTTTGACCAGGATACAATAATAAAAGTTATGTGTAGACATGGCGAGCATGTTCGTGGGGGATACGAGATTCCTTGGAAGAATGGATCATAGTTCTGTTTTTAAATTGATGGTTGTCTCAGATAAACCTATTCATGACTGGTCAGAAAAAGTGGTTCAACTATTTATATCTCTTTTTCAATGGAGATGTAAATAAATGACCCTTTCTGGCTTTTCTTTAGGTTATATGAGTGTGGTTTGTGTCAGCCAGTGCTCTTCATTATGAGTTGGCTTGATCTTGAAAAATAAGATCAGTGGGGAATCGATCTGTTGATCATTTAAAAATTAAATTAGATCATCACTAGAATTCTTAGATTCGTGATTTATAAGAAATTATAATGGTAGATGTATCGTGGTTCAGAATTTCCCCTCATTAATGTTAAATGATACTATGGGGAACATCATTGAGATGTTGTTTAATGAGATAATTACATGATTGTGTCTATATCTAAATAAGGGAAAGTAAACAACATCATAGTTTCTAGGTTGTATAATGTCAGTTGGATCATGTTTTGATGGATTATGTTTTGTATTATTAAATGATTCTCATAGTTGAATTGGGTGGTTGGAAACACCTCATGGTCATTTGAATGAAGATTCATGAACCATGTTGGTCAGGTGGTCTTTTAAATATTTTTGAAGGGTTCTTGTTGATGATATATTCTAAGGTGGGGTGGTGGTAGTGACTTGAGATTTTGAACCTATGGAAAAATGAATGAACATTTAAATTTTCACATTTACTAGAAATGTTATTTTTAAATCTAGGATTCCTAATGTAATTCAGAGAGTGAAAAAACTGTTATCTATTTTTTAAAATAAATAAATTTAATAACATTTAATTTAAACTGAAAAATAAAAATGAAAATAAATGATGAATAAAAATAAATAAAATGTTTCATAAAAATAATAATTTTGTTATTTTTATTATTAATATTGGTTATATGTATAAAGAAATGGATCCAAAAGGGGTTCCCCTATCCCAGTTCATGACACCCCCTTCCCCACCTCTCCAACTCATGTGACAAGCCCTCACTGTAGCCCTGAGCATGTGATTCACCCCTCCCACATGGCCTCCACTTCATTTATCTATTCGTCCATATTACATCAGGTTTGATGTTTGATTCATCTTGGTAAGAATTTCTCCTCCATCCTTTTCTTCTTTTCTGGTGCTTTTCATTCTCCCCATCACCCAATGTTTTTTCTAAAAAATATGGTATCAATAAAACCATGTTTTTTCATCCATTGTTAGAGTATCTGAAGTTTCTCTTGGGACCCCATCATGCATGTTCTTATACTCGACGCCAAATGAAAAGTGGATTGGTCCTTTTATGTTTTCCACCACCATCCCAGGTGTGGTTTATTTCATCCTCCATGTCAACCATGTTTATATTTTGGTTATTTGTGTATTTTTTTGGTTCCCCTATGTTTGTTAGCTTTTTTGGTGGCTTTTCGATGGCTTGCGCACAGATACATTGGTACTCGTGTATATAAATATGTTTATCTTCCTTTTAAATGTTTACTCATTGAGAGAATAATTGGTAAATTGAATTAAATTGTATATATACATATATATAATGGTATGTTCATGGAAGTGTGGAATGATATTCATCAAATACATTAAGTTCTTATGTAGTTTTTCATGGACTACTTTTTATGTAGGATCCCTTTCCATGGCCCTTTAAATTTAAGAATCCATTATTTGATTATTTAAATAAAGTTAATTAATGATTCCTGGGATAAATTTAATTGTTGAACAAGAATTAAATTCACTGTTATTTTAAATAGTTTTTTAATTAATAGAGTTATTTTTTATAATGAAAACCATCCAACGATGGTGGACTATCTTCTAAGATAAAAGTAATTGATTTGACATTTATGATTACATGGATCATGGCATTGATGTTTCATTATTCATTGTTGTTATGATTGATTTATGGAATTTTTATCATATGGATTCTAATGGAATTGGAAAATATATTTACCTTTTTATAATGTTTAATGAACCGAGTTACCATCTATTCTCATTGAACATATTATAACTGAATAACTTGAAATTATTTATAAAAAGGCAATACCCATATTGGAATTTTACCTATTTTCCCATCGTACACTCTAATTACCAATTCATTCATGATAAAATAATTTACTTGACATTTTCAATTAAATATCATGAACTTAATTGAATGGATTTCCATCATGTCCTTCCTTAAATGTTTTAAATGGTATAATTTAATAATAACATATTAGGGTGTTATGACCAAGACTATATTAATGAATAAATAAGCAACATTTATGTTAAAAGTTTTAGTGATGGGACTTAAATATATTCAATGAAAAGATTCATATTGGATTTATAAATTAAAAGGAATTGATGTTGGTGGTATAAAATAAATCCATTTTTATCTGATATAAGTTTTTATAGTAGTTTCAATATGTGTGATTGCACTGATAAGATATCGGAACAACTAGATAAAATGGGTAGTCCCTATTAAACTGTAATCATTTATTTTTAAAATTTTGTTTAATAATTTTGTGTCCATATATAATTAGACTAAAACTTACAACAACCAGATAGATGTCCTATCCTTGGATTAAATTACGATTTATTATGTTTGAATTTTGAACCATACAATAAATCAGACAATTTGATTTATTCATGGTTATAATTTTCAATTTTCATAATAAATAATTTGTTTGATTTATTTTTCAATAATCACTTTGGCTAATTTAGATATAATAATTACCATTGGTTTGAATTATTAATTAGAATAGTTTGATATAATTATGTTGATAATTAGGATACCAAATTAATGAAATAATTCGGATTGGTATATCATAATTTATAATAATAGATCATTTTTTATAATGATGATAAATAGAATATGTTTGATAATAGACCTCATTTTTTTCTTCAATAGCATTTGAGATTATATCATATCAATGTGATTGACAACTGAGTGTTTGATGCTAATGGGATGTTGAGTCTACCAAGATAAGAATCATGATTGGTGTTGATGCTTAAGGGGTTGGTGAATTTTTTCATACTGCATGAGGGCTAGTCTCACTAGTACAAAATTTCTAAGGGATGTTTTTATTATTATGTAGGATGCCTCAGGGATAGGATAACTAGTTGAAAATTCCTCCTAGAAAATTATATGATTATATTGGTTCCTGATGGCTGGATGTACAATAACATGTTTCCAAAAGGGAGAGAATCTATTCATGAATGAGGGAAGGATTTTTTTAGCTTGAAATAAGAGGCTGCATGTTTATGGTAATTTCTGGATGACTCAAATTTATAAATAGAATCTTCAAATGATTTGGGTGATCTTCCCCAATGCAAGATGATCTACACAAACATATAGATTTTTAGTAGGGCATCGAAGCTGACATATATTACATGTGTCCCTTAGGAACCTGGGTGGGCTATTTTTTATTTATTCATCACTACTTGATTATTTTTTCACTTATATATGTTTTCTACATTAGATTATATATCATGTATTGGATTGGGGTATACACCATGGGTGCTAGACTAATGAGATTATTATCTCACCACATGCTCAGGCCTCCATTACACTGGGGTACTTGAATTGAATTTATATTTTTAAGACCATGGTTAGTTGCATGTGAATTTTACCATTTACATGGTTGTTAGGAGAACATGACCAAGACGGTGCTCAGGGTACTTGTGGAGCTAGTTGTTGGGAATCATTATTTTATAGAATTGTATTAATTTTGAAATTCGTACTTCCTTTCACTTTTAGAATAATCTTTCAATCATGAACTCTTTTAAATTGGGGTTGTCCATTTTTATTCAGATATTAAATTCTTCTCCAGCTTCTTTTCCATAATTTATTACTTCTTTTTATTTTTTAAATTATTTATTATTTGGTATATTATTTTTATACTCTAATCTAGATAGTGCATTCTCCCAATGTATCATAAATAGACTCCTGCTTCAAGTCTATATCCTTTTGTGTATATTGAGTCGTGATTTAGGCCACGTCATCAACTAGTCTAACCTCCATCTTAGTGGTGTTCTGGGTTGCGAGGTTACATGTTTGGGAATTTTAGTTTGGTTTTATTGGATTTTTTTGTCATTTGTTTCCTTTGGTGGCGTCACTTTGTTTAATCATAATCTATGATATTGTTCAATGGTTTGGTTTTTTATTGGTTTATATTTTGGTACTCATGCATCATGTAGGGGTTTGGTAATTTAGGTTTTCAATGTTTAGTTATTTTATCATTAAAAGGAAAATAATCCCCCAATTTGTTTCTTGATTACCTTAAAATTTATTTCTAGCTTTTGGTGTCTTGGGGATTTCACCTAAGTCTAGTTACACAGTTGTCACTTATCATGACAATGAAGAGGGGTGGGTTATTACAAATGGTATCAATTTTTTCAATCCACATGTATGAGTTGTTTATTCCTTGTGTTGGGATGTTACTATGTAGTATGATTTCTAAAACAAGAAATGTGTATAATAAAATTGTATAGATAATCTATTTATTTTGAACATCATGTTACCGAGGTGTTTGGGTATATGATTTTTTGATGCACATATAAGAGTTATCAGCTCATCATCATGGGTTATGCTGATTAAAGATAATAACATGCACTGATAATAATGACTATAAACATAGAATACATAATTCTTTTTGAGTAATGGGTTATTATTTGGTGAAAATATATTGATTTTTAAAAGAATATATAATTAAATGACTTTCAAAAATCACGATGGAATTTTCAAAATAAGTTTAAAATTGAGTATTTTTTAATTTTGGATACCTTTTTTGTGATAATTTATATTTGATTAATTTAAAACAATTAATGCTTCAATTTATAGTATGTGAGATTAAGTTGATTTTTCTTTGGTTATAAACATTTGAAATGGGTATGTTTCATGAAACAAACCGAATGAGGCATCATAGAATGTGGTTTTCCATGAGCCATATGTGAACCAATTTTTGTCCAAATGTATTTTCTAGGATTTGTAGGTCATAGATAGATGGAATAAAAAAGATGAATTAAGGAATGTAAATCATTTTTTAAATCCAAATGAAGATTCCATGAATATTTATAGGTGATTTAGAGCTGGAGAATGCAGAATCGTGGATAAATTGGATGAATCAAATATTGAATTTCCTTGTCACTCTTGTTTAAATGATAATGAATATGGAAACATATATGCGGGAGGATATATGAAGAAAATAATGGGATTTTAGAGATTATGATAAATTAAACCCATGAATTTAATGAAATCCTTTTGAATAATTGATCAGTAAAATTATATCATCAAATGATCATAATTAATATAATAATGGAATTTTTCAGTTTGAATAAATACAATTTCTCGATAAGAAATTATGAAGCTAAATTTATGAGTTTTGTTTCTTTGTACACAAAGAAGCCGAAGAGAATCGTTAAATGAATGAATTTTTGAGTCTTGGTTGAGACCATAGGTTAGATCAAATAATTTTCTACTTTATTTAACATTTCATATAAATATGGTTAATAGATATTTAGGAGAATAAAGTGACATCTTGGGAATCAAGGTTGGAGGAAGCATGATTATTAGTACAAAAAAATAATTGGCCTCTCCAATTTTTGATACAAGAGGAGGAGGGAAATTTATTATTAAGGTGGTTATTTATATCAAAGTAAAACAATAGGATCATGAAACATACCTCCCTCACTTATGAGTAACCTAAAAGTTTTTTAGTTTTATTATTTTCAGAATTTTAAGAGATATTTTATGAAACCACTTATATCTTGTTAGAATTGCAACTAGATGGGGCATCTTCATCACTATTTTTAATGTTCTATAATTATGGATTCTACGGACACATATCATTTTTTTCAAATGACATATTCCGTGAAGAGATTATTTTTGTAGAATAGATCTCATTAGAAAAACTGAGAAATCCATGGTCAACTAGGAATACCATGACACCTCAACCAGGTCAATTTTAATAGGATATTAATGATACAAGTGATGAATAAGAATGTTTTTGAAGACAAAAAAGTTATCATGAGTGATCAATCGCGACATTCAATGTTGATAGGTTCAATTTTTTGGAATTTAACTGTTATGTACCATTTTTTTAAATAGGTGCACCTAATTAGTTGTTTACTTGTCATGCCATTTATCTGAGTGGTTTACATGTTGAGATAATGCATTATATTTTGAAACTCCTAACAAATATGGTAAAAAATATTGTTGATCCAATAAATTTGAAATGTGATCAATAACAATCGATTGGACTTAGACAGTGTCTTATTTATTTATTATAGATATTGATTTCTCGGAGATTATTTTTCAGATGGATTTGTGAAAAAATGTGAGGCCCATATTCAATATTAACCCTGATTAGTGAGTTTCAAATTTTTTAATGGTTCTATGATCCTTGTTAAAGGAAATTAGATAATAGAATCAATCTAAGAGGGACACTTTATAGTAGTGGTTGGAAAAATCACTTATCAGATGATAATTGTATCCTTTCAATATATAGATGATATTAGGAATATATATCTTCCAACTATTGTAGACCAGTTTCCTTCTGTTTTTCATGAGAATTTATTAGCGTTTCTACCCAATAGATAAGTGAATTTTATGACTGATCCCCTACAAGGGACCAAACCCCTCTCTCTTATATTTTATAACATGGGAACATTATAATTAAGGGAATTGAAAGAACTATATGAGGGGATATAATGTAAAGGGTTCATCCAATGAAGGTCATCTTCATGGGAATCACTAGTTTTTTTGGTTAAGAACAAAGATGGAACGGTTATTATTTGTATATATTATCTTAATATAAACCTTGTAATGATAAAGAATTTATACAATCTTCCAGGAATTGATGATTTGTTTGATCAATTTAGTGGAGACAGGTGGTTCTCTAGGATTTACTTACATTCGGGATATCACCATTTGCAGGTTCAGAAGGTATTGTTCCAATAATAACTTTAAGAAGATAATGTTCCCACTATTATATTTTTATCCCTTTTGGTATTATAAATTTACCATATATATTTATGTAATTAATTAAATAAGTATTTCAATATTATTTGGCTTTCTTTTTATTGGTATTTATGGATGATATACTGGTGTATTATATGAAAAAAATCATATCATGATAAACACATGGAAATAATTTTTGGTATATTTTGAGAGGCATGAGACTAATAAATTTCATACATGTTTTATTTTTATATACAATAGGTACATTACCGTGGCCATTTTAATTTTGAAAAATTATTTTATGTAGATCCAGAAAATTATAGATGTTTTTATCTCTTGGAAACTAAATAATATATATTCAATATATGTAGTTTCCTATGATTTTGAAACACAAATTACAACCCGGAAATTGAATTTTGATTTATTCCCCATGAATAAGAAATGTCATAAATACTTTCCAGATCTTAAGATCATAATTAAATAATAACCATACTCACATTTCTAGAACCTATATAAGAATATAAATTCTTTTCTTCGCATTGGTATTGGGTTTGGGATGTGTTTTCATTCAAAGGGATCATTTTTTTCTTATAGATCCTGGAAGTTATAGTTTAATAGGAGGAACTACCCAAATTTTTTTGGAATTTTCTATTGTGGATCTATCTTAAAATAAATGGAATCATTATTTTTTGGTGGATAAATTCATGGTTTTTATGGTTTTGAATAGTTTAAAATGTATACTATCATAAAGTTGTTTGAATCTATGGAAAATGATTATGAATGTAATAACATAAAATTTATTACTTCTACATGACTTATACTCCATGTCATAGAAATATTTTGGTGGATGCACTATGCTGGATGTATTATAATTAGATGGATAAATATGGATCAAATCAGTGGTAGTTTAGGTTGGTTTAACTAGAAATGCATATGGATTGTATCGACCTTGTTGATGTTGTATTTTTCTTCCCATTTTTAGTTGTTCAATATTTGGTTTATCATGTAAAGGAGGATTAGATGTGTAATTAGGAATGTGTTTCTATTGATTCCTAACAAAATGGTGGGGAGACAATTGAGATATGTAAGATGGAAATTATAAAGACCCGTAAAATTCAAGGGAAATTTTTTCTTATTTTTCTTTGGAATTTACAAGAACGTAGTTTTAGACGGCACCTAATTCCGAGGCCCGGTGTGCCCGGAATTTCTATCCGAAGTTTAGCTCGGGTACGTTCAGTGAACGGACGAGCGTGAATTTCTAACTTTTGAACCGGCTCCCAGAATCGAATTCCGAGGGCACCGATGGAACCACAACGGTGGTAATTGATTAGGAACACCTGTTCCGGAGTTGCGCTATCACGGGTGTGGATGATAAAAATTGTGGAAGTTAATTTATTATTATTCTACAATTTTTATTCTAATTGTTTAGTTCTTGATGGAAGTTGGGTAACCACCCAACCTCCCTTGGGAGGTTATGAGGGTGGTGGGGCCCACACGAACCCCACCCTTTCATATCCTCTTAACCCTCTCAACTCCCATTAAATTTTGTTAACTTAAGTTATAACTTATGACATTAATGTAATACGATTAATGTGAGTTTTGAAATTAAAACCCTTGAATTTTCATAAGGCTTGTTGTGTTAATAAAATAAGAAAGGATATTATTTTATTTGTTGTTACAGTTTTGTCGTTGAGAGGTTTTGGGAAGCGTGAAGATCTTATTCATCTCCAATGAAGAAAATATTTGATGAAGAACGTGAAGAACACCTCGGACTCCGACGAAGAACACTATTCTTCAACGAAGAACATCTCCACCGAAGAACGCGGAGAACTTCTCCAACGATGTTTTCTCTTCGGACGCACCTCGATGACAACGAAATCGATGCTCGTTTTCCGCAATGCCCGACCTCCGCGATGCTCGTTTTCCGCAGCTCATTGACGTGCACTGTTCTTGAAACCAAGGTAGGGGTTTTATTTATTTATTTTGTTTGTGAATACCAACTTGACGATCATCGTGGATTAAAACCAGTAGATATCGAATAACCCGAGGGGGGCCGGACCGAACAAACATGGCCGACCCTCCTCCTTGTTTCATGTTGGTTCCTTTGTGGTTTGGTACGGGAAGGCATGGTATCGGCGCACCACACGGAATCATGAGAAAGGAAATGTGTGGCGTCGTCGCGCCACGCCGTGGAAAGAAGATCAAGCACGCGACATCGTCACGACGCGTCAGAGACACCCGAAAATACCGCGGCCAGTACCGGGGCCGCGATGGAGGGGCGCGGCGCAGTCGCGCCGCGCCAGACGATAAGGTCCGCGGCCGGTTCCGGGCGGCGGGGGAGCAGGGTGACCGACGGCCGGACCGGGCCGCACGGCCTGGTCGGGCCGGCCGGATAGGGAGGAGCCGGGGGAATTAATTCCCCCGGCCGGACATCATGCGGCCCCAATTTAGGGGCCAGGATTACAGAAAACTGGGGGGGGGGGTAGCCCCCCCCCCCCCCCCCCCCCCCGTGCGAGCCAAAACGGCTCGGCCATTTTGGACGAGCAGCTGACCAGCGCGCTCAACGCGTGGGTCACCGGACCGGGCCGACCTAGGGGCTCTCGGTCCTGGTCGGTCCGGGCACGAAAGACCCGTTTTCGGACCGTTTGGGTTCAATTTCCCATAACTCGGGCTACGGACCTCCGATCGACGCGCCATCAGCGGAGACACGATCCTTGGAAAGAGATGGTCGTTTGGTATATCGCACTCAAGGCTTCGAAATACTTTGTGTTCGGATGGGTTGGCTCGTATACGAAACCATCCGGGCCCTCAGAGCGGAAATGCTCATATATTGAGCTTCAGACGTCTGTTTGACGTGCCGTCGACTTTGTTGAATTCCTCTAAGTGAGACGGATCTTTTGGATTACTCTACATGAGGGTTGGACACAGGTGGATTGCGGTCAGGTTGGTTTTTCCTTAAAAACAAACCGGGCCCCTGGGACAAAAAAAGCCAATAACTCTCAGACCGGGCGTCTGATTGACACGTCGTCTGTGATGTTGAGTTCCTGTTAACGATACAGAAATTTTTGATACATCAACTCTAGACTAAGTGTCATTTGATGTATCAACCTCTCGGCTCATGGAGCGGACCCTCCCGAACGAGCTTTCTGTGTGAGAGAACCCTAGAGCTGGATGCGACTGCTACTGTGATGATGACGACTGTACAAAGATCCTCAGTGGATTCGATGGCAACGACTACATCACTCAGCGATCCTATGTGGATCAGTTCTACCGATCCTATGTGGGTCCGATCCTGTGTGGGTCAGCGCTCAGCGGTTCTGTGTGAGCCAGCGCCTACAGATCATGTGTGGGTCAAATACTATGTGGGTCTTCGCATGAGTTAGTACCTTTGGATCGTTTGTGGGTCTGATGACTTAGATGGATCAGTGATTATCTCTATCGTCTTCAATGAAGTATACCTATGTGAGCTGAATCCTATTTTCTTTCCTGTGTGGATTGTGTTTTTCTATCCTGTGTGGATTACATTTTTCTTTCTTGTGTGGAATACGTATGCTTCCTTGTGAGGACATGGTTGTACTTGAGATCAGAGGTTGGAGCTTATTGGAATTGATGACTTAGGTATATATATGGGCATATATCTAAGCAGTTTCGGTTGTTACTTCGTGATTGTATCTTTCCTTTGTGGTTTATCCTTTTGTGGATTTTGGGAGACCTTCGGGGGTCGCGAGGTCCCAACTGAGTAGCTTATACTCACCCCTGCACGGGCTATGCCCACACTACGTTGTGTTGGTTGTAGATGACGGACATCGTTGATCGTGGTTGAGGATTGCAGAGCAGGACGGTACCTGGAGGTGGACCACTGGGCAGAACATACTCGGAGCAGATGGCGGGACCTGAGGAGAAGTGGAGCTATCGGTACCCACCCTTCTGGTGGGATTTAGAGTGGAAAGCTCGGCATTGCGGCTTTACATTAAAGTTTTTGTTTTCCCTTTCGAGTTGTACCTTTCTTTCAGTTTGGATTTGTATACTGGCCCATTTACTTTTTCTGCACTTACTCTTGTACCAGATTTTACGTAGTGTTTACTTCTACTTCTTGTTTACTCTGTGGTGTTTGTTTAATTTTCAAAGGCAATGCCTTCCGTTTTTACCGGGATTTACGCCTTGGTGCTAGTCGCCAGCCCCAGGCCTATGGAAGGTGGGCTTGGGGTAGTCACGACACGGGCCCCGAGGACGGGTCGTGACAAATTGGTATCAAAGGAGTTTGGTTCTACCACAGAACTTGGGACTCTGATCTTTTTCTATGTGAAGCAATAGTGTTAAGCGTATTGGGTGTGGCTATCAGTCCAGGGAGTCCAGTGTTGGTGCGGCGACCGACGTATCCGTACACTAGGACCTTGACTTCTGATTTCCGACTTAATACACGAAAACATTGATTGCATGTGTGTTTCAAGTTTTCTTTGTGATTACATTGTGCCAGATCACCAGGTATACTGTTCTGACCACGGCGCACCTGTTTTCTTTTCAGGATGGCCCCACGACGGCAGCCAGCTAGGGTTATGAGAGTTGTACGTGATGACAGCCCGCCGAGCGACGAGGCCTCGGTGCTAGGCCCTTTGTCAGCAGTAGCACTGGCAGTACCTCTACCCACAGATCCATCGATGCTTCCAACCCCACCCGCGGACAATGCACGTCGCCTCAGTGCACTGCATGAGTTCCAGCGCCAGTGACCGCCTAGGTTCCGCGGGGAGACGGACCCCCAGGTAGCCGAGGACTCGCTAGAGGCAGTGGTGAGAGTTTTCTGGTTAGTGAGGACACCAGCAGACCTCATGGTGATCCTCACAGCGAGCCTACTGCACGCAGTAGCAGGACGATGGTGGATCTTGATGCTCCAGGTGCACGATGAGGCATCTCTTCTCTGGATGGATTTTGAGAGCCTCTTCTACTCTGAGTTCGTCCCAGCCACCCTCCGTGCGGTACACATTCAGGAGCTTCTTCATCTGCGGCAGGGCAGCATGACGGTCGCCCAGTACTCAGCGAGATTTACCGATCCCTCGCACTACTCTACAGACATGGTACGAGACCCATTCTTCTAGGCCTAGACCTTTGAACAGGGATTGAGAAACGAGATCAGGGCATCACTGATCTCCCTCAGTATTCTGACTCAGACAGGAGTACTGGAGGGAACCCTTTTGATCGAGAGCTTTCTTTCTGAGTCTACACCAGCGCCAAGACCCACCGCAGGGAGGCACGTAGCAGAGTCTTCTGCAACAGGCAGTCGACGGATGACTCAGGGGTCCAGGAAGACCAGACCCTCAGGCAGATGACCTCAGGACACTGGCTCAGCAGTGCGGGGAACACAGGGCGGAGCTACTCTTTCGAGAGGTAGGCAGTGTTACTCATGCAGTGGGCAGGGCCACATGGCTCGTGACTGCCCGACCCGCCAAGACGAGGAGCAGCAGATGGTTGAGGGACCACCGAGGCAGAGGCATAGGGTCGACCATGGCTGTCCGCAGGGAGCAGGTGGATGAGGCAGTGGAGCTGGCCGAGTAGTAGGTGGTGGGTGACGCTTTGAGGCTCTACCACCGCCACCACTGGGAGGTCCACCCCGACCACAGGGAGCTGGCGGGCAGAGACAGGCCCAACTTCAGGAAGTGGAGGCCTATGACCACAGCGCGCCCGAGATGATTCGAGGTACTATCTGTGTCTATTCCACCCTTGCTGCAGTACTTATAGACAGAGGAGCGAGTCACTCTTTCATAGATGCTGCCCTTTTTCAGAGCTCGGAGATTCCAACAGAGCCGTTGGCTATATCCTTACGGCTAGAGACTCCTACAAGAGAAGACTCGACGATTACGCACTGGTGCCGGTAGTGTGAGCTTACTCTAGGAGGCGAGAGCTTCGGCTGGGATCTTCTTGTAGTAGCGTCGAGGCCTTACGACGTCATCATGGTTATGGATTGGTTGTCTACGGTCCATGCATAGATTGACTGTATTAGGCACAAGGTGAGATGTGTACGCACCTTTCGGGAGAAGGTTCACCTTCATCGATGAGAAGGGAGCCTTCGAAGCACAGGATGGACTTCCGTAGAGGAGAGGACAAACCATCACTCATCAGTTGGCTAGCCTCATCCTAGGGGCTGTTGACGTGTAGATTTCTAGTTTTCCTGCAGTGGTGGATCCGTTTGCAGACGTTTTCCCTGACGACGTTCCAGGGCTACCTCCTCACAGAGAGGTAAACTTTTATATTGACATGTACCCCGAGACAACCCCGATATTGACTCCAGCATATCGGATGGCCCCCGCTGAGCTTAGAGATCTACGGGTACAATTGGAGGACTTGCAGGGCAAGGAGTTCATCCGACCCTGTGTTTCACCCTGGGCTTCCCCGATTTTGTTCGCCAAGAAGGTGGACGGGAGCTTGAGACTTTGTGTCGACTATCGTCGCCTGAACCAAGTGACAGTGAGGAACAAGTATCCGCTACCAAGGATTGATGACCTCTTTGATCAGATCAAGGGAGCATTGTGGTTCTCGAAGATAGACCTCAGGTCAGGCTATCACTAGCTCAGATTTCGAGACGAGGACGTGCAGAAGATGACCTTCATGTGTCGGTATGGGCACTATGAGTTCTTGGTTATGCCCTTCGGCGTAACCAATGCTCCAACAGTGTTCATGGCCCTCATGAATAGGATATTTCAGCCATACCTCGATCGATTTGTATAACAGCCCGAGATTTTATGAAAAATATTCTTTTTAATTTCATTAATGTCTTGTGTTATACGCTACACCAAAAAGAGCTTTCACAACACACATCTCTGACTTGGCTTGAATTACACGCAATCGCGACCTTCCACAATAGCGTGTGTTGTACGCAACACCAAGTTTCGCTAAACAACGATATGCTATTAAGATATTATTAAAGCTAGCCGTTATGAATAGTAATAACCACTTTTTAAAATTTTGTAAATCTTATTTTTCAAAATGAACTTCATTTTTGGATTCGGAGTATCGAATTTAGCCTAAGGTGATATTTTGGTACTTTTCGGATAACTTTCATATTCTGATGAATAGTGAAAATTACTAATTTATAATTAAAAACAACTTTTTTAATCGAAATAATTAATAGTGATAAATTATTAATTTGAGTGGTTTTAAAGTATATTTAGAATATATTTTTACAATTTAATACAATGTTGGTTATTGGATGTAATTTCACATTTAAACCAGACGTAATCAAATGTCAATCTTTTGATAGATATTGTTTCTTAAAAACACGCTATTTGTTTTAACAGCGGGATTTAATTATAAATTTAATTAATGCAATTTCTATGTTATGAATTTGGTAAAATAGACTTTATTTTTGAATTCGGAATATGAAATATAGCTTAGGATGAAATTTTGGCATTGTTCTGAAAAACATCAATTTTTGATGAATAGTGAAACTACTAAGTGGTAGGTTAAAAACTGAATTTTGTATAAAACTTAATTTTACCGCTTCTGTGAATGGAATTTCGAAAATCCGAGAAACACGGTTAATATCAAGGACTAAAATGTGGTTCAATGAGATGAAAATAATTTTTTGGTGAATAGTAACTTTTTACGTTTTTTACCGTGGTTAAAAGTAAATAGGGTAACTAAGGGTAAATATGATATTAATATTACCCTAACACATGTCCTAATTCTATTGGACAAGTGTAATTCGACCAAAAACAACCTTAGGAATAAAATATTACCATTTAGGCCCACTTGGATTAGATTAGGACATTTATTATTAATTTATTTAAAGAAAGGTTAAAATAGTTAAAATCAAAGTTTAATAGGTAAATCATTTTTAATATGGGGTTATACATAAGATAAATTCGATTGTAAATATTCATTAGAAAGCTAAAAAGATTTCCTACATGATGGTATTTTGTTTGTAATTTTTAGACATCATATAATATAATTTATTTATGACACAACGATGATGCAGTAATTATCTTATTAATGAAATATTGACATAATTGATGTTATAAACACCAAAATAAATGTAATTTGAACATTTTTATGAATTACACTAATTTTCTAGGTTACTATGATATATTAATGTTGATTTAATCAACTTGTTTCGAACATTTAATTTTGTTATGACTTTCACAAAAATCATATATCAAATAGTGTCAAAATTGACACAAAATAGTTTTTAAATCAAATATTATATTATTAATTGTTATTTTATTCCTAAAAATCTAAGGTTCGGCCAAATGACTTAGATAAGGATATATATATTAATAATAAACAATTTGGGGTTCGTTTCGCATGTTATAGTAAGTGTATTAACCATATAGTGAAAGAAAACAAAAAGACACGGTAAATGTTAAATTATTTAACTTAGAGTTAAATCTAATTGATAAGGTTAAAATGATATCCTAAACTTGTCTAAATTCTATTGGTTGATAGGATTTCGACCCATCCCCACTTTAGCTTCGAAATAAGACCCTTTGGAACCATTATAAATCGATTTTGACTTTAATATAAAAAAATATTTTGAGATATTCCTAAGGTGCCCCTCTCCTCCCCTATAAAAGGACACCTCCTCCCCCTCCTCCTCACACCAATTTGAGCACTCAAGCTCGGCCAACCCCTGCAAAAATCCCTTCTCCACTTCCCTAGCAACATCCTAGAGGTTCTGGTCTTCCTCAAAGACCAATTCTAGTGCCCTAAGAGGAGGTCTCAAAGAGGCACTTTAAAGAAGAGGAGGTTCAGACACTTACAAAGCAAGTCGGACCTAAGGTAAGGGAAATATCACAATCTCATTTTTATCCAAGATTGTTTATTCGTAAGTATTTACTGGGGTGTATTTTATCATCCACATCCATGTTCCTTCAATATGTAATATTGTTTCCATCCACTTACAATAGTTTAAATCCAATTTTACTCTTCGGTGAGTTTTTAGTAAAGAATATGAAAGGAATCTTTTGTCGCTTTTTCATACGAGGTACTTTTTGACTTTTCCGAAAAAAGTACGAAGAATGTTTTTTTTAACTTAAACGGCATGAACGGATTTTTACGGATTTATAAAGCCTTATTTTCATGAAGCTTCCTCCAAAAGATTTCATGACTATTTTTAATAAAATCTCTTTATTTTAAAATTGCATGATGTTTTGTGAAAAGAAATTGATTTTGAAGAAGAAAGGATATTTTCCTCAAGAATTCATTTCAAGTGTTTTATCAAAATTATTTTCCATCTAAGATAATAAAGGGTTCTGTTTCTATCCATATTTTTACATTGATTTGACTATGTTGTTATGGAATTATGTTTATGAATTCCTTTATATTATATGAATGGTTTTATGATGTCATGTTGTTTTAAGAATCCCATTTTTATTACATGGGTTATGAAATGATGTATGATTTATGATTTTGTGGCACACATAAGAATGGTATCATTATGAGATGGGTGGGACCTATATCTCCCTCCAATGCATTGGGTAAAAATTTTATATCTCATGAGATAGACATGGCTGAAATGGTAGGTTATACCGGTTCAGTGAAACAGGACTGAAACGAGGGTTACTCGATTCAGAAAGGGACTTTGTCCACTAAGATAGTCTTGGCAATGAGTCTTGACTAACAAGAAATGATTTTCTATGATTATGTGTGTATGCCACAAAGTTTCATGTTTTAAGTTATGATTATTGGGATTACATTTTCACTTCTATGATTTATCCCATGTTATGATATTATGAGCTCTTTTGCAGGTTAAGATTTCCAAAAGCTATGTTCTTATGTATATGATGTGATTGATATTCCTTTTGTTTACCCTTACTGAGCATTTGAGCTCACCCTTTTATGTTTTCTTTACCCCAGGATATAAAGAAAGGTTTTTAGGTAAAAAAAAGGGAAGATCATTATGGGATATATTGAAGATCTTTCACCACGATTAGAAGATTACGTTCCGAGTTTCCAAAGACACTAAACTATTACGATCCTTGTGTGTGTGTTTTTGTTATGTACTAAGTATTCCGCAAAAGTAATGTAATGTCCATGTACGATAAGCTTCGGGTCTCTACAGTTGGTATCAGAGGAAAGGTTTAGTCAACCTTTGGAAACTAGGATGCGAAAACGTTAGTGAGATTCCTAGAGATATTTCTAAGGTATGTCTAGGGATGTCCCTAAGGATAAGTATACGTATAGGATATATTCCTAGAACTATGGTAATGATATTAGATTAAACCTAAGAAGTTAGGTATTGAGGATAATTTCCCTTTACTATGTTGTTTTCTCTAGCATGATTTTTGATTCTCACAAAATTATTTTTGTGTTTTAGTTAATGGAGGGAACCAAAAGGAATTCAGTTAACATTGAATCCAATGGACAAATTGGTGACTATGAGCAACAAAATTGTGTAATGCCTAGAGAGAAAGATGTTGTGATTATGCCGAATCAATCATCGCGATATATGATTAACAAGGTGAAATTTAGTGGTATGCCTAATTATTCAAAGAAGAGGAAGATAGACTATTATGCATGTTCGCATGTTAAGGAGCATAAAGAAAGGAAGATTGAGATTTCTAAAGAAGGGAAGAAGAACCTTGAGGAATACCTCAAATGGAGGGACCGATGTTATCTGTGTGGAGAAAAGGGTCATAGAGTGACAGACTGTTATGGAGTTCAATGTCTTATTTGTGGAGAACATGGGCATTACCCAACTCAATGCCCTGACCTAAAAAGTTACTTCTAAATCAAGGAAGGACTTATTCCAGGATAATCATTGATGTGGATGGACTGAAGTGTTTTGGTATTCAAGAATAATGTTGTTGAGGTACTTTTATGGTGTATTGAAATATTTAAGTATTGGTCTATTGTGGTTTTCAATAATTTTAAGGTACCAATAACTATGAAAAGTGATTCAAATATTTTGGAAAGTAGATGATAAGTGCATAATGAAAGGATAAGAAGATAATGAGATGTTTGATTGTATTCATGAGCTCATGATTGATATAAGGACTAAGTGATATCATGGTTTGAGTATAAATAATTTTGAGGATTTTGGTATGTGTAAAGTGTTAACTTTTAACTGCATTCAAGTTTTCACTAAGGTTCAATGGGTATTCAAGAGAGTACAAGATTAAGGCCTTTGAATGTTTGGAATGTGTCCAACAAGATATATCTTCTGATATATGGGGATCAACGATGGTATTAAATCTCTGGTAATCGTTTTCACTATGTTATGAGAATGGACTGCAGTATTATGGATAAGCCTAAAGATTGGAATGGATTATGTTGGACATAAGTTAGTATTGTTTAAGGATAGAAGTTTTTTTTGATATTATTGATGGGATGTTATAGTAATATAGTTTTATAAAAAGGACAACCTGCAGGACGGGCGACAACCCATCACTTCAGACAAGGCTGTAGGAATCAAACCCACAACCGAAGTGCGACTGGCCTTTATCGCCTACCACTGGCCTACAGGAAGTCCCAGTTTAGTAGAAAACTAGTTTTATTATATTAAGCAGTATGATATTTGAAGTATAAGTCCATTTTAGAAACCATATATGATTAATCTCACTATAGAATGACTTATGTATATTTAATAACTTTTTCTAACCTTTTTGTTTGAGACAGATGGAATGACCCGTCATTCTATCACATGATATGATAACACTTCACGAATAACAATTTCAACTTCATTTATTTAAGAGATGAAGTGTAAATTGTTAAAGGCACGAACAACAGTGAGATTGTACCAAAATAAAGTAAGTATTTATTCTAATTCAAATTCTTTAACTTTAGGGAAATGATCTTGAAAACCAAAAATGTTGTCCTAGTGCTCTTATATCTGATAAATCAGATGGTACCTTAGATCGTTACAAATCTATGGCTTTGTGATTGTTGGTTATTTTATAGCCATGTTCTCTACCACTCTCCATCAGAACATGATGGTTAGATTTCTCTTCCATATCCATATTTTCACCTATGTGGAAACCCAGTGATTAGTTTATTTGGGTAATCGTTACATTTCATACTTTATTTTTTAAAGCCAAGTTTTGGTATTCCTTTTTACAATGTGGGTTTCTATCAAAGAAACTTTCGAATAGTAAACCATTTATAACCCCGACGAATTTCGAGGGGGAAATTCATTTTAAGGGGGGTAGAATGTAACAGCCCGAGATTTTATGAAAAATATTCTTTTTAATTTCATTAATGTCTTGTGTTATACGCTACACCAAAAAGAGCTTTCACAACACACATCTCTGACTTGGCTTGAATTACACGCAATCGCGACCTTCCACGATAGCGTGTGTTGTACGCAACACCAAGTTTCGCTAAACAACGATATGCTATTAAGATATTATTAAAGCTAGCCGTTATGAATAGTAATAACCACTTTTTAAAATTCTGTAAATCTTATTTTTCAAAATGAACTTCATTTTTGGATTCGGAGTATCGAATTTAGCCTAAGGTGAAATTTTGGTACTTTTCGGATAACTTTCATATTCTGATGAATAGTGAAAATTACTAATTTATAATTAAAAACAACTTTTTTAATCGAAATAATTAATAGTGATAAATTATTAATTTGAGTGGTTTTAAAGTATATTTAGAATATATTTTTACAATTTAATACAATGTTGGTCATTGGATGTAATTTCACATTTAAACCAGACGTAATCAAATGTCAATCTTTTGCTAGATATTGTTTCTTAAAAACACGCTATTTGTTTTAACTGCGGGATTTAATTATAAATTTAATTAATGAAATTTCTATGTTATGAATTTGGTAAAATAGACTTCATTTTTGAATTCGGAATATGAAATATAGCTTAGGATGAAATTTTGGCATTGTTCTGAAAAACATCAATTTTTGATGAATAGTGAAACTACTAAGTGGTAGGTTAAAAACTGAATTTTGTATAAAACTTAATTTTACCGCTTCTGTGAATGGAATTTCGAAAATCCGAGAGACACGGTTAATATCAAGGACTAAAATGTGGTTCAATGAGATGAAAACAATTTTTTGGTGAATAGTAACTTTTTACGTTTTTTACCGCGGTTAATAGTAAATAGGGTAACTAAGGGTAAATATGATATTAATATTACCCTAACACATGTCCTAATTCTATTGGACATGTGTAATTCGACCAAAAAAAACCTTAGGAATAAAATATGACCATTTAGGCCCACTTGGATTAGATTAGGACATTTATTATTAATTTATTTAAAGAAAGGTTAAAATAGTTAAAATCAATGTTTAATAAGTAAATCATTTTTAATATGGGGTTATACATAAGATAAATTCGATTGTAAATATTCATTAGAAAGCTCAAAATATTTCCTACATGATGGTATTTTATTTGTAATTTTTAGACATAAAATAATTTAATTTATTTATGACACAACGATGATGCAGTAATTATCTTATTAATGAAATATTGACATAATTGATGTTATAAAGACCAAAATAAATGTAATTTGAAAATTTTTATGAATTACACTAATTTTCTAGGTTACTATGATATATTAATGTTGATTTAATCAACTTGGTTCGAACATTTAATTTTGTTATGACTTTCACAAAAATCATATATCAAATAGTGTCAAAATTGACACAAAATAGTTTTTAAATCAAATATTATATTATTAATTGTTATTTTATTCCTAAAAATCTAAGGGTTGGCCAAATGACTTAGATAAGGATATATATATTAATAATAAACAATTTGGGGTTCGTTTGGCATGTTATAGTAAGTGTATTAACCATATAGTGAAAGAAAACAAAAATACACGGTAAATGTTAAATTATTTAACTTAGAGTTAAATCTAATTGATAAGGTTAAAATGATATCCTAAACTTGTCTAAATTCTATTGGTTGATAGGATTTCGACCCATCCCCACTTTAGCTTCGAAATAAGACCCTTTGGAACCATTATAAACCGATTTTGACTTTAATATAAAAAATATTTTGAGATATTCCTAAGGTGCCCCTCTCCTCCCCTATAAAAGGACACCTCCTCCCCCTCCTCCTCACACCAATTTGAGCACTCAAGCTCGGCCAACCCCTGCAAAAATCCCTTCTCCACTTCCCTAGAAACATCCTAGAGGTTCTGGTCTTCCTCAAAGACCAATTCTAGTGCCCTAAGAGGAGGTCTCAAAGAGGCACTTCAAAGAAGAGGAGGTTCAGACACTTACAACGCAAGTCGGACCTAAGGTAAGGGAAATATCACAATCTCATTTTTATCCGAGATTGTTTATTCGTAAGTATTTACGGGGGTGTATTTTATCATCCACATCCATGTTCCTTCAATATGTAATATTGTTTCCATCCACTTACAATAGTTTAAATCCAATTTTACTCTTCGGTGAGTTTTTAGTAAAGAATATGAAAGGAATCTTTTGTTGCTTTTTCATACGAGGTACTTTTTGACTTTTCCGACAAAAGTACGAAGAATTTTTTTTTTAACTTAAACGGCATGAATGGATTTTTACGGTTTTATAAAGCCTTATTTTCATGAAGCTTCCTCAAAAATATTTCATGACTATTTTTAATAAAATCTCTTTCTTTTAAAATTGCATGATGTTTTGTGAAAAGAAATTGATTTTGAAGAAGAAAGGATATTTTCCTCAAGAATTCATTTCAAGTGTTTTATCAAAATTATTTTCCATCTAAGATAATAAAGGGTTCTGTTTCTATCCATATTTTTACATTGATTTGACTATGTTGTTATGGAATTATGTTTATGAATTCCTTTATCTTATATGAATGGTTTTATGATGTCATGTTGTTTTAAGAATCCCATTTTTATTACATGGGTTATGAAATGATGTATGATTTATGATTTTGTGGCACACATAAGAATGGTATCATTATGAGATGGGTGGGACCTATATCTCCCTCCAATGCATTGGGTAAAGATTTTATATCTCATGAGATAGACATGGCTGAAATGGTAGGTTATACCGGTTCAGTGAAACAGGACTGAAACGAGGGTTACTCGATTCAGAAAGGGACTTTGTCCACTAAGATAGTCTTGGCAATGAGTCTTGACTAACAAGAAATGATTTTCTATGATTATGTGTGTATGCCACAAAGTTTCATGTTTTAAGTTATGATTATTGGGATTACATTTTCACTTCTATGATTTATCCCATGTTATGATATTATGAGCTCTTTTGCAGGTTAAGATTTCCAAAAGCTATGTTCTTATGTATATGATGTGATTGATATTCCTTTTGTTTACCCTTACTGAGCATTTGAGCTCACCCTTTTATGTTTTCTTTTCCCCAGGATATAAAGAAAGGTTTTTAGGTAAAAAAAAGGGAAGATCTTTATGGGAGATATTGAAGATCTTTCACCACGATTAGAAGATTATGTTCCGAGTTTCCAAAGACACTAAACTATTACGATCCTTGTGTGTGTGTTTTTGTTATGTACTAAGTATTCCGCAAAAGTAATGTAATGTCCATGTACGATAAGCTTCGGGTCTCTACAATTTGTCGTGGTCTTCGTCGACGACATTTTGATTTACTCGACGATTGAGGAGGAGCACGCCTACCACTTACGGGTTGTACTAGACACACTCCGAGAGCACCATCTTTACGGAAATCTCTCAAATTGTCAGTTCTGGATACGTGAGGTCCACTTCTTGGGGCATGCCATCTCTGAGGCGGGAGTTGCAGTGGATCCTGCGAAGATTGAGGAATTGCTAGCTTGGGAGCCACCCAGGAGCGTGACAGAGGTGCGAAGTTTCTTAGGACTAGCTGGATACTACCGGAGATTTGTGCCAAACTTCTCTAGAGTAGCGGCACCACTCTCAACTTTGATGAAGAAGGAGAAACCCTTCGTGTGGTCAGACATATGTCAGCAGAGCTTCCAAGAGCTGAGACAGATATTGAGCAGCGCACCTATCTTGAGGTTGTCTGAGAAGGGAGTAGGGTACGTAGTCTACTGCGATGCATCAGGGACCAGACTCGATTGTGTCCTGATGAAGGAGCGGGTAGTGATCACCTATGTATCACGTTAGTTGAGGCCGAATGAGAAGAACTACGCTACCCATGACCTGGAGTTAGCAGCAGTGGTCTTCGCTCTGAAGACATGGACACACTATCTGATGGGCGAGTGCTTTACAGTCTTTTCTGACCATCAGAGTCTCAGATACATCTTCTCTCAGAAGGATCTAAATCTGAGATAGCGGCGATGGCTCGAGTTCCTCCAGGACTATGACTTTGAGATAGTCAATACTCTTGGGAAGGGGAACGTGGTAGCCGATTCTCTCAGCAGGAGGACGGGCATTCAGCTACTTGAGAAGGCAACAGAGCAGCTAGCCCCTTAGCAGATATCCTTTGTGGATAGAGATGGTGCAGCCTTCCTTCAGTCTCTCACAGTCACTCCTCCACTACTATAGCAAGTCATAGAGGCACAACATGAGGACGCTGACTATGAGATGCGACATGCACAGATATCCTCAGGACAGGCACTTGATGGTTTCTCCGTTGGATCAGAGACGCCATCCTTTTCAGAGGACGTACCTTGTTACCAGTTGCATTATGGGAGGAGGTGCTGAGAGAGTTTAACACTTATCCCTTGGCGGTACATCCCGGAGTGGCGAAGATGTACCAGGATCTCAGGCGACAGCACTGGTGGCCGAGCATGAAGAAGGTTGTGGCAGAGTTCATTTCTCGATCCCTCACCTGCCAGCATGTGAAGGTAGAGCACCAGGTACCAGCAGGCTTGGTACAACCCTTGGAGGTTCCGGATTGGAAGTGGGACGGAATATCTATGGACTTCGTGACTGGACTTCCACGCACTTCCAGAGGTCAGGACTCCATTTGGGTGACTGTCAACCGACTCACCAAGTCGTCTCACTTCTTACCCATCAGAGAGAAGGGCTCAATGGAGAGATTGGGACGTCTTTACGTTCAGGAGATTATACGGATTCACGGTGTGCCATCTTATATCGTCTCCGATCGAGATGCTCGGTTTACTTCCCAGCTTTGGAAGGGATTTATGGAGGCGTTCGGGACGTAGCTACGTCTGAGCACAGCCTTTCACCCTCAGACGGATGGTCAGATGGAGAGGACCATTCAGACTCTCAAGGAAATGCTCCACGCATGCGTCCTCGACTTTGATCGTAGCTGGGAGGACCACCTACCCTTGGTGGAGTTTACGTACAAAAACAACTACCACTCCACCATTGGGATGACACCATACGAGGTGTTGTACGACCGACCTTGGAGATCTCGTTTGTGCTGGACAGACCCCGGGGAGTCAGCACTTGTGGGACCAGAGATGGTCCATGCCACGATAGAGAAGGTCCAGGTCATCCAGGAGCGGATGAGGACAGCTCAAATCTGGCAGAAGTATTATGCTGACAGGAGGCGGAGGCCACTAGAGTTCAAGGATGACGACCACGTCTTTTTGCGTGTCTCACCTCGACATGGATTTCGGAGATTTGGCCGAGGCGGCAAGTTGTCACCACACTTCATCGGACCATTCCCGGTCCTCAACAGGATTGGCTAGGTGGCTTATCGCCTGGCTTTACCACCTCAGTTGCACCGGGTGAATGACGTCTTCCACGTATCTCAGCTGAGGAGATATGTGCACGACCCGATGCATATCATTGACCATGTGGAGCTAGACGTTGATGATGGGGCTACTTTTGCGGAGGTCCCAGTGGAAATCGAGGATCGACAGGAGTGGGTCCTACGTGGACGGTCGATTCCTCTAGTGCGCATCAGATGGCAACATGGGAACCTCCTGGAGAGCACTTGGGAGCGGGAGGCTCAGATGCGTGCTCAGTACCCTCATTTGTTTCCCTAGTTTTCGATGTATATTTACGGGGACGTAAAGACCTGAGGTGGGAGTAATGTAAAGACCCATAAAATTCAATTGAAATTTTTTGTTAATTTTCTTTGGAGTTTACAAGAACGCAGTTTCAGACGGCACCTGATTCCGAGGCCCAGTGTGCCCGGAATTTCTATCCAAAGTTTAGCTCGGGTATGTTCAGTGAACGAATGAGCGGGAATTTATAACTTTTGAACCGGTTCCCGGAATCGAATTCCGAGGGCACCGATGGAACCGCAGCGCCGATAATTGCTTAGGAACTCATGTTCTGGAGTTGCGTTATCACGGGTGTGGATGATAAAAATTGTGGAAGTTAATTTATTATTATTCTACAATTTTTATTCTAAGTGTTTAGTTCTTGATGGAAGTTGGGTAACCACCCAACCTCCCTTGGGAGGTTATGAGGGTGGTGGGGCCAACACGAACCCCACCCCTTCATATCCTTTAACCCCTCTCAACTCCCATTAAATTTTGTTAACTTAAGTTATAACTTATCACATTAAAGTAATAAGTTTAATGTGAGTTTTGAATTTCAAACCCTTGAATTTTCATATGGCTTGTTGTGTTAATAAAATAAGCAAGGAGCTTATTTTATTTTTGTTAGAGTTTTGTCGTTGAGAGGTTTTGGGAAGCGTGAAGATCTTCTTCATCTCCAACGTAGAACATCTTCGACGGAGAACGTGAAGAACACCTTGGACTCCGACGAAGAACACCGTTCTTAAACGAAGAACATCTCTGCCGAAGAACGCAGAGAACTTCTCCAATAACGTTTTCTCTTCAGACGCATCTCGACGACAACGGAATCGACGTTCGTTTTCCGCGTCGCCCGACCTCCGTGACGCTCGTTTTATGCAGCTCGTTGACGTGCACCGTTCTTGAAACTGAGGTAGGGGTTTTATTTATTTATTTTGTTTGTGAATACCAACATAACGATCTTCGTGGATTAAAACCAGTAGTTATAAAATAACGCGAGGGGGGCCGGAATGCACAAACACGGCCGACCCTACTCCTTGTTTCATGTTGGTTCCTTTGTGGTTTGGCACAGGAAGGTGTGGTGCCGACGCACCACAGAGAATCATGCGAAAGGAAATGCATGGCTCCGTCGCGCCGCGCCGTGGAAAGAAGATCAAAGACGTGACGTCGTCGCTCCGCGTCGGAGACACTCGAAAATACCGCGGCCGGTACCGGGGCCGCGGCAGAGGGGCAAGGCGGTGTAGGGTGACCGGCGGCCGGACCGTGCCGCCAGCGTCGGAGCTGGAAGGGGACCGACAATTGCCGGTCCCGTTGAGTAGGAACCGGCCGGCCAGGTCGGGCTGGCCGGACAGGGAGGAGCCGGGGGAATTAATTCCCCCAGCTGGACATCATGCAGCCCCAATTAAGAGGCCGATGTTACAGAAAACCGGGGCGGCAGCCCCCCCCCCTGCGCGAGCCAAAACAGCTCGGCCGTTTTGGCCGAGCAGCCGACCGGCGCGCCCAGCGCGCGGGTCACCGGACCGGACCGCCGGGCCGACCCAGACCCGGTACGGGTCGACCCGGTTCGGGCCAACCCAGGGGGTCTCGGGTTGGGTCGGTCCGGGCCCGAAACCCTCGTTTTCGGACCGTTTGGGTTCAATTTCCCCTAACTTGGGCTATGGACCTCCGATCGATGCGCCGTCAGAGGCGACACGATCCTTGGAACGAGATGGTCGTTTCAGTATATTGCAATCAAGGTTTCGAAATACTTTGATTTCGGATGGGTTGGTTCGTACACGAAACCAACCGGGCCCTCGGGGCGGAAACACTCATATCTTGAGCTTTGGACGTACATTTGACTTGCCGTCAACTTTGTTTAATTCCTCTAAGTGAGACGGATCTTTTGGCTTACTCCGACCGAGGTTTGGACGCCGGTGGAGTATGTTAGGGTTGGTTTTGCCTTAAAAACCAACCGGGACCCTAGGATAAAAAAATCCAATAACTCTCAGATCAGTCGTCCGATTGACACGCCGTCTGTGATGTTGAGTTCCTGTTGATGATACAAAATTTTTGGATACATAAACTCTGGAATATGTGTCAGTTGATGTATCAGCCTCTCAGCTCATAGAGCAGACCCTCCCAAACGAGATTGCTGTGTGCGGGAACCCTAGAGCTGGCTGCGACTGCTACTGTGACGATGACGACTGTACAGAGATCCTCAGTGGATTCGACGATGACGACTACAGCACTCAGCGATCCTATATGGATCAGTGCTACCGATCATGTGTGGGTCCGATCCTGTGTGGGTCAGCGCTCAGCGGTTCTGTGTGAGCCAGCGCCTATAGATCCTGCGTGGGTCTGATCCTGTGTGGGTCTTTGTGGGGGTTAGTACCTTTCGACCCTTTGTGGGTCCGACGACTTAAATGGATCAGTGATCATCTCTATCGTCTTCGATGAAGTATACCTGTGTGAGCTGAATCCTGTTTTCTTTCCTGTGTGGATTGTGTTGTGCTATCCTGTGTGGATTATGTTTTGATTTCCTGTGTGGAATACATATGCTTCCCTGTGTGGACTGGGTTGTACTTGAGCTCGGAGGTTTGAGCTTATTGGAATTGAGGACTTAGGTATATTTATGGGAATATACCTAAGCAGTGTTGGTTGTTACTTCGTGATTGTATCTTTCCTTTGTGGTTTATCCTTTTGTTGTTTTTTGGAGACCTTCGGGGGTCTCAGGGTCCCTATTGAGTAGCTTATACTCACCCATATATGGGCTATTCCCGTGCTACGTTGTGTTGGTTACAGACGACAGACAACGTTGATCGTGGTTGAGGCTTGTAGAGTAGGACGGTACCTGGAGGTAGACCACTGGGTGGAACATACTCGGAGTAGATGGCGGGACCCTAGGAGCAGGGGAGCTATCTGTACCCACCCTTCAGGTGGGATTTCTAGTGGACAGCTCGGCATTGCGGCTTTAATTTACAGTTTCTTTTTTCCCTTTCGAGTTGTACCTTTCTTTTAGTTTGGGCTTGTATACTGGCCCATTTACTTTTTCCGCAGTTACTCTTGTTACAGCTTTTACTTAGTGTTTACTTCTAATGCTTATTTACTCTGTGGTGTTTGTTTACTCTTCAAAGGAAATGCCTCCCCTTTTTACCGGGATTTACACCTTGGTGCTAATCGCCAGCCCCTGGCCTATGGAAGGCGGGCTTGGGGTAGTCACGGAACGGGCCCCGAGGACGGGTCGTGACAGAAATAGAATGGTTTTTATTATTTATTCATTGTATCATAGCTACTTAAGGGTTTTAGGAAAAAATTCATACTGCATACACTCATTTGAAATGGGTTTTTCATCTTCAAATTGAAATGAATTATAAATAATTTAATGCATGATTTTCATGAGTTGGAATTAAATGAGTAGTAGAAGATTATATTTTGAGACACCACACCTATCTGTAGGTCAAGGAGGATCACCAATAACTAATGTGAATGTTACAATATTTACTAGTTCTTATTATGAAATTTGAGAAGATAATTATGAATTTTTATTGGTTTTCCAAAGATGGATCATAAAAACAATTACACATGGAAAACAATGGAATAAATTATAAAGCAAACTAATTTTATCCCTAATTGTGAGTCCCATATGGTGGAGTAATTTTCCAAGATCTATATTTGTGATGTTTCATAGAGGCATGGTGTTCTAGCCTCGATTGAATGAAATAGAGAAACCATGTTTATGTCTATTTTTAGGAAGTCCATACAGCAATACCTTGGGACTCAGTTTTCAATTAGCATGATGTATCATTCTAAAATGGATGGACCATCATATGGGGTTATTAAAATATTGGAAGATAATATGAGAGCTTGTGTAATGCACTTTGGTGGATCATGCGAGAAGCACATTCCATTAGAGGATTTATCATAGAAAAACATTTATTAGGAAATGATTAACACAGATCCCTTTGATTCCAAGTATGGAAATTAATATAATTCTCTAATATGGTGTGTGAAAATAGTCAAGACATCACTGGTAAGACATAAATTTATACAAGATACAATTTAGTATATTCATTTTATTAGAAAGGTGATAGATATGGAATAGATTTTTCCTAAATGATACGCCGATCATCAGTGATGACCATTTTCATTTGATTTGAGGGATCATGTGTTCTTCAAAATTACTCAAAGTCTAAGTAAATGTAATTTTGGTATATAAGTAAAATTATCTAATTGATATATAGTATATTTTAAGATACATGAATGAGTTTGTGGGGTGGAATATTAGTAGGATGTTCTGAAAATGTTTAATTTGGTATATAATTTATTTCTTATAACTCAATTGATGAAGTATCTAGATGATTATTACAATGCAATTTAATGAGGTAATTTTTATCTAGAGACGAATTACATGTTGGTCCATGTGGTTGTATTAATTTTGGATAGGTTTGATAATGTATTTTATGGAAAAAGAAATAATATAGTGTTGGTTTTATGGAAATATGGTCAGATTTATAAAGAAGCATAGATGTGTGTATGATGAAAAAACCCAGATACTCGAGTAGAATTACCTAACTTGTATTTGATAAGGGTTAAATGGTGTTCTGAAACCATAATGGTTAGAAAAAAGCACCTATAATCATACCAGATAAAGCATAGAATGAATTTTCTAGACAATATTGAATGATAAAAGACAGATGTCAGTGTGGTCTAAAGTCCAAATGGATATAGAACTATAAAACAAACCTATTGAAAATATAAAATTAGTACATAGTCATACTAGTAATAAACATGCAATATAAAACTCTAAAAATCCTATGGAAAACATTACTCTATGACTAATGGATCCAGAACAAATATATCCTCAAAGAGGTGTTTTCCCTTTACTTTGATATGGAATTTAAAATCTATAAACAAACGAAGGAAAATGTAAGTTTTGATATATAAATCCACGTCATATCTCAATATTTGTTTTTTAAATGAATTCATAATAATAATAAAAAATTATTATTTAAATTTAAATAAAACAGTTCTTGGGAAAATATCTAATTTAAGTAATTAAAAAAACATGCTTCCTTTCAAATGGTGGAAAAAATTTAAACATGGATTAAATAATCATTATATATAAAATAATTAATAAAAACCACTTATAATGAGTAAAATAGTTCTTTAATTAATGGAAGATACAATGAAAACATCACTGCAAGAACCATGTTCATATTCCCTAAAATATGATTGATTCTGGTTATAGGATCATTACACTTATCTTATCATGGATCACAAAAATTATGTGAAAACACATCTATCAGGGACATGTCGTATAAGACTCATCAATATCCAATTAGTGATGTGATTTGTTGTACTATTTTTTTGGATGAGTTTTCACCACCAATCGATTTCTAGTGAATCATCATCCCAGTGTTATTTTCCCAAATAGCTCACTAACTACCCAGGCTAGAGTGTTCTCAATAAATAAATAAATAATGGGAAAATAAACACATTTCAATGAATCATCATTTACAATTCAATTTCAAAATCAAATATTATAATATACCAATTCATTTTCCCAACCGAAACATGTTTTCTCCATATTTTGTTCATTTTTAATAAGAAAATAATAATTTCTTTTCATCAACTCAATTTACACTACTTTAGAATATAAATTCTAAAATAATTTCATCAATTCCCTCAATTTCAAAATATTAATTGAATTCCAATTCAATTGGAATTGGGGGGTTTTATCAAAATCCAAGTTATTTAAAATTCCAATTCAAAATCATATCAAATTTTATATTCCTAAATCATATTTAATATATATCAATCAAATAAAGAAAATATTATTTTTTATTTTATGGAAAATATAAAATGAATCGACATAAATTTATTCAATGACAATAAATCAACAGTCAAAGAAAATATTTTCAACGATGAATTAATTATATATAGATCTAGATGAAAACCAAAAATCATGATCAAATCAAATAAAATTTTAGAACCCCAAAAAATATGATCTATAAATCTCTAAGGAAGAGAGAAATATAGGATGGTAGAAATGGGAAGACTGCTTTCCTAAGGAGATGAACCACGACCAACACAGTGACAAATCATTGAATGGATGATCCAGAGGGATTTGCTTTCAATAAAATATTATATGGATTCTCCTTGGTCACGATAGGTAAGGATATAGGTGGAATTAAACAATCATCTAAATCATTCCTAAAACATAAAAGTTGTGGCATGTACAATTTGTGTATTCCTAATACATGATGTGAATTCATTGAAGGTTTTTGGAACATAAAAATGTATATCAATTTTATAAAAAATAATATTTTTTCTATTTTATATAATGGTAACCATACACGATGTTATATAATTTAATGTTGTGCACAACATTCATGGAATCATTCTGGTGAAAATTAAAAAAAGTGTGTAATTCCTTTATATAATGTTTAATATCCAAAGAGATAGAAACCATGGATGTTTCTACACTATATCACAAAAACCCAAAACCAATGGATTGTTTATACATTAAGAAATAATGGGGGGTTACAAAATCCCCACCATAAAAACATTTAGTCCCCAGAAGACCCATAAATAAAATTCTATATCAACGAGATGAGGCCAATACTCTATCCTCGATAACTCTTTCTTCAAAATATCATGGGATATAGAGCCATGGTTTCAATAGAATATAGATAGAAGATAAAATCCTCCCATGAAGTACCATTTTATGGAAATAAGCAATCATGACGGTATTCTCATTCATGAATAAATAATTCTCGACTTCAAGAACCCCCCATCCCAGAACCTGTGATGGGTAAAAAAGATACTTCTGAAACTATGACACATAGAACACATTATGCATCACCATAAACTGTAGTGGATGTACTAAATGTATTTCAACCTTAACCTAATACTCAACAACCGTACAAGGTCCTGAAAAATTATGAGTAATATTTCATTTCATATCAATATGTTGGTGACCCAACTGATCTGAAACTCTCCAGAACAACTTGGCACCAACATTGAACTCCAATGGTATACAACAATAATCAATGTGGGATTTATACCCAAATTTTGCGGTTAAAAATAAATGAATAATCAACTTAATATTCACAATTATATCATGGATAAAACATGGTAAACCAAGTTATTCTAACCAATAGTCATCCAACACAACATAAAATTACACATCCTACCATAGAAGTCCTCAAAATGATCGATTCTGATCAGGGACTAGAAACTATTGTTATCAGTGAAGTCACCCTATCCCAAATGGTCATTCTAAGAACCACCAAAATTGTGAACACATTCATGTAACATATTCTCTATAATATGTATTTCCCTATGTATTTTTTATATTCATCTACAAATGGTATTCGATAAATAATTGACCTTGAAATCCCATCTCATTTTGAATGGATTTCCAAATGCAAGAGGTAAAACAATGATATCTATTAGTGAGTATAAAATATAGAACAATATTAAAATTAAAAATATTTTTCACTTAGGTATTTCAAAAGTCCTCAAAATTAATTGTATCAATAATTTTTATATAGTGATCTTATTTTTCCAGTTGATCAATCTTTACACATATCACATTCATTATTATATGGGTATTTGGAAAAACAACAATAATGTCTAAAAAATATCTTATCACATCCATGTCAGCATTGATATTTACTGATGTAACTTCGAAGGTTTATGGTTCTAGAACATGACCATTTTTTTAATTACAATGTGATGAAAAGTCAAAAATGTTAATTCTCATTCCTAGCCACCAGAATCATCGCAACAAGTCATAGAATATCATTTTTGTTTCTGGATACACAAACAATTGAGAATTTTTGAAATCCCCAATCATATATTTCCTCATAAATAATGGAATAAAAATCAATTACTAAATCATATAAATCACTTTTTGGAGAATAAACACTCATGAATGGTCTCCCCACAATATAGAGAGTCTCTAATGTTAATGAATTTATCATCCAGTTGTTGATCCTTAAGAATATTCTCAAGAGGGAAAGGGTAAAATAAACACTAGATATGACAAACTCACCCTATTACCCTCATTATCCTAAATTAAACAATGTAAAGAAATACCAACAATATACCTCTCTTTAGACGATTATTTCATAGCATGGGATAATATTTTATTCCTAAAAGCTTTGTTGAAAACATTATCTTTCCCAGCAGAATAGGCAATGTAAAAATCAAAAAATTGTTTGTACTACACCTAATACCACTGGAGGATATTTAGCTGTTTTGGTGAAAATATATAACACATGATCATATGGATATAATAAATATTATACCATTATAAAAAACTGTAATTATCACAAATCTTAACTACATGAATCACAACTCCATGTTCAAGGTCCGATGTCAAACAATTTTTGTCTTTTGGCCAAAGATGTCGATGACCATTTACAACCAGATGATCACCATACATATTATAACATCACAAAACAAAACACGAGGAATCATAGAATACCACATATCACTTTTTATCCTCTAAAATATTCAAAACTATCCATGAAGTCAAAGGAAATTTCAACTCTAGAAAATAAATCTGAAATTGTTCATCAAAAAAAACCTTACACCCTTCCGAGTGAGAGAGGTCATAAGAGAAATCCAGTATCAATAAATACATTTCAAATCCATAATAATATCGAAATAAATCCAAGAATCTATGACTCTCAGAGACATTACATGACTGATCCCATGTAATAACAGTTATCACCTTCTCATGAACAACTGAGATTCCATGTTCTAAGACTACGTAACACAAGAATTGAACCTCCAAAAAATATAAACCACTTTTCATTATATGGGTATTAAATAAGTTATTTTTAAAATAATTAAGTATATATCTCAGATAATTCAGTTTATCCTCTTCAGACAAAGAGTAAACAAGGTTCAATCCAAAAATACAACCCTGAATATATTACGATAATGGTAGAATATCATGTTCATCAAATCCATAATAGATAACCAGAGAATATTTTAGACGAACAGAAATGAAAAGTTTCATAAATGAAATACGTTCTTGAGAATATGGTTTTCTTATTTTTAGATTCTATTATTAGCAGCTAGTTTTAACTTGGTTTAATATCATAAATGGAAAACCAATTTTTTCCCTTTTACTATCTGAAAATGTTTATCTATTCGAGGAAACATATACTTTTTCTTCATCATAAATTGATTATTTTTTTATTGATCAAAACATATGTGATGTAATTCATTAGGTTCCCTTGATTGGTGAACATTTTTCCACCACCTTGACACACCCATGCATATAATACTTTTTCGAATAGATCAACTAAACAATATTTAAATAATTTTATTTCAACTAGTTCCATGGGGTATGATTGAATAGAAAATGGTTTTATATTAGGATCTAAACTAATACAGAGCACCACTACACTCACTAGTGATAAACTAGTGAAATCATAAAAAAACATCGTAGGATACAGAAAGAAAACTACAATGAAATTACCAGTTAAATATTCAGTCTCTGGATAAAAAAAGTGATTTTACCCCAAATATATATAGTAATTTTTGACTATACTTGACCTCAGGTCTTATAATCCATAAAAGATATGGAACACCCCATCAAGCGGGGTAAATGAGATTTGTTAAAAATAGCTGTCAATTCAGTAATTAAGAACAATGATCCAATCTATACCGAAAATAAAATCAAATGGTTTCATGTTGAGAACATTATAGTTATAGGTAAGATCAATTTTTGATAAAGAGAAAATGAAATTAAAGAAAGAAAGACCCATCTATCTCTTATTTCTGAGGGGCTAGGTAATATCCATCACCTAAGACAAAATCATTGTAGTAAGGATTACTAGATTCATAATATGACTCAGTAAAAAATTTAATGATCCCATATTGAATAAGTAATTCAGTAATGATAGAGTTATATTGATAATACCTCTTACAGTTAATGGACCTATATTAACTTTTTTTGGAGTCTCTTACACTGTGTGAAGAATCGTTGGTCTAGAGGTATGTGGATGGAACCCTTTTATTCATAAATAAGTTCATTTAACTCTATCACTTTTAGGTGATGATAAACATATTATACTACATTTGTCATAATTGATATAATTTTTTTCATGTGACCTGATTTTCCATGGGAACCACAAATCATGGGGTCATTAGTGAAAATCATTTTCAAATTACAATTACTTCCACATATAAAGAATGTCAAAGATTCCAAAACAGTAATTAAAGGATATATATATATATATATAATATCCCTTCTACCATGAAACTTTACTATAATAATCACAATTACTCTTTAATTTGAAGGAGCTCACCAAACATATATTGAGAGAAAAAAAGAAATGTTATCAACCTTGGCATCCAATCCATGTCATGAACAACAAGAAACTCCCCATCTAGAACATAATAGATGAGCTTTAAAATGAAAATTAGGGAATGAAAATTAGGAATAATTCCAATCTATAAACATAATGTATTGATATCCTCATTTGATACAATCCCATGTTTAAACTTCATAGGCTCTAAAAAAAGTTCTAATACTCCATCATGGTGTTATTAGGTATCTCATGTTTGAAAAACTCCATATACTTTTCCAGATCCATACACTCTAGAAATAATTAATAATTTAATATAACATTGAATTCCTTCCACTATACACCCTCAATAATAATTATCATAACTATAGAGTCCCACCATATCCTATAAGGCCCCCTTATCTTGATGGTTAAACATTTAACATTAATTGAATATGGATTTTCCATGAAATTAAATAAATCTATATTCTTCAAAAAATACCAACACTCTTAAGGATCATTAGAGCCTTGGATATTGGTGGCTTTGAGATAAGGAACTTGTAAGAACATTTATTATATTCAACCATTTATGGATCCACATGGAGATCCTAAATGTGAATTTATTTTGGTGCCTATCCATGTACCTGGACTATATGCACAATAATTTTAGAAATGATCTAGTCTACATGAGGAACTGATTATTATTATTCACATTAAATATATTCTTAGTTTCCATTGTGTCTCCCCACATAATTTATTACACATCTTTAAAAAGGAATTGAATAATTGAACCAAACATAATTTAACCAAATACGTATTACCATTAGATACTTTTTGATGTGTTGTAGGTTGTTTCCCTAGACAAATCCACCAATAGACACTGTCATGTATATTTTATTTGGAATATTCCTTTGTTAAACCACAAAAGTGTTGAGTTAGTTATTTCCTAATTAGAGTAAGACTATTAATAAATTAAATGTATTTTATTTTTAATTGGAAATATTTTTCATCCCTTTCTAGGTGTTAACATTGGGAAGTCTGATTGAATGGATTTGATGCCTTATTTAAAAAATGTGTGGATGAGTTGGAAAAATCATGAAATGTGAATGACTCTTAATTTGTACATAAGTGGGTAAAAGCATGGTATTAAATGAAAATTGAATTGACCAATGAAATATTTGATTCTAAGTCCATGATACACCTTGGTTCTTGATAGAGGTTTATAATTCATTTGACCTCTTTTATCCTTGGATTCTAAATCCATGGGATGACTTTGGCCTTGCTACCCCTTAGATCCTTATTTTTGGACTCGATTAGGACATTCTCTGCTGACATGATCCATAGACTCCATCGGTGTCATTACGGAGTTCCCATTGAGATGCTCTTGGTATAGGATGAGGATTCCATGGTCTTATATAACTTGGATTCATCCCATCATGTTATGAATATTCTGACTATATGGAATAGACATGGTAAATTTTAAATTCATGGTTGTACGGTGTGACTGTTAATGAGATGAAAATTTTAGATATATTGAAGGGTTGTGATTGATTATTACAGTTGTTATTAGACATAGCCATGGATTATATGGTTTGATTTGATTTGTGTAAAGGATATGATATTTTGTTTTGTGTTGTATGTAGCTACGTTGTTATAGTATATGGACCCTGGTTTTGTTGGGATCGTTGTTGGGCTATACAATATCACATGGTAGTAGTTTGTATACAATTGTAACATTACATTTTGTTACTACTTACCTTTTATATATCTATATCACACAACAATTTATCCAATATTTCATAGCCAAAAAAATTATAGGCACTTTGGGTGGTGACATATAATGATTGTGTCTCACACCCTATTCATGACGTCATTGGGAACCTAAATAGGCATTATGGATGCCAGTATATACTGGGGAAAGCACCAATAGTTTGATTTGTGTAAATGTTCCATGAATAAGAGTATCAAATCACATGGTCCAACCAAGGATTTTTATTATATCAGGAGATAGTTCATTTCATTCTTATTGGATTTTGATACCTTTATTACAAGGATTTCATGTATACATATTTTGTCTGTTTTGTAGACTCAAGACATGATCATCTTTATATATGAAATTACATTTGGAATTTGTTGTATAAATATATAATATGGATTTCTATCAATTATATAATCAATTTACTACCTTATATATTGATTTTTATTATTTCTACCACTATGTAACAAACTGGTAATAGGGAAATGATTTTCTAGAGACACACCATATGCCATCAGTGATAGTCATCAACATATAGAATTTGGGGAGATGTCCCTGATGTAATGTTACTGACTGCACTCAGGGAATCATTCAATGGAATTCTGATTGTAGATTTTATAATTTAGTTCTATTTAAATGTTTTCTTAAAACTATTTTAATTATTCATGTGGCCTAAAATGGGTGAAATAAAGTGGAAATAAAGGTATACAGTCTTTGAACCCAATTTATTTTTTTGGGTTGTCCTAATTTATCATTGTTTTAATTATGAAATTTATGATAATATTACTTAAACATTTGATTTTTAATATTAAAATTTCTGGGGGGGGTATACATGTTTTATTCCGTATAATTATTCTTTTTATTATAAATAAAAACTTTTTTAAAAAGTATTTTCTTTCAAAAAACACATCCTTGACTCATCTTATGTTGTTTATTGTTCACTCGGGAATGATGATGTTTATGATAATTTGTTTTCTATTATTTATATCAGAATCACAAATATTATTTATAAAATTATTATTTATGAAATAATTATTAAACCCATTCCATTACAATATATTTTTTCCTTACTATGATTGATACATATTCTATGTGGCAGGAATGATTATGGGAAATTATGTTGGGATAGGTGTGCTAAGAATTATATATCCCTCCAATGCATTGGGTAATTTGATATATATATCATTTGACTATGTGTATTATTCATAAAAATTATTCAATATTTATTCACAAAAATTATGTTATGATTTATGGAAATATGTTTTTCATGGACATAATGATATCTTTTATACCACTAGGTGTTGTATTAGACAAATATGACATGAAGCATTGTTTTTATGCATATTCAACATTAAAATAAATTTTCAAATGTCCCCTCATGATTTTGATGATAATATTTTGCATATAATATGATGATGTTGATTATTCTCACCCATATACTTTTTATTCTTGACCATTATTCATCCTCTTAAAAGTCTTCTAGCTCTCCCATTTATTTAATATACATCCTCAGTTAACTATATACTCTATGTAAATTTCAAGAGCATCATAATGATATAAAAGTGTAATTTAAATAATCTTGAATATTTATTCTATAAAATTTATTTTTGAACCTTTTTTTTAAAAAAAATTAGGTCATTGGATATTTTATTTTTATTTTTATTGTTCTATTTTTCTTAAAATGAATTAATATTCATGTATGAAAATAAAAAGACACCTTAGGTTCCCATTAATTAAATAATGAAAGAAATAGGGTGAAAAATTCAATTGGAACTATCACATTTCTGTATTTTATATATCATGAATACAATAACATCATTTTATTTGTCCTATTTCTTCTCAGGATCATCCTCAATTATGAGGTTATTCATTTTATGAATTTTACATCATTAGTTATTTCTTTTTTCATAGGTCAATATTTATTCATTCTAAATTCATATGAATCTTGTTTTTATTTAAAATCATCCCTGGTGATTTTCATTAGATCCTTTTCCTCAAACATAAAATACGTTAAACATAAATGAGGTGGAATTTTTTTTGAATATTTAAGTAAATTTTTTTAAATTATTTTGGTTTTATAAAAAACTATACTTCTCATTCATAAATAAATTTACATTGAAAGTGAATTTTGTAAATAATTCATTTAGAATTATCTTCAAGTACACAAATAAATTTTACAGCTCATGAATATTTCATCCATGTACTTTGGAGTTTTATTTGTAGTTATTCCTAAAATCATATTACATGCAGTTAGACTTCTTTCAATGAAACACATTCTAAAAGGTTATATAATAAAATATGACACCAAATTCATAGGTCATTTATCATTATAATTCAACATAAATGTTTTCCTATAATTGAATTATCCCCGTATCTGATCTTCGTCCCTCATTTGAATGAACAAATTTAATCTCACACTACCATATCATCATTTACAATGAATATAAAAAATAGAATACAAACCACAAAAGTATATATGAATTTTATATGATTCACATGAGTTAACATCCAAGGGTATCATGTTAATAATGTCTCTATATGCATAAAATTCCCTAATATCAACTAGTTTAAGGATATCAATCCAGTCAAAATCAATCCATATCAAGATGAACTCCCTCTACAATGTCATTAAGACACCATAATGCCTCTAAATGGTTAATACCTTATATTTTATTCCACAAATTTATTTTGGGAATGATTATTTATTTTATATATTTCAGGTTATATTCGATAGATTATTGAAATTGAGGTCTATTTTAACACATGGTACAGGTTCTCTTTTCAACCATCGTTTGGTAATTCATTAGCTTTTATACCATGTTTGTGATTCCAAAACCTCCAAGACAATTGAAATAAAATCATTTGAAATAGTTGAGTCATTATCTTCCAAATACACATATGATTGACCACTTTAGGAGTGTGTTAATTAATTATATTATGAATTAATAGAAAAAACAATACCTCTTCCATAATAAGATTATTCCACACCAGAATAATATTAGGGATTTCTATTTTTATAAACACAAAATATATTGATAATTTATTCAAGTCACATAAACTACTGAAAAACATATAGTAATTAAATTTATATATATATATATATATGGAACCGTTCTATACTTCTTCTTTTTTAATAGATGTTTCAATGGTATACTCTCTCTATATATCGTATGAAATATTGACATGAAATGTTTCTCACTCTTTTTTTCAAGATCTACTCTAGGAGATTACATATTTATCTTAATGTATCCAATAATTCCATAAACGTTTGTGACTAATTTAAATTATCTAATAAAATAAATTATTCCATTTTTTACATCATGTTTAATTTTTTTCAGTGAAATCCATCCTGATCAAACATGTCTCAAAAATTTAAAAAAAATCATCAACTTGTTTATCCCTACTGAATCATCAAGACATTCATGAAATCGTGAAATTATAATATATTTCCTTTCATTATGGTCTGAAATTCCATGAATTTACCCAAATTAGGTGATGTTTTTCTCTGTTATATAATTTCATCGAGTTAAACACCAGATCAATTAAATATATGGAAAAATATTTTATATTCCACGATGATTATTGTGTGATACCATAAAACTTACTTATTATTTAATAAAGTAGTGGAATTTTCCTACAATTATTGTGTGACTTCATATTTCAAAATTTATTGTGGTAAAAAAGGATTATCTACAATGAGCTTCAATAACACATGTAACTACTTTTTGATCGATTCTTTATCCAAAAAAAATATGTAATGACATATTTAATTTTAGATTTTGAATGATGCCACTCCAAATTTTGTGGCACCATTAGTTATTTAATACAGTAATTTGAAATTCATGGTTCTTGCTGCAACACAACTCAATGATTCATATTTACCCATGGTGCCAATTTATTCCTTTAATGTGATATCTCTATGTAATGTTTTTTCCCATTAAGATTGAATCAATATAATTTTTTGATGTAATAAAAATGTATATCAATTGATGTGAACTTGTTGATTATAATGAAGATAAAGAATATGGTTAGAATTTATAATCTAACCTTTTTCTTCATATTTGTTTCCATTCCCTTGTTTTGGTTGTCTAGGGAAAAATAATTTTAAAAAATTAATGATGAATATTAAAATTATAATCATCCATATTCTTTGGATTTTGTTTCATCTCTATTATTAGAATAATCCCCCTTGTACAAGATTCTTCTGTCGATGGATTATCCTTGAAACATTCTCAATAATTTCTTTAATATAGTCTAACTCTATAAAAAATTTTATTTCTTTCACTAATGGTTTTTGTGAGTCCACATGGACATGTTCCAGGGTTATGTTCTTTCATTTCCATTAATTTCACTACAAACATATTTATCCTTAGTGTGTCTTTCTCCATGTGAACATCATGAATTATTTTAACATGAACATATTAGTTATTCTTATTCAATGTTAATTTTTATTTTCTATATGAGGGATGATGTGTATATTTAAAAAACTACACTAGATCCTCCTTTCATCACTTTTATTATTTTTTATATTCCATATACAAAAATATTTTTTCTAAATTTTAGATATTTACCTTCAATTTTTATTTACCCCTTATTTTGAAATGAGGGTTATATTCGTGTTATTAACATTAACTTTCATAGTAAATTTCATTTCCCCATGTCCATGGACATTGAATATAAAACACATCTTATCTAAGTCATACATTACGTATCATTTTCTAAGTGAATATATTTTAATAGATTTTATATCTAATTAAAACCATTGGGATTTTGGACACACACCCATGGTGTCTCCAAAGATTCCACAAATGTATCATCCTTTAGGTGAATTCAAATGAGATCCATCATTTTCATATTTTTTTAGATTTTTATTTTATATAAATGATTACATAATTCATTCATTTAAGAAAATAATCATTGATGCTAGTTTAGGAGTAATTTAATTCTTTCCACATGATGTTTCAACCTCTCTTTTAGAACCTTGATATTCAAAACGTTATATTTAAATTAGTATACCATGTACTCTATCATTGATTTATAATCTATAACAAGTTTGATTCCCTATTAATTATTTCTGTAATATTATAGAATTGTAATATATATCCTTAACCTTGTTTCAATTTTCCGTTCATATTATGGGTATTATCTCCATAAAAATCTATTTGAACCATTATATTTTCACCCATTCGCTTTACAACTCTATCCATATCGACATATATTTTTTACTAAATTCATCTTCTTAACACAAAATCAAATATGAACACATAGTCCACCTAATGGATTATTTTTAGTATATCCACATTATTATACAAGGTCTGAACAGAATGTTTATTTTTTATTAAAAAACCTTCATATTGAAAACATATCTTTATTGAAACTTAATCCATAAAATCACTATGAACTTCAATATTTATAGGGGAATTTGAATTTATATATTTTTAGAAATCTACCCATACAATGTTATATATATATATAATAATAGTATCAAAATATATCACCTTCAGTTGTTTATATATTTTCTTTTATATCTTCTTCTTAATTTTCTAATACTTCTTTTCTTTTTCCATAAAAAATTTTAATTGGATTTTTCATTTTAATCACATTGTTTATAAAATTTCTTTTTTCTCTTAATGAAAAATACACAAATTAATTTTTTCCATAATTTTATATGGGGGGTTCATCCAATCGATTCCATATATAAAAATCCCTTATATAATCAGTGGGTTTTCATAAAACCATAGTTGATATAACTTGATTAAATATTTTTTTGGGGTTTGCATCCCACACACATTCATGGTTCAAAATTATACCAGTATCAAAAAATAACATAATACGTGATATAATTTTTTAGGTAGGCATAAACTAATAAATCAATATTTTTTATGTAAAACTCAGAACAACATATTATAACAGATTTAATCATTGAAACAAAAGGTAAAAACATTTAAATATATAATTTAGATATTGAAACTTAATTCACAACCCTTTGGTTTTGATACAACATAAAGGGCTAACCAAAATGGAAACACACTATAAGGGGGCATAATTTTTTGGCTTCACTGACACAATACAAACTAATAGATCATGTTCTTCATTTTGATATATTTTATTCCCATATTTGGAGGAACATGTTTTATCCAAGACACCCTCATAATATTTCTCACTAAATTTAAAATATTAATAAAATAATATAAAATAGAAAAAATACACCAGGATTTAATATGTTACACCAATATTGGTCTTTGTATATGGATCAGACATTTATTAAGTGTTGAAATTCCAAAATCTGTTAACTCTAGTTGTTTAAGTGATACATGTTTAGACATATTGAATTTATTTCAATGTGAACTTCATCAATTTCACATCAGGGGTGGCTCTCTACCTCCCATGGGTCACCCCATCTTCAAATACATTGTAAACATATTAAAGGAATACCTGTTAAAATTTTATACATGATGGTCTATTCAATAAAAAATAGAATCAAAATTATATTACGATTACAATAAACTATTAATTCTTCATCGCATCGTTGATTCCAAAATTGAAGCAATTTACTCCCTCACTTCATCAAAATCCACAATGCTCCATGCGAGGTGACATTAACATCCTATAAAGTGTTTAATATTTTTATTAATATTATATATAAGAGTAGAAACATATTATGATGATAAAATAATTCTCTTATAATCTAATATATCATGAAAAAAGATATTCATATGTGGATATAATTCCATAATAAAGAATTATTTTTGAATTTTATATCATGAACCATTATATGTAATGATATCATTTAATATTCCTATATACCAATCCAATAACAAACATAACGTGGTAATCATATAGCTTTATCTATCGTTCTATCTTATCCTCTTACTCAATTTGAACTAGATATGTTATTAGTGTGATCTTTCTCCCGTTTGAATCCAATATACACAATGTTGTTCTCAAATCCTATCATTTTTATCAATATAATATTATATAATTATCTTCATGCCTCTACCCATTCCATCAATGGTTGGGATAAAATATACTTTAATAAATTGTCATCATTATTTCATATATCCAAAATAATATTACTATCATCCAAGAAATAATATTAGGACAATCATATATTTAGAAATATTGTAAAAATATTCCACCATTTAAATTCCATAAAATAATGAGGATATTCTAAGAGTAATCTAATTGGGTAATAGTTTTTAAATTTATTGAATGGAATAATTCATCATTATCCATATTTCTGTGTGATTCCCTCCGTTGAAGAGTGATCATTAATTAAACCAGTAGATCCATAAAGTATTATATAATATATTTTCAATTTTTTTGATGATATTGATATGATATCATAAAAGTTTATTAAGATTAAAACATGATTATGAATGGTCCACCATTTAGAATGTAACCATATGTTTTTTTTATCATTTTGATATTAATAAATTTGAATAAAATTTTATCCTCTCAACTATGTAACTATATTGTTTAAAACCTAATACATAGTGACTCTATAACTAATATATTGTGTGACACACTAATTTTAGTAATATTCTATTAATCAATAAAAACCAAAAATGAACCAAATTTATAATGTCACATATTCAAGGTGAACAAATTAATCATGTTACAAGAAACTATGTTTCTATATTATATACTATTACTGGATATTTATTTTTTCTTATGGATGTTTTCTAAAAAATGGTGACATCAGAAATGGTCTTGTTCCTCTTCCATATCTAAATAATAGCACATAACCATCCTATGTACCCAATATGTGATGTGGTTCTAGTCGTAAAATCCTCACATAAATATTTTTTCTTGTATATCAAATATTACAACATTGTTGTAAAATCTGCTACATATCATTCTAGTTTCTGGGTTCAACATAATATACTAGGACATGATAAGGTCATACATCATCACACTACCACCAACTCTTTCCATATGATTTTATATACCACCATTATTCTTCAAATTTAATTTTTGTCTATTCTTGAAACGGGTTTTGTCAATTATTCAATAAATTCTTGTTAGAAAATTATGCACAATAACATAATCACATCATCCCATGACCAATGTATGTAAAACATCAAAGAAGAACCATCATATTTTTTTCAATATATTCATTATACTGGATTTAATCCTTCCTCATCAAATCATCCTAGATCATCCTCAAGTATTAGTTCCATATTTATCAATTTCCTCTATACATAACCACATGTGTTTACAATGCGTGGTACTAAATCTATCATTATATATATACATATTTTACCCTATTTTTTGTCAAAAAGGAAAAATTATTGTAAAATGTAAAATAGGAAACCTCTTATTTGAGTCAAACTCCATAAAACCCCTTCATAGTAGAGATTAACATTCTATATTGATTGTATTTCTACCCCAAATATCTAAAACAATCCATGCATAATGATAATAAGTAGTACTTCATCTGATTTTTCAATATTTTTAAGTTATATACATAATGAATCAAACATTTTTTGTTATCATAATTATTTTCATATCTACTAAAGGTTATACAACCATTAAAAAAATTATAATCAAATAAAACTTATCAGTCTAACAAAATAATGTATACCATTTTTGTCAGTGGTGAATCCAGATATTTCAATTTCAAAAACACTGTTCATATGATCTTATTTATCAATTAATTATTACAAAACATCATTCCTCATAAAATTTTCAATTAATAAATAAGATATATGAATAATTTATTTTAAATTAGTTCACATATTTATAGAGATACCAAATAAGTTTATACATAAATATTTTTTTTGTTCACCAAAATCTCCTAAAATATTTTGTTTGATTGCAAATTATGAATCAATTAACTATCACTATTTTCTTAAAACAACTCAAAATAATGATACCTCCCAACTCACAAACATTATAAAAAATCATGGAACTATTAAGTGGGAACGTTTGGAATTTATTTAATGTCATAATCTACATTAATTTCTCATTATTATATCTATAGATGTGGAATTTATCAATAATCACAACAAATATTGTCATAAAGAACATCCCCTATAATTCACTTTATATATTCCACAATTATCACTCATTTTATATAAAATTTTATATGTGATAATAAAGTAACTCTAAATTTAATGGCAATAAAAATCATTCCATTGAGTTAATCCTTTAATAAAATGAAATTATAATGGTAAAATCTATCCTTATATGAGTATATTGAATGGTGAACCTGAAATGTTGATTCTATCAAAAAATTTACTCAAAAAACCACTTATGTGGATTATTTTTTTCAATTCAATCCCTATTTTTTTGTAATTTTTTAAAAATTAAAACAAACCATTATGTGTTATTTATCATAGCATGATGTATTTTTATCAATGTTTCTAATATAAATAAAACAAAAACAAAATATATATATATCACAAAACCTTCACCATTTTTCATGGAAATATAATGAACAAAAAAATTAATATTAAAAACATCATACTAATCATGTATTCAATTAAATGTGTCTCTAAACCATGAATAAAAATTCCTTATTCCTTGATATGTTTATTTATCTTTTGAATGAACCTTTTTCCACTACTTTTTTTGATACTATAATATCATAGAATTTCTGTATATTTTTTTAATTATATAGAATTATTTAGAGACCGTGAAATATGATGTCATGTGATTCTGAGGCACAGAGTTCCTAGAATGGTCCATCAAAAATTATTGAGAATTAAATAATGCGGGTGGGCAGTTTTCCTGAAAAAGTGGATTATATTTTAAATGGTCCCCAGATCTAACCTCTGTGGGAACTGTTGAGTTCAGAATGGTGGGTTTATAGTAGGAACAACATATGTTTAGTCAGAGCATGCCTCAAGTGAGAAAACCCGAAAATTGGATAATCATAAATAAAATAATAAAATAAATTATTTTATTCTTTAAATTATTATAACTCACGAATGGTGACACAGAAAAAAATATGAGACCACTGTTGAACCCATGAGGGTATTCATTCCTTTGCTAGACCATAACATTGGCTATTTTGGGCCTACTATGCAAGTTAATTTTTGGAAGTAAATAAAATAAATAGGTGACAATTATTTTATTGTTAAATTCTCTATATTCTAAATCATAACATGGATTGAAAATACGAGCATACCATTAGATTCGTGGGGTATTTATTCCATTAGTCGGAGCCTAACCTCAACAGGCATTGGTTGAGAGTGAATGTTAATAATTTTTGAACTTTTTAAAGGTATGTTCAGTTAACGTAAAAGCGACGATTTCTCTCTTTTGAACCAGTGCTCGGATTAAAAACTTGAGGGCACTATTGAATTTTCAGTGCTAGGATTATCTTAGGAGAAGCCTAACTTCGATCGACAAGGGTCAGATGAAAATTTTATCTTTTAGAATTTACAAAAAATAATAAAATAACTCTATAAGTTCTTTTATTTCTGTTTGTAACCGTTGTGGGATGGTGGATGGACCACAGAGTTGGTCGGTCATTCTTAAAGGATGTCATTTAATTGGGTGACCCATGGGTTGTGTAACCACTTTGTTCATTGTTTTAATGGAACATTAAATTCAATTCTTTAATAAACCACATTAATGTTATGAAACATGGTTGGTTCCTCAACTCAATTTAAATGAAGCTCATGCATGGGTTTTTGAACCTCAAGAGAGAAACCTCTGGTGAAGTGTCGGGACAACTTCCACCAACCTAGAATGAATCATAGAGAGACGGACATTGGAGGAATCGAAGGGAAATGAAAAACCCTAGCGAACACCTTCGTACATGGATAGTCCTTCCACTTCTGCATCACCTTCCCACGAATGAATGGTATGGGGTTTTACATTTGATTCCATCTATTTACCCCATACATGAATATTATGAAAAACATGGGTCAACCGTTCAATAGGTTGATCTGTGTTTTGTTCTTTAATGCGGAAGGATATTTCGAGGTTTTCATAAATGGGAGATTTTATATTTTAATTATCCTTCCAATGTTTTTATGTTATATTGGGGGGCGCTGGCCAAAAGGAAATGACCATAACCCTCCGGAGAACCTGTAATGGTTTCATTCTACGTGTGCAACCAAAAGATGTAGTGGAGTGACGACGACACGTGTTGGTATCGAGGACCGAGGGAGGTGTACACCAGAACCCTCTGACTAAAAATGGAAAAGAGGAACCCAAAGGTGTCGTGGCAGAAAAGTGGTGTCCGAACAGTCCCGACCACATTGTAGTAGGGCAGTGCACTGCGGCGGCATGCCGCGGAGGATGTCCGCAACATCGAGTTGCTACAGAGAGCCGAACCACGCCCACAGGTCCATAGTAGTCATTCCATGAGGACCGGGAAGGTGATGCAGTGAATCCTAGTGCCATGACATTTTAGACCCAAAAGGATTCGACCATTTGGAAGGGGATTGGTCCCCCGCGCTCGGCCAGTGGGCCAAGCGACTCAACAGCCTGGCGGGCCGAACCCAGCTTAACTGGGCCTGGCCAGACACGTAGCACTAGCCCACTTCCAGCAGGCTGAGCCCGTGGCCCCTCGAGCCAATCACGTGGCCTAATCTGACTAGGCTGGTCCTAGTAGGCTGGTTTCGATCGGTCTGGCAATTTCGGACCAGACCTGGACTCACTTATGGACCAATTTTGGATTAAAATAGCATATCCCATAAATTGGATGCCCACATGACAAACTGTATGCATTGCCTGAAACATAAGGAAAATGGGGACCTTTTGAGATACTCCATGTGACTTTTGAAAAAAGTTGGAGTTTGGTTGGTTTTGATCATACCTGTATCCATCCGGGTCCCCGAAAATAAAAAGCCTATAACTTATAGACTGGGCATCCGGTTGATGAACAGTATATTGCATTGGAATACTTAGGATGAGTCCGTCCTTTTGATATACTCTACATGGGTTTTGGAGAATGTTGGAGTGAGGCCAGATTGGGTCATACCTAAATCCAACAGGGTCCTAGGAACTAAAATGCCTATAACTCACAAATCAGGAGACCAATTGACTTTCCATATATTGTGTTGGATCCATTTTGACATGATAGATCATTGGGTACTTATTCATCTTACTTCGTCCAAGATGAAATAAAGCTGATATCTTGAGTAGTAGTTTCTCCCAGAATTAAGGGTATTTTGTGTGGGAATATAGTTTCCGGCTATGAGGTAGAAATTGGAGGCGGATCATGTGTAGGTGAGTGCCCCGCGATCATGTGTGGATCAGCACCTAGCCATCCTGTGTGGATGAACACCTTGCGATCTTGTGTGTATCCATACAAACTGATCCTATGTGGATCATCACCTAGCGATCTTGTGTGCATCATCAACAAGAGATCCTTTGTGGATCAACACCTATCGATCATGTGTGGGGCTTGCAGGGGTTAGTACCTAACGATCCTGGGCAGGTCAGATCCTATATGGTACAATGGGGGTTAGTACCTATCGATCTTGTGTAGGTCAAATTCCATGTGGTCAGCATCAGTGCCTCTTGATAGAATTAGATTATCTAGGTTTACGACTAATCATATGCACCATTGTACTTAGTTACACCTAGTTTGAGCTATGTTTATTTCTTTGGTAATTGTGATTGAGATCAATCATTGTGATTTTCTTTGTGGAATTTTGAGATACCTTTAGGGCTCTCAGTGTCCCTACTGGGTATTTTTATACTCACCCATTCTTGGGCTTCACCCGCACGATATTGTGTCTTGTGCAGACGACGAGCAGCATGGCTGAGTCATGAGGGAGAAAGGACAAGGTGGTACACAAAGGGGACTAGATGACATAGAGTGGTGTGGAGAAGAGTTGTACCTATCCTTCATGTAGGATCCCTGGGGATGATATTAGGATCTATTTCTTATTTTCAGTTGTAGTTGTATCCTTTTAGTTGGGATTTTATTGCGACCCCTTAATTTTAGTACACAGTTTTACTACTATAGTTTGCACCATGGTTGCATCATGTTGTGTTCTTGGACTATGTGTTTCAAAAAAATTAAATTAAATGCCTTTCTGTTTAGGGCTACCCCTTTCTGGCTCTTGTCACCAACCCCTAGCCTATGGAATTCATGATTGTGGTAGTCATGGCATGGACCCTAGGGGATGGTTCGTGATAATATAAAATCAAAGGACTGGGTTATACTGATGAACTAGAACTCCTATCATTCTATTGAAGCAATAATGTTATGTTTTTTGACTATGGTTTTCAGTTCGGGGAGTCGAGTGTTGGTGCGGCGGGTAACATATCCACACACCAAAACCCTGAAGTCTGATTTTTGATTTGGTGCAAAAAAAAACTGATTGCGTTGGTTTTGGAAATGTTATTTTTCTTTCCATATCATTGAATCATGTCACTAGGTGTATCTTATTGACCATGGAATACCTATTTCTTCACAAGATGTCGTCATGTTGACAGCCATCTAGGATTCCAATGATAGATCAAGATGAGGACCCACCTAGGGATGAGGCATTAGTGCAGGGCCCTATTACTATTATAACACCATCAGGTGGTATACCAACAACCCCAAAACCCATAGGGCCTCAGTTTCCACATGCCCTACCAGTAGACCATGCAATCTAACTAAGCATGTTGCACAAGTTTCAATAAAACATACCCCTCATGTTCTAAGGCCTGCCCGAATCACAGGTGGCTAAGGACTGGATTACGTTGGAGACCGGGTATCCATCTAACCAAGGATCCATTCGATCAAATGTTTGTCCTGGTAGTGAGCCTTCTTTGGGGCTTATCAGGCTGATGACGGGGTTTAGATTACCGTGAACTTAATAGGAGTTGACTTTTCCCTAGACAAGCTTGAGAACCATCATCAGAGAAGGGGTCTCATTCCATAAAAAGGTAAGTGGTGTGTGTTCCCAAGTGCTTCTATAGCTTTAGCATGATGACATGATAGTAGTTTAGTATTTATCGAGGTTTACAGACCATACCAAGTACTCAATGAATACGATAGGATCAATGCTTTAGGGCTCAAACATCTGAGCAAGATGTGTTTAGGTACATTCATTCCATCACTATTCATTTGTGCATTCCTACTTATGTTAGGGAGCTAGAGAGAACATTTGGAGTTGAAAGTTATTTGGATGAGAATATATAGCCAGTAAATTTTAGCAGTGGGAAAGCTGAAAACCGACGTCATTATCATAGACATGGATGAGTAAAATGTTTCAGAAAGAGTATGTAATAGGAATCGATGAATCTGTAGGGAAGCGATGTAGAAGAGGATCTAGGAGAGTAACAGGAGGTGGTACACATTTCAACATGTTACAACCACCACACCAATGTGGTCCCCACCATCCTTAAGGAGTTGTATGACAGGGGAATGGAGTAGCTGCATGCGATTAAAGAGTGTGACCTAGGGGTTCCAGTAATGATTTGATATACTATTTATGTCTACAACTAACATATATATTAATATATCAAGGTACTAATATTTTTTTCTTGTTAGTAATCTTGTTCAAGACATAGAATTTTCATTTAAACCTTTTATTTTACCCTTACCTTTGGAGATACCTATGGGAGGATTCTCATTAATAAAACTTATGAAAACGGTGTGATCTGACCCTTGAGGCCAAAGATTCAGTTGGAACCTCATGGTGGAAGTGTAGAGGTCTTACGATGTTAGTTTGGGTATGGAATAGTCATCCATAGTTCATACACATTTTGACTATTTTAGAAAAACGATTGTGGTTTATCAATAGCATTAGAATGAGGTTTTTCTTGGTATGTAAAAATGGAAGTTGAGGTCGCACTAGATAATCTCATGCATTGGAGGGTGCGTCTGAACACTCTTGATTCGGCTAGCCTTACCCTTGTAGCAGCATGAGTTTTGAATTTTTTTCCCCCAATGAATTGGTAGAGTGTGGGTACACCATTTAAAAATATGTTTCTAGGATTACCTCCGTGAAGGGAGAGGGACTTATGCATTGGATATGTACTACCAGAGATTTTTAACTGACTTCTCCAGGGTTACAATACCTTTTTAATATTTGAAAAAGAAGGGACATCCATTCGTGTGGATGGAGAGATACTAGTAGAGTTTTTCGGAGTTGACACAGAGACTCATGAGTGCCCCCATATTGAGGCTTCAAGAAGTGGGTGTTGGGTATGTAGTCTAATACGATGCATTATTGACTGGAATAGGTTGTTTACTGATGTTGGAGTCAGTATTGATCACCTACGACTCATGGAAGCTAAGGCAGCATTAGAAGAACTATTCTAACCATGATCTCGAGTTAGTAGTATTGGTCTTTGTGCTAAAAGATTTGGCAGCACTACTTTCTGGGAGAACGTTTTATAGTCTACTATGATCACAAGAGTCACTGATATATCTTCTCACAGAAGGAACTAAACCTGATACATCAGTTATGGATGTAGTTCCTCTAGGGATATGACAATGAGATAGACTACCCACCTGGGAAGGGGAACGTAGTAGAAGATGCACTCAACATGAGGTCTTGTCTATAATTGCTGAGTGATGTGGCCAAGAAGCTAGCTGTGTTGGAAATATCCTTCATGGAAAGAGATGTTGCGGCTTACCTCAAGTATATGACCTCCACTTCTCCACTCATTCAGTGGGTTCCAGAGGCACAACTTGGGGACATTGACTGTGAGGCCAGACATGATCAGATATCCTCAAGAAAATCTCTTGAAGGATTTTCTGAAGGTGGGGAGCAAGTTTTTATTTTCAGAGGATGCACCATGGTACCAGTGACACTACGAGAGGGGGTATTGAGGGCGTTTCATGCCTCCCCTTGGAAGTACATCCTAGAGTGGATAAGATGTACTAGGACATCCAGTGTTGTACTTGTGGCCACGGATAAAGGCTGCAGAGAGATAAATGAATTCATATGCTATCAAGAGACGAAGACCCTAAAAGTTTGAGGAGGGAGACCATGTCTTCCTATGGGTCTCACCACGATGAGGATTACGATGGTTTGGTCGGGGTAGCTCCCAATATCTGCGGTTCATCGTACCATTTCAAATCCTTGTTAGAGTAGGAGAGGTGGTGTTCCGTCTAGCCCTTCCACCACAGAAGCACCAGGTCCATAATGTTTTCCATGTGTTGCAGCAGAGGAGGTATGTACATGATTCATTAGACATTATCGACTGGGGAGAGTTCAAGTTTGATGATTGGGAGACTTTTACAGTGTCCCTAGTAGAGATAAAGGATTTACATGATCATGTATTCCGTAGATCGTGAATCCCTTTTGTTCAAGATCTTTTTAGAATGGGATCCTATAGGGGAGAAAAAGTAATCATGATGATTAGATTCATGAATATTACCCAAATTTGTTTGATTTGTATTTGTTTTGGATTTCATCGACGTAAATCCCAAAGGTGGGGAGAATTTAATTTCCTTGAATTTCGGATTGATTATTTTAATTGTATAAAATTATTTTGAGAAACGAAATCTTATGGAATGTGATTTCAAGCCACAGAGTTCCCTGAATGTTCTGTTGAAAATTGGTGAGCATTAAATATCACACCTGAATAGTTTTCATGAAAAAGTGGAATAACACTTCAACAGTTTCCTGGATCTGACATCCGAGGGAACCATTGCGTTCAATTTGGCGAGTTTACAATAGGGGAAACAAAAGTTTACTCAGCACAGGCCTCCTATGAGAATACCAGAAAATGGAATAATTGTAATTAAGAAAATTAACTAAAATTATAATATTTTGCAAATTCTTATAACCCACAAACAGTGACATGGATTAAAAATCTGAGACCATTGTTGAACTCGTGAGGGTATTCTTTCATTAGGGAGACCCTAACAATTGATGGCATGGGCCAATAGTGGAAGTTAGTTTTTGGTTGTAAATAAAATAATTATCTAACACTTAATTTATTGTTAAACTATCTAACATCTAAATTGTTACTCGGATTTAAAATCTGAGAGTACCATTGGATTCTTGGGGAAATGTTTCCCATAAATGGAGCCTAACCCGGACTGAATAAATTCGAGGGTGACCGGTAATAATTTTTTTTATCTTTTTTATGGTATGTTCTGCAAACGTAAATGTGGTGATTTCTATCATTTGAACCGGTTCCTGGATTAAAAATATGAGGGAACCATTGAATTCGCAGTGCCTATATTTGCATAGGTGAAGCCTAACATCAACCGGCAAGGCTCAACCGAATTTTTTTTGGGAATTAAAAAGAAAAACATTACTCTATGAGTTATATTATTTATTTTTCTAAGCAGTGTGCAACGGTGGTGGGACCACACAGTTGGTCGTTCATTCTTAATGGATTTAATTTAATGAAGTGACCCTTGGGCTACATAACCACTCCGTTTGTAGTTTTAATGGAATAGTAACTGTGGTTCATTAATGAACCACATTAATGTTATGCAAAGTGGTTGGTTCCTCACCTCTATTTAAATGAAGTTCAAGCATGGGTTTTTGACATTCAATAGAGGAACCTCTGACGAAGCGTCGTGACGACTTCCACCAACTGAGAACAGAACTTCATGTTATGGACGATGGAGTAATCAACGAGAAATGACAAGTGCTGATGAATACATTCAGATGTGGAAACTTCTTCTACTTTTGTAGAACCTTCCAACAATGAAAGGTAGGGGGTTTTATGTTTTATTCGTCCCTTTACCCCATAAATGAATATTATGAAGCACACAGGTCAACCGTCCAATGGGGAGATCTATGTTTTGTCCTTTATTGTGGGTGGATGTCTTGGGGTATTCATATATGGGAGTTTTTATATTTTAATAATCCTTCCCATGTTGTTTTGATAACGTGGGGGGGGGGGGGGAAGAACAAGGCACATACCCTCCGCTGATCCCATTATGGTTGAATTCTACATGGGTGAACGAAAGATGTGCGGCGTGATAGAGGAATGAGGTGGAACCATAGACTGAGGGGGAAATAATCAAAACACGCTGGCCACAAAGTAATGCCGGTGCCCAAAGTTTCTGCGGTAAACAAGGGGCGCTCGACCAACACCGGCCACGTTGAAGCCGGGTGGCACACTGCGGAGGAAGGATGCAACATCGATCCATGGTGGAGAGAAGACCTGTGCCTGTGGGTCCATAGTGCCGGGTCCAAATAAACCGACCAAGAGATTCAGTACCACCAGTTGTCATGGCTTGGAAGACCCAAATGACTTCAGCCATTCTGGAGGGGAGAGGTCCCCCACACTAGGCCAACTGGCCGAGCGACATTGCAGCCTGGCGGGCCATGCCCATCCGAACCGAGCTGAGCTTGTGGGATAGTAGGCTGATCCCATAGACCAGTAGGACAAACCATGACTAGCTAAATTGGGCCAGACCTGAACCCATTTACAACCCAATTTTTTCTTAAAATAATGTATCTCTTAAATAAGATATTCATTAATAAATCCATATGTGGTGCCATAACCCTTAGGATGAGGCAGTCCTTTGTGATATTTCACTTGACTTTTGGAGAAATTAAGAGTTTGGGCGGTATGGATCGTACCGGAATCCAACTAGCCCTTGATACTAAAATGCCTATCAATTACAGACTGAATGTCCAGTTTACGGGCAATCTATTGCGCTAAAACCCTTATGACGAGGTGGCGTTTCTGAGATACTCCACATGGGTTTTGAAAAATATAGGTGTTCGGTCGGGTAGGACTGTTCACTAATCAATCCAGGCCCTCAGCATTAAAATACCTACAAATCATAGACCAGTCTTCCGATTGACGCTCCATCTATTATGTTGGAACCCTTGTGACAAGATAGGTCATTAGGATGCCTCTTCATAGATCATCATGCCGATTGAAATATGACTGATGGATTGAGGTGTGGTTTCTCCTAGAATCAAGCGTATTTTGTGCGAGAATCATGTGGTTGGCTGTGAGGTGGAGATTGGAGGCAGATATTGTGGAGGTTAGTACCAAGAGATCATTTGTGGATCTATACCTAGAGATCCTATGTGGATCAGCACATAGCCATCCTATTTGGATCAGCACCAAGAAAATCCTGTGCAGATCAGCACCTTGTGAACCTATTTGGATCAGATCCTAGAGATCATATGGGGATCATCACTGAGAAATCATGTGTTGATCAGAACCAATAGATCCTATGTTGATTAGAACCTATAGACAATGTGTGGGTATCGTAGGGGGTTATTAGGAATCAATATTGTGTGGGTTGGATCCTTTGTGGTTCAGCGGGGGTTAGTATCTATCGATCCTGGGCGTGTCAGATACTGTGTGGGTCATCGGGGGTTAGTACCTATCGATCTTATGTGGATTAGACCTTGTTTGGTCATCGGCTGTGCCTTGTGACTGAATAATACGATGGAGCTTTAAAAATAATCATCAGTACCTATATAATTAGTTAATCCTAGTTTGAGCTGAATCTATTACTTTGTTCATTGTGATTGAGATCATGCTTTTTGATTTCCCTTGTGGAATCCTGAGAGACTTTCGGGGGTCTCGGGGACCCTACTGGGTAATGTTATACTCTCTCCAACATGGGCTTCACCCACACCTTATTGTGTCTTGTATATACAAAGAGGAGTTGGATGAGACTTAAGGGAACCCAGACAAGGCGGTACACAGAAGTGACCAGATGACAAGGATAACTGTAGAAATGAGTTGTACCTACCATTATGGTAGGATCTTTAGTGGAAGATCCCAGAAGCTATTTTCTCTTTTCAGTTGTAGTTGTATCTTTTCAGTTGGGCTTGTATTTCGACCCCTTATTTTTAGTACACACTATTTTTACTAAGGTTTACTTCATAGTTACATCTTGTTGTTTTCTTGGGCTATGTGTTTTTTGAGCTTTTAATGCAATTCATTCTCTTTAAGGGATATTCCTTTATGGTACTAGTCTCCATCCCCTGGCCTATGGATGGCGGGCTTGGGGTGTCATGGTATGGGCCCCGAGGGAAGGTTTGTGATAGATACATTGTACTAATTCTCACAAAAACAAAAAAACCCGCTAGATTAAACCAGGAGCATCAATTGGATTCATTAAACATTAGGTCCCCCATTTTCAATCATACATGATAGCCATTACCAAAAGGGTTGGGGTCAAGCCCCTTTATTAAGAAAAGAAAAACACAACACAAACCCGGGTTGAAGAAACCCATTACAAGCAGTAGTTCCAGAGGGATCAACCCACTCAATGCCCAATATAGCAGCTCGAAAGCTTAAAATAGATAACCCATTGCATGACCAAATACCAAAAAAACAAATTCCTAAATACAAGTACCTCAAAAGTGATCCAAATCTCACACAGGAGCCCGACACAAACCACATCGTCATCGCCGGTTCAAACCACAGTGTCATCGCCAACCTTTCATCGCTGGAAAAACTCGATGGTCACCACCCACCCGCAAACCACCTCACGTCATTCTCCCCAAAGCTCCGCTGCTTCAATAAACCGATCTTGAACAGATCTGGCACCGAGCCAGACCATCAGATGTCGCATCGCAAGGAATGGGAAGCCTCCGAAGAAGCCCAGGGGGAGAATCACCGATAAGCCGCAAGGGTAGATGCTGCCAAAGACCGAAAGAGTCCCACTGACGGACCATTCCACCGTCGTCTCCAGTGCCATCACACCAGGATCAATTCTGACAGGATCTGGTATTCCGAACCAGATCTGGCTTTGTGGAGGTAGACCGCCACACTGCCGACGTGCATCCACCAAGAACCATCGCAACAATTACCGTACCTTCATCGGCCTGATGCAACACCATCTGGGCACCTGCCGTGTCGCCTTCCAAACCCACCGTCTGAAAATCAGAAGCGGCGGCTGTAAAACCCTAGAACTCCCGCTCACGCTCCTCCCCTTAAGGGCTCATCTCTCCCATGATAACCATTAGATCATGGGATCCAAATATATATTTTTTGGATATTGTTGAGCCTATAAGTATTAATATGAGAAGTAAAATATATATGATATTGATATTATTGTTTTGTTACATTTTTTCCTACACATAAATCATATTAAAACATAGTAGTTTCATGATTATTTATTTTAGTAAAATTTCATTCAATTGTATGTTATTATATTAACAAAATGAAAGAATTATCAACGTTGAAGAGTGGATTTTTATAGTGCTTTAGTTGTAAGTGGAATAACCACACCATGATGAAAGGTAAAATTGACATAGAGAGTATATATGGAGAGGGAATGACGTTGTAGGATTGAACATGTGTCTTATCTATATACTGGTAAGATGAAATTGACTAAAAAATGATTTCAAATAATGAAGAACATGTTATGGAACCATTTATTTGAAAAAAATCAAGGATATTATTTATAATAGAGTGTTTCACTATGATGTTTGATCTATGGGGATGTGAGTAAAAACATTCCCTAGATATAAACATGGTGCCACACATGATACAATAATATTGCTAATTCTAATAGTAACAACCACATATTAGAGCATTTTTAGTGGTTTTTATGGAAATTATAAAAATGACCATTGTTAATAATTTATGGAGGAATCAACATGGATTTTTTAGAGGGATGAATCAAAGATCCCCAAATCATAGTACATTCCATGGTGTGAGAAAATTATCATTTTATGAAATGACATATTGATATCATGTTGTGGTACAAGGGTTATTAAGTATCTTTTCGAAAAAAGATAAGTGAAACTGGACAAAAATAATATACAACAGATCATGGAAGAGGTAACTTAGAATAAAAAGTAACATAATCAATATTCAATAGGACTTGGTTCCATCAATGGTCATAAAATATTTTCATATTAGAGTGTATCTCATTATGTGACATATTTGATAAATCAAGAGAATCTAACAATTAAACACAAAGTCCCTTAATCATATCAATATGAATTAGAGGCCATGGATAATTTTATGGAGAAACATTAATTAGTAGAAGATAATTTTAGGTAAAAGAGGTTATATGTTTAAAATTAAAATTGCAATTAAAATGGAATGAGAATATTGTTCTTATATTGATAAAACAGTAACTGGGTCTTTTATGAAAGTATACTTCTCTTGGATGAACAGAAAGAATAATAACCTTTATTACTTAGGAAAATTGGTTTTACATAGAATTATAATTGTATAGAATAATATATATATAATGGGAGATAAACTGAATGAGTGTACTTTAAAATAATTCATTTATTAGTAGAAGAATAAGATGATGTGAAATGAGACAACACTATTTGTATGATTGTGAGATCATCATAACATTGAAATGTGGTGATGATGAATGAATAATTCATATATTTATATATATAAATTATATGTGGGAATATCATAATATTGTTGAGATATAAACTATACAAGTGTTGGTTGATCCCTGATAATATTAATTAAAGATATTTGTGAAAAAATATAGAAGAATATATTCTCATATTTGGAGATTACATTTTCAATACCCTTGTATCGAGAGTAGACGATAATAAATTATCTATTTTTTTCTATTATCATGATTATACAGTATTGATTTATATTTTTTGATTCAGGATCATTCAAATGACTATCAACTCATTATGATAAGTGAATCTCAAACATCACGTGTCTCGATTTTTTTCTCTCCTTATTATGTTTGTGTGGTATAATGATATAACTCTCTCTAATAGGTTATGACTATTTCTTTCAAAACAATTTTTACTGTGTAAAAAATACCACTATTCATTAATTCACCCCCATTTACCAATCTTCATTGTATCTGGGGTAAATAAATTTCATATAAATAAAACTATATTTCTTTTGAAGATCATAAATTTAATTTCCACTATATTTAAGGTTATTTTGACTCATTTATTGTTTGATTTTATTTCTTTCTGTTAAAAGTGTATAATTATCAGTGTTTCTTTTATGAATGTTTAAGTAGAGTTCATGTTATGATCAATAATTTTATATCAATTATGCATAATTTTTATTTTTGTAACAATATAGGATCTCCCAAACTCAATGGAATGAATTTTAAAAAATACTAATGGAAACAAAATACCATACATTTATTGGTTATTAATTTCCACGGTTTAGTGATAGATAGATTTACCCCTATTGAATATAGCGAATATTTAACACATGATGGTTGGAAGTGTCTATAAATTTATAGAGATACAATAAATTCTATTTTTATGCTTTTATATGTGAATGTATTTAATTTTATGTGGATTTATAATATAAAAATAATTTTGACACATGATAAAACAAATCTGTGATGAAAATTTGAAAGTCAAAAGGGGTAAATTATTTATTTAGAAACTTATTTATAATGAAAAGAATATGATTGAAAATTAATATATCTGTGAATTATTCATAGTGTTTAATAGGTGGTGATCACTTTTAGAGATTTTTTTGTGACTCTTTATTAGTAAATAGTGATTGGGAAGATACTTCGTATCCATCCAGGAATACATGATGATAATTTATTATCTCAAGATGATCATGTTATAGATTAACATCCCAAAAATAAAATTAATAAATTCTTTTTTTAATATTATAAATGATAATAATTTCAAAAAATGATGAAGTGATCTGTTAGGAAGGATATATAATTCAAATTCATGAAGAAATAAAATGTCCCAAAGTAAATTATTTGATTTGAAGAAGATGAAAATTAATTTTCTAGTTAAAATTGGGATAAAGTTATTAATGTGATGTTTATTGATCTCATGTCACTCATTTCAAAAAAATTTGTACATTGGTAATGTTAAATTTCATGGTATGATACATTTGAAGTGTTTTGGCTATAGAGGAATAGTAAATTTTGTAAAAATTATAAAAATATGGAAGTACATGAAAATGAATATTAGGATGATCCTCTAGATAACTTTTGATGAATAATTATATGAATTTTAGAGTTTGTATGTTTTAATTAAAAATTTTCTGAAATAAATAATTTTTTTACAAAAGGAATAGTTATTTATACAAGATGGAATGCTTATTTAAACAAAATCTCACAAAATTTTCACAAATAGGGCCCTATGATAGGGTTCTCTTCTGCCTCACTTGGAAAAACCCAAATATCTGTTTGATTCCTCTGCCAAAATCATTCTCTATCCTATGGATTATTTGATTCTAAGGTGGTCTTTTACCTCAGTGGTGTCATGATTGATTCTCTATATGTATGAAACTTCATTCATTTTTTAGTAAAGGTTTGGTCATACCATTTTTCATTGTATTTTGGTGGGAATCATAACAGTTATGTGAGGTGGTTTTGATACCATAATAATATGGTTTTAGTATAATTTCATGAGATTTATTTCAATGATTCGTCCACCATGATTAATCATTATCTAATTATGCATTATTGTGTTTCTCAATGATCTAGTTTATATATTCTTCTCTTATCCCCTCACCTTTCAGTGATTTGGTTCACTATGATCTGGTGTCTAATCTTGGATTAATGATGTATTAATTATAATATTATGATATTTATCACTATTTTTTCACATACATTCACCCCCACCAATAGCCCCTTAGGGTTTCTATTCTTTTAGTTTTCCCTTATCACATACATGCTTGTTCCTTCCCTAGATTCTTAATCCTTCAAATGGTGTTTTGGAATACACTTCCTAAGAACAAACTTGTTTCCCCTTATAAATCATTTGACCTTACAAACTACTCTTTTTCATGTGACCCAAAATATATCCACGTTTTTAAGGTTCCATAGAAGATTGGTATTGTGTTGTTGGATCATGTGATAACATATCCAGATCGTCAAATTCTATCAATGAATAGTTTCTTGGTTGGTGTGAGTCATCATCATTTATACACTATTACAATGTCACTGGAATCTCTAACCTCATTTTATTACCATAATTTCCTCTAATGCAGCATATATTGACTGACACAAACCATGGTCCTTAGGCATGATTATGGGATGGGAATCTTGGGTTGTATGTAGTGTTATGATAAATTCGGTTACTGTCGTCGTTAATATACATCTTTATCACCATTATTTGGGTTGTATATTTGGGGAAGGGGAAAAGAAATATCATATAAATATATAATTTATTGCTTCCCCCAATATCATGTAAACATATTAGTAGGGTGTCATTATTATATATATTTACCCACTCCTATGGAAAATGGGGTGGGGGTGATAAATTTCATCCCCCAAATCCCTGTTTAAAAGGTGTCTTCGAAAAAAATAAAAAAATTAATTTCTAAAAAATTATCCAACATGGATGAAATATTGGGTAATGTTACTTAGAATGATTCAGTCATTATGTTGAATTATAAGAATACATTCATTAAAATATTGAATGTAAAGGTGTCAGGTATAAAATTTAACTTAATAAAAGAAGTGGATTCATCATGAAACTGTGAAGAGGAACATCTGTATGAAATATAGATCATGTTTTTGAATTGATTGAAGTACACAATTTCAATTATTTTTGTGTGGTATAATGAAACATAACGAATGAGTAATATATTTAATTTTGTAGAAATGGATAATAATAAATTTTCAATGAAGGAAGAATTGTTACACCTAAGAGTTATGAAAGTAAAAGACATACTAATTATGGAAAATTGTATTTTGGAATTGTTGAAATATATTTTTCTTACATAGATGAAAATATATTGAATCTCAATAGGTATATCTACTAGATAAATAAGATTATATCTAAACATTTAGTCATGATTTTTCTAATTCCAAAAATGAAGTAGGATATTTCACAATGAAATAGAAGATTATTGGGACTTTTGAATGAAAATTATATTTTTTAATTAATAATAATACCATTTAATTGTTCCTAAAAATAATAAAATCAATGAATAAATGTTTTCATCCACATATTTGTGGAGTTATTTTATGAAAAGAACATAAGATAAGACTATATTGAATATATGTTATTTTTTAATTCACAAATTTTATGGACATTTTTTTTTATTTTGTGTGAATTTAAATATAAAAAATAACTATATTAAAGATAAACATATTTATTGTATCTCAGAGTCCTGGATTATTAAAAAAAAGTCAATAAGGCCTTCAAAAAGATTCACTTTAGTTGTGTACTCCTATTGAAAAAGATACAAGTTAAATAATAATACTATTTTTATTTGGTCATTGTTATTTTTATAGAGGCTATAGGAATATAATGATTCATTTATTTTCTATCAAAATAAAATTTTTATCCATTACCGTGGTTAGAAGGAATAAATTTATTCATTAAAAAACACTAAAAATAGAAAAATTCAACAATGACAAAATTCAATAAAATATCTAACGGTTGAGGAAATAATTTAATAGAATTTATTATGACCTTATTATATTTTATCAATATAGTCATATGTGAAAAGTGTTCCTCGTGATCTTTATATTTCAATATATTATACAATAGTAGAATAAAGTATTTAAAATTTTAATCAACTAAATTAATGAAATGATGTAGGGGATGCCTTGTATGGATTACAAGGATGATATTTTGATTCCTTTAATGATTAATAAATAAAAAATGGATAAATAGTCCTACTCAGGAAGAAGGTAGGATGAGATATATCAAGAAGAAGATAGTTTTAAAATAAATTAGAGAAGGGTTCATCCATTTTAGAATAAAACTATCAATTATCTAAAAATGATGATTTTAAGTGATGTATGAAGAAAGAGACTGTAGCATGTCATTTTTATGAAGATAAAAATAAAATATATTCTTTTAATATAAAATGGTTTTTGAAGGATTACATGGATTGATATGGTTGTTATTAGTCAAGTGTAGAATTTAATATTAATTCATGGATTCTAAAGAATAATTTTTACTCATTACTGATAAAATAATAAGTTATGATTATTATCTCCCCACTCTAGTATGTTATTTGGATTATTATTTTCAAAGGGGTAGAAATAAAACAATAATATATTTATTCTTGTTCAATTATATATTTATAATATGAATTTAAAAATTAGAAGAATAATATTTCTAATATATCCATTGAAATGTGTATTACTTTTTGTGCGGGATATATGTTATTTAAGGGTACCACATATTTAAAGAGAATATTTATGAGGGGAATTTTGTCAAGTGATCATGTGATATGTTCTAACATATTTATGGACCGTATTAATAGGTTTCATATAAAAATTATTTCATCATAAATAGTGGAATAAAACCTAAAACAAAAAGCTATATATCCTAAATAATAATATGTTTTTTTGTAATACAAAAAAATACTGCCAGAAAAAATGGGTACATAAGCTTCTATCTTCTTATATCGATGGAGTATGCTCAGGGGAGATCAAAAAATAGTGGTGAATGGTATAACCCTTACCCCAAGGATAAAAACCACATCCAATGGGTCCCTAAATGATTCTAAAAGATAACCATAATCTTATGTGTTTTTAGAAAATTCTTAATAGATATAAATATGATTTTTGGAATAATAGAGTAATCGAAAATTCTATTATATTTCTCAATCAACACACACAACATGAGAGGATCTCATCCTCCAATTTAAGTGTAGCTTGAGGGTCTTCCTATTCGTACTGAATCTCATATTTTACAACCCACTATGTACTTATTTACCATATTAATTTCTAAAAATAAATTCTATGAAATTAACTCTTTCATAATGAAATATAATAGATGATACCATTCAAGAGAAAATTAAAAAGTAATATATATTATTTAATACATTACAAGAATCAATAATACGAAGAATAAATTTTATATATTAAATTTAGGAAATATATAATATATAATATATATAAATATATACCAGACATCATATTCAATGTACATGCATTTATAGAATATACCATTAACTGAAAATCTAATAATCTCTAACTTACACAAAAATCCCATAAATTCAATATGGAAAACATAAAAAATATTTATGAATCTATATAAACTATTATAGAAACATTTATTCATAAAAATAACTTCATTGTGTACTAAAATTTCATGAAAAATTTTATCCTTATCCAGGACCCTAACATTGTTACCCAATATGACTTTTCAATGTCAATAAATAAAAGAAAATCTCAATTTCATGTAATTTTAAAAAGAATAACCTATAGAAAATAATCAGTGCTACAAAATATAATTAGTGGTCCATTATGGTTCCCATTAATCATACCCATATCTCAATATTAAAATTTCCTTCACAAGATGTATCATATATATCTTATGTATCTAATATAATCCACTTTTAATTGTCATTGATAGACCACATAAGACTGAAAATGCCAATCTAGTATTCACCTCTCATCATTTACTGTTTAAAAAAATATTGATTAAGTGCATAAATATATAAAATGAAATTAATATATATTGTAATCACATCAAGTGTAACTTATACATGTATCTCTACACATTATAAGTGAAACTACCAAGCATTTCCATGTATTTCCTTAGTATATTTTAATCAAGGGACAAATGTCATTTCTTTTCATAGATGTGGAAAAATTCAATCCTAGGGGAACTATAATTAATTAAATGATCAAAAACATAACCATCCATCCCATTATTATATAATTTCCTATGTTGAATTCTATATTTTGGTTATCAAATTAGTAATGACTTCTGGCTTATAATCTCACTAGCCTTAAGAATTAATTGTTGACAATAATCCTACACCCCTATTTATATCTTAGATCGTGTGATATTCCATGAGATTACATTAATGGATAAATCCATGTAATTATCCCCAACTTTTTTTTTCATAAATATATACTTTATAACTCATATATAACTATTTTAATTTATTACATGATTCTATTCATGTTAATATTATCATATAGTTTTATCCTATAAAAATAATTAATGATCAATATCTAGGGATAAATAAATTTTTTATTTTGAGTGTATATTATCCTTCCACTCATCTTGAATAATAAAAATTAAGCATGCACGATGAATGATAAATGGAAACTTCTTTTATTATAATTACATGATATTTTTACAAGCAATATTATATTTTTTAGACACGTAGAGACAGAACATGACCATGGTTAATTTACTTTAGTGATGGAATTTTTTATCATTACATCCATATATAATTCTTGTAACCTCCCAATGTAATGATCTTATAATATACTACCACTAACTTCTTAGTCTGTAAAATTTATGATGAAATATAGTTTGAATAATTTTTAGAGTTTGGAAAAAAAAAATTATGTTACAATCTATGATATTATATTTAAATTCTTGATCATCATAATATCAAATATTACAATGTTTTTTTATGTTTCTACTTAAAATTCCATATATGTACATCATTATCATCGATGGAACCCTTCCATGATTATTTACCTTGAGATCATCTGTAACCAATGTAACTATTTACATTACTAATTAACATGATCATCCTATTCTCTTTTAAGGTAAAATGATATCCAATTGAATAAGGTAATTATATATAACTCTTTACATTTATCTTTAATATGATATCATAAGAACCCTTTTTTCATGATGTAAAGATTAACAGTATTTTTATTTTTTGAAATATGTAGGGAAAAATTAACATTATTATTAAGTAAAGAAAGGAATATTTTCAACATGATTAAGTGGTAACCCTTAAATCTCCTTAGGGGATAATGTCTTCATGTACCATTACAATTTGATGTACCGAAGTCCTAGTTACATGAAATATAACGGAGATAACCAGAATGAAAAACATGAGTATCCAAAATACATATCATGATCAAACTCTTATTGATATGAAACATCATTACAATGATCTACAACATTTTCTATCTATATAGAGAATTCATGATAGAGTGTACCTCTATGAACCAAATTTTTTTTTGAGATCAAAATGAATTACTCTAGTGCACCCATGTATCTTTAATTCTACCCAACAAGATTTACAGCATGCCTCCATGCCACACTTTCTACCATGATGTGTTTCTTTTCATTTATTATCATCACAATTAAAATGATATGTCACCACATATAGAAAAAAATAGAACATTGTTATACTCATTTTAATTCTATGAAAGAGCACCCTATTGTCTGATGTGGTCAATGGTCCAGTTGATAATTTCCAACACACCAATTTATCATTAGCGATACATACTATGGAATGTTGTTTGAATCCAATTTACACTACCATCCTTATGTGTTTCATTGATTGGTTAGTTAGTGTGTGTCATCTTCTACTCTATGGTGGCCCAAGGGACCGGTGTCTGAAAGGCCTATGGTGGAATGAAGGCTATGTGGCTTGTAGACCCAAACTAGTGCCCTGAGGTCCCGAATGGGATGAAGTCTTCATAACCTATTTTTATGATATAATACCACTACAATACTACTATAATAATTCTATATTAACATGGAAATAATCTTCCATCATGATATGATCTTTGGATTCATTTTATATTATGGGTCTGTTATCAACTGGACTAACACCCAAATACACTATCTTCATTGCGACCAGTGCAATACATTATGAAGGTGTGCCTTAAAATTTTACCAATAAAAAAATTTATTGATTTATGTTTTTATTTTCAAATAGATATCTAAAATTCTTTTAATAAATTGAGTGTAAAAACTTTAATCATAAGAATTGTGTTATCCTTTATATGTTAATTTTTAGCTTTCTGAAGTATTATCACACTCATAAAATCCACTTAGATACAAAATTCAATTCATATTATATTTCTATGATATGAAATCCTTTTTTATGAAATAAAATTAATTTCGTTTTAGTATGATAATTTAAAAAATAATTTACTTATTCCATATCATATATGGAATTCGATAAATTTTTATTATTCTAAACTAAAAAATATGTCATTCGAATATACCACAAATTTATAGTTGAACAATTGCATAAATATTTTTACAGTCATATGGATAAAGAGCATATCCCAGATGAACACATTATCCAAATTTTATTCTCAAAATATTTTATAATAAGTGATGAATTATTAACCATTTGTAAACAATTAATCATCTCATATTTCTCAAAACAAATCTTATTGAGAAATTTTTTTATCATATAAGTGAAAGGGAATAACATTTAAAATCATTAATATAGATTCATATGATCCTAACAGGTCAATTTAATTCATATTTAACAACTACATTCTTCTTCAATGTAAACAACAAGATCAAATAGTTATTCCCTTGATTTTAAACTCTTGTATATTTAAAAAATGATTCAATATTTAAATCAGGTATCCCAAATCCTTCAAAAATCAACGAAATTTTTTATATAAAATCGCTATCATAATTAATAATTATTATTCTTTCTTGATAACCATTTTTTTAATGACATCAAATGTATTCTTGATAAAACCATGTTAAAATTTATGACTAATTTTTCTACTTCAAATTTGAACTATTATCTACTTATACTATTCATACAACACCAGAAGCTACACATTTTATTCATATATTATCCATAATAAAAACTTTTTGAATTTCAAATATAATTTTTTAAAAATAATTCACATTTTTAAAATATTACGATGAACTGAATTATTATGAATTTACTAATTAGAAAAATACAATTTTACTCTCTATAAATCATGTTTTATAAATTTAATGAATCCTAAATTCAATATTAATATATATATTATTTAAAAAATCCAAATTTTTAATTATTTATTCATGATAGAAATAAGGAAATTAATTTTTTTTTAAAATTAATATTTGTTTGAAGTATACAAGTCTTAATCAAAGAGACCACTAATCTACATCACAAAGATATTAACATCGATTAGTATCGTTTACATTTTTAGGCTTATGGTGTCCTATATATTTGAAAAACACGTGAAATTTAAAAGAAGTATCAAATAACATATAATAAATGACTTCTATTACATTCTTAAATGAAGTGTACACTACATGTGGATTATTTATACCCTTCAAGTAATCCATATATTTTATTCTCCAACGTCCGACAATTCGTTAAAGAAAACATAATTAGTTTTTTTTCTTTTTTTTAGTTTTATATGAGGTGTTACATTTCCATGATCAGTTATATTCTTTATACTTACAAAAAAATTACCCATCTCCATTTATTAAATTAACTATGTACATCATCCTAGACAACCATAGACTTATTATGAAATCCTCAACATATTTAGGACATTGGGTAATGATTTATATAATCCATTCATATTTTTATTCATAATAAATTTATGAAACCATTAAATTAGTGATTTTAAAACGAACTATGTTTCCAATTTAAGTATTATAGGTTAAATCAGTCTCTCCAAGTCATGTATTTACCCAATAATAATGATAATATGGGAAGATATAGAGGTTCATTCAGTCTTCTTGTGAATAAAATAGAATTCAAAACTTCATATTTTTCATGCCTTACTTGTTCTAAATAGATAAATTTCATATTACCTATCATTTGAAGGGAATTAGGTGTCTCATACCAATTTACCAATTTTTAGTCCATTTTAACAATAATGAGTGTAGATAATTACTATGAATGTTTAACAAAGTTATCCAAAAATATATGTTGAATAGAACCACCGGTCTGTCTATGAAGATGTAATTATTCAAATAAATAGGACATTCTATATTGTTTGGGAATAATTCTAAGTAATATATTCCAATCAAATATGTATATAACATTGTGTTTCTATTTTTATCAAGGAATAATGAAAATTTAAATCATAATAATATATCAATTTATCTCTACGAAATCATTTTTATTAGATTGATATTAAGTATTATATCATTTCATTATTTTATTTTAATAAATTTACATCCACTTAAAATGATGAATCTAGACATCATATATATTCAATGAGACAACATACAAATTTCTCTATGAAACAAGTCCTCAATTGAATTTCTCCAAATATTTACTTATTTAAGTAGAGAATCATCCCAATGAATATATTCATGACTCAAGGATAGTTGATTAGATATCCACCTAAAAAACCCATCACATGGTTATACAAAAAAATATTCCTTCAGCTACCTTATAAAAATAGAGTCTCTTGATTGGTGTTATCCATATAAAATGAGAATAAAACTCCAACAGATCTTAATAACGGAAATCCTAGATACCGTAGGAACCATCCATGTATGTTCTAGTGTGTCCCATTACTTTCCATACACAATATAATTCATGGGTACAAAACTATATCATGACCGACCTGGTTGGATGACTTAGGTCTTGAAATTTTCTTCATTAGGAGGAATCACACACTCAGTATTTTGCGGGATTTAGAGTCATTAACTTTAATGTACATTATATGTATACTAAATTCATCAAAATTTAATCATATATAGTCATTATAATTTCATTTTTTGTTTTCTTTTTTTTATTCATGATTCTATTTGTTTATTTTTGGGAATCCAAATTGATACCAAAAAATTAATTTTTTTTATTCCACATGGATCTGAAACTCTTTACAAAAACCAAGTGTTTGTGTCAACGACCAAAAAATATATTTTGTTTTGATAAATATATTTCCAATTGATCATATTCATTAGGTACCCAAAGACTTCATATAAAGGAGTGCAGCTATAGGATATTGACAAAATCTACATCTATAAGAACATAGCTATAGATAACCAACTCCATTTACTATACTACAAAATGGAAGCCTATATGAAATTAGTTGGTGCCACACCAACTCTCCATACCTAGTGAGACATTACACAAGATGTAATCCAATTCATCAACACTAAAAACCTAAAATATACAAAACATTCCCATCAATTATTCCTAATCATTGAAGTAATAATATAAACCATGATCATGGTAGAGGGATTCTATATTTTACAATATCATCCATAATATGATATCAAAGGCTATATCCTAGAAAAAGTTAATCATATAATTGTGCGTACATGATATTAATTTTACATATTGAATTTATTAAACCTGAATATCAAGGAAATTTAACAAAAAAATATTTTATTTAATTTCCCAAACATGTGATAACTATGAAGTATTCATATTTAAATTCCAATTGAAAAACATTTATCAATTAAGAATAATATACTCATTTTATAATCATTACGGTATTAAATCATTCATTTTAATCATTACATGAATTTCTATTTTATAAATATGATATTTAATGAATTACTAATAATATGTAATAAAATTTCTATTATATAACATTTTACATCAACTAAATATCATCTACTTATTTTTTATATGAACCTTGATCATATCATCCATAAAAATACATTTTCATGTTTTTGAAATAACGTTTCAAAAAAGGCCCATTTAATTTTTCCAATTTCAAATTATTTAACTATAAAAAATTCATAATGTTAAATTTATTAATTATATTTTTATTCAAATTTTATAAGTTATATCCATTTATATATTAATTATTATGAAATCGAAATGAACAATTTTATTTCTATATCGTAATATTTTCCATTTAATTTGATTAAACGGATCGTAAGACATAATGTCCATTTTAATTTGGAAAATTTATTTCTTAATATATTTTTTAAATAATTATAATTTATTTATAATTATTTAAATATTTGTTAAAAATTATATTAAATAAATATCCAAAAATATATTTTATTGTGATTTATAAACACTTTAAAAAATAAAAAACATTATAATATGTTCATAATAATGTTTTAATACATTTTTTAATTAATATGTTCAAACTATATTCTCTGTAACAGTATAACACTTTTACCAATATAGATACACTTTGTGTAAGAGTAACCAAGTTTTTCAAATGAAAATATAATAATAACTTAATTGTTACTTTATTAAATCTTAGTTGGTCAATTTTTTAATAATGGTAATACATATATTACCTTTACACATCTCCCCCCATGTAAAGGTATTGCAATTACTCATCACCCTGGAGTAAGGGTACTCGGATTAATCATACACCACATAATGTTAAACATATGGTACCTTTTTGTATATATATTACTCTTATGTGTAAGCGTTAAGATCTGATGAAATTTATAAAAAATTAATTGATTAAGGGTATTACTATAATGTGAGCCCTTTATGTAAAGTTAACCTCAATTATTTATACACCATATAATGGGACATCATAAGTGTATCACATAAAATTAAATTTCAACTGATCCTTATTTAAAAAAATTTTATTTTGGAAACAACCATTACCCTGCCATAACATAAGGTTATTAACTTTAATCATCCTATCAGCATAAGGTAAACCCCAATTTTACCCATAAACACCTCAGGAATGTTTATGTAAGTGGATTCCAGTTTTATGAAAAAATCATTTTTCATATTTCTCCAAAAATAAAAGTATCAAATGCACTTAAAAATAACAAACCATGTTATGATAACATTGATAGATAGATGAATCACTATTCATCATATGAACATGTCATATTTTCTATTTATATGAACCTATCAAAGGAATACATTCTATCAAAACATTGGGAATGATCCTGTTTTTATCAAAATAGAACTCCTGGTCAGGGGAAAGAACTTAATTAATATTACTCCAGGATATTTCCTTGGAATATGATATCCGTTATACCTCTACATTTAAAATTTCAATGGGATTTTTATGAAAAACATATGATCATAAATAGGGTAGGACCACCAAAAATAGAAGTATATTTTCTTTCAAATGTTATAATGTTTAAATAGAATGAAAATAAAGTACCTAATAAAATAAAGAAACAATGTTTATCGCCATCCATCAACAAATTGTGATTGAGGAAGATCACTAAAATTAGTGAATGAAAGAACCCTACCATTGGGGGAGGACCATAAAATTAATTCAAGAACACATACTGAGGATACCCACACTCTAAATGGGGTGATATGTCCCACTCAATATATTTAAGCAAACATTTGAGAGAAATATTGTTCTAGAAACTGATTATATAAATAACAAAACATACACAATAAGAGAGGATCTAATCATATTATATAGGTGGATCCTGAGGAAAGTCATATTTTTAAAGATTACCATGGGTTATTTCCTATTGGGTGTTTATTTATAAAATTAATTTTAGTAAATTATTTCTATTATATTAATCCATTTGGAATGAAATAAATATGACGTAACTATTTTAGAGAAAATAAATATAAGATAATATATAAATATATACACATATGGAATTCATACATCAAAAGTATTAACAATACATGAATCCAAGTGGTGGTACGGTTTAGCGCTCAACGCCCAACATGCTTTCGAGTTCAAAGGGCATTCTACTATCTATATTATACCGATGTTTCATCAAAAACATTCATATGGTTGGGGTTGGAAGTCCAATAGATCCACGTGAGGTAGTAGAGTCGGTGTCATCCAAGCATCATTCTCTTCTTCTTTCCTATATTAAATGAACACCATTTATAATATGTAATATGTAATATATATAAATGTATCTCATTTAACATAGGCATGTGTACACAAATCACATTCACATACATTTCACCCCACATCTTACTCATTTATGCCAAAAAAATATTATAAAAATGTTTTATAGATAGTTTTTTCATTTGAAAAAAGAGATTATGTTGATTAAAATATGGTTTCTAGAAAATTATTCATTATTATTAAGTGTTTATGTGGGGTTTTTAAGTCACAGTTGGAAAAAAATAGATTTTATTATTCAATTTTCCTATTTCAAACATTGAGTTCCCCCATATAATATTATAATTAATGAGTAATGATTCATTACTATGTGTGATGGGTTTTAAAAGTGATTTATGCACTATGGATGCAAACTCATTCCAAATTAGGATATTGTTTAGCCAAACTGATATTTTTGAGAGATTGATGGGTCCAAAAATAAGAATTTGAATAGTAATTAATTGAGGAAGTGGATGTGTTTGGTGTGTTGTATTTAATTTTCAAGACATAAATCAAATTTACACTTAGGTGCTTCGTGATGACTCATTTATAGGGACATTATTTACATGGTTTTATAATTACATGAAAAAATAAATTATTTGTTGAGGATGAATAGTGGAGTCTTAAGGTATTTCAGGTGGAGGTTACATCATCATTACATATACATATACACTCGAATCGTAGTGATGTTCAGGGAAGTGTAAATATATTATTTAGGTATGAAACAATCATTTTTACATTCCGTGGAAGGATTTGAAATCACAAACTACCTGCCAAATATAGGTTCCTCGAGATGGTTCCAAGTGTGACCTCTGATGCACCTCCCTATGCGCCAAAGTCTTCCAAATAGAAGTGAGGGTCCAGTTCCTATAACATGGGGTGAAAATAACCTTTTTATAAATATAGTACAAGATATGAAATACGGAAGCAATAACTGAATGTAGATAATCAATAATAAGAATAATTCCATTTCCAAATACATCTAGTATCACATGATAATCCAACATAGGAAACAAAATATCCACACTAATGTAGTAGATATGTTCTATCAAGTATGTGTCATGTTTCAAAAGAAAACCCCAATGAATAAAATAAAATAAATTTCTTATTTAATTATTATTTAATTATCCACATAAATTAACACGGTATAAAATGACATAAGAGCCATCAATACATTTTTCATCCCATGTCAGAGTCTAAACCCTATCAAACATGGAATAACAATTAATTATATCATGAGATACCATTATAAATTTAATTTCAAATTCATATCACAGATACATGGTACCATCTTCTAAATCTAATATTTTGGGCCTAGAATGCCTTGTGTAGAACCCTACGGTTATTGGAGAAATCATTTCATTTCCCAAAACCCATTGTTATCATGCATGAAATTTTGAAGCATCATTTGGTTTCCCCCACTCATATATCAGTCAATCACATATGGTTTTTTGATGCATCATTCTATGTCCCACACATTTCATCACAATAATAAAAATATCACATATATTAAAGTATCCCATATATAATAATTTCACAAACCTCAATTATAAAAATAATTGACCATCTCATCAAACATTCTCATAAAAGGATCCTATTTAAATTATCAATTTAATAAAGGTTATTCTATTTAATCAAACCGAATAATATGAAAAAATCACCTTTAAAAAATTTACCAACATTTAATCATATAAACTATTAAACCATGATGTTAAATCAAACCATCCCACAATTCCCATTAATATGTCAAATCAATATCCCATTATTCAACCAACTCCAAAATCCCATAAATTGGCCAGTTTCATAACCCCGTAAATCAAACAATTCTTGAATTCATTAATTAATTAGTTATCCAATTAATTATTCTATTTGATAATTAAATTGATAAATATTTAATATTTATTCAAAAATAAAACACAAACAATTGAAATCAATAATTTCAGAATTGATTTATAGACCACCCACATCATGATCATTGAGGAACGATCACCAACAAAAATCCACATTTGAGGAGGAAATGTCTTGAAAATGATGGAGTGGATGAAGTAAGAAAAAATAGAAGAAAAAATATAACATTAAAAAATATCCATGAAAATATCAATCTATGACCTCTCTAATAGAGGATAAAATATTCCTCTTCATATAGGCTGAGAGGTGTGGGAGGGGGGAATCTAGATGAGAAGAGATTACATACTAGAATAAGTGAAAAACATCAATCTGATCATCTATTAACCAATAATAGAGTTTCAAATGAAATTTTATAGGATATGAGACATAAAAAAATGTTGAATAACTTATTAGGATGATTGGGGAAAATTTGGGGAGAATACTAGGGGCTGGTGATTTTTAAAATATTTTTTAGGTCATTAAAAATAACATGATATGTTTCCTGTGATAGGACACAAGGTTTTCAAAACCATACATCCTAATAATATTATTTTTATTAATGGTAAATTTTATCCAATAATGGGGGGAATTATTTGAAAAATTTTGTTCCGACCATGCATTTCCCCAATATCATTGAATGTACAGTTTTCTAGGGCATAGAACATAGTTTTTGAAAACTATGCGCCAATAGTGCAATGTCCAAAACACCTAAAAACATATAAAATTATATAAATATTCCTGAAATAACCCAAAATACTAGACTAATAGATAAGTACTCAACACAAGGGTAAAATATTTCCATAAAATGAGAATGATAAATATAGAGAAATGTTGGGATCATATGATCTCCCCACCTTATAACTGCTCATCCTGGATTAGTACTCCCCGGAATATCTAATATTTCAACGTAAAGAAATCTATTTTGTTGTACATATATATATATATTTCTCGCTCCCATGTTTCCACAAAAACAAAACCATATTTCCACAATAAATGACCAATAATAAAGGTATTTCCCACAAATGTTTTCTCATGATGTCCATAACTTGTATCAGATGCTCCTTAAAGGATGCATCAGTATCAATCATAACATCAACCCCATATATCACATGTGATGGGTGAGGGTGATAACATCGAAGTAGTTACACATGAAAAATATCTTGTGTGGTACTATAATTTAATGGAATATCCAATTTATATACCAACTCTTCAATTCTATCCATAATTGGAAAATTTCCAACAAACCTAAGAACCCACTTTACCTACCTCCAAATCTCATGGTGACACATTTTAGGAGACACCAGAAGTAATAAATGATCACCCAATGTAAACTCAAGTGGTAATTGAAAACTATCTACATAAAACATATTCCAACTATAAGAAATATCCATATATTTCTATATCAAAGGAACCTGCTCTGATGTCTCCTACATGAGACTCAGTCCCAACATCTTAGACTCACATGCCTCAAGCAAACATAGAGGTGATATTCATGGCCTACCATGAAGAGACTAAAATGGGTCCATATAAATAATAGCACGAAAAATATTTTTATATAGGATCTAAACATGTTCTATCTTATTCTACCATGTCCCACCTAAGTAAATAATGAATGCCCATATCATGTCCTCCAAAACCTGTACACTACATTTTTTGATACCAATCAATCTACAAGTGGAATATCATACACACAAATAAATGTGTACAAACGAATTTATGTAAGCCACTATAAAAATGAGATAAAATTATGAGTCACATTAAAAAATAATAATCCATATAAACCCGTTCATATGATCATTCTATAGAATATACAATTCTTTTAACCAATCCACTAAAAAATTCTCTTGTATGGGAAAGAAATGTGATTTTTTTTTCAATCAGTCTGTGATGCCCCAAAAAAATTACTCTTCATCTGTTTCCTAAGTATACACACCCCATGGTCTATAGTAAAATATTTTCACATAGATTAAAAAATGGAAAAAATTTGTAGTAATCCACCATGTTGTTGATATAAATACTTCATCTATTGATTGGTGTAGCATCATTTCATGAACCCTATAACAACTGTTTTCTTGCCTCTCCACCAATACTGTTGATGTATGACAAAGTTCATTTCTTTGAAACTATGATCCACTTCCCACTTCATGGATTTAAATACACACATTATATCCTCCCAAAAACTTGTTGGAACAATGAAATGATTCCTAACATAGTTGATCTCATCATCATATATAGTCCAATAAGAAGGTGTCTACCGACCTTCGAGGACATCCGTTAAGTACAAACACTCTGGATCCTGATACTTCATTTACTGATATAACTCAAAACTATATATTCAACTACTAAATAGATAAGGGCCATTATATCATGGCCATCTGGAACCACTATATGAATCTTGGAAAAAAAACCATCATCTTCCACACATAACAAGACATCAGAGTTGTTTGAGTCTGTGTTTTTCTCCATAATGGGTTAGAATCCTTGGTTCCATTTCTGGGAGTATATGATAAAGAATTCTCTAATGATTCCATATACTCTACCCAACTCTACTACTGAATATTAAAATGTAATTTTGAAAAGATATACATTAATGAATTATGATAGGTATGCACTATAAACATATCACCCAATAAATAATATCTCCAATAAATCTATTCATAAACCACAAAAAATAAATACAATTCATGTGTAGGATAATTCCAATCACGTGGCTCAACTTAACTAACCCATACACAAAAACTCTATCTCCAAATATTAACATGTTTCAATTTCTTATCATATATGTGTCACAGAACACTATGTACACACCCAATGGCCCAGGTATGATCAAGACCAGAGTAGTAGTGAAAAGTCTTTTCAACACATAGAGATAATTATCACATTCTACAAGCCAATAAATCTTAAATACCTTATTGGTAAACCCTAAAAGCTGTGTTTATATGTGGGAAATATCTTTGATGAATCTTTGAAAGTATTCCTATAATCATTAATTCTACGAATATTGAAAACATTCCTGGTATTCTCCCATGAATTTAATTTCCTACACCTTCTCTGGGCCCACTAACATGCCATCCTCCTAGATGATGTGACCTAAGAAATGTACCGGATCAATCTATAATTTGTTCATCTTCATGTAATGAAGTAATAAGTGTATGTTTCTGATAGTATTATTATCAAAGAAGACTGGAGATCCCAATGATGATTCACTATGAAAGATAAATCCCTTATCCAACAACTCTTATAGTTAATTATTAATCTCTTGAAGCTATGTTTGTTGCATTTTGTATGGTGGAAAGGAAACTAACTCTGCTCCATTAATGATACCAATAGTAAACTACAAATCCCTCTCTTCTGAAAACCCTATTAATTCTTCTGAAAACCCATAATAGAACATATCCAGTATGATTGGAAATATATAATACTTCACACTCCATTTATCTTCAAAAAGACGCGAAACATGGGTTGTGTGTTTCACATGTTTCTACTTAACTATCCTTGCATGAACTGCAATGATAAACCACTCTCCTTGATGAACATATTTGATACCACAAAGTGATGTAATGGTGACCCTCTTACTATAAAAATCTACAGGCTCTTGGTTTTCTCCCTACTAGTATGTACCGAAAAATCAAGTCAAATACTAACATTGAATGTTACTAGAGATCGCAATGAAAATGATACTCCCAAACCATGATATAACACCCCTTGCATAATCATATGTAACTCATCCATACTCATAATGGTCTAACTATTTTCATAACTGAACACCATATTTATATTACTAGACTTAGAAAATTCTCAATTTGTAAAGAAATAAATGATTAAGAGTCTCATGTATTATTTAAATCCCTAAAAAATATAAGAAACAAGAATATTACCTCTAATTAACGATGGTCCAACCATACCATCAACAATAAAATAATGAAATTAAATAAACTATCTTTATCTTCTTGTCGATATTATAGTATGAGTCCCCTAAACATCACCAATTTATTAATATCGGTTCTCTTTCCCAATAGTACACCGTCCACTTACTCGAGCTCAATGGCCAATAGAGCTATAATATCTACAATGATATGTGGTAGAGAACCCTCTTCCAACACACTGATTCTATCTAGAAACCCCATATTTATTCATCTACTATGGAATCCTTTAGAGAATATTTAGATGTCCCAGGCTTCTAAAAGCTAGACACTATACTAGTGGTTATGGTCCCTATTTACGAACATTCCCATTATTTCCACCATTGTTACAAATCACATGGGTCATATACTATATAAAAGATCCATCACCATGTCCACACTTCTTTCCACTACTAGAGTTAACATTGTTATAGTGACACTTTATACTCTTAGAATACATACCTCTAGGAAATCTCATATAAACCACTTGTCCTACATTGGAATCATCATCTAGGTTCCCCTTAGATATGAAAGCCATGTTTATAACCTTTGAAATCTTATTAAACTGAAAGATGTTAATATATGACATTATATCACATCTAATCCCATCATAAAATCATTTGGATACAGTAGCCTCATTCGCTTCCAATGCGGGATAAAATCATGATAATCAGTAAAGTGTCTATAATAGTCCATATTGTACTATATCTCCATTATCAACCTCATGATCTATTCTTTCCTCTCCTTACTGAGTTTCTGAAAGTAATAGTGCGAAATAAATTATCATAAAATCCATTCCATAATAATTTTTCCAGCTATCCCTATTGAGTCTAGATTCCCCACCAACACTTAACTTGACCACATAACATATGAGTGGCTAGTTTGACTCTCTTCTCAGTAGGAGTCTCCATGTGGTTAATTAATTTCTATATGTACTCATTAAAAATATCAACTGCATCAGGTCCAACTCAATGGTAAAAGCTACAGGGTGATGCCTCTAAGACACCAATGTCGATTTAGATATACTTTTCACAACCCACACTTGGTCTCCTTCCATAAACTGAAAAAAATAAAGTAGTGTTCACATGGTACTACTCCCTTTATATTTCACCCAACACAATTTGAGCCTCATGTTTCACCACTAGAGGCACATTTCATTCCATGACCTCCTATCATCATATCTATAATCCTTATCATGGATGAATTTATTAACATTTCAGAACACATCATAATAAAAAAATATTATTCATTATCACATTTTTGTTAGATTGATTAACATATATCAACAAAATCACCCTATATACCCCTACTACATGGTCAAACCTGAGGTGATATCACTAACATCAACCATCCCTCTTATAGGACACCATTCACATTGGGTAAAATGTTTTCAGAAATACAATTTTCCCATTAGATACCAATTTATCCATTTTAAAATTTCAATATTTAGAATCATTTGGAATTTCTCATTTTCTTATTTGGATCAATTTAATTTAATTATAAATAATTATAGAAATAAATTTTTATTTTAAAAACATTCTTAAATCTTCTTTTCTGTTCATTCATAAATTGATGCATGCCACAATAAATCCTCAGTTCCTTGAATGATGCATTTATCACCACCCTTATTCCATATTGGGCCATTATTGCAGTATTATAAAATCATTGAAAAAAATACCAACACAAAACAAGGGAATCACTCGATATGAAATAAAAATAAACTAGAAAAGAACATATAGATGAAAATAATCCCACCCAGGGTACTAGGATTTTACAACCATAAGTTGGTTAAATACTTCCATGAATGAGCTCTTGAATAAATTCCAAATAATCCAAATACACTATATACCATTCTATAATAGAAATAAAATAAGAAAATAAAAAGAAAACATATCTTTAGTACCACATTTTAATGTCCCGACCCAGTGCCACATACCAGTTCTCTGAGACAGTTCACTACATGAGCTCAAGTTCACCTCCCCATACCTAGGAGGATTCTGACAGGCATTGAATATTTAATTCATATAAAAAGGGGGATATATACACTATTTATCAAAGAAGCACAATTGTGGATATAAAGAAACAATAACTAACTAGAAATAACTAATAATAAAAACAATGGAATAAAAAAAGTACAACATTATCAGACGATAAACTAAAATAAGAAAAAAATAATCAAACTAAATATGTAGATATTTGTAAGAACATTTTAATCTTTCAGGTACATTATGCTTTTATATTTCCCCTTATTTCAAGGTTTATTAAGGGCTTGATTTTTTTACATGGACTTGGAAGTGTTATGATATTTTATTTTTCATTTTCATGGAGGAAAATCATTCTGTAAGAATTTTACATGTTGTGTAATATTTAATCAGGATTAAATAACCCAAGGAGAAGAGTATTTTCTATAAAAATTTAAAAATAATTATACATCATGTAACAGAATTACACCCCATGTAATTACCCAATTATAAAATTAAAATGTATTCTTCAGTTCCTTTTGGTTTCATTTTATCATGAATCCTTTCTTCTATGAACCCTAGGGTTACTCACAATGGTTTTGGACATATTTCTTCATTTATGGTCATCATTTTTTGGTGTTTGATTCCAATTAAGTATTCATTGTTATGTATTCATCTATTTTTAATTATACAAATGAATTTATGTAACTATATTATAATTTTTTGGTTTTGGGGGTTGATCTTGATCCACGGTTTTGAATCCCAATCTCTTCTTCCAATGTTAATCCTATTGTTCCACATGAACAAAGTTTTAATTATTGAGAGTGTTCATCAAGGATATTAATGTAGATGATCTAAATAAAAATTTCCAATATGATTGATTATAATTACTTGTATTTTATTTTTCAATTTCAATTACAATGTGGGGATGTTGAATTATAGTTGAATTAATTAATTTTTAAAGTAATTAATAAAATTGAAGGAATATTGTGATAAAGGAATTGGTGGTCTATGAGAAAATGTAATTGGGGAATAAAGGGATTAGGACATTATCTATTTGATTATTGTGATAATGAGTTGGATGATACTGTAAACTAAGGTATGGTTGTATTATCATTGAAAATTTATTGGATCTATGATTAAATGATGAATAAATGGGTCAAATGAGAATTGTTCATATTTTCCATGAAAATTAAAGTGATGAACCACGATTGTTGTGAAAAATTGAAAATATAAAGTTTATTTATATTGTTTGACAATAAGGTTAATGATGCAGGACCTTGGTGTATGTGATATTGTGATATATTTATTATTTTTATATATGTGATTGACTTGTATAGCTATGTGGGACATGGAATATTTTTTGAATTCACATAAGTGATTGAATGATATATGAATGTGGGATAATGATTGATGCATTAAAATCCTATATATGATAAGGATTGGGGTACATAGACTGATTCTCTAAAATCCCATATGAGATAATGATATGGTGTGAGACATAGACTAATGCTTCAAGATCCCACAAGAATATTGAAATGACGTTCTAGGTCCTAAGATTTGAAATTGGACTATAGTTCCCACTAAATGTGATATGAAAATGTAATGAGTTAATAAATGAAACACCATTTTATGATGAATTTCAATTATCCTTGGGATATTGTTCGAAATCCATAATATTTCAACGTATGTATTGATGGTTTGGATGTCATCATGATCCTGAGGTAATTTATGTGGTTAATTAAAGAATAATTAAATTTTATAATTATTCCTATTATTTTAACTTGTTCTTAATACAACTAGACATATTGTTGCAGAATGGATATTATTTTAGACAGCATTTGTGGTGACCTACTGTGTTTTACTCACACCATTCTCAAGCTACCTGATCACTACCATAATATACTTCATCTTTTCATGACATAGAAAGCCTGAGATCCCTATGATAGATGGTGGAGCTATGATGGAGAATGGATGAGAGAACCATACATGATATCAGGACCTTCTATGTTAGTTCTAAGTGTTTCTTTATTTTTTGTTTTATTTATACACATGAAACATATATGGAATTAAATATCGAAATTTTTTTTTGGATAATGTAATCATGTTTTGTTAATAATGTGATTCTGGTATTATTTTGGTAATTGTTATTATCATTTTTTTTGTTTCTTTATAATTTCTATTGTGATTCATTTAGATGTTATATATTTTATCCATATGTTATATATATAGTACCCTCACTACTAGTCTATAACCTAAGGCCTACAAGGAGGCGAGCCTGAGGTAATGTGACCACCCTACATATGTTACCAGTGTGCGACATTTGGGTCAGTTCATGACATTGTTTTTCAGGCATTTTCTTTTTTATTTTTTCTATTTGGTTCTAGGTTTGGTGAGGTTTTTGTTTTTTAGGAAGGAATTGGAGGGGCTCAAATATTTTATTTTTAATTTTTGCGTATAAAAAAGTCTGTAAAAAATTAAAACACATTTAATTGTATTTAAAAAAGTGTAATATTTAATTAGGATACAATCAATTGAGGTAATTGGAAATTCCATGTAAATCGCTAAAAATAATTAGATGAAATGTAATTTAATTACATTCTATGTAATTCCTCCATGGATAAAATTAAAACAATTCATTTTGTTCATATTGTTTTCATTAATTCATGAAACCTTCCTTCTCTAAACCCTAGGGACACTCACAGTGGTTTTGGAGTGATTTTTTTTATCTCTGATCAGCATGGATTTCTGTTTGAATCATACAAATTCCTTTTTATTATGTGTTTTTAGGACCCATCCCCCTAGTCTGGCATCGTGACTACTCCAAGCCCACCATCCATAGGTCATGGGTTGGTGACTAGCACCGGAAAGACGAATCCCTAAAATGGGAAGGCATTTCCTTTAAACATGTACAAACATGCAATCCAAGAACATAATAAGATGCAAACATGAAGTAAAACTACAGTAGTAAATCTTGTTCTAAAAGTAAAGGGTAAGGAATAAAATCCAAACTGAAGGATAAATCTATAACAGAAAATAGAAAATAGCTCTTATAATAATCCACCAAGGATCCTACCTGAAAGGTAGGTACATCTCATCTCCACAACTCTCCACATTAACCATCACCGCCATCTTTTCCTAGCTCCCTGAGTATCAGTCAAGGCTGATCATTGTCTACACAAGATATGACATGGTGTGGGTGAATCCCATGAAAGGGTGAGTAATACAATATGTAATAGGGACCCTGATACCCCTGATGGTCTCTCCAAAATCCACAACAAAAAACCACAATGTATGATCTCAATCACAAATCATAATGCAAAAACTCATCTCAAACTAGGTATACAACTCAATGATAGGGAATAGATATGAATAGTAAAAATCTATATTATTTTATTCCATTAGGATTTTCTATAATTGAACCATAGAGAAGTTGTTTCACTATCGATCCACATAGGGTCGTATGTCACATATCCATGATGGGCCGCTCTAAGCCTGGTCCTCATCCGGCCGTGCACTGATTATCCACACAGGGTCACTATGATGTTGATCCACACATGGTCACTTTGATGATGATCCAAATATGGTCACTAGATGATGATCCACACAGGGTTACTAGATTTTGATCCACACAGGGTCACTACTGAGATGACAACCATCGACAAGATTCCCCACAACTGGTGCACATGACTTCCATAGTATCTTCTCCTCTGGATAATGGTTATACATCAAATTTTATGAAGTTCCAAAAATTTGTAATTCAATGGACCATCATGTCGTAAGGGTTCCAACGCAACAAACATCGCATCAATTAGACACTCGATCTGTGAGTTATTGGATTTTTAGTGCCAAGGGCCCTGTTGGATTCAGGTACAATCCAACCCGTCTGTACTCCAACTTTCCCCAAAACCCAAATGGAGTATCTCAAAATGACCGTCTCACTCCAAGGATCCCAGTGCCATTGAAGTTTTTTCAAATGGATGTTTGGATCGCATGATACATATCATTAAGAAAAACTGGGCCTGAATGGGTCTCGGTCCGGTTCGACCCGGCATGGGCTACCCTGTCCCAATTCTGGTCTGACCCAGCCTAGCCCTAACCAGCCTAGGCCGGCCCATTTGGGCTTGGCCAGCTGAGCCATAGACCGACCAGACCCACCCTAGCTTTACTGGGCCACTACAGCTCGGCCCGCCGTCTTGTGTGTCTCGTGCGAGGGTCACGCGTTCCACCACTCCAACGGCTCAAAGTGTCGTTAGACTCTTAATTTGTGGTGCCAGGTGTTGCCGCCTGGTTTTATGTGGGGACTGTAGGGATTGGGTCCCCAACCATCACTACAACATCAATGCTATGGCCTGCCTCACCGCGGTATATAACGGCACACTTCCTCCCACATCCACCTTCAGACGAGAGCTGGCCGCCTGTCCATATGCCACATCGCCGAGTGACGCCACCCTCTTCCACAACCGACACCATCTGTCGGTGCCGCTACGCCAGCAGAACAACTAAGAGCCACTAGGTGAGCTTCAGTTTTCTTTTTTTCCTTTTTTTGCGCCTACGTACCACCTTGGATGCCTTTATTTCTGTGTGCCTCCTGAATTCAAGGTTCTTCCATGTTAGAAGATTGTCCCCGAAATAACACGACAGGAACAAAGAAGAAGAGAGTCCGACCCTGATTCATTTTTCTTACACCCTTCATGTTAACATCATAACTAGAGGTAGAAATAAATCATCATCAACCACATAGAATTAAATCCAGTAAAACCCCCTACCTCGAGATTCATTAGAGATGTCACGGTGGTGGAAATAGATTCCATAATTGATGAAACCATAGACCTTCATCGATCCCAGATCGATATCTCCAATGACGTCCAAGCATCTATTCCTCATTGGTGGAAGTCATCACATCACTTCTCTAGATTTTCCTGACTTTCTTCACAAAAAACAATCTCCAAGCCTCACTTGAATAGATGGACAACCAACAGTGTTGCATAAAATTAATGTGGTTCATTTATGAACAACATTTAATGTTTCAACATCATGGTTACAAAAACAAAGAGTCAAGACATTAAACGTCTTGAAAAATCAGTGGTCCCACCACCGCCACTCAACCACTATAGAGAAATAAAATAACATTTTCATTTTATTTTATTAATCTTTTAAAATCCTGAAAAAACTTGTCTTTTTTAACCCACTATGGTCAAAGTGAAGCCACCCATAAGTTAATCTTAGCACTGTGGTTTCAATAGTGTCCTTGAATTTCAATTATGAGCACCGGTTCAAAAGATAGATAATACCGCATGCACATTTATTGAACATATGTAAAACAATGTTAAAAATTCAGTTTCGAGCACCCCTGGTTTTGGAATCACACGTCGTCAAATTTCACAGACTCTTAATAATTCATAATAAATTAAAACAAATACATGGAATTTTCGGGTCATTACATTCTCCCCACCTTAGGGATTTTCTTTCTCGTAATCTACAACAAAATAAGGGAAACAAATATGGGTACTGATCATTTATCTAAGCCTCCTGCTACCATTTTCTCTCATATATATTCTCATCCTTCCAAAGAACATGCACAAGAGGAATCTACTGCCCCTGAGTGACCCGCTCCCATCGATCCTCTATCTGAACTGGCAACTCCACAAAGGTCACCCCATCATCAATTTCCAGCTCTCCCCAGTCGATAACATCTTAAGGGTCATGAACATTTCTCTTCCACTGTAACACAATGAATAAAATATGCACTCAGTGCATATGTGGGGTAATATCTTGATGGTAAACCACCTTGACTACTCCACTACGGATCTGGAAGGGTTCGATGATCCATAGATAAAGTCATCTACCCCGAACAATCCTCTACAACACTCGTTGGGGTGAGACCCGTTTGCATAAATGGTCTCCCCCCTCAAACTCCATGGGCATTTTCCTCCTATTTTCATAAGATTTCAACACACTCGGTGAAGTATTCATCTGCTCCCGGATGATCTGCACCTTCTATGTGGTAGCATGTACCAACTCTGGACAAATAAGTGCTGACTCCATTTAGTTTTTCAGGCAAAGAGGTTATCTTCATGGTTACCAATACAAATCCTAAAATGGAGCCATTCCTATAGAGGATTGATAGCTATTTTTGTAATCAAACTCCACTAGGGGCATGTGTTCCTTCCAACTACTGTCGAAATTGAGGACATAAGCACAAAGAATGTCCTTGAGGGTCTGTATGGTCTGCTCTATCTGACAATCTGTCTGAGGGTGAAAGGCAGTGCTCAAGCGTAGCTGAGTCCTTAATGCCTCATGAAATCCATTAACAAAATGGGATGTTAAATTTGTGTCATGATCTGATATTATCGTTGATGGAACCCTATTAAGTAACACACTCTCTTTCATGGAGTGACATCCCATGCTCTCTACTGATTCCTATTCTCTAATGGGTGGAAGTTGGCCGACTTAGTGTGTCCATTAATGATCACCCAAATGGAATCGTGGACCATGGATGTATGTGATAGCACTATCACGATGTCCATGGATATACCATACCACATCTACTCTGGTCCCTAAAAGGGCTGAGTTAATCCTACTGGTAGAAGATGCCCAACCTTCACTTGCTGACAAGTGAGGCATCGAGAAACAAACTCTTCCACTTCGTTCTTTATCCCTGGAAACCAGAAATGATGACGGAGGTCCTGGTACATCTTCTGCACACCATGACGTACCACCGAATGGGATGTGTTGAACTGCCTCTACATGTCCTCTCGTAGAGTCACTAGTTCCATGGTACGCCCTCTGAAGAGGATAACTCTCTCCCCACCTTCAGAAAATCCACCAGGAGCCTATCCCGAGGATATCTTAGCACATCAGTCCTTATAGTCTATGTCCCCAAGTTATGCCTCCCAAAATCGCTGAAGAAGTGTATGATAGATATTCATAGACTAGGTATAAGTTGCTTCATCACTATTCATGAAGGATAACTGCAACATGACTAGATGCTCCGTCACCTCACTCGACAACTGCAGACGAGACCACCTGCTGAGTGTGTTTGCTACTACATTCACCTTCCATGGAGTGTAGACTATCCCAAATTCATATTCTTGGAGGTACTCCAGCCACCACCGCTATCTGAGGTTTAGGTATGTCTATGATAAGATATAACTGAGACTATTTTGATTAGAGTAGACAACAAAATGTTCTCACATCAAGTAGTGACAGAACATATCTAGCACAAAGAACACTACTAATAACTCTATTTAATGGGTAGAATAGTTCTTCTCATGTAATCTCAACTACTATGAGCCATAGGCAATCACCACTCGCGCCAATATCAGGACATAACCTAGTTTGGTTCCTAATGTGTCGTAGTAGACAACACACCCAATTCCCTCTTTAGGTAGTGTCAAGAAGGGTGCACTAATAAATCTCTGCCTCATCTCTTGGAAACTCTTCTGGCACTCCTACATCCACAAGAAAGGCTTCCCCTTCTTCTTCAAAGCATACATGGGTACTAATACCCTGGAGATGTCTGGTAAAAATCTCTTGTATTACCCAACCAATCCCAAAAAACTCTTCACCTTGGTCACACTCTTGGGTGGCTCCCAAGAATACACTTCCTCTATCTTCAATAGATCCACTTCTAATCAAGCCTCTGAGATAATGTTCCCAATTAGTTGGACTTCCCTTATCTAGATCTGACACTTTGAGGGTTTTCCAAAAATATGGTGCACTCAGAGTGTATCCATATCTATATGCATGTGTGTGGCTTGCTCCTCCTTCAACGCTGAGTATATCAGGATGTCGTCATTAAAGACTACCGTGATGTGATCGAGGTGAGTCTGAATGATCCTAAACATAAGACCCATGATAACAATCATAGTGTTGGTCATACTGAAATGAATCACCAATAACTCGTATATTTCCATAACGACATCTGAAGGCTGTCTTCGGTACATCCTTGTCCCGTACCCTGATATGAAGATATTCTGTTCTGAGGTCTATCTTCGAAAAATATAGAGCTCCATTCAGATGTTCAAAGAGATCTTCAATCATTGGGATTGGATACGTGTTCATTATGGTCACCTGTTCAGCACCGATAGTCCACACCAATACTCATACTCTCATTCACCTTCTTGGAGAACAAAATCAGGGATGCCAATGGGGAAACACAGGACCTTATGCACCCCTTCCCCTACAAGTCTTCCAGGTATACCAACTACTCACAAATATCATTGGGAGACATCCGATATGATAATTTAGATATTTTTGTCATCATGGTGTATAGATCCATTTAGATGTGTACCTCTCTATGAGCAGGAAATCCCTGATCATCATTAGGAAAGACATCAGCATAATGGTCCATCACTATAGGATAAATCGGGCTTCCCACATCAACTACTCTAAGGGATAGGCTATCCAACTGATGAGTGATCGGTGGTAGAATCCTCCAAGTATGTTCATAATGTGCTGCAAAGGTTCCTCTCTCGCAGGTCAAGGTAAACCTAATCCCGTCCCCGGAGAGGAACTACACTTTGTACCTAAAATAGTTGATTTGATCATGGTCTAATGATATCCAGTCCATACCTACGATGACATTGAAAGTCCTAGATGCTGATACTAAGTGATCCCACCTAAATCTCCCACCTATTGGAGTGATCTCACACTACCTTTACTTGTTTATATATTTCCAATATTCTCCTGTAGGAGTCTCCAATCGTAATGATTGTGCCAACGGCTAAAATAGAATATCTGAGATCTGAATGAGTGTGATGGCATTAAAAGATTGACTGGAACCTCTGTCTATAAGAACTATCGCTAAGATGGAATAGAAAAATATCATACCAATAATAAGTTCTAGAGTGTTGTGGTCATAGGCCTACGCCGCCTGATGCTGAGCTCTCCCTGTCCACCTGCTCCCTATGGTCAGGGTGGAGCCCCTGGGGGTGGCGATGGTAGAACATGAAACTGTCCTCCACCCCCTACTTGACGACCTAGTCATATGCCACATCTACCATCCTATGGACGTCCTCGCTCGAACCTCAAACACTTCTTCAGTGGTCCCTTGATTTTCTGTTGAACATTGGTATAGAGATTTGGGCATTCGCAAGCCTTGTGGCCCTTCCCGCTACAAGGGAAGCACAACCAACTTCCCTGCTGACCCACAATGCATTGTGAGTTTTTCAATTCTAACCCTACATCCTATGGTCACACTACAGATGGTATGGCCTATTTGGATCTCTACACCTTCTTCCTACTGCATACTGTAGATGATTCGACCCCATGTTGTCTGGTGGTGGCTCTCACCAACGGTGCCTGCTATGCTAAGAATCTCTCGACCAATATTTCTCACACGAGCACTCCATCCTTCTTCGGGATATACAATGATATCATCGATGCTCTAATCTCCCACCAATGACCCTACTCAATGGTCTGACCCCTAAAGAATGGATCTCATAGCATGTTTGTGGAGAAGCGTGAGAGGTCAGTGCATCTTGCCAAGTACTAGGCTACTATCAGGCTACCCTGATGTATGTGAAGGAGCTTTTGAATACACACAGAGCATTGTGTCATGAAAAAGAAGTCCTCCCCGAAGAGGGTCTCAAAGTCCAACTAAGAAATTGTCACATCCTCATACAGTAAGAGTGTTAGTATCCTTCATATTCCTACCATTACAATGAAATGACTAGCATCTACGATCATCATATGCTCTGATGGGGTCCCTTATAAGTGGAAAACTCTATCCATAGCTTCCAGCCAGTCCATAGCTTCCAGGAGATCTGTCTCACCTCAGAAACTTAGAGGCCTCTGTCAATGGAACATGTGCAATGTGCTCAGATGTCACGCACCATCCACTTGTGGGGTTGGTGAAAACTACTTCCCAACATGTGGGGGTGCTGCTGGTAGACCACCCGAATGTTCCAACATAGTAAGAGGGCCCTGCACTGAAGCCTCATTGCTTGGTGTGCCATCATCATGAAATCTATAGGAAAACATAACTGGTTGTCTATGTTGTGGAATCTAGAAAAGAAACTGGTTTGCCATGGTCATCAGGTTATACCTTGTGAACGGACTCAAAATAGATAACATGAAACATTTCCCAAACGTACAGAATTTGTGTTTTCGTGCACTATTTCAGAAATCCGAATTCAGGGTCTTGGTAAATGGATTTGTTGGCTGCCACACTAACACTAGACGCTCGAAACTAAAAACCGCACCCAAGACAGATAAAACTATTTCTCCGTTGGAATGATTTGATTTATAGTTCTTCAGTAGAACAGACTCCTCTAATACAACTTTGTCATGACATTTGCACTAGGTCCCACACAGTGACTACCCCATGCCAGCCTTCCCTAGTCCAAGGGTTGGATATTAGAAATAGAAAGGAATATCCCAAAAAAAGGAAGGCATTTCCTTTAAACTAGTACAAACATACAGTCCCAAAACTCAACAAGATGAAACCATGAAGTAAAACTGTAGTAGTAAATTGTGTACTAAAAGTAAAGGGGATATAATATAATCTCAACTAAATGATACAATTGTAAAAGAAAACATTAAATAGCTTCTTTGATTATACTACAAGGATCCTACCTAAAGGGTAGGTACAACTCGTCTCCACAGATCTCCACACCAACAGTCACAAGAGTCAGGTCCTAGATCCCTAAGTCTCATTAAAGGTTGATCATTGTCTGAACATTACACAACTAAGTGCGAGTAAAGCCCATGTAGGTGTGAGTATAAAAATACCTAGTAAGGATTCTGAGACCCTCGAAGGTCTCTCAGAATTCCATAATGGAAAACTAGAAAGCATTTTCCCAATCACAAAGGACGAGAAAAGAATCATCTCAAACTATGTATACAACCCATAGATCAGAAATAAATATATTTAGTCATCAACTATTTCATTTTATTCCATTACGATGTTCCTCAACTGAACCATGAACTAGTTGATCAATTGTCTATCTACTCATGGTTGTATGTCTCTTATACGCGATAGGTTGCTCTAATGCCAATCCTCATCACCTCGCACACTGCTGATCTACACAGGTTCGCTAGAATGTTGATTGACATACGGTCACTTTGATGTTGTTACCAAAAGGGTATCATGATTCTAATCCATATAGGGTTTCTAGATGCTGATCAACATAGGGTCACTACTCAGATGATAGCCAACCATAGGATTCCCTGCACCCAATGCGCTTGAGTTCTGTATTAATTTTTCATATGGATAATTGTCCTACCTCAACTACTATGAGATTGCACAAATTAGTAACCCAAAATGCTGTAATATCATATGGTTTCTAACTGAACAAACGACGCATCAATCAGATGCCCAGTTTGTGATTTATAGACTGTTTAGTTTTGTGGGCCCAGTTAGATTTGGGTACGATCAAACCCGGCCATACTCCATCATATTCCAAAACCCTAGTGGAGTATCTAAAAAGAAATATATATCTCCAAGGATCCCAGTTCCATAGAAATTTCTTCAACTAGACAATGGTTTAACATGATACGACTCTCTAAGAGAAAATGAGCCTAAATTGGTCTGGTTCCGGTCCGACCCGGTCGGACATAGCTAGAATAGGGTTAACTGACCTCGTTCGGGTTGACCCGGCCTAGCTCAGCCCACCCTAGATGGACCAGGCCATGAACCAGCCTGAGTTGCCTTGGCTGGGCTGGGCCGCGGTGGCACAGCCAGCCAGTTGGGGTGACCTGCACGAGGGTCACGCTGTCCACCTTTTGAAGGGATCAATGATCTGTTCGGCTCTTAATTTGTGGCACAATGTGGAACCACATAGTTTTCCATATGAACCATAGAGAGTGGGTCCCCTAACTTCACCACAGATTCGAAGCCGCGGCCTGCCTCACTATGACATGTGATGGTGCGCGACCTCCTGCCTCTAAGGCCGGTCGAGAGACGGCTCCCTGTCCATCTGTCGCGGTGCCACACAACGCCGCTCTTGTCCACAGTCGGGGAGCATTGAACAAAATCATCATTGCCAACATCGTTGGCCAGTTCCGTAATAGAGGAACCTCCTCAGTCTATAGAGTGAGCTCCGGTGGTCTGTTTTTCATTCTGATTGCACCTATGGGCCTTCTAGGATGCCTCTATCGCTACATTAATCTCGGTTTCATGGTTCTACCAGGTTGTAAGATCGTCCCTCGAAGAACACAACAAGAATGAAGTGGCGGAGTGTTGGGCCTTTTTTGTTTCGCACACGCCCTCCCTGTTAACAACATAACAAGGGGTAGAAATAAATCATCATCATTCACATATAATTATATTAAGTCAAACCCCCTTCCTCGAGATTCATTGGAGAAATCGATGTTGTGGAAGAATATTACACACTTAATGAAACATATAACATTTGGCGATCCCATATCGATATCTCCAATGACGTCTACTCTTTTTTCCTCATCAGTGGAAGTCTTCATGTCACATTGCCAGAGGTTCCCCACTTTCTTCTAAAAAACAAAACCTCGATCCTCGCTTAAATAGATAGGTAACCAAACTTGTTTCAAAACATTAATGGGGTTCATTTATGAACAACATTTAATGTTTCAACTTTTTGGTTACAAAAACCACGAGTCATGATGTTAAATGGCTTAACAACTCATTGCCCCCTCCACCACTAATCAACAATATGCATGAAATAAAATAAAATTTTCATGTTATTTTATTATTCTTTTAAATTCCCAAAAAACTATCATTTTCTTACAACCCACTACGGTCGAAGTGAAGCGTCCCTTAAGCGAATATCGATGCAACAGATTCAACGATGTCCTCATATTTCAATTACAAGAACCAGTTCAATTGATAGAAAACATTGCCCATGAGTTTATTGAATGTACCTTAAAAGAAGTTAAAATTTTCGTTTCGGGCACACCGGGCCGCAAAATCATGTACCATCAATTTTCACAAAAACATAATAATATAAAATAATTAAAAAAATATAATTTTAGGTTCTTTACAATTATTTTGTTCTTTGTTCTCTCAAGGATGCACTGGAACTATTCTTCCATTGTTGGTTTTAGGGTTTATCTTGATCATAGGTTATGTATCCTAATATCTTCATCCATTCTTTATCAAGTCATTAAAAATCAACTAAGGATTTTCGTTGGGTGAGCATTTTTAAGTATCATGAGGTAGGCGGTCTAAATCCAATGTTCCCTTAAACATGAATATTAATTCATGTATGGAATTATGAAAATTCCATTTCCTTGTTGGAAGATGACATTTAAATTGAATTAATTAATTTTTTAATTATATATTGGAATTTATTGAATATTATGATAATCAAATTGGCTGTAAATGAAATAATGGAATTGGGGAAGAATGGTGTTATGAAATTTACCAATTGATTATTGTGATTTTTAATTTAATGATAATGGTAATTAAGGAAAGGTTTGATTAACCACGATGGGTTAACGGTTTATATTCTTAAATTTTTAATAAATGGTTTAATGGTGAATATTTCATATTTTCTTTTTGAATTAAAATGATGATCCTTGATTTTTCTCACAAATTGAAATGAAACACTTTAATAAATTTTTTTGATAATATGGTCAATGATTCTTAACCATGGGGTATGTCATATTTTGATATATTTGATATTTTGATATATGTGATCGACTGATATACGTGTGTGAGACATGGATTTATACTTCAAAATACCATATGTTGTTGACTAATATTAGAGTTTGGGATATAGAATGACACATGAATATCCCATATATGATAGTGAATATGGGACACCGACTAATGATTCAAAATCTTATTAGTGATAATGATGAGGTGTGGGGTAGCGACTGATGCTTTAAATCCCATAGGGTAAAAGACATGATGTTCTAGGGTCCACACATTTTCATTAGACTATGGTCCCAGTCTATAATGTAATTTCCAATTGTACAAAAAATAATGTAAAATAAATTAAATTAAAATCACATTTAATTATTCATTAATTACCAACCTAAATTACCTGGGTTCATGATGACACCAGCTCCATAAATACCTACTTCGTCCCATTCTAGAGTCCAAACATATCACATAGAGAATTAGAATTAATTATATCATGGTTTTCCATTATCAAATTAATTTCTAAATCAAAATGTAGATACTTAATACCATAGTCCACAAAAAATATTTTAGTCTAAGAATGCCATTTCTAGCAGCCCGTGGGTATATGAACCATTAGTCCATGTCCCACAACTCATTGTTATCAGATATAGGATTTAAAGCATCATCTAATGTCCCACACTCATACATCAGTCAATTACATGTTGGATGTTGATGTATTAGTCCATGTCCCACACATGTGTTCACATTTTTCACAATATCACATATATCCTAATTTCACATAAAAAACAATTAAATATAATTCAAGGATAAGGCTCACTATCGTTATCATCAAACATTATCAACAATGTATACCATTATAGTTGTTGATTTATTGAAGTTTCATCAGTTTAATAACAAAAAATAATATGAAAAATCCATGATTAAACAATTTATCATCATTTAATCACATAACCCATTAAACCTTTAAAGATAATTTAATAGTACCATAATTGAAAATAAAATATTACCTGAAATTTTAAAAAACAGTCACCATATACACACTAGTCATGCATTTTCCCTCTGTTTAGGAATGCACTATTTTCTTGGGTAGGGTGCATGGTTTTGAAAACTTGTGCACCAAATATAAACTGCCCATAATCCCACCAAGAGTTTTGTAATTATCCCAATTATCCAAATATAACCCTATCCCAAAAATAAATAAATAACTAATAAAAAATGGTAAATGAGTTCCTAAAAAAATCATGAGATTTCTAGAGAAAGGTAGGGATATTAAAAATAAGAAAAAGGACTTTAACTGGCCTTTTTTTAATAGAGAACATGTGGTGAACTCATTTGTTTGCAATGAAATAGAGACATTAAACATACATTGTAGATTTCATAAAGTGTTATGATTGAAAAACATAAAAAATGTAATTATGTGAATGAGAAACCAAGGAGTTAGGCACAATGTCTTACAAGAGAGTTGTAGTCTGTGAATTTGAATTGTTACACCAAGTCTTGGTGGATTTTCCACGGTCATTTTGGGGGTTCCGGAAAATCTCATTAGTTTTTCATAGAATGGGGGAAATTGGTTGGATTGGGGATATAATTTTAAAATCAAGAGCACTATAAAATTATACATTTCATGTTGTGTGTAAAATATCACTATCACAAAATAAAATAGGATAATATGTATTTGTACAATGATTATTGAGAGTATTTTTAAAATAAATTGTATGTATTTCGACTATAATTATATAAAACATTCCACAGTGTAGGATGTGTCCATTGAAATGTTTAATAATATAAATACAATATGTTTTTTTTCTATTCATCTTAAGTGAAGATCTCCATAGTTATGGGGAATTGATGTTATGATTTATTTTATGACTCAATATATTTTTATACATAAAATATTTTTTCTCTAATCATATCAGTAGTGACAAATATGTCATTGAATATTAACAAGCTGAAAATTAATTTAGTTATGTGAAGAGGTTTTTAAGGAAGTTGTATGTTTTAATTTTGAATTGAATTTGAAATTAAAATAAATATTAGAATATGGTTGTTTTGAAATATAAAAAAATTTAATGGTCTTGAGTGATGATATGCTACTATATAGTAAACTATTGTTCAAGTGGGTTATTTATTAGAAAAATTACAGCATGGATGATTACGTTTTGATAATAATTTTCATATAATTAATGAATATTAGGAAGGTAGTACTATTTAGGAGAGGAACTAGAAGAAAAAAATAATGTGAATGAAGATAACACTATCAGTTTATATATGTAATAATTAAAATCATGAAATTTGGTGAGGAATAAGGAAGAATTTATTCCCATGCTATATATTGAAAAAGTTAAGGAGCATTATAATAATTTCTGGAGACAATTATTAGTAGTGAAGTGCAATCACAACCTCAAATATGGGAACTATTCTACATATGGATGGTGAGAACATTGTAAATAATAATATCTTTTGAGTAAAGGACAAATACTTACTATTTATTACTACCATGGTGATTCTAGTTGTTCAAATGATCTCGGGTGATTCTACATCAGGTCAATGATAATCTACTCATTTTTTAGAAGCAAGACTTATACATCAAGTGCCCCAGTATTTTTCTTACCCCAGTGTGTGTGTGTTATTTAGTAAGATCAGACACTCAAACAAGTGGATTGTGTTGATTTCAAAAGAAGTAATAAAGAATAAAATAACCATTATTAACCATTTATTCTCCTCTCAATGAACCTTAATGTGATTAGGGACTTTGAGAGATCTACTATAATGTCATCACATGTTTCGGTGTATAATTATATGTATGATAAAATAACATTTATCTTTATAAATATATCTATAAAATATCTCAAAACATGATAAAAACATGATATAATGTTATAGCTCCAAGGTTTTTTTTCATTTGTCCATTCATCCATGAAAATATCTTCAAACATCCCCCCAACAACATATCATGCTAAATGATTATTTTTATTGATAAAATTAATTTATTTGAATATTTCAATCAATATTTGTAGAAAAATTCAACCCCAAAAAATTCTCCAATTATTTTATTTATCATTTATAATTTCATAACATCTAGAACAACCGATAAAAATAATCCATCATGAAAATAAATAAATATTTATTTATCTAAATTTTTTAATCAAAATACATTGTTAAATTTATTTATTTATGAAATTTTAAATTTACTTTTCAAAAAAATTTCCAAAATACACCAATGATGTTCAATAACATATAAAAAATTAATTCTTGGATGTCTACATTATTTCAAAATTTAAAACCATTCATTTTCGAAAATATCAAACGATAAACATACTATTGCATTTATAAAAAGGATAAACTGTTACAAATAAAAAAATTCTTATGAAAATAGATATACAATAATTACTTTTGAATAATGAAAATATGAATCCAATCCCAGAAAATAATAACCATACACAGAGGGGATGTTATAATTAGTTTAATAAATTCATCATTAAAACTATTTACCCTAGATCATAAACCATTTAATCATTTGAAATATATGGAATAAATATTTTTTGAAATCTAGATTACAAAATATTTATAAATCAATATGATTTATGTCCCACTGAATTCAAAAGTGTTAATAGTTTTAATTATTATCAAGAATTTTAAATATATCATAATAATAACATCTAATTTATGATTAAAAGTGTGACTCTAAGTGCTTTTATATATCCATATACCGTGATAAAGATACAATATAAATATCATAAAATATGTTTTTAGATGATATAATGAAAAAATAACTACTCACATAAGAAAAATATGAATTCAATATATACAAAATCATCAAATACATATGAATTAAACATAAAAACAACAACACATACATATAAAAATATTACATTATATCGAACATAAAATATTATAATTTTATATAAAAAATATAGAATATGTAAATTCCATCCCTTTTCTATTTCACCACCTACATCATAATAAATGAGCTCACTAATTTTAACCAAAATCTATGGAAATAATTTTCAACCATGCCCATGATAAATAATTCCCTCAAAATAACTCTCTATGAATTCATATAAAGGGAAAAAAATTCAATTACTAAATATTATCAACCCAAAATAGAATATAATAAATAAATTAAAATGAATTGAATAAATAATATAAGATTACATCATCATTCAAAATCAAAATTCTATCATTAAATCTATAATATTTCACCCTAATTTAATAGAAATCATGAAATTTCACAAATATTATTCCCAGATGTCACACATAAAAACAAAAAAACACCCAATAATTTCATAAATATATACTTTATATAATTTATCCATATAATCCATTAATGGTTAATAATAATAACCGTACAAATAATAACTAGTTGTAATTTTTGAATAAAAAATGTATTCATTATTAATTACTAGTGAATTACAGATAAATTTATTATTTAATTAGAGAATTATACCTAGTAATATGTTATTAGGACTAGTAATACGAGATTTAATAAACCACCCTTAAATAGGGGTGAATCTATACAAATTGTGATTTGGAAAAACAATTTAAATAAAATCACCACTCAATCCAAAACATATCCAAATTTTTTTACACACCCAATATGAATCATTCGATGTAGAGAAAATGATTGCAAAAAAATGAAACATATCCATTATCCTACTTCAAAACCGTGAGCACATAATTTTATTAAGAGAAACACTTGAATAAAAAACATAAAAATGTTATTATTTAATATAGTATAAATATGAAATATTAAATTATAAATAATTATCCTTATATCTCCCCAAGACTGAGATTCAAAAAAACCAAGATTTTATGAAACCATATGATTAATAAGGATAACTGAATGATCATTCATTTATAAAATATCAACAAAAATTTTAAATAATAAACATTGAATTGTATAATTATAATTTATTATTTAAGTGAATGATCATTAAAACTGACCCAACAATAACATTTCTATTTTATGAATAAAACATTAAACAATATACTATTAGTTTCCTTAACTAACCTAGAATTATAGTTCACTAATGACTTTCCAAAGAATCAAATACACAATTTATAGAATTAATCAATCATTAATAATGAAAGAAATTAGTATAAATAATGAATAGAATTTTTTCCACGTAATCATTATGAATGAGGTGACATAAATGATTATTTAGTTAAATTATAACAGTTTTTTTTTCTAAAAAACAAAAAAATTAAAATAATATTCTCATAAAAATAAAAAATGTATAAAATAATATAAATCTTAAACAAAACAATAACCTATAGGAAAATTATTGAAGTAGAATAAATTTAAGAAGATCAATGTTGAGAAAAGATGTAAAACATTACTAAACTCCCAACTCACTAATATAATATCCACTTAACCACCAAAAGTAAATTAAAAAAAACCACCAATGAAAAAATATTTGATTAACTGGATCATTCAATCCTACTCAACATTCATGGATTTCTCTCATGATTATTTTTTTTTCAACTTCTTAAAATTGATATGGTTCTATATCAGATAAAATAACAGTGTGACATATTCTTGTCTTACAACAAGTTCATGTATATAGAATCCCATGCATTTTTACACATATAATTACTTGATTTAAAAACTTATATTTTAAATAATTAAAAAACAAATAACATGATCCCTAGTTTCTTTATAATAATAGGTTCTAATTAATTTAAATAAATATAAAACAAGAAAACCTTATTTTATTCTCTATAATTATATCTTAAATATATTTTACCTTGTAATCATAAACAAGATAACATGGGTAATACATTAATTAAATGGGGGACATAAAAAATCATAGGTGGGTAATAATTATGATAAGGAATCACAACATTTTATTAAAAGGTGTAACATGATATCATAAAAGAGGTGGTTCAAGATTAAGTATATGTACTAATAACATAATGAAAATTTAATCATAAGTTCATATAAAATATTAGATGTGGAAGAAAGATAAAACCTGAAATAAACATGAATCCTTTAAAAATACCTAGACAATACCACATAGTGAAAGAAGATACATAATGGATTTGGTATACCCCTTAATACCATATATAAAATATTATGAAAAAATACATTAACAATTGAAAAGTATTATGATCTAGCCACCCATACCATAATTTATTCGTGCATATATGTACTATAAATGTACAATTAATGATATATAATAAACATAAATATAATTCATGGAAATAAATGAGCTTTATTTGAGGAAAGAATATATAGAATGTAAAAACCCATAAAACTAAGGGATTATCTTCTTTTTTTAAAGATTAAATACATCTATTCATATTTTATAAGAATTATATCACATTAAATTGGGAGGGAGAAAGTGATTAGTGGGAGAAAGGTTATAACCCAAAGGAAAGGGTGGTTTGGAAAGATATTTTACCTTTAGTATAACTCATCACAGAAAATAATTATCTCATTCAATAATTTAATTATTTTAATAATTTAAATTCATAAGAAGCTTTTTCAAATTTAATATTATTTTTATATTAAATTACATAACCATTTAGTTTCATTTCGTATGTTTGGATGATATTCAGATCATTTTTCCAAAATCGAAATGCTAAGTTGAATAAGGTCAAAGATATTCTTAATTCCTCATACCCAAATAATAATAATGAAATAAATTTCATTTTTGTAAATCGGTTATTTTTTTAACACACTGCAATATATGGTAACAAAAAATGATCTACATTTTTATCATATAGAAGGTAGGTCATATTCACTCTTTAGTAGCATTTCTATTTTTCAATAATCATGATGAAATATGGTAAGAGATATTATACTAATTATATAAGGATTATTATAAAATAAGTATATTTTTATTTCATAAAATACAATAATATATACCATTGATGTTATTAGGTAATAAAAAATTAATCACATAACTATGGGGTGGTGGTAATCTATATGTGTGAATGAATAACGTTATTACATTTTAAATAATGGAAAGCTACAAAATATTGGCCATATTAAATTTAAAAAATGATAAATTTTTCCAAAATAAACATACATATAAATTAAATCAATCATTGAAAACATCTGTGAGAGGTGATTTTGGAAAATCAATTACATTAGTTTGTGATGTGGTAGTCCTCCATAGACATGAATAATGGGTTTCAATCCAATTTGATGAAATCAATGTTTGATTTTGGTTAATACATTAAAATAATATCATCTCAAAAAATAGGAGATATTGATTTTTTATATCATACTATTTAAATAAGAGTTTAATAAATTTTGAAGAAAAAATAAAATAAATATTCTTAGTTAATAATGATAAATCTTCTTTTGAATTGATTTAATAAAATATATTTTCTAAAATCTCGATAAAATAATTATAAAATTTTATCACAGAAATTAAGAAAACGTTTATTTGATGAAAATGTATTATTTGAGGAATTAAATTTCAATATTAAAAGAAAGTTCGTATTTGAAATAAATTAATCAAAATAATTATTATGAGTATGAAATTTAAATATATTTCATAAATAAAATAATATAAATCATACCCACTAATACGATGACTATGTTATAATCTTCATATTTAAATAGTTGTAGTTTGATAAGGCTTGGAGTTACATGTCGTATACATTATCAAACATCATTTTATTTTTAAAAAATCATAGTACAAAATTATTCTAAATGTAAACACCTTCACCATAATATATATATATTTCTTTGGTGAATATATGGTGGGATACATTATATTCATGACATTCTCAAATTCCTAGGTCGCCACATCAAATTTATGGTTCCTTTATTGTAATTTTACCAAGTGTGTTGCATTTTTTAAAAGAACATTTTATCTATAGTGGATGATATTCTAAAACTAATCTCCATTAGAGAGATCATTCTCCATTTGTACCACAAAATAATTCAATACATGGGATGGTTTTGTTATTTATAACCTTTAGAGAGATATATAGAACTTTTCATGTACATGAGAAAGGGTTGGTGGTGGTAGTAGTTGATAAGCCACAACACTGATGGGATTGAGTATCTCAAAAGGGTTGATGCACCGAGGTCATAACATTACCTTCTTCACAAATCCCATGAAAATCTTCCACAGAGATAGTAGGATAAACAATTTATCCCTAACCTCAAACTCTAGGTCTCATTGACAATTTTTATCATAGATATTCTATCTAATTTGAGAGGACTGAATGTATGGATGATTATCATTGTCCTTTTACAAAATTCCCACAACCATTTCATGTCCCAAAATATTTCATTCACCAGATTCATAAAAAATGCTTGTTTTTAATATCTCTTCTGATAACGATATTCAAAGGAGAATACTAGGATGACTAAGGGAATTCCATTATTGTATAAGAAATCAACCATTCTTTTTTTATCCCATATTCTTTTAAATCCCATCGATCTTGCCTTTAACATTTCATATAGTGTCTTGAAATTAAATTATATTATACATCATTTTTGGGGAGATAATCCTAACTAAATATCCTCTCATTATTTGGAGCATGTTGTGAATTTTCGAAAACATGTATACAAAATCTCGAATCACAATAAAATATAATTGATGGTAGGGTTCAATAAAAACTCACCATCTCTTGGAAGTATATCCTTTTATATTGAGTAAGTAGAATGTCCACATGAATGGAAATGATGTGAGTAGTCATTTTTCGAAAATCCATCACAACCTATATAGAAATATATTCTATTGATGACTATAAAAAATCAGGGACACATTCAATGAAAATATTTACCAATTTTCATTTATGTGTGAGAAATTATTTCATCAACACATAGAATGTTTACATTATTCCTTCATTTGCTAATATTTTGGAATCATTTTGTATATTGTTTTATTTCTTTCATCATATTCTCCCACCAATAAGGATATTGGAGTTTTTGAAATATATTTGTGCTCCATAGGTGGATGGAAAAGTCCATGATATATGCGTCACTAAATAGATCTTTCATTATCACAGCAATATAGGGTACACAAAGACATGATACAAATCATGCCACTCCTTTTCATAAATTTTGAACTATGTGGATTTCTCTAATATTATATATTCCTCCTGAATTTTTATGATATATTTTTAATTTTTTTTATCTTATCTAAATGGGATGCATGGTGATTCATTTTATAAAGGATTGATGATGTTACTTCAATTATGATTCCCATGTTCATCCTTTCCATGTATAGTAACCTTGGATCCTTCTTATTTATCATCATTGATAAAGTTTATCTATTATTTCTACTTAGTGAATATTCACATTTGTTTTGTTCCCATGATGGTAATGGATTGAGCAGTCATAGTCCTTGATCAGCTCTACCCATCTTCATTGGTGTATATAGAGATCCTTCTGCCAGAATATGTTTTTCTACCTCTTATGAGGCATATATATATATTACACTTATCTACATAGAGATACAATACATATATTTTCATCTCAAATAACAATACATGAAACTCCAAATCATGTCTTGGTTTATTATATTCATGACCATTCAACTACAATAAGGAATGGGATATCAATTTATCTTTATGTATAAAAAACAATCCCTTCATTAAAAAATAAAAATATACCATGAAATGTTCCCAACATGGGGGAAGTGTGTGAATTGGATTTGCGATAAGTCTATTTTTCAACTCCTTAAATATCTCCTCACATTAACTAGCCCAAAATTACCCATTTCATATATAGCATAGTCAGTAGTTTTGAAAATCCAAATATTTTCCTCAAAAAGTTATCACTAAAATCCAATTTTTCTATCAAAACAATCTATCTATATTTCATATATTGTTATAGACCACTCCACAATTTCATTTTTCTTAGAAGTTTCCAAAAATATCAATTTTTTGGAAACATTATGTCCCATTAATGATACATACATTACGTGAAAGTCACATTTACCAAAAATTAATATTGATTCTCTTCTCTATAAGTATTTAGAAAAGTTTTAAAATAGTTCTCATGATCCTCCTTTCTTTTTGACTGCATCAGAATGTCAATTATAAAAAACACAAAAAAAAAATTATGGTAAAATTTAATAACTCTATTAATTATACCCACAAGTATATATAGAGCATTGTTGATTTGGAATAGAATAACTATAGACTCAGAATATATTGACCTTTTTTAAACAAATATTTTTGGAATATATTCCCTCTTCACCATTAATTGGTGATATTCTATATGAAGGTACACCTTAGATACATATTGGGCCCTACATAGTTGATTGATCATGTTATTTCTCTAGTGTAGGGAATTCTTGTTTTTTTGTGTGGGATGTTTGTTGAGTTCACAATAATCAATGATGTGGTACATTGAAAAATAATTTATATAAAAAATTTGGATTCGCTTACCTCATGAATAATCCATATTCATGAAAAAGATTATTAGTGCACAACATAGAAAAGAACTATATCATATAAAATACTATTACATATTTTATTATATATTATTTATCATCTCTTCCAAATAAACAGTGGAGATTCTAGATGGAATCTTTTATATAAGAAAGACATTCTGTTATTTGTTCTATTAAGAAATAAACATCTCAGTTAAGAGGAAGACCAAATAACTCTATAAGGATTGTATTAGTATAATAACTCACAATGGAAATCTATTTAATCATGATTATATACATTATTTCAATCAATTGGTCTAGATATTCCTATTTAGAAGTTATAATATCCATGGTTGAATAGAATATTCCATGGAAGATTAATCATCTTCCATACACTTTGACCTAATAAAGGGTTCACTAGGGATGTGTTGAGTGATCTACCTATCTTAATAGTTGATTTTAAATTGATATAAATTAAAATAAGACACACCTAATATATCATAAAACTCCATTAAACTATGTAATGATGGGTTATTAGGAAGATTCAGTCTACAAACATTGACTACGGAGTTGTATACTTATGATGTAATAATTTATCCATTTAATATTCACACTGGTTTCCAACAGCCATGTTTTGAGGTGGTTTTGAGTAGTTAAATTAAATATTCAAGATAATAATGGTCTCATTCAATTATAATATATTATTAAATTAATTATTCTTCATTGAATAAATAAAATACATTTCACTACATCATTCTCGGGAACCACCTTATTATTGTTGATTAAATATTCCATTCATTTTTCTTTAGGGATTTTATATTTTGGTGTTTTTTAACAAAAAACACATGGTACAATGAATTTTCTAGAATAATGTCAATGTTCATTGTAGTTTAAGCACTACATTGTAGTAAGATTGTTGTTCTAAACCATTCATTCCATTAATCACATTCGAGGGATTTTTTATTTCCTGTTGACACTAATTAATTTTATACCCCTCATTCCTATATTTGAAACATCATTCAGATCCCATTAAATAGTTTCAAGAGTACTTCTTCCTACCACATGTTCGTTTGGGAAGTTGGGGATTCTTTACTGTCTGATATTTATACATCGATACTCTAGAAAAAATACCCATTTAATGGATTTTGTCTCCAATTACATGAGACAACATAGAGTCAATGATTTTTGTCTCAACTTTAAGGCAATAATCAAATATACCTTCATAACTATCAAAGTCTCAAATTGATAAGTTTTTTTATATAGTCGATTTAATCTAAAAAATACATTTTCCACCTTATATTCAATATTTATAAAGATGTTGAAGGTTTAATTTTCAATACATGTCGTGTTTTCCACATAAAACCTTAGAGAATCATCTTCTTTTTTGTTTTTGGTACAAGAAACTCCAACTCTAATATATGATATATTCTTCAAGGAAACTATTTATTGATAATATTTTTCTGGATGTCTTCCTATTGAATTTAATTAATATTATACATGGAATTAATGTTCTTGATCAGCATCCACCACTTATTGGCTCACACATCCATTAGATAAATAGAAAATAATGAATTTTCCATGTCAGGATCCAAGTATCACTGCAATGGGGGAGGGGTGAGATTGGGATATCTTTTTCATTTACCTTTCATTATACTTGAAACAATATTCACATCCAATTAATGTGTTTTTTCCTACTGAAAATAATCAAAACACACATCCATATTAATAAAAGATTAACAAGATTCACAACTCCACAAGAGTAGCTACGTCCGTGGTATAGTACGAAAACAATCAATAATCTAAAAATCCTCTAGAAAATAATCCTTCGATGTAGAATTAAATGAGTATTATATACACATTCACTCATTTAGAACTAGATATATAATCTTTATGCGTGTGTTCACAATTTTAGTACAAATAGGAAAAAACATTGTTTCAGTCCTTCTTAATCGGATTTCATAGTTTGCTCATTCAAATCGATTCTTCTCTTTCCAACTAAGAATCATGCAAGAACTACAATGTACACTAGTTACTTCTTGTGTGGATTTTAAAATAATTTCACACCATGTTAGGTTTCCTGCTTGCTATATTCAATCCATACGTGTATTATTTTACTTTTTTTCATAAAACAACTCTTGTGTGAAACCTTAATCATATTCACAATTCTATTCTTGTTCACATATTATCCTTCTTATGGTAAAATCTTTTTCATTTTCTAAACTCTAATTAGATAAAAATAATCTCTTCTTTAAAGCTCTATATTTCACTATGTGTTGAACATATCAAATGAAATGATGTCACCTCTAATTTATATGCCTCACTGACCCCTGTATGCAAAATCTTTGACGTGTCACGCAAGATCAAAACACATAGTTCAAAATCCCATTTGACATTCTATTGGGAATGTATGTCACTTTTGTTCCAACCTCATCTTTCACACACTTCATGAATCATTCACACACTTCATTCCTTTACATTTTTTTTTGTTCTGACCTTGAATCATTCCTTCCATGCAACATTCAAATCTCTCTACAATATTTCACCCAATAACTAATCCTTCACACAGGTCTTTCCTTTAATAGATTTTGATGCTTAGATCATGTAAATTAACTTCCGAGAAATATACCAAGCCATATTCAAACATCAATGCAACATCCTTTTCCAGAAGCATATTTATTTATCTTTTGATTTTCACCCCCAACTATTTGTCAAACATTGGAAAACATCACCACCATAAAATCTTCTTCGGTAAGAACACCGAAGGTAATTCATGGTCATATAGATTATTCGATAAATAACTACTTTCATCATAGACCATATCTTACATGATACATTTTATTTGATCGAACACCTTTAGGATCATCATATTTTCAATTTAAATTACTACTACACCCCTATCTTCCAACACCATCATTCATTTCGTCCCAAAAATGAATATGATTGGCATCAAAATTTCACCTCATTTCCTTAATAGGTATTGCATCACATTTTCTTACAACTTATGTTATTTGGGAAACCTAAATCATTTAATCATCATCTAGTTATCATAAAATTTAGAATGTTAATAGATTTATATTCACTGAAAAAAGAAGACTATACTTATCAGATGAAATCGTTTATTACTTCCTTCTATATCCAACGTTGTCCCAACAATCTACCCCATTGTGTTTTGCTGTCAACCAAGGTTTCGAAATCGCTGAACCTTTAACCTCAAGAAAAATATAACTTATCAACTATTCTGAGTCGGTGTGATCTAACTAGTTATTAAAAATAAGAATTGATGATAGCCTACACCATGTTGTTCGAATGTAGTGACTATGAAATTTCATCATCATCCATTTCCTAAAAATATTCATCTTTCTTCTACACCTTCTACCATAGAATAATCCCTTAGATTTTTCACTTTTTCATCATTCATGGAATACAAAATCTTGTTTCCTACAACCACTCCAAAAAATAGTTAAAATAGACGACACATTAACATGTTGAGTTTAATGCTTACCCATAACTCCCCCATAATGGATGATACCATAAGGATAGATTTATGACACAATTATCCCCTTTAAAATCTTTATCCAAAGTTAATATGAGAGATGAGATAGATAAACATACCTCAACCTTGATGATATGGATGTCAGACTCCTATGCTCAACCTCATTTCAGAATATGATTCATTCGGTAAAGTTTTTGTGAATATGTTAGCAACTTGTTCTAATGTAGGAATTTAATCCATCATCAAGTCATTCTTCTACAAATGATCTTTAATGATGTGGTACTTTATGTCAATATTTTTTTGAAATAGAATGTTGTACCATATTCTTTGTAATATTGACTGCACTTTGATTATCTCATCCAAATAACAAGGAATGCTTTACTTCAACAAGTAGATATTCCAACCGAGTCTTTATCCACATGAGTTGGTTGGAAGATTGAGTAGAAGAAACATACTCAGCTTCTGTCATGCTAAGAGTCACTAAATTATGTTTCTTTTTATGCCTACTAACACAAATTTTCCCCAAAAATAAAACTCATCCTAATGTGGATCTTCAATCATCAATGTTTTCTTCCCAATCGACTTACCAATACCTTAATAGATCAATATTTTTTATCCATCATAGCTGAGTCCAAATTTTTTATGCAATTGATATATCTCATAATTCATTTTCTGGCAATCAAATTTGATTCTTTAAGAGTGCTATAAAATCATGAACAGAACTTAATAATATAGAAAATGTAGGGTCTGGAGGGAGTCAAATATAACAGACTTCTAATAGGATTTTGAAACTCTATAAGATAAATATCATTCCTTTTTCCATATTTATGAAACTTAGTTCCCACTGATATCATTGTGAAAACTGGGTTAGAATATTCCATGCCAAACTTCTTGAAATGTTCCTTCACATACATCTATTGGGAAAGGAAATTTTAGTTCGTCTTATTTAAATTTGATGCCCAATAAAGTATTTCATTTATCCATGTAAGAAGATCTCAATCAACTACTTCATTTCCTCAGAAAATATTTCAGAGGATCTTTCATTTTTTTCATGAAGGGTAATGTCATCAACATAAACAATTACAATCACAGGGAATTCCTATCATTCCTTGATGTAGATATTGTTTTCAACTCTTCATTTCATGAAATCCATCTTCCTTACTGAAATATCAAATTTAGAATATCATGACCTTGGTAGATGGTATATCCCATAGAAGGATTTATACATTTTACAAAAATAACATTAATCTTTACCAACAATAAAGACCCAATAATTTTGAATATATACATCTTCATCAAGATTCCCATTCCAAAATTTAGACTTCGTGTCCATCAAAAAAATTTGTAGCCTGGTTGTGTAGGAATAGAAAGAAATATTATGATTACTTATAATCTAGACATTGGAGAAAACGTCTCACCAAATTCAACACATTCATTCTATGAGTATCCATTGCACACTAATCGTCCATTGTTCATTATCACTTCCCCTTATTCATTCATCTTGTTCTGGAAAACCTATTTTGTAAAAATAATGATTATGTCATTTGGTTTGTGTACGATTTCCCATGTATAATTCTTTTCTATATTTTTAATCTCTTCATTAATATCCTCAACCCATTCTGGATTCTCAAAAGCATCATTCACATCATCTGGCGCCAGTTTTATATACAAAGAAGTATGTCTAAGAGAGTTTTCTTTTAATCATGTTTGAACCCTATGACCTTGATCACTAATAATGATCTGAGACATCATTTTCTTCCTTATTATAGGACAAGCTATTCAAATTAAATCCTCATTACATGAAATTTATGATCCTAATTTTTATTCTCGATTAAGATAACCACTATTGAAAGCATTATTAGAATCATTATCAAAACATTCATGATCCTGGTAAACATCAATATTGGAGAAATATATCTTTTCTTTCTCATAATTTTCAATAAGATTCACATCATATGAATTGAAAATTCTCTCTTGTTATCTGTTTTTACATCTATATCCTCTTTTTTTTGCAGCATAGACTAGAGAAATTCCATCATCCCCACTTTTCACAAAACATACAAGGTTTCCACAATTATTCTTTTTAATCCATGGACCTCCAAAAACTCTTATGTGTTTCATACTTGGATATTTTCCCTAAAATATTTTATATGAATTCATATCTGAATATGGCCTATTTCAATATCAGTTTTGAATGTACAAAGTATCATTCAGGTCTTGCCTCCAAAAGTAATGAGAGAGACTATGTTCAAGCAACATAGTTCATCCCATTTTAACTTTAATAATTTTATTTCTTTTAGAAAACCTATTTTTTGGGGGGGTATATGGTGAACTTAACACATATCGAATTCTATGCTTCACAGGATAGTTTTCAAACTCTTCATTTTTATAATCTCTGTCATTATTGTTCTCAGCTTATTCACTAAATACTCACATTTTTTCTATAATTTTCTCCTGAAACTCATAAACATTTTTAGATATTCTAACTTATGTCTCATGTACATTACACATGTAATGTGAATAAAATATTCTATGAAATTAGAGAAGTATTTATCTCAATTTTGGGATTTTTTTTAATTGGCCCACAGATATCAAAATTAATATGTTCCAAGGTTCATTTTGAAAAAATTACAAATCCCTTATATACATATTTTGAAAGCTTCAATTTCTCAAAAATAGTCCAACATTAACATCTTATTCTTGATAAATCATGAAAATTTCAGACATTATCTCACCTTGATAACTTGAAAATGTTTATTTAAAACATATGTCATATCCTTTTATGCCATAACTGATTTTCTTGAACCATACCCATGTAACAAAAGTTCTAAACGTCACCCATATATAAGAAATTCCCTTTTTATGTTTCCCTTTTGTAACTACATTTCCATTGTCATCAATTTTCATAACAAACCCATATTTTTTGAAGATATATTTGTTTCAACCATCACATAGTTGTGAAACACTCAACATATTTGTGTTTCTACGTATTAATATATAATTGTTTCATGGATTTCATCATTTCATTCATGATGATGGTTGATCCAACACCTTTGATCCTCAGATATTAATTGTTTCTAAATGGCATAGTTCTTTTTATTGAATTCGTTCACTTTATTCAGCAATATTAATTATCATGTAATATGAGAAGAATACCAACTATTATGAATCAATGGACATTCTCCTTTTGTAGATTTCAAAGTAGTTTCTACAACAAGATGTTTCTATTTTTACATTTCCTTCTTCAACTCCTTTTTTTGAGAAGAAGAGTTTTTTGTGCTAAAAAAACATCCTTATTCCAGATATCAAAAATGTCCACATCATTCACAAATAGTATATAGTGGTTGGAAATTAATCTCAACTTTCAAACCAGCCTTCTAAGATTTCTTCTGAACATCATTCTCGTACATATTAATTCAAGAGGATTGAATCCCCCTAAAAACTTGTCTTCAATAACTTGTTGATTAGTAGTAAGGTTTTTGGTTGAACCAACACATATTTTCCATGTTTCTAAATCCTATAAAAAGCCAGGGATATCCATTAAAGGAATATTTCCCTTTGAAACATCCATTCTAACCGGATTTGTAGGAACGATTATCAACAACCTTATTAACCGAACACTATTGTCCATCTGACTTCTGTTTTTCATTAGTAACATTCTTCTTCAGCCTGTATTTCTACCCAAACTTATCATATGAAATTGAAGTAGATATTTATATAGACGAATGATTTTTGGATACTTCTGATTTTTCACAATTTCATACACTGAACACATATTACCCTTCCAGCATTATTTTTATCAAAACCATTTCCATCATTCTTATAAGGCACCGAGCTTAAATCTTACTTAATATTGAATTAAATGAATAATTCACATTGAGGATCTTTTCAGGTTTAGAGTTTTAGAGAATTAGATCATAAATCATGAATTACATTCCACATTTAAACAAAATGGTTAAATAAAAGATAGTATTTGTTTTCCCCATCAACGGAAACATATTTAAAATAAAACATGGATTATTTCTTGACACTTCCTTGACACTATCATCATATCATGCACCTTTCCCTTGAACTGTGAAAAACATTTCAAAAACATGGGATGAGCATAAAAATCATAGTAAGGGATATAAAATTACGAAAAGAAAACATTAGTCCATGTTTGATATCATAATTTACTCATAAAACATAAGAACATTAACATACCTCATCAAAGCATGAATAAATCATAGAAATCATAAGGCATAATGGTAACTTGAGGCATTCATAACATTCTTACGAAGGGAGTAACCCTCTTAGTTATGTTTGGAATACCCATCATAGTATATTCCCTAAATCTATTTGGAGAAACCTTAATGTTTAACCCCTTCATGTTACCCAATGCATTGGAGAGCTATATAAGGCTCACCCACCCTTATTTTATCACAGAACCACCCATCTTCATAATAATTCCCAAGAACCATAACATAATTGTATCATATAAAACATGTATAAAGGAAACATAATATTTCCACTTTTCAATTACAAGATATCAATAAAACATATTGATATAAAAACATTATGAAAACCATTTTAAATACCAAAATAAAAGAAGAGTAAAACATGGTATTTATTTTTCATTCAAAAATATTTATGGCTTGTTGAGGAAGCCGAAACTCAAATAATGCTCACGGCGGCGGAGAAGTCATTGTCGCCGCATACGTACGATAAGAAAAACATTCCTTTTTGTAGTTTAGTAAAAAACATCATATAAAAAGATTCCTTTTGAATACACAAATAGTAAAATGGGTTTAAACACTGTATAAAAGAAATTTGTGTATAAAACAAAATATGCCTCAATGAAAGGAGATTGAGACATTGTCCCTTACAAAGACAGTATCCTTGGATTAAGGATAAATCAATTACATAATTATGTGTGACAAACGAATACACAAAATATATGTGGATATTAAGTGTAAAAAAATCAGAGGACATTAACACATATTCATAGAACGACGTATTCAAGGTGTAAAAGTTTATCCCAATGAATCAAAATTGGGATAAGATGTTTCCTTGCAAAAATTCAACAGCCTAACGGCGTCACTTCAAAATTCAAAAAAAGAGTTGATTAGAGATAAAAAGGGTATCTCATCACTTGGACATAAAATTTACATCAATAATGATATACAAGAACATATCCCAAAATAATATTATGTGAATTAAAAGACATAACAAAATAAGTCTTTTAAAAAGAGGAGGGTTAAAGGTTCCCTTACCGACTTGGGTAACTTTCGAAACATACACCCCACAGAAGATGGGTCATACAATGAAGATGTAAATACCCATAAATGAAATTATACTACAAAATGTGTATAATAATGGGCAGAACAGACACAACTTAACGTAAATAGTGGTAAACATAGCATAAATGTCACAGGAATAAAAGTGAGATGAAAAATCCCTTACAAAACACGGCAGCCTAACGGCACCACTTGAAGCTTCCAAAAATGGATTTATGATATCAAATAGGGTCTCTCATAATATGAACATAAAAATTTCAGTATGAGGAATATAAAAGAACATCCCCAAACATATGAAATATGTGCTTAAAATAAATGACATAAAAGAGAGTACTTAAAAAGAAAGAGAGAGGTTGGATCTCTTACGAAAATTCGGCAGCCTAACGGTGCCACTCAAAACTTCCAAAATGGATTGATGAGAGAAAATAAGGTATCTCACCATATGAACATAAAAATTACAGTAGGAGTAATATAAAATAACATCCCAATCATTAAAAATATGAGCTTAAAAGGAATGACATAAAAGAGTGTACTTAAAAAGAATGAGAGGGGTAGGATCCCTTACCTCACGTCCGTCTTGCCTTGTTCGTTTGTTTATATTCATGACTAATAAACATTGGTCAATTTATAATTGCTTAAGGAACTTATTTAAATGTTATTATTAAGTTCATATCACATATTATAATGTTATAATAATTTTTTAATAATTTTAGTTCATATTAGACGTTTTTTCCGATGTTTGGTACATGAGTAAAAAAAATGAACTTGTTTGAAAATGATTTCCCATGTAGTTATAAGAAAATCATTTACAGAATAGTATTAACGATTAAAATATCATATATATCCAGTAAATATTCATTATATACTATTCCATAACATTTCGTGATAAAAAAATGAAAAGCACTGTTCATGGAGATGGTAGGCTGTACGTACGCATGAACGCTACTTTCATTTTTTTGTTATATTAATGGAATTAAAAATATATGAGAGAGATATATATATATATTATAATTACAGTATAATATATATGTTATATAGGTCACATATATTCATTAATTTCTTTCTTTATACATTCCATGAATTTCATGAATGAGTCACATCACTTGAGGGGGCGGTAGTCCACACTTCCTCATATGAAATTATCGCATTTGCACAACATGAAAAGAATAAAGTTATGTTTTAAATATAAAATACAGAACATATAGTAAACATAAATACCATATATATCATATATATAATACAGTTACATCATAATGGACACCTTTAAAGGTGTTAAAAGAATATTGAACAATCATCGTTTCGTGAGGCAGAAAATTGCCAACCACAGAAACAGTATGTTCTTTAACCATTAGCCGAAGGTGTGTGAATGTGTAGCTCTAATACTTCTTATAAAAACATCCTAGTATATTTAATATACTGGTGTTGTTACAAAAAAAAGTAATAAAAAGATTTTAGGGGTTTGGAGAAGCAAAATAAAACAAAAGTACACAAGGGAAGACCTTACCTTTAAATCAGGTAACTCTCTTTGATTTAAGCTCAATGGCTTCCTGGGAAACAATTAAGCCCAAAGTGAGGCTTCAATGAAGAATAGAGGGATGTGGAGACATGAAATGGGCAGGTTTTGGCCTAGCCAAAGGCTTGTGTGGTGTGGGTAAGGTGGTAGAGGTGGGGGCCTTTTATAAGAGGAGAGGAGGGGCACTCTTGGAAAGTTACAAAATGTTACTTTATTTTCAAATGAGATTCGGATTTTAAAGGTCCCACATTGATGTATTTCGAGGATAAGGTGGTAAGGGTTCAAAATATACTCATCCAATAGGTCTTTTACAAGTGTCTGTTACAGTTTTAACATTATATTTTAATTTTATTTAAATCCTTTATTAATGAGGTAATCGATGCATCATCATGATGTCATAAATAATTTAATTTATATAATGTCTAAAAATTATAAAAAAATATCATGATGTAGGAAATATTTATATATTTCTATTGAATATTTATATTCAAAAATATAACTTGTATAACCCCATTTAAAAATTGTTTTAGTAAAACAACTCAGGCTTGTGACATTTTTATTTTAACTTAAAATAAAATGTTATTTATGTCATATTCCAACCAACGTGGCTCAATGGGGTCCCCAAGTTGACCCATGGATTGTATCGGTCGGCCATGACACATCTAATGAGGGTAATACATGTGTCTAGGTCATTTCATATTATTAGAACGTTATTTTTACCTTAAATTACACTAATCACCTCTAATCGCGATTAAAAACTTAAAAGTTACTATTCAAAAAAATTTATTTTAATCCCATTGAACCACATTTGACTTCATAATGACAACCATGTATGTCAAATTTTCGAAATTCAAATCATAGAAGTGTTAAATTTTCATTTAAACGAAAAATCAGTTTTCAAACTACCACTTAGTGGTTTCACTATTCATCAAAAATTGAAGTTTTTCAGAAAAATACCAAAAATTAACCCTATGCTATATTTGATATTCTGAATTCAAAAATGATGTCTATTTTAAAAAATTCAAAACATATATGTTTCATTAATTAATTTATTAATTAATTCCCACTGTGAAAACAAATAGTGTGTTTTTAAGAAACAATATCTATTAAAAGATTGACACTAGTTTAAGTCCAATTTCAAAGTGAAATTAATACCAATGACCACTATTGGATTAAATAGTAAAAATATATTCTAATTTCACTTTAAAAACAATTAAAAATACAATATAATCATATAAATAAATTAGATTAAAAAGAGGTTTTGAATTAAAATACTACATTTTTCACTATTCATTAAAAATGAACTTTATCGGAAGAATACGGAAAATTTACACAAAGTAAATTTTGATGTCCCAATTCTAAAGATGAATTTTATTTTGTAAAATACAACACATAAAATTGTCAAAAAGTGTATTTAAAAGTGGTTCTCCATCAAAAGGCGGTTAATCGACCTTTTAAAGAATATTAGGATGTTTACTCTTAAAATTAGATTCATTCGCATTTTTGATCATCAAACATTTATTGTAAAAAGTAAAAATATTTGACAAACATATATAATCATTTTTTAGTTAGTTCTGATCATTCCCGCCATTACAACGGCTAGGCGTTAACTACTATTTAAAATAATATTATTTTATTATTAGAGTGCAAAGTAAGATTCCCAAGAAACTCATTGTTGTGTATTGGGTACGCCATCGACCATAGCGTCCCCTTTAAAGTAATATTAATATTTTATTCACAAATATAGATAAATGTGAAAATGTGATATTCTTTATTTACCTTTGGGGTTACGTCCTTCCCCCCTTTTGGGAATTTCATCCTCATAATTTTAAAATTGGTCTTGGAAACATCATCAAAAATCCCACATCGGAACAAGAGTCAGTAACACAATCACTTTGAAATAAAGAAAGAGAAGTGAAAAGGTCACCTGAGTTAACCCATAATAGGAATCCATGTAGGAAAACATTGATATGGAGGAAAAAACAAAGGGTCATGTTCTGAGGGAGAGTGATATAAAACACGTTTTGGAGAAAGTTAACCACAAGAAAATCACATACTTGTGGTGGGTTAAACGGTATTCGATTCCCCCATAGGAAAAGTTAATAGAATTTTTTTTAAGTTACTTTTAATTGAGGAATTTATTTTTGATCTTAAGGAAACAAACATACTTGTCATGTTGACTTTCAAATTTTAATATATTTCTTACACAAACTCATACTTTCCCCAAATGATGAGTATTTAGGAAGAATTGTTTACATTAACAAAGCTATAATAAACTTCTAGATAATCACCTAGTCCACAAAAGATAACTATATACATCTCATGTCTTTAGACCTTAACCAAAACTAAAACCTAAATGGTTAGTATGAGATAAGATAATACCCATGAAGGATAATCATTTATATAAAAAAAATTCTTAATCTCCAAAATTTGTCAAACAATACCCTATGTTCAACAAAGACTATTCAATAAACAATTTGTCCATAAATTTCTTCAAAGTAAACCAAAATAAGATTGAAACCCAAATATTTGAAGGATTTATTCACATTGTCTTCCAAGGTACAAATTAACACTTATCTCCAAATAACATCAGTTTCTCTTAAAGTCTCATATTGAAAGGTAATTAACCTAATAAAATATCCTCCACGATAGGTCAATAATTTCTATAGATAACCCAAAATCAACTTACTCTTAATTCATAAAATCATCTAACTAAAAAGAATAAGTCATACTAACCGGGGACTTCACTTAGTCCAGTGGTAGGTGATAAATACCAGTCGCACTTTGGTTGTAGGTTCGATTCCCGCAGCTTTTTCCGACGCGACGAGTCGCCACACGGTCTGCATGTTGTCCTTTTAATAAAACTCCAAAAATAACCCTAACATGTTTTAACCTCAATAGTTTCCTTATACCTCTCATTTTCATCCAAATTCATTACGATATCAATATCTTAATTCTTGAAGTCTTATTTCACCACCATAAGATAAAATAAAATGATTCCAAAAATGAATAACATCATACATTGATCATGGTGTCCACTCGGTTTCATCGTCATCTTGCTCATGTATGTATAAGTCCCATGCATTACAACAAGGATTTAGAGATCCTTCAAAATAATTTGCTTCCTCCATCCAAATACACCTTGTACAACATGGGTCATATGGGTGTTCATAGAAAAATAGTTTTGGAAAATAATCTTGTATAACATATAATTCCAAAACATCTGATAAAACACGATTTCTATAAAATAGTCGGAGAGAATTTATGTTGAAACTTTCTATTATTGGTCCTTTTAAAATACCATAAGTATGTGTTGAGAGACTATATTTTAAAAGAAAATATAAATAGGTAGCGCAAGGGTCTCCTTCCTCAGCACCATTTTTAAAATCATAATCTGCTTCAAATTCTTTTGATAAGGTAAAATATTCGAAAATACCTTGATAATATTTACCTTTCTTGAAAATATGAGAATATTTTGAAAATAGTATTTTTCTAAATACAACCCATGATCCACGATGATAACGAGGTATAGTGGAGGTATTTGATATCTCAAACAACTACTTGCAAGTGAGTTGTATGTTAGAAAAATTTTCACAATCTTCCGAACATGACTTTGAAATAATTATTGCAAGCATGTCATCAGGAAGAGATAGGAAGATCAATTGAGATCCTTCTCCTTCCATTAGTAACCGGCTTTACTTTACCTAAAAAAAGTTACAATACAAGGATTTAACTGAAATAATAGATATAGGGACTAATCATGTGTCTAACAAAAACTCCTAATCCCTAAAGATGTCTAAACCAACCTCTGATACCGACTATAAGGCCCCGACCTTAATCCTTACATAATATTGAATTAAATGAATAATTCACATTGAGGATCTTTTCAGGTTTAGAGTTTTATATAATTAGATCATAAATCATGAATTACATTTCACATTAAAACAAAGTGATTACATAAAAGATAGTATTCATATTCCCCATCAACGGAAACATATTTAAAATAAAGCATGGATTCTTTTTTGACACTTCCTTGACACTATCATCATAACATGCACCTTTCCCTTGACCTGTGAAAAACATTTAAAAAACATGGGATGAGCATAAAAAGCTCAGTAAGGGAAATAAAAGTACGAAAAGAAAACATTAGTCCGTGTATGAAATCATAATTTACTCATAAAACATAATCATTTTAACATACCTCATCAAAGAAGGAATAAATCATTGAAATCATAAGTCATAATGGTAACTTGAGGCATTCATAACTTTCTTACGTAGGGAGTAACCCTCTTGGTTACGTTTGGAATCCCCATCACAGTATATTCCCTAAATCTCTTCGGAGAAACCTTAACGTTTAACCCCTTCGCGTTACCCAATGCATTGGAGAGCAATATCGGGCTCACCCGCCATTAGTTTATCACGGAACCACCCGTCTTCATAATAATGCCCAAGAACCATAACATAATTGTATCATATAAAACATGTATAAAGGAAACATAACATTTCCACTTTTAAATTACAATATATCAATAAAACACATTGATATAAAAACATTATGAAAACCATTTTCAATACTGAAAATAAAATAATAGTAAAACATGGTATTTAATTTTCATTCAAAAAAAGTTATGGCTTTTAGAGGAAGCCGAAACTCAAATAATGGTCATGGCGGCGGAGAAGTCGTTGTCGCCGCATACGTACAACAAGAAAAACATTCCTTTTTATAGTTTAGTAAAACGCTTCGTATAAAAAGATTCTTTTTGAATAAAGGAACATTCAAAGGGGTTTATACACTGTATAAAAGAAATTTGTGTATAAAACAAAATATGCCTCAATGAAAGGAGATTGAGACGATGTCCCTTAAAAGACGGTATCCTTGGATTAAGGATAAATCAATTACATAATTATGTGTGACAAACGAATACACCAAATATATGTGGATATTAAGTGTATAAAAATCAGAGGACATTCACACATATTCATATAATGACATATTCAATGAGTACAAGTTTATCCCAAAGAATCAAAATTGGGTTAAGAAGTTTCCTTGCAAAAATTCAACAGCCTAACGGCATCAATTCAAAATTCAGAAAAAGAGTTGATAAGAGATAAAAAGGGTATCTCATCACAAGGACATAAAATTTACATCAATAAGGATATATAAGAAGATATCCCAAAATAATATTATGTGAATTAAAAGACATAACAAAAGAAGTCTTTTAAAAAGAGGAGGGTGAAAGGTTCCCTTACCGACTTGGGTAACTTTCGAAACGTACACCCCATGGAAGAAGGGTCATAGAATGAAGATGTAAATACTCATAAATGAAATTATACTAAAAAAAGTGTATAATAATGGGAAGTACATACACCAATCAATGTAAATAGTGGCAAATGTATCATAAATGTCACATGAATAAAAGTGAGATGAAAAATCCCTTACTAAAAATCGGCAGCCTAACGACGCCACTTAAAACATCCAAAAATGGATTTATGAGATCAAATAGGGTCTCTCATAATATGAACATAAAAATTTCAGTATGAGGAATATAAAATAACATCCCCAAACATAAGAAATATGATCTTAAAAGAAATGACATAAAATAGAGTGCTTAAAAAGAAAGAGAGAGGTTGTATCTCTTACGAAAATTCGGCAGCCTAACAGCGCCACTCAAAATGTCCAAAATGGATTGATGAGAGAAAATAGGGTCTCTCACCATATGAATATAAAAATTACAGTAGGATTAATATAAAATAACATCCCAATCATAAGAAATATTATCTTAAAAGGAATGACATAAAATAGTGTACTTAAAAAGAAAGAGAGGGGTAGGATCCCTTACCTCAAATCCGACTTGTCTTGTTTGTTTGTTTATATTTATGAATAATAAACATTGGTCAATTTATAATTTCTTAAGGACCTCCTTTAAATATTATTATTCATATAATATCACATATTATAATGTTATAATAATTGTTTAATAATGGCAGTTAATATCAGACATTTTTGCCGATGTTTGGTACATGAGAAAAAAAATGAACTTGTTTTAAAATGATTTCCCATGTAGTTATAAGTAAATAATTTACATAATAGTATTAATGATTAAAATATCATATATATCCAGTAAATATTCAATTTATAATATTCCATAACATTTGGAGATAAAAAAAATGAAAAACACCATTCATGGAGATGGTAGGCCGTACGTACACATGAACACTACTTTCATTTTTTTGTTATATTAATGGAATTAAAAATAATTGAGATATATATATATATATATTATAATTCCAGTATAATATATATGTTATATAGGTCACATATTTTCATTAATTTCATTCTTTATACAATCCACGTATTGCATGAACGAGTCACATCATTTGAGGGGGCGGTAGTCCACACTTCCTCATATGAAATTATCACATTTACACAACATGAAATGAATAAAGGTATGTTTTAAATATAAAATAAATAAGAATATAGTAAACATAAATACCATATATATCATATATAAAATATACTGACATCATAATGGACACCTTTAAAGGTGTTAAAAAAATATTGAACAATCATCGTTTCATGAGGCAGAAAATCGCCAACCACAAAATCCGCATCTTCTTTAACCATTAGGCGAAGGTGTGTGAAAGTGTTTCTAGAATAATTCTTATAAAAACATCCTAGTATATTTAATATACTTGTTTTTTTAGAAAAAAAGTAATAAAAAGTGTTTAGGGGTTTGGAGAAGCAAAAGAAAACAAAAGAACACAAGGGAAGGCATTACCTTTAAATCGGTTAACTCTCTTTGATTTATGCTCAAAGGCCTCCTTGGAATGGATTCTGCCCAAATTGAGGCTTCAATGAAGAAGAGAGGGATGCGGAGAGATGAAATGGGTAGGGTTTGGCCAGGCCAATGGATTGAGAGGTGTGGGTAAGGTGGTAGAGGTGGGGGCCTTTTATAATAGGAGAGGAGGGGCACTCTTGGAATGTTACAAAATGTTACTTTATTTTCAAATGCGTTTCAGATTTTAAAGGTCCCACATTGATTTATTTCTAGGATAAGGTGGTAAGGGTTCGAAATATACTCATAAAATAGGTCTTTTACAAGTTTATGTTATAGTTTTAACATTATCTTTTAATTTTATATAAATCCTTTATTAATGATGTAATCGATGCATCATCATTATGTCATAAATAATTTAATTTATTTAATGTATAAAAAATATAAAAAAATATCATGATGTAGGAAATCCTTTTACCTTTCTAATGAATTTTTATATTCAAAAATTATACTTTCATAACCCCATTTAAAAATTGTTTTAGTAAAATGACTCAGGCTTGTGACATTTTTATTTTAACTTAAAACAAAAAGTTATTTATGTCATATTCCAACCAATGTAGCTCCATGGGGTCACCAAGTTTACCCATGGATTGTATTGGTCTGCAATGACACATCCAATGAAGGTAGGACATGTGTCTAGGTCATTTCATATCATTAAAAAATTATTTTTACCTTAAATTACAATAATTACCTCTAATTGCGATTAAAAACTTAAAAGTTACTATTCACCAAAAAATTATTTTAATCCCATTGAACCACATATTACATCCTAATGACAACCATATATGTTGGATTTTTGAAATTAAAATCACAGATGTGTTAAATGTTCATTTAAATGAAAAATCAGTTTTTAAACTACCACTTAGTGGTTTCACTATTCATCAAAAATTGATGTTTTTCAGAAAAATTCCAAAAATTCACCCTAAGCTATATTTGATAATCCGAATTCAAAAATTATGTCTATTTTACCAAATTCAAAACATATATGTTGCATTAATTAATTTAATAATTAATTCCCGCTATCAAAACAAATAGCGTGTTTTTAAGAAACAATATCTATTAAAAGATTGACACTAGTTTAAGTCCCATTACAAAGTCAAATTAATACCAATGACCACTGTTGGATTAAATGGTAAAAATATATTCTAATTTCACTTGAAAAAAAATTCACAATATAATATAATCATATAAATAAATTAGATTAAAAATTGGTTTTGAATTAAACTACAACATTTTTCAATATTCATTAAAAATGAACTTTATCGAAAAAATAACAAAAATTTACACAAAGTAAATTTTGATGTCTCTATTCTAATGAAGAATTTAATTTTGTCAAATATAACACATAAAATTGTGAAAATGTGGATTTAAAAGAGGTTCGCCATCAAAGGTGGTTAATCGACCATTTCAAGAATATTAGAATGCTTACACTTAAAATTGGATTAATTCGCATTTTTAATACATTAACATTTATTGTAAAAAGTTAAAAAATTTGACAAACATATATAATCATTTTGTAGTTAGTTCTGTTCATTCCCGCCATTACAATGGCTAGGCGTTAACTACTATTTAAAATAATATTATTTTATTATTAGAGTGCAACATAAGATTCCCAAGAAACTCGTTGTTGCGTATTGGGTACGCCATTGAGCATAACGTCCCCTTTAAAGTATTATTAATATTTTATTCACAAATATAGATAAATTTGAAAATGTAATATTCTTTATTTGCCTGGGGTGTTACAATTTTTCTCAACCGTTGATGGTAAATTTGTTGATCCTTCTTTGGTATATCTCACTAGAACACTGAACGACATCCAATGTAGTGATATTGAAACATATAGTCTTTTATTCACCTTCAAAAAGTTTTAGTTGGAAAATTTTCAACTCTTCATCGTTTTCCATATAATTTACATCCAGATGATAATTATGATTATTTCCACTCTAAATTGAATTCAATAGATCATCAAGATATTTTACAATCTTTACCTTCTCATTCGGATAACCTTATTGATTTTTAATGAAGAATATTCATCTATAAACGTCTAATTTTCCTTCTAAAACCTTCTAATCGTACTGAAAAATTATTTCAACTATTTTTTCATATGATATTCATGTTGGGATTATTCTTATTTAGAACTATTGCTTCCAAAATCATCATTATTTACTGTTAAAAGAAAGGTATTATGTCTATCATTCTCACCAAAAGATTTTTTAGATGCATCTTTATTATCATCTTCTTCATCAACTTTATTCCAAAAGCTTCTTATTTTTTATTAGAAATCTTTTTATCCTTCCCTCATTCAAAATATTTATCTTAAACCCACTTCTTATTCCACAGCATTCTACGTCTTCATTAATTTTCATCATTGTATTCTTCTTTATTTATTTGAGGAACGTTAGCTTCAATATAACCAATGGATCCACATGAAAAACATTTCATAGGGAGTTTCCCCTTGTATTTCCATGTACCTCTTTTCACATTCGTAGAAAAAATGATATAATTTCATAATTGTTTTTGAAAATCCTCATCTTTAGAATCAGATTCACCAAATTTATCTTCAATAAGAATTTTCTTCATATTCTCATTCTTTGAAGCCTTACAAGACATTTCTCTATTAGATATTGTTTTTTTCTTCATAGTCCTATCCCTTATCATTTCATAAGTGATGGGAGTGATATAGAAATAATCTAGAAATAATGTTTCTGGGTATCTGTCTTCTAATGATGAAGCATCATAATCAAACATGCTGGGTAGAATTCTCAAGATCTTTTCAGCAAATGTAGAATCCTCTATCTTTTCACCAGGAAATATGATTGTACTAAAAATGTTATTTACCCTAGTAATGAAGTCCCCAATAGATTCAAAATTTCCCAATTTAATCTCTTCATACTTCAGCCACCTGATTTAAATTTTTTCTTTCTTCAATGTTGTATTTCCTTCAAAACTATTCTTCAACTTGTCCAAGATTACTTTAGCTATAATGGAACCTTTAACTCTTAAAAACCCACTCTCAGAAAGTGATTGAATTAATTCATTTATCACACATCCATCATTAACAATATTCATCTTATCAATCAGTATAATATGAGCATTTCTATCAATATAAGGAAATCCATCATTTGTAGCTTCATGAAATTCATACCTAAGAGACATAAGGCATGATTCTTTCTTTCCAGATTTAATAATTCAAACCATTAAATATCAAAATCCCCTAACTGTTCATTAAATTAAGATTACATATCACTAATTTTCTTCAATACAACAGAAAATAACCAATGAAAGGAATATATTTCTCTTATACCAATTAAAATTTTCTCTGTCAGGATCCAAGTATCACTAAGAGGGCGAGGGTTGAATCAGCAATATCACTGCCTTTATTATTTTCTTATTTTTTAAATATCCATCACCTCCTATTAAATATTTATTTCCATACTCATCATAATCAAAACACACATCCACAAGAACACATGATTTACTTGGTTCACTAATCAACAAGAGTAGCTACGTCCTTATTTTTGTACAAAAACAATCTAGTACCATAAAATCCACTAGAAAATAATCCTTTGATGTGAAAAAATGATTAATATATACCCTTACACACGTGTATCACATTGAAAATAATCCAAAAGTTCGTGTTCACCCTCTTATTATAAATAGAATAAAATAATGTTTTAGATAATCTTAATCATCTATCACAGTTTGATATTTCAAAACAATTATTCTTTTTCCTACCGAAAAGCTGGTATGAAATTCCTTGCACACAACTTACTAATTTTTCTGAACTCAAATATTTCACTCACCCATTTAGTTGTCTTTCCAAAAACTTTCATACCACACACACATGATTTTTTTTTCATCAAACACCTCTTGTGAGAAACTTCAATAATGCGCACAACTCTGCTCTTTCTTAGAACTTCTCCTTCTAATGTGAAACCCTATTTTATTCACACAAAATCCTTTAATTAAAATTATTCAATGATCCAGAGCTTTTTATTTCTTTATGGTTCTACATTATCAAATGATATGGGGTTACCTCTTATTTATAGGCATTGCTGACCCCTACTTTCAAAAAAACCCAACGGGTCATGCAAGATTTTGATGTGTTGCGCAAAAACTCATTTGACGGAGCATTGGGTGATTATGTCTCTTATGCACCAACCCCGTCATTAATGAATTTCTTGAATCTTTCATGCACTTCATGCATTTTCCATTTTTAAATGATTCAAACATGAATCCTGACTTGCACACAACATTACAAACTCCTTTTAACCTTGAATGAAAAAACTAATATTTTATTGCGGGTATTACCTTTTCAGATTATGATGTTCAGATCTAAGAAGTCCACTTATTAGAAATATACCAATACATATTCAAAATGGCATCAAATATCATTTTTCAAAATCACAATTCTCCACCTTTCTATTCTTAGCCCAAAATGTTTTCCAAACACTGCAAAATAGTGCCACCTTGAAATTTGCATTGGAAAAAACCCCAATAAATATTCAATGTCGTCTATATTATTCAGAAAACAAATGATTTCATCATGAACTGTATTTGTCATGATATATATTCTTTGATCAAACACCATTATGATCATCATATTTTCAATGGAAAGTAAAAAAACTTCCCTATCTTCAAACAATATCATCTATTCCGACCAAAAATAAATATGGTTTGTATCTACATTTATCCCCCAATCAATCATAAGGATTACATCACATGATCACCAAACTTATGATATTTTGGAAATTCAAATTATTAAATAATCTCCTGTTTTTAAGTCACTTTACAAATTTAATTGATTTATATTCTTTGAAAATAAATGGAAAATCTTTTAAAAAAACTCTTCTTACATCCTTCACTAACTATCTTGTTCCTAATAAATAAAAAAATCTATAGTTATAAGAATTGTAATATAAGGAATATCTTCTCACGGGAGAAAATAATTTTTTCCATGATGAGGGTATTAGATGATCCACTATAGTTGTTAAGCCTTTATACTATAAAAAATAAGATGCAACAATATATTTCTTATGATAATGAGGGAATTCAACATGTGTCATGTTATTGTTTATAACATGATTCGGTTTAGCTGGTATAACTATGATGTTCTCATCTCCTAATACAATATATTTAGGCTCATCATTGTGGAAATCATTATATTTCCTATAGTTACAGTTATTGTTATGTCTTACCCTATTTACAACCATATTCTTCAGAAAAATATAACAATTCATTAAAATAGAATAAGGAAACATACAAACATGGAAGGACTAATGTATAAATTATAAGAATACCCTAACAAATGAGACTCTATTTTTCGATATAGGTTGCCCAAGATAAATATTACAATTAGGATATTTGCACTAATAAGGTTTTAAGTTATTTATAATGGTTCCTAAATTTTAACTCACCGAACCAAGTTACCCAGAGTTAGGGATTTATTATATAAAATTGAAATGATACAAGGAATCATGTCCTGAAATACCAATCTATTTAGTTTTATTAGAATCAAGATACATACAGAAGTTCAACATTACTACTTGAATAGAAATACAACCCTAATTTATTCCATTAAAAACATCCAATCCTCCTAGATTATGCATGCAATTCACTCACAAATAAATTCTTCATATCCTGGGAAAATGAAACCTAAGAAAGTGGTGAGATTAAATGCTTAGCAAGGGTATGCAATATAGAGGAGGATAACATAATCATTAAGCATGGTGAATAATTAAAAACACACTCCTTTACAAATAATAAACATGAACACTTTAAGGAAGGAATATGAGATGAGTAAATAAAGACACAATAAAACATATTCATGGGTATTCTGCTAGTCAAATAACCACATGAACAATCATTATTATATTCATATTGAGGTAATGTATAATGCCGAAAATTTTGAAACATCAAGTCAAGGCCTCAGTCAAGATGTCTAAAAATGATTTAGGCCACGACCAAACCCATATATCTAATTGGGAAAGGCCTCATACAATTCCACGTCAAATATTCTCATTAGACCTACTAATGCACAAATGAGCTATAGTAGGATCTACCCATCACATACTCAGTCCAATACATTCCTCATATGAAAAGGATGAAACATAACACGAACATTCATATTAAAACAAGCCCACGAAATGTCAATACATTAACTACAAACCATGAATGGTATAAAAATAAAATATCCACAGTCAAACATATCAAAAAACCTTCAATAAAATATGGATGATTTGTATCATAATAAATCAACATCAAACATGATTAAAATCCATCAAAGGATGATGGAATAGATGAATTAAAAACTATTTGAAAAAAATACCTATTTCTATTTTTAATCCATTTAAGAGTCACATAATTATAAAATAAAAAAATTATTTTGACAGTATTCTTATTAGATTGTAAGGGAAGCTTCGATGATGTTATAATAGTGGAAAATAGATGCACCCACCGTATATGTTAGAAAGAACATTCTTACATTAATTTTGTCGAAAATGTCATGACGTACCTTGTTTGAAAATGACAGAATGATTCCTTTCAAAACATATATGGTCAAATAATGGTATAAATGAATTTTACCCATAGTATAGTAAATAGAATTTTTTTTTGATTTTTTTAAGAAAACACGGATGTGGATAATAAAGTGGTCATAGTCAATACTTAAGTAAAAACAATCTCGGATAATAAAGAGATTGTGAAATTAACCCTAACCATGTACTTTTCCTTGGTCAAGGGTATGATAACATCCTATATAATTGTCATATCAATGTTATTAAAATATAAAATAACTATATACATAAATATGATATCATATATGATCCTATAATATTTCTTTGTAAATAATATTTCAGTAGTATCATCATTTCGGGTGTTAATTGATTTGTTTTCCTTTATATGGTTTTTTACGTGTGCCATGTTTGTTATGTATTTCATGTATTTTATTTATATAAAGAATAAAAATGTTATATTTATTATTTAAATTATTTATACTCATTATTATACCCATCAAAATAATTAAGTGTTTGACTAAGAGACTACACCACGATGTGGAGACGTTAAGCTGTACGTAAGCACGTCTGGTGACATTATCTTTTATAAGATGGATAAAATAACTAATATTGTTATAACATATTTATAATAACATCACAGTGTGGATAAGGTATTGGATTTATATTTTTTAATGGAAACAACAATGAAAGGGGAATTGGAAGAAGAAAAGAACATGAAATTGGTATTGAAATATTTACCTTTTCTTTGGGTTCTTCCTTTTGATTTGATCAAAAGGGATCCATAGGATGGATTTATGACCAATGGAAGGCCTCTTGGATGAGTAGTGTAATGTTGGGAGGATATCTGGGTAGAGGTTGGCTGAGCCAAATGGCTTTGAAGATGTGATTTTTAGAGAAGGGTAAGTTCCCTTTTATTAGAGAGGTGTGGGTCACTTTAGGAAAAGTTGGAAATATTATTTTATAATAAAATCATTTTCGGTTTCAAATGGACCCAAAATGATTTATTTTGATAATAATGTGGGTATGAGTATAAAAACTCTCTACTAATAGGTTTTATATAGGTTTATTTCACCATATTAACGTTATCTTTTAGATTTGACTCTAAGTTAAATAGTTTATCATTAACATGTATATTTGTGTTTTTATATTATATGGTTAATAAAATTACTATAAAATGTCAAGAGAACCCCAATAAGATCATTATTAATATATATATCATTATATATGTCTTCTGGCCAGACCAAGTATTTTTAGTAATATTTTATAAATTAATAATATAGTATTTGTTTTAAAAACTCAATTATTTCAATTTTGACACTATTTAGTATTTGATTTTTTTGAAAGCCATAAAAACATTATAAATTCGAATAAAATTAATTTCACCAACCATATCATGTCATATTAACCTATAAAATTAGATTAATTAATCATAATCCTCAATATACATTTATTTCAATATTTATAATATCAATTTTTTAATATTTTATTCATAAGGTAATTATTACATCATCATTGCGTCATAAATAAATCAAATTATTTAATATCTAAAATTATAAATAAAATACCATTATGTATTAAATATTTTTATATACATAATCAATATTTATTTCTTAATTTATATTGTGTGCAACTCTATATTAAAATGGTTAGTTATTAAATTTTGAAATTAACTCTTTTAACTCTTCTTTAAATAAAAATATAGTAAATGTCCTAATCTAAAACAAGTGGACCAAAGTGGATCATATTTTATTTCTAAGGATGTTATTGGTCAAATTATACTTATCTAATATAATTATGAAATGTGTTAAAGTAATTATAATATCATTTTTACACTTAATTACCCTATTTACTTTTAACCGTTGTAAATAAAAGTCATAAGTTATTATTCACAAAAAATTATTTTAATCTTATTGAACCACATTTTGATTATTGATATAAACGGTGTATATCATATTTTTGAAATTCAACTCACAGAAGTGGTAAAATTAAGGTCTATGCATGTTTTCAAATGCTCCTTGGAGATGGGTAAACAACGGTAAAATGTTTAATAAAAATTTTATATATTTAAAATTATTATAAAATTACTCCAATGAATTGTATTGAACATATATAGTGATTCTGTATCTATTTTCACCTAAAATAAATTTATATAAAATAAATAATTATTTAAATAAAAATTCTGTTTTAACCAATAACACATTGTTTTTCACTATTCATCAAAAATTGATTGTTTTTGGAAGAATACCAAAAATTCACCCTAAGTTAATTTCAATATTCCAAATTACAAAATGAAGTCCAATTTGAAAAATAAAATTTATAAAATTTCAAAAAGTGGGAATTACTATTCATAATAACTAGTTTGATTGGTCATAGGGTGTTAGAATCCCGAAGTTGCATACAATACAAGCTATTGAATTATTCAATGGGAAATTTACCATAGAAGCATGGGTTATTACATTATTCCCTCCTTCAAATAATTTAATACACAATATTTCTAGAATACTACTGCACAAAATGATTCAGGTGGTTTTTCATCATAAGTTCCTCTCCGTATAACTTTTACCACACTAGTCGTCCAGTTTTTCGACACTTGTTCTCTTGTATCAAGAATCATGATAGTCTCTTCAAAATAAGAAATATCAGGTTCCAGTTCAATTTCCTCATAGTTGAGTACATGAGTTGGGTCATGCATGTATTCTATCAATAATGATACATGGAAGACAATGTGATCTTTGGAGAGACTTGGTGGAATTTCTAAACGGTAAGCTACAACCCCAATTTGTTTTAGAATCTTGAAAGTTATGATGTACCTAGGACTTAATTTACCCTACTAATTTAATCTAATAATTACCTTCCATGGAGATACCTTCATGAAAACATGATTTCCTACATGAAATTCCAAATCCTTCCTATAGTTATTGGCATACCTCTATTGCCTACATTGATTTGTTTTGATGTGGGTTTGGATAACCTTTACCTTTTCTATAATTTCCTCAACATGTTCTGGGCCTACTAGTTTTCATTCACCAACATCATCCGAATAAGTTGGTGTGTGACACCACTTTCCATATAAAGCTTCATAGGGTTCCATCTGAATACTTAAATGTATGCCATTATTATAATAAAATTCTACCAGAGGTAAATATTGATCCCACATATGTTGAATGTCAAGCGAGAAAGATCTCAACATGTCTTATATGGTTTGAATAATATGTTCTGATTGTCCATGAGTTTGATGGAGGTAGGATGTTCTCAAATGTAGTTCTGTATCTAGGGATTTCTAATGACTTTTCCAGAATCTGGATGTAAAACGAGGATCAAGATCCGAAATAATTGTTAGGGGTACTCCATGATGACTTATAACTTCATTAATATATAGTTTTTCTAAACGTTCATGAGGTTAATATTCTCTTATAGCAATAAAATATTCCAAAATGGTAAAACAATCAACAATGACCCATATTTCATCATTCCTTATAGAAGTCTTTGGTAGACCAATGAAAAATTCCATTGTAATATCATCCCATTTCCACTCAGGTATAGGAAGAGGTTGCATGACTCCTCCAAGTTATTTCCTTCCATCTTTCACTTGTTGACAAACCATAATTCTTGAAACAAAATCCTTAATATCACGCTTCATGTTGTCCCAAAAAATATGTTCCTTCAAATCTCTTTACATCTTGGTGCTCCTCGGGTATATAGAGAAATTGAAGCTATTTGAATTATCAAAACAAATTTCTTTTTAGATTAGGTATAAAGAGAACACAAAATCTCTTCCCAAATTTAAAAATTCCATCTTCATATACGAAGTTACTCAATCTCCCTTCATTTTCAGCATTAAAAATCTTTTGAAACTCTTTATCATCAGTCTGTGAACTATTTTTGACTTCTAGTAAAGATGGTTTGGAAACCATTTGAAAAATAATTGATGTTTCACCTTCTATGTTTATTCGCATATCCTTATTTACTAGATTCCTAAAAATAAGATCCCTTTCAACTCTTATCTTGGTCAAAACTCCATGGTCCTTTATACTCAAAGAAAATAACACCTTATTTTCTTCCCTCGGTGGTAGTGTATTGTCCAATAATAATCCTTGAGTTGTTCAAGCCATCTCATTTGACTCATGTTTAGTTATTTTTGTTTGAAAATATACATCAAACTCATGTGATCTATATAAATCTCACATTTATATCCATATAGATAGTGTCTTCATATTATTAGAGTAACGATTACAGCTTCTAACTGAAGATTGTGAGTATGATTGATTTTCTTAGGAATTTTTAGCTATCGTGATGCATAGGAAATAACACTATAATTCTGCATAAGGACACAACCAATTATTTTCATTTAAGAATAAATTTAAATAACAAACCTATAAATCCCATATGTTAGAGTCATTATAGAATAAATAACTAATATACTATTTAATTCTTCAAAACATTCTTCACGCTCTTTTGTACAAACAAAATTTACCCCTTTATGTGTGAACTTGGTTACTGGGTTATCCAAGCGAGAAAAATCCTAGATGAAACGTCGATAAAAACCTGTTAAACCAATAAAACCGCATACCTTAGTTATACTCATTGATTTTGGACATTATTATAGTGACTTGGTCTTTGAAAGATCAACAGAGATTCTATCCTTAGAAACAATATGGCCAAGAAAAGAATTCTCATGAAGCCAGAATTCACACATTATAAACATCCCATATAATTAATTTATTCTATGCGTCTTTAGAATAATGGGCAAGTGATTTTCCTTATCTTTATATCTTTTTAAATATACCAAGATATTATAAATAAATATTACTACGACATCACCAAGATATTCCTTGAAAACACTATTCATTAGATCCATGACGACAAAGGGTTCATTAGTCAATCCAAAATGCAGTACTGTAAACACATAATGCTCATCCCTAGTTTGAAATATTGTTTTCAGAATGTATTCCTTATTCACACAGAATTGATGATATCTAAATTGAAGGTCAATCTTTGAAAAATATTTATCTCTATGAAGTAGGTCAAATAAATCATCAATGCAAGGTAGGGGATACTTGTTCTTTATTGTTATAACATTGATCTCCCAGTAGTCAATGCAAAACCTCATATATCCTTTATTCTTCTTATCAAAAAGGAAAGGGGATCCCCATAGAGAAACACTAGGGTGAATAAATCCCTTATCAATCAATTCCTATATTTGTTTTATTAGTTCATGTAATTCCATAGTGGCCATTATATAAGGGGTCTTTGATATGGGCCATGAATAATAAATTAAAACAATGGAAAACTCAATTTCTCATTCTTGAGGATTTCCAGGTAAATCCTATAGAAACACATCAACATATTCGTGCACAATAGGTATGTCCTCTATTTGACCATTATTTTACTCTCCCATTGTTATTTCATTCTCTTCCTCTCCTATAATTGAATTTAGTGGAGCTACTGGGGGTGGATCTAGATAAAAATCAGGTGGTGATGTTTCTACTCTAAAGACAAGGTAATCATTATCAGCGTCGAAAATTGTAATCTCCATATTCTTACAATAAAATTTCTCATCAAGGTTCGAAATCCAATCCATACTGAGTATTATATCAAATTCAATAAAGTGTATGACGATGAGATCAGTAGAAAAAACATTTATATTCCCTAGTGGGGACTGATTCACAAAATATTTTTTCAATGATACATCACTTATGAGTTTTGACTGAAAACTCCATTTTTATATCAAATTGAACATATATAATTTTCTTAGCAAACTGGGATGACACAAAATAATGCGATGATCCAAAATAAAATAAATATTTGGTTAAACATGAGGAAACCATTAAATTACCTTCCACTATATCTTTCGGAGCATTAACCTCAGCAGTAGTGATTGAAAAAGTTTATCCATGATCCCTTGGCCTTTTCTCAGGTATATTTCCCTAAAGCATAGGTCATTCATTGACATAATGTCCCATCTTCCGGAAATTTTAGCATTGAATCCTGGTAGCTTAATTCATCATGTTAAAATCACTAGAAATATGGCCTTTCTGTCAACATTTGGAGCATAATCCTTATTCTTTTAGACAGCCACAATGGTGCTTCCTTCCAAAATTATCATTGGGTGGAAATTAAATTCTTCCCTTCTTCCCTATTTACTTATTTCTTTTCCCCGAGTGTTCAACAGATTTTTTCTTCTCTTTATTTTATTTAATATTGTAAGAAAGAGAGAATTTTTTTTCGATCGTGATAGCACATGAGACAATGTATTCATACAGTGAGAAGGATTGTGACACTAATGCTTGCTGGTGAAATGGTTTTAACCGATCAATGAAATGATCAATCATAATTCTTGTGTTTCATATATAATCTACAAGATTCCTTGTTAAACCTGTAATGTTAGAATCATACTATGTGACATTATCATCCTATTTTTCCCTTAGACTCAGGAATTGTCTTTCCATATATTCTAGATGGCCATGAGGAAATTATTTTTCTATGAAAATATCTTTAAACTATCACCATTCCATGATTGATACTTCTGAATCGGTCTTTTTTTTGAATCAATGACCACCATTGATCATCATCTCCCATGAGGCGATAAACTGCCAGGTCAACTTTTTCTCTTTCGCAACTCCCCAAAGCATGAAATATTTTCTCTAAGGAAGTTATCCATTTCTTAGATACTAACAGATTTGTACTTACATTGAATATTGTTTGTTATATCCCATGATGTGGTGTAACATTAATCCTCCTTGTTGTGGATCAAGGTGCTCCATATGGGTAAGGTTATTATTTATAACCTCAGTATGTTTTCCTAATATGGAGATAAACTGATCCGCACGAGTTGCATCACCACCTCCACTATAATTATCTTTAGTAAGAGGGAAATCCATACATGGATTATGTGAATTGAAATGGCTTCCAATACTTCCACTAGGTTCCATTTATAAACAGTGGCATACAGATGATTAGTTTATGAATCAAAATACATAATTTTGAACTTGTAAACACTTAACATAAATTGAACTGTTTAGGCATATAATCTATAATCATATAAATGTTTTCTTTGAAGATGTATATACTCAAAAATCCTTCATAAGGGATTGTAATTAAAATGAGAATTATCCTAAGAATATCCCCGAGGAGTGTCGTAACCAAGAGTGCATCAAGGCCCGTTGTCATGCACCAGTTCTCGTTCGAGTCTATCCCAAAGTGGTGTTTTCAGGTTTTACCCCTAGGTACATCTATGCTAGTTCCACCTCTATCTGCTCGTATCTAGACAGGGATATACATCTTGTAAAACTAAAAAAATATATATTGTGCTAAAATTCTAGGAAGTTCATCTATACTGATCCTCAAAGTCATTCTTAGGATAGTGTTCTCTAATCAGAGATTTCCTAAATCTAGTTTTCTAGGTTTATACTAAAATATCTATAATAACAACATTAACACACAAACCCCAGTTACATAGGTTCGATGCTTTATTACATAACATTTCCATGATACAAGAAATCATGTCCCAAAAAACCGATTAGTTTAGTATTATTGCAAAAAAGATACAAACATAAATTCATCATTACAACTTGAAAAAAAATAAAACATTAATTTATTCCATTAGAAACATCCAAGTCTCTAAGATTATGCCTACAAGTCACTCATAACTAACTTCTTCATATACTCAGAAAATGAATCAGAAGAAAGGGGTGAGCTCAAACACTCAGTAACAATAAGAAATAAAATGGAAGATAACATTAACATTAGGCATGATGAAGAATTAAAAACACATGCCTTTACAAATAATAAACATGTAAAATTTATGGAATGAATATGAGCTGAGTAAATAATTCCATAATAAAACATAGTCAAGTGTATTGTACTACTCTAATAACCCAATGATCCATCATAATTAATTTCATAATTAGGGAATGTATAATGCCAGAGATTTTGAAACATCTTGTCATGGCCTCGGCCAAGACGTCTAAAAATTATTTAGCCCTCTGCAAAAACCATATATCAAATTTGGAAAGGCCTCATCCAATTCCACGTCAAATTGTCTCCTGAGACCTACCTATTCACCGAGGAGTTATAGTAGGCTCCAGCTGTCAAATTCTAATTCAAATACATTACTCATATGAAAAGGTTAAAACATAACATAAACTATCATATTAAAATTGGCGTACGAAATATCAATACTTTTACCTTAAACCATGAATTGTATTAAAATAACAGATCCAAAATATAACATATAAAAAAACCTTCAATATAATATGGATGATATGTATCATAATAAATCAACTTCAACAAGATTAAAATCTATTGAAGGTTGTTGACGTTGATGAAATGAAAACTATTTGAAAGAAATACCAATTTCTATTTTTAAACCATTTAAGTGTCACATATTTATAAAAGAAAACATTTATTTTGAAATTATTCTAATTATCTTGAAAGTGATGTTTTAATGATGTTATAATGGAGAAAATAGTTTCACCTGTAGTATATGTTAAAACAACATTGTTACATTAATTTTTTCAGAAAAGTCATAAAGTACCTTGTTTAGAAAACAACAGAAAGATTCCATTAAAAATATATATATGGTCAAATAAGGGTATAAATGTTTTTAACCCATAGATTATTAAATATTAAAAATATTTTGAAATGAATTTATAATAAAACATGGATGTGGATGATAAAGAGGTCCCAGTAGATACTTTTGTAAAAACAACCTGGAATAAAAAAGGGATTGTGAAATTAACCCTTACCTTGTACCTTTCCTTAGTAGAGGGTACTATAAAATCATGTATAATAGTTAAAAAAATTATATTAAATTATAAAAGAACTATATACAAATATGATATCCTATATGATCCTCAAATATTGATTTCTTCATAATATTTCAGTAGTATCATCGTTTCAGGTGTTAACTAATTCATTTTCCTTAATATGTTTGATAATGTAAGCCATGTTTGTTATGAGTAGGATTTATTTAATTTATATACAGAATCATTGAAATGAAATATTTATTATTTTCATTATTTATTCTTGTTATTATACCTATCCATATAATTAAGTTATTGAATAAAAAACTACACCACGACGTGGAGATGGTTAGTCTTACGTACGCATATATAGTGACTTTGTCCTTTATATGATGGATTGAATAATTAATATGGTTGTACCATATATATAATGACATACCAGTATGTATAAGGTACTAGATTTGTTATTTTGTTATGGAAACAACAAAGAAAGAGGAAGTGGAAGTATAAAATAAATTGAAAGAGGTGGTGAATTATTTACCTCTTCTTCAGGTTCTTATTTTTGATTTGATCAAAATGGATATTTAGGATGGATTTTTGACCAATGAAAGGACTATTGGATTAATGATGGAATTTTTGAAGGATATTTGGGCAGATTTTGGAAAAAAAATGGCTTTCGAGGTGTGATTTTGAGAGAAGGGTATGTTCCCTTTTATAAGAGAGATGAGGGTCACTTTAGGAAATGCTTGAAATATTATTTTATAATAAATTAATTTTCAGTTTATAATGGATAAAAAAGATTTATTTAGAGTCTATGGTGGGGATGGGAATAAAACCATTAAACCAATAGGTTTTAGACTTTTTTATGTCAGCATATTAACCATATATGTTCGATTTAACTCATAGTTAAATATTTTGACATTTACCATGTCTCTTTGTATTTTTATATTATATAGTTAATAAACATACTATAAACTACCAAAGGAACCCAAAGTGGTTCATTATTAATATATATATCCTTATCTATGTACTTTGTCCGAACCATAGATTTTTCAGAATATTTATCAATTAATAATACAATATTTGTTTTGAAAATTCAATTACGTCAATTTTAACACTATTTAGTATTTGATTTTTTTGGAAGACATAAACACATTATCACTTCGAATAAAATTTATTTAACAATCCTTAAGATGTCAAATTAGCCTATAAAATTAGTGTAATTCACCAAAAGACTCAATATTCTTTTATTTAGATACTTATAATATCAATTATTTTAATATTTCATTATTATGGTAATTATACATCATCATTGTGTCATTAATAAATTAAATTATTCAATGTCAACAAATTATAAATAAAATAACATTATGTAAGAAATTTTTTTATTTTTCTATAAAATAGTTATAGTCAAATTTAAATTTTGTTTAGCAATATATTAATAATGGTTCAGTTATTAAATTTTGAATTTAACACTCTCAACTCTTCTTTCAATAAAATAATAATAAATATCCTAATCTATTCCAAATGAACCAAAGGGGGTCAAATTTTAGTCATAAATTTGTTTTTGGTCAAATTATACTGGGCCAATAGAATTATAACATGTTATCGTGTAATTATAATATCACTTTTTACCCTTAATTACCGTATTTACTTTAACCATGTAAGATAAAATTCAAAAATTACTATTCCCCAAAAATCATTTTCATCTTATTGAACTTCATTTTACTTAAATAAATCAACAATATCTCTCGGATTTTTGTAATTCAACTCATTTAAGTGGTAAAATTATGTTTTACACACTTTTTCAAATGCTCTTTGGAAGTGGGTAAAAGATGGTTAAAAGTACAATAAAATTTTTATATGTCTAAAGTTATTGTAAAATGCCTCCAATAAATTAAATTGAAATTATATAGGTATTATGTATCTAATTTGACCTATAAAAAATTAAAATAAAATAAATAAATAATTAAATAAAAAGTAGTTTTTTACAAAAAATGCGGGTTTTTTCACTATTCATCAAAAATAGAACGTTTTCAGAAAAATAAAAAAAATCACATTAAGATAATTTTGAAATTATGAATTCAAAAATGAAATCCATTTTGAAAAATAAAATTTATATAATTTCAACAAATTGGTATTATTATTCATAATGGCTTGATTGATTTGTCATGGTGTGTTAGAACCACAAAGTTTTATACAATGCAAGGTATTGAATTGTTCAACAGGAAATGTATTGTTCAAGCATGGGGTGTTACATAAATAGTTTGTGAATTTATAAGGAATATCTCCTAGGAGTGTCAAACTAGGCATGCCGTAAGGCCTCCATTTCATGAACTGGTTCAAAATCAAGTCACACCCCAATACACCCTATTTGGAGTTATTTATCCAGGGTATAACAATTTTAGAGCCATATCCTCTTGTAGTATCAATAAAATTATACAATATATTTTAAACCACTCACCGTATACTTCAACCAAATTATAGGATTTCTTAATATAAATAAACATATAATTAGGGTTATCACAAAATTATTGTAGTCATAATCCCTAAAACAATGAAATCGAAATATAATAGCATCTATAGTGACCCAATACATTTTACACATATTATTGAATCATTTTTAAACATAAGTATATAATAAGTACAAAAGAAATATCATAAGGTATAGTGACTATTGAATAATAGGATAATAGTATACTGAAAAGACACTAAAACATGAAATACATATTTTATTCTCCATAATGAGATCCTAAATCCAATTGAACTCCTAATACTACATATGATAACATGGGGAAATCGTGAAACACTAGAGTGAACTGAAAATCCCTGTATGGGAAGAAAATTGATAAGGAAAAATAACATGTGAGTTAGATGTATAACATGATATCATAAAAGAGAAGGATCATTACCAATCATTTAGAATAATAACATAAAGATCATGGTATCATAATTTTATAGAAATATATTAAATGTGGTATTAATATAGAGATCAACATACATAAGATTCATTGATAATTTCCTATATAATATTACAGGGTGGAATATTTCCCATAATGTATAACATTTACTCCCTAATCCCTCATATAACATCTCATGAGATGAAATATTTCCCCATTTATTGGAGATATGTCTAGGAACACCCATTATAAAATGTGGATGACTATGCATTCCAACAATGGGAAATCAATCTTATGGAATAAACATAAACATTAACCATTGAATGAAATGTGTTTAATTTGAGAACAAAACCTTATGGAACGTATTTCCCCGTAAAAGTATGGGATAATAAGTTAGTTATATTTGTGAGAGAAATATATACATATATATAATGTAGAGATATTCCATGAAATTAGTTATAGATAGATATATATAGTCATTTAGAGAGAGAATTTTCATTATCCAATGAAAATGATGATATAGAGATATCCACTAACAAGAGTCTATCTCCTCATGTATATTATTTATATTCTAGAATAATATTAATATATTAATTAATTTCTAAATTAAGATCCATTTTCATGTTTTTTATTAATCATATATTTGATTATATAATATTTTAATTTTTTGTAATATCATTTGATGATTTTCAGATCATATATCCAAAATCATATAAGTAAGTTTACTAAGGTCAAAAATATTATTAATTAATAAAATCCAGAAAAATAATAATGTCCTAATTAAAATTAGTATACATCAATTGTAATTTTAAAAACAACCATGAATAATGGATTTAAAGATGAACTATGATTTAATATTATATGTGGTATGTTATATTAATAGATGAGTAGAGAATCCATTTTTCAACGATCATATTATAAATATATACGATTTATAAGAAAAGGACCATCATCATACGAGAGATATTTCAAAATTTCTATCTCATTTACCTTCTCATTTTCTAGTCCTCTATCTTCTCGCTAACATATAATCCATCACAAGATATATCCTCGCTGGCCCTCACATTATTTTGGGCGGGGAAACACTCTCCTATACTAGAAACACCTATGTCTAGAGCTATAAGGTATATCATAGGTCAATAACATTGAACTTTTTATAATCATTCTCATTCCAACACAACGTTCTATATAGTAATTTCAACTGGAACCCAAACATGACTAATAATGTCATAGTTATTCCATTTATACCCATATACTGATTTATATCTTATCTCGCATATTCTTGTTTATACCCATTCGAATATAGAACCAAGATAAAAACTGGTGTCCTGGGATGGATCACGGACCAGTAAACATTCATAACATCAATATATTTTAATGAATATATAAACTTTTTAAATAAAATTTCAATAAACAAAAAATAGAAATAATACTTATCACATGATAAAAATAATATTAATAACACAAAAAAATATTTAGAGAAACCCCTACCTCATTCCTTGATTTAAAATATTTAAATAAATATTGAATTTCTGTGTAGACGACTATTCAATCCCATTTAGCCAGAAATCATCAACACAAGGCTATATCTCTTCTAATTAATCATTCATACAATTATGAATAGATATAAATAAATTACTTATTATTTTAAATATAATTTCATTATTAATTCATTAGTTTATTTCTATGAAATAATTCAAATATCACTCTGTTAAGATATCAATTGTTCTAGTCCTCTATGTAAATTTGTGGTCATCACCCCAAAAAACCTCCTATAAAATTAATACATAAATGTCATAATTTAATCTATTTTTAAATCAAATATTTTTCACACAAAACAAAAAAATGGATGAATACTCTAATTTAAGGACCAACATCCCTGAGTCCATAAAAAACATCACATGATATTAATATGGGGGGTTTTTTAATGATGATTAGAATAATTCCCTTGATATCAAGATGATGTTACAATGATCGGGTGGAATCATCACACTAACATATCCTAAAAAAGGAAAAAAATTCCGTGATATAATGGGGTGGAGATCAATAAATAACAACATGGAGTGTTTTATTTATATATAGATACTATATATATCAATGAAATAATTTATCCATTTGGAAATGATATAGATATAAATATATGATGCATGAAATATTATGATATTTGATATCATGAGACCTGTATATAGTCATTTTGAAAACACCTAAATTAAAATTTAAAATAGATTTTAATAATTTTTTTATTATTTACTATATTCTGTAATTTCTATTCATTTTTAAATATTGAAAATTTCTTAATCCTAGTGAGAAATAATCTGTGTATCATATCAAAACATCCAATACAAATACTACGTATTATCTAATATATGGAATGTTTGATAAAATATGAGACTCCCCTACTAACATTATGTTATAGGTCATAAAGAAGGGGTTTTATTCTAAAAACCCCAAAAATAACATTTTAATTCATATATAGACTCTATTCATTTGAAAACACTAGTAAATTTGATATTTACCACACCCAAAATAAATAATATCCATTTGTATCATATTTCCAAAATGTGTAATTATTTGTCTGATATCAAAAGTTCATATATAACATATTTCTAATTTTATGGATTTTTTATTTTAAAAAAAATGCATCATGTAGAATTTTAATCTCATGCATGAATGTATAAGAGGATAATTAATATATTTGAATTCATAGGTAATAAAATCATCATTTGTAACATATTTCCCTTAAAATATTATAATACATAATATTTTTTGCAATATGTATTATATTTTCCTGTGAAAAATTTCAAATACAAAATATAATCATAATACGTAAGATATATTTTGTACTGAATTTTTCATATATAACATAGTTTTAATATATGAGAATTGTTACACCTAGACTTTTGTTACCCATATATTCTATCTATATTGTAAAATTGGTATAGATACATGGGATATCGCACCATGTGAACAATTAGTTTAGCAATCCTGAAGAACATGATATGCACATGATTCTTGTATTACATTGAAAATATAATAAACATATCATTAGAATGATTATAGAGTAAATGATATTATTTATAAAATCTATATTGATATCCTCTCGATTAGAAAAATATAAATGGATGTCTTAGAATATTAGTAAGTGATATGTATATAAGAAGCTATCATGACTATATATGGCACAATAATTATAAAATGGTAAAGAAATGTAAATCCATTACAGTTAATAAATAAAATTTTCTCAAAATGATTCCATAGTTAATATAGATAAAATAATATCATGTATTATAATATCTAGATTCGAAATTAAGGAAATTCGTAATCTTGGACATCATAAATTCAGAAATTCTGATACCACTACCATTAACGAATTGTGCAAAAAATTAAAATATCGGTTGGAATACACCAAAAACACCATTTAATTAAGATAAATTATTTTTATCATGAGATCTATTGATTAATCATGTGGAAATATATATTTTTTAACTACCCTTCATATAATGTGCAATTAATTCATCATATACTGAGGTGTCAATACAATTCATAAGAAATATTCATTATGAAAAAATATCCATTGTTAGTAAAGAAAAAATATTTATAAAGTTTTTACCCAATAAATTAGATAACATAATCATTAAATTGTTTTATTTTTTATATGATATATGGATTAAGAATTAAGGATATGAATGATACAATCAATATTTCTTTTTATGTGAAATTTTATTTCCAATGAAGTATTACTAAAAGAATGTGAATGTTTTAAGAAAACTTTAACAACCAAAAAATTAATCAATAGATTAGATATGACCATTATGTAGATATTTTTATATTTAGATCATATATATTATTTATTAAATGATAATTAATTGAAAATTTTCAAAAAACTTATAATAAACGTTTTTTGTTTATAAAAAATTAGAAATCTCTAATGAGAAGCTAAATAAAAGAATATAGTTATAACATTAAGAATTCCTTTAACTCCATATATTTTAAAAATAAGGAATACCTTTTTATTTTATAAATAAATTTGAAAATAACAATTTGAAATTTTTTTAGAAATATTTCATTCAAACCATGTAAAAATTCAATAATGTCGTATCATAACCTTAATAAATCATAATTATAGGAAGATTAGATTTTATTTTAAACATTTTTTTATTTTAATTAAATATAAAATAATAGTAATATTAGGAATAAATTATGTTAAATATTTAAATTTCTATTTATGTGAAAATATAAATAGTTTAATAAGGCTTTATTATATAATCCCTTGAATGAAAAATCAAATCACAATAATAATTGTAAAATAAATAATTATATGTATGTTAAATTTTTAATCACAACCCCATGAATGATTAAAAATTATATTAAAAATAAATAATAATTAATAAATTTTCAACAATATATAAAAAACCTAATGGGGTACATACACTACATAAATGAAATATGTTCATAATACCAAATATGTCTCTATGGAGTGTAAATTTAACTGAAATATCCTTCCTCCAATTTGAATTTCCTCATATATTCATTTTACCTCCTCTATAGTAAATTTTTATTCATTAAAAATACATAAAATAACCTTATACTCATATATAAAATCATATTTTATCCATTTATAATACCATATTACTCGTTTTTTAAAATTATTTTATTAATATCAATATTTTACGTGTAAACTTATTCATTTGTCATGTATATTTTTATTCAATTATTCCGGTATGTTAATCTTCAACATATTTAAATATTCAATTTAAATTTATTAATGATATAAATATAATATATATTAAATATATTTTTATTTTTTTCATTCATTCAAGGTAGATAAAAAAAATGAATTACATTGTTCATAGAGATAGTATGTTGTACATATGCATGAACACTATTTTCAATTTTTGATGGATTGAAGGATATAACGGTGAAGATTAATTCACCATTAAAATATAATTTTTATTATATATATAATCCTTAAATATATCCTTATCACCATATATGTAAATTGTAAATGAAAAACAGTTCATAACACATCGTGAAAGGTGGTAGTATACATGTACGCATGAACAACATTATCATTTTACAATAGAATAAAATGAAAATAGATATATTTGATATTATAATTACCTAATAATATTAATTCATAAAATATCATATACAATGACTATCAATATGTAAAACTATCCAAGATTATTTCTCCTGAAAAATGATAGACACTGCATCTTTATGATTGTAAGTCATATAAACAAAGAAGCGATGTTTTGAATTTTCCTAGGACATATAATAGATGGAATATAATTTTACCATAAACAAAAAAAATATTATTAAATTATTTCTACTGAAGTAATTATTTTAGTATAGTTAAAACAAATTAAGAGGATGTATATGAGTAAATAATGCTAAAATAGTATGTACAAAAGATTATATATTCTTCTGTAGACATCCATTAGATCCCTGATTTAGGAATCGAGGGATGGCATTTATAAAGGTTAAAAATATTTAAAACATGTTTGATGATGTTAAGAATGTTATTTTTCTTTACATGGTAAGGATATATAGCTCAATGTGAAGTAATGAAAAGCGGAAATGACTGTCTTTATATAAGTGTTGGGAGGGGATTTTTTTGGAAAATTTTAAATTATCAAATTAATATAAATTATTTTCAACGTAAAAATGGTTCAAAATTTATATAATTTGAATATTAAATTTATAAGATTCTAAATAAACTCATCCAAAACATTTATATATTTTTTGTTTAATCATTCACCTATATCTTGTATTTTAACCCCATTAACCCTTATGAAAAATACCGCAAAATTAAGGTTTTCAATAGATTAATTGTAATGAATATTAGAAAAAAAGGATAAATGACACTTAAATAAGACAATGTAATTGATTTAACTAAATAAAATTTTTTATGGTGAATTTAATATTATTTGTGAATTTCAAATCATTTAATAAAATAATAGTTTTTCTATAATATCTTTAAAGTCACGTTTGGATCAAATCAATTTTATTGACATTAAATTTATGAATACAAACAAGGAATTATAGTTTAATACTTATAGACATATCTAATATGTCATATGTATCAATAACATTTTGGTGAATATTTTATTAAATAAACTTTTATTACATTAAATATTATTACAAAATTTATTTTATTTTCTATTAACTCAATAAATACTATGTTACCATTACATAAGTATTTATGATAATTATTAAACCATAAAAGATTAAATTAAATTAACATAATAAAAAATTAATTCATATTACATATAATATATTATAACTATATATAAATTTTATTTACCATTGTCAAAAACATATTAAAGATATTAAAATAAGGAAATAGAAAATTTATGACTTAACTTTTAATAAAAAAATTTTAAAACCAAAATAAAATAAATATGGAATATAGATATAATAATTTATAAAATTTTAGGGAAATTGACTATTTATAATCATACAATAGGCTATGGAAATGTATTATGGTATTTTTAGTCCTCATTATATAATTTTTATCCTTATTTATTTGAGTTCCCCTAATTGTGGCGTTAATTATTTACTATGATTACTATTCTAGGTGTTAAAAAAAAAAGGGTCCTCTTTAAAAAATATTTAACTAATAAATCCAAAATTGGAATCCACTTTTTATTATTCAATTTTTATAAGTTGAATAAATAAATCTATATTTAAAACACACGACACAATGAAAACAATTTTAATGAAAAAAAAATCATTTCGATTGTAAAATATTTCAATACGAAATTAAAATATTAAATAAATTACAATGAAAATAGTTCTTTTATAAATAATAAAATATTAATAATTTCACTTGAAATACATTTTGAAATAATATGGAACTTGGTGCATTCTTGAATAAAAATTATAGTTTTCAATAATCTTTGGATTTTCACTATTCACTGGATAATCTATCTGTTTAGAAAAATAGAAAAAACATATCCCTATGAAAATGTGTATATGAAAATTTCAAAAGTTCTACTCTTTTTATTATATCATGTTTCTAAACGTTCAATAAAATTTTTATTATATTCTCTCATAACAATAAAAAAATCCAATTTTTAAGAAAATATATTTTTTATGAATAAAATTACATTACTAAATATTGAGCACTATCATTATAATAATTAATAAATAAATTTATATTTATTAATTCCTTTATATGTATTCCATAATTAATTTCATCCTTTTCATACTCTCCAATACTATGGTTGGGATTAATGATCATATTTAAATAATAATATTCCATGGCTCATTTTAGTTTGGTGTTGGGTGATGTATATGTTATCAAACATAATTTTATTATATTAAATTCTCATGGTGTTAAAATAATTTCATTAAACAAAATCAACCATTTGTAATATTTTTTTTAATAATTAACATAATTTATATAATAATAAATCCAAAAATAATATATATTTCTTACTAGTGATATTTTTCATAAGAATAAAAATCATTCAAAAACAATTTCATGCAAAATAAAATTTCTATAGTGAAAATTAGAAGCGTGACATATTTCACTAGGGAAATATGTTATTGTTATATTTCTTTAAAAACTTATGTTATTTTCATTGAAAAATTTCAATATTTAATATATATTTTTCCATATGTATTATATTTTCCTTTGGAAAATATCATTTCATACTATTTTAAAATCCATGGGTAACATATTACTCAGACACAATTATTTTTCATTCAATGAGTTAATAAATGAAAATTTTAACTAAGATAAATTTTAATATTTAATATATTTTCATATATAGGATAATTTATATATATATAGTGTGTTTTCATATAAACTATATCCTTTTCCAAAACATATGGTTTTGTATATAAGGTATTTTCATATTTAAAAAAACCTAATATATATTTTCAATATATAGGATTATTTACATCAAGAAATTTCATATCTAAGATAATTATTCACCTCTGGATGATATTACCCCATTTTTATAACAAATTATACTCTAACCTATGATAGATTGTTATTATTAGTTTGGGTAATGTTTTCATATTCCAACAAAATTCATAAAAAATATTAAATTATCTTACATTATCTCGAACACGTATAACACATATTAGGAATTCCACAACATGTACAATAATTTCCAAAATATATTACAAATTATATATTCTCAATATAAACCATAACTAAAAAAATTACCCTCTTCTCTGATCCCCTGTAATAATAAAAACTATTATCCCAAGATTTTAGCATCTTATATTCATGATGGTGGTTATAACCTCCTGACCATAACGCACCTCTAAATTGATAAGACTACTTTTGAATTCCTTCTAAATCATACCATTTAATGATAACCCACACATGGAAGAAATATCATATCTCCATTAAGTTATGATTGTACTAGTACAACACTAAAATTTTCCCCACTAAAGATAATCACATCATCTCATGCATGAAACCACAAAATATTTTCACCAATTCCACATCAATGTCCCACTTTTAGTGGGATGTTTGAATAATAAATTGACTTGATATAAACTAATTTATTGATATTACTTAATTATAACATTTCCCTATCCATATACTGTCACACTAAAGTTCCACAAGATAATAATCATTTGAATCCAGTTTATCACAATCGAGAAGATAATGTATTGACTAATTGAACATGTCCTCTAGTTGTACATAGACACACTAAATTTTAGATTCACGAAGTGACCAACCACTATATTTCCCAAAATATGAACATTGTTTGATTACTCATTCATCATTCCATAATGTCATGAACCTTCCCGAGTACCCTAGTAACATGATAACTGAACCGGTCCTAACATGGACGGAAGGTCTTTCTCGATCCCCACTAGTTATTGACCTGCACAAGTCAACACACAAAATGATATTTAGAAATTTTTTGAAACAAAAAATTTGGTTCAATTATAAATAATTAGTATGTATTTCTAAAAAACACTTTTTCCAGGGTTCAATTGTGTTTTATATGGGGTTGTTCTAGGTTTTTAAGAGTTTTGAAAAATCCGGGCCAGGGCAAGGTTGGCACATTGTTTTCCCAAACAGTGCGGCCTCTCAGAGAAAACCATGAAAACACTGATAGTGGGTTTTTTCACATTTTTATCAATGTTAGTTTTGCAGTTCACCCTCATAGGAGAAACCATGTTGTCCATTTAAAACAAATGCATGGTTTTTCAAATAGTTCATCTCTACATAGCTAACCTTGCACATGATTTATTTAATCATAAAATCCAAGAAAATAATATCCAATCCCCCATTTTACATGAAATATTTACCTAGAATGATCCAATGCTATTTCAACTTCCTCAGTCATACCCAAGTGCATTTCTATGCCCCTAAAATCTCTCCAGGAAGTGATTCAAGGCTTGAGGAACACCCAATAATCTTTTCTCGGTTGGTTATCTCACCCTATTCTCAATCTCATGTGATCTCTCTTATCCTACATAGGGTTCTTTGGATCCTAATTTTTCATTGTAGACTATATAACATCATTTTGGGGATCTTAAACATATGTTCTATCCTCATATAATAGTTTCCATAATCATTGTTCTTCATTATCGAATCCTTGGCGTTACAAAAGACGTTGACCCCGGAGGTATGCGGTTCCATAATGAGCCCAATTTATGATAAACCTAAATTTATTTATTTAATTTCAACCATTTTAATTAAATTAAAATTCTGGATTTTGAATAACTGGATTTTAATTAGGTTTTTGGAAAAAACCCATTTCTAATAATTTTGGGTTTTAAAAGTATGTTTTTTTGGCATGAATTTGGAAGACACCCATTTATAATGAATTTGGGTGAATTTATGTAAATTGGTAAAATCTAATTTATTAAATTTTAATAGTGGAATAGATTTGGTTGCAATTATTTCTAAAATCCATTATTCCAATAAATTGGGGGATTGTTGTAAAATTGAATCAAATTGATGAAATTATATATGTTGAATTTAATTGTTAAAGTAGATTGTGAAATTAAATTATGGATTTATTTCAAATATCTATTATCTAAAAAATACCTAAAATGTTTTTTTATAAACCTTAAATTTTTATCAAGAAAAAACGCGTGTTATTGATTATAAAACAATTTTTTTTAAAATTGGATTATTTGAAATAGAGAATGAGATGAATTTATTTTGAGCATTATTAAAATAAAATATACATCATTGTTTATAGTTTGAGAACATGAAATCCC